>OU892277.1:23762191-25000343 GCA_917834065.1 Ceutorhynchus assimilis | reverse complement strand
GGAAAAAATACAGTTGAGCTTAATTTTGACTCCTCTTTCCAATAAGCAAATAAAAAAAATTCATGCAAGAAACCTATTGGAAGTTAAGTAACACTAGTTATTTTCTACGGCATTTATTTGAGACCAATGGGTCATTCAATTCAATTAAAAGTATTCATTGTGGATGTATTCGTCAACATTTGTCTCAGTTCCGGTATACTTGGACACAACCAGAATTTTTTGGCAGCTCCTTTCCCTCTTGGCTTTCGCAAAATTTGCAAGTGCTGCAAATACATAGTCTTCGTGATAGGCTACCGGCACGATCATGAGCTCTTCTTTTCCTTTGCGCTGATTTCGATTCTCGGAAGCAGCTGTCACGAGGCAGATAAGACACAATAATAATTTATCTCTAATTTTTCCAGGCATTACTAAAATATCTGATAACCACTACTACCGTTAAATGCCGATCTTCACACAACACAGTCGCACACCTGAATTGCTACAATCAGATATTAAGTTGGCATCGTCTGAAGTAGCAGAGGGGAAAAATGCCTGAGAACGTACTAAGCAGAAGTGTTGTGATTAAGTCACATGGTGTTTTGTGAAATGACAGTTATAAGTGCGAATTGCTCCACTTTCAAATTTAAACGGTACAGTACCTTCATACTTACGAATAATTCTACAGTTTGCCTGCTCTATTCTGATCTTGGATAGCAGCACAACAACTATGCCCATCCGATTTTACGCCTATTTTTATTAGATGCTTTCCCCCCCATGCCATGAAGATGATCAGATAAACTTCAACAAACTGTACACTTACAGATTTTTTTATGTAAGATTGAAATGGGATTCTAAGACCCCTCTGTCCCACAAAATGTCTATTTTTTCCACCTATAATGCAAGTATTTAGTAGAAGCAAATTTATTAAAAAAATTAGTTTTCTAACGAACAAAAATCATGGAACCATATTCGTTAAATAAATCAATTAACTGGAAATGTTAATATTTGTATATTTTGCATGAAGCCCTCATCTCATCCCTAAGCTTTTTTTTTTCACTGATGTATATACATATTTTCAAAGAACATCCCTTTAGCCCGTTAAATGTATATTACAGCGCGAGTCAAACGGAATTTCGTAAAATATTATATTTCGCATTCCGTATTTAAATATTCATTTTTCAACATATTTACATACATATGGGTCTCGGCGATATTTTGCTTTTACTTTGAATTTTAAATTTTCGATGTAATAATATTCGGAATTAAATCAGTTCATTCTAAAACTCTGAAAAGTCGATTCGACAGAATACGGCAACTTTGTGATAAGATTTTAAAAGTTTTCTTGTTCGATTCTTTTATTCTTTTGTTGTTATGTCGCGTAATATGGTTTTTCCTTGTGAAATTGCAAAAATGTATGTACATGTTTGGCTTCACTCGTTTATTTTTACTTTCATTATGAAATTTTATTTTTGAAAAATAATATTTCTCTATTGGTGAAAAAATTAGACATTAACGACTATATTAAAAATGATATATTTCACGAGACATGAGATATCAAGTTGAAGGAGAAAAACGAAAAAGATAATTTGCCCCTGAATACAATTTGGAAAAAGTATCCCTCCCGACCCAAAGTCAAATAAACTTTTATAGGGTCATTTGGATTTTCATAAAAATATTTATGGTAAAAATTGTGACATGCTTTCAATAATGAGAGTACCTCTGTATTCGAAATTCGGCTCTATATGTTCCCATCGTATAAATATACGCCGCAGTAAATTTATACAGTGTTGCTGTCGTAAAATTTGAATTTCCAGTTGCATTATGGACCTTAATATATGTTTTTATGTCCGAAATATTATCTTAAGTTTCAGTTTGGAAACGTAGAATATCCAGTTTTATTTATTGACGTTGGAAACTAAAATATCTTTCTGCTAAAGGAAAATTGTAAAAGATATTTTCTATCTAGCATCTGAAACGATAAACCTAAAATATTACAAATTATTGGTTTATTGAAAACCTATTTTTGTAATGTCCATGAACTAAATTAAATTTTGTGAACCAAACATGGAATTGTATTTGAATGTCTGGATTTTTTTCAAACTCCTCTGCAAGCCTATGCTCGAGACTGAAGTAGCTACATCCAAAAATATTCGTAGGTACATACGCTGAAACTTTGTTGAAAGCGCTACAAGAGAGATATTTGGTACCTACATACCTATATATCACTTCTCAAGTGTTCATACACAAAGTGCTCTAAATAGGGAACATGTTGCTTCAATTTTCACTTTCCTTAGTCTCTTTTCATCAAAAACGAGGACACATAAAATGTTGAGACAATTGAAAACATAATTATTATTTAAAATTTGGATGTGGCTCTTATTATTTCCAAATTTTAAATATTGATTCTTCATTTTATATGTCCCCTTTTTTGGTGGAAAGACACCAAAGAAAGTGAAAAGTGGAGCAGCATGCGTGCCTTATTTAAAGAGCACTTTATGTAATAACACTGGAGAGGTGACTTGGATGTATAAGTAATACCTATCTGTTTTTATTTAATTTGTTCAATGTTGTATTTATGTGGTATTTATCTGTTTATTTGTCAATGTTATTTATTTGCACTTCTATTATTTGATATCGTAGCAAAATGCTCATTTTTATGACCAGAGAAGTGTTAACCTTTATAATATACTTTTTAAATATTTTTCTATGTTCTCATATATAGTTGTACAATTGTATATACAGGGTGAGTTACTAAGCGCGCGGTGGTCCATATTTCCTCACTCAGAGAAATTTTCTCTGTCACAATCAGAAATATGTATCAGTGGCGACGCCTGATCATCAGTCTGGGGGGGTAAATGGTATGGGGGGGGTAAATGGTATGGGGGGGGTAAATGGTATGGGGGGGGGGGTAAATGGTATGGGGGGGGTAAATGGTATGGGGGGGTAAGTGGTATGGGAGGGATGAGGGGGCGCCCTCCGAAAACGCGCCGCAGGTGAATTTTTTTGCAAATTTCAAGGTCATTCACTTTTTTTTCTAGAACAATTATTTCCTTTGTGAGAAAAAAAAAAAAAAAAAAAAACAAAAATTTATTTTCTTCAATATATACTCCTGGACAAACTTATCGCACCACTGCTTATGTGATGCTTATGTGCAGTGGTGCGATAATTTTGTCTAGGAGTATATTTTGTATTTTCAAGGTATTTTCTTTTGGGCATCCTGATCTTTCTCTTGATAATTCGATCCTGGGGGGGGGGGGTTACCCCCATTACCCCTCCCGACGCGACGCCCCTGATATGTATAATGCAACAATATAATACAGTTGATATAGGCACAACCACACATATAGTTGAATGTATCATAAATATATCGTTAATTGTTATTGTTCCTTCACAAATATTATTGTTTTCTGCAACTAGATTATATTGCTTGTCCTACCAAAGCTGCATGCTACTCATAAATATAAATATTTTAAAAACAACAAAAATATTGTTTGCTATTGCAATCTAGTATTGATGCAATTACCTTTCTACTAATTTCCATTAACCGTATTATATATTATCTGCAATCACATCATTTGTTGGAACAATAATAATTTATACTTGTTTTTTAATGCCAATTATTGCTCTTCTAACAATGTGTTTTGTTAGAATTACCAAAGCTACCTAACTACAGGAGATCAATAAAAACAATTTCAAAATATTTAAAAAAATTATTTTGCAAATAGATACAAAACCGATATAGTTAGAATACACAGACGTTATCGTTCGTATCACTTCAAAAAGGAGGGCCCTACAGAGAAAAGGTGATTTCCCTTCTTCGTCGGTGATGACATCAATGGCTTCTTCTTGGCCAGTTCTTACTATATAACACTGTTCTTGAAAATATGCATATTATTTAAACTTAAAAAAATAGATCAACAAAAATATTTGGACTTACTTGGTTTAGAATCACTTTAGAGCGAGCTTTAATAGTTCACGAGGTTCACGTGTACGTTTACACACAAATAAAATATATAGAAGGACTTTAGAAGGGAAATCAAATTGTTAAAAAGTAAGAGAATGCACTCGAGAGAGAGAAACTATTCCTGGTTTTTGACCATTTTGGAACTGAATTGGTGTGGTAGGTTAAAATAGCTTGCTTGCAGCCGTCACGCGTCGGCGCCTGAGGCTAAGGCCCGGGTACGTATGGTACTCCTAATCAAACGTGTTGTTAAGCAACATAAACTTCTGCCGATTCCACAAAAAACACGGTCATATATGGTAATGATATCGCTCAAGTAATTGACCGGTATCGGTATCGGAATCACACAGATACATTTATCCCACTTATACGGTATTGTTCCGGTTACTAGATCCTATATAATTGAACCAAATATAGCCTATCATTGTCATCACAACATTATGTTTTTAGCAGTTCTTTATGTTTGTATTGACAATATATTTATTTAACAATCTATACCTCAGCAATGACATTTTTGTGATTCAAACATAATAATGTCAACAATAATTTAATTGTTATTCTAACTTATTAATATATTTTTTTTTAGTCTTCATTACCATATATTTTGGTATTGTGACAATAATATGTGTAACTAAATATGATTGTTGACCTAACAATGGTAATTTTTTTGAGTGCTTTACTAACGGAGATCGAAAATAAAAAAAAAACCAGAGGAACTTCAATCTGTTGCTAAATCTCCGCAATAATATACAGGGCGTCGTATATCTAATGATTGATGATTGACTCATAAAAGTATCAAAAACTTGCTTATTTCAAATGGGATGCATAGTTTATTATCATCACATTGGAATGCTGATAAAATTCTCTTTCTGCCTATGTCAATATTCCTATACGTATCTTTTATCCTGACGGAATGAGACGCAATTCTTAAAAAAAAAAAACATTTCATCTTATCCAACGAGGTTTAATACCAGTCAAAACGAATTTTGACAAATGCTTTGGCAGATTTGAAGGAATTTCAATCATTTTAATAAATACAGTTTATGTTGTCAGAAATTATTTTCATCAAAGCAAAGAGAGAATTAACATGATGTTTTATTGGCGATTGAAGGAAATGACTAGCGAGCCGTTAGGCGAGCTTGTCACCTTCAAGAGCCAGTAAAAACTGTTACCTGGCGTATGATATACAATTTATTTGTTACTCATTTTTGTAAAAGATAAAGGGTCAAAATGACAAATTATTACAAAATAAAATTTTTAAATTCTCATACAAGCCTTCGTAGTTTGTATAACTATGAGAACGAGAGGTTTTTAAGTCTCGTTGTTTCTTGTTATAAATAGGTTATCTGACAGATTTGTATTTTGCTATTTTTTCCCAGAAATGAATGCGCTGGAAAATATTTTCAATGAAGTCGCAGTCGTAGCTAACAGTTTATCATCGGAAAAGTCTTCCAGAAGGTAACTTAACTCAATAATTATCTTGTGATAAAACTGATTTTTTAGAAACGTGTCAATGCATTTGTCAAAATTTATTATGACTGGTATCAAATTTCGTTAGATAAGATAAAATGTTTTTTTTTTAAAAAAAAAAAAACCGGCTCATTCCTTCACGATAAGAGATGCATATAGGAACAATAACATACGCAGAAAGAGAATTTCATCAGCATTCCAATGTGATGATAATAAATTATGCATCCCATTTGAAATAAGCAAGTTTTTGATAATTTTATGAATCATTCAATAATTATTTGATTTACGACGCCCTGTATATTATTGCGGAGATTTAGCAACAGATTGTAGTTCCACTGGGTTTTGTTTAACCATGCATCAAATTTCAATTTTTGATTATTTCAAACAAGCGAGAAATCTTTTTCCCAAGTAATTTTTTTGCCTAAAATTTTGGACATTAATTTTTTTCTCGATAACGGCGGCAGATAGGTAGGTATACGAAGACATTTAGAGAAGTTACTTGAAATTGAAGTATGAATTCGAAAATGTGAAAATATACAGGTGGAGTCATTAAAAAAAAAACATAACTGTGTGTCAACACTACTTATTGGGCCACTCTGTATACTAGAAAATAATTACTACAAGTTTTGTATTTAGTTTTTTTTTTTCGATCTATAAGAGATATGGACCACCGCGCGCTAAGTAACTTACCCTGTATATTAGTCATTACACTGTTAACTATGTTGTTACAATCCCCAGATGTTAATCTAATAAATATCATATTTCAGTACCCTGAGGATGACGTAATTCGGGACGAAACGTCGGAAAATACATAATTCCTTCTGTAACGCCCTTTATTTTTTGACCTGGACGTCAACCCAGTTGTCTCTGCTGTATCTATATTATTATTTCTCTATTTTTCCTATTTTTATGACACTGTGTCATCTTAATTGAAATTGAATTTGTTTCCGAAGCTTCTCAACAAATATCATGTATTACCCATATGTTAGCGCTATAGCTTCAAGAGTTCTTCATATAGTACTCCATGGGTAGTGATCTTCACTTACATCATAGTATTACATACCAGAGGCGTTAAAACCGTCCCAATTTGAAACACAAAGGTTGGTATTAACGTTAAGAAGATGTTACATAAAATTGAACTAGTTGGTACAATAATACAAACACTAGAGTATATGTACTAGGAAAGATAAATGGCCAAGGTAATAATTGATGTTATTTCTTACATAGGAAGAATTGAGAGAGTCCTCCACGCGTAGGAGGACTCAATTCGGGGTAGGAAATATAATAACTAGTGTTGCGATGAACAATACCTGGAACGCGAATAAGTGACTTCATCCATAAACTAACGCCGGATCACAGTGACTAAGTTTATTTCACGCGTTGTATCCGGATACTAAGTGGATTAAGGATTATTAATCCATGTTTGTTTATTTCACAACTGTTGAATGGATTAAGATTAATGTTAATTTTTCCTAAGCCTTGGCGCTTGTGTCTATTTTCATTTAAAAGGCAACAATGATGAAAAATAGTTTTAATTAACAATTAAAAGGTAAACATTTTCTAATCTCACACCAGTTTTTCATCAAAAAATATTCAAATAAAACTAAATAACATCAATTCTTGAAAAAAAAATTACAAATGACATATAGGCTATCTTTTTTTGAAGTTAGCAAAATACTTCTTAAATCCGAGATTAGGGTGTTTATTTCACATTTGAGATAATCCATTTGAAGCCCAATCCTACATATTTGGAGGTTTGGATTAAGTACCCCGATCCGGATTATTTCTCTAATCCTGGGTGTTTATTTCAGGATTATTAATCCCCATTATTAATCCAATCCCCTTAGTATCCGGATAGAACGCGTGAAATAAACGTAGTCAATGTCATTTGTATGTAACAGCTCTCATCTATTTTACCCTAAGAGGCAGTAATTCAAAGCATCTACTTATTTTTGAAATTTTTATTTTGCTAAATTATAGGTTTGCCCATAAAAAAACGTTCTCATTTTCCTGTTCATCACAACAGCTTACCATCTTAGTAGGATCATAGACTTCCATGTGTTGTGAGTGATAAAGTAGTGTAGGGGCAACAAGATACCCCTACTAGAAAAAAAAAGAGTTTTTTTGTGTGTTTTTAGGGGACTGTATTAATAATTAGAAAGGGAAGAGAATGAAAGTCAAAAGAGGGAGCTCTTTAACAAAACACCATCTATTGCTTCACAATCACAAATCACAGGCAAAGTTTACATAGGTAAAAACCGGAACAACAGCGCCCCGTTGAAAGTGTATGGGTAACTTTTAACACGTAAATAACAAAAGCTCGTACTAAAGTTTCTTGAATAATTACAGAATCAGTTCGATACCGAGTTCACTGGAAACTTTATCAGATTTTCTCGACTATTTTTTAGAACGTTAGAGAAGAGAACACTGAGAGCAGAAAGATTAGAAAGAAGCGTGCGGCCTTACCGCGTCAGGAGCAATGATCCTTTTCAAGGTCTAATGGCAACTACTTTCACTTGTTTAAATAGAAATCAGAGCAAATTCTTTACTACGCCACCTGCTCCGCGACGACGACAAGATCGTGCAGTTTTGATTGGTGCATCGACTCACTTGATTTTTAAATGGGCCAATCAGGGCGCAACATATCCTTGGAATTATGGGATCTAGCAATAGCAAATGTCCTTGAATAATAAGGGCACCAAATAAATATTTTATTAGGTTTTAATTCAATTTTTAGCATCTGAATTATTTCTATATTTTTTAATTTACTATTATCTTTGAATTATTAAGAATCTCCAACAAGTAGGAAACTCTGAAAGGTTTTAATAGGGTCGTTACCTTTATGAAAATTATACTGACCATTATTTTTCGATAGAGTGAGGCCTAAAACTTGGCCATGTCATATTGGTTGTATTGAAAATTGTTTCCTGGATTATTTAAATTAATTTAAAATTTAAACATTTTTTGTCCTTGTCGAATTGTTGGTCTCTTTCTCCCATGACGTCACTAGGCGGGCATGCGCAAAGTAGTTGTAAACAAATCCATCAACATATGCAATTTTGTGAGGTTATGTTTTGTTATTATTTTGGAATGTCGTTATATTTTCATTATTTTTTGAGTTTTTCAACGGTTTTTCCGAGGTTTTAAGAAAAATATTTAAATGAAACGTGTAAATTCAAGCAAGGTAAGTCATAGTTTCTCATTAATTGATGTTAAGGTCTCAAATACAGCATACATTTCAGTTTCAGTGTACCCCCCTAAGCCCTACCTACTGTTCACTGTTCGGCTATGGATTTTCGTAAATGTTTTGTGGCTTCTTGTAAAAATAGTAATCTAAATTCGAAGAAAATCTTTATAGCTGTCCCCAAAAATGAACAAATAAGAAGAAGGTGGTGTTAAGCTGTGAAAAGAGTTAATATATTGTCTAGTATTTCTGGTGGAATTTATTGCTGCGAAGATCATTTCAATGTAAGTAAACTTAGTTGCCAAATTTTATTTTATAAACACCTATTTTCTATCTTACATTATTTCAAAAATATGAACATTATATTATGTTTATAGATGGAACAAGATTGTGATAACTGGATGCAGTTTAGGATACAAACTGCAAATTACGTATGAAGAAAAATGTGGTTCCACATATTAATTTAGGCAGAATCGGAGTTTGTGAAGAAGCTGAATAAAAGAATTGCCAGCTTACGAATCCATATTGAAAGAGTGATACAAAGATTGTGAGAATTTGCAATACTCAAAGGTTATTCCTGCATTGACCATCACCGTGTGGCAAAAACTGATTATTTAATTATTATTGCTTGTGGAATAGTGAATTTGCAGAGACCATTAATCAAATAAATTTTATGTCGAAGCTAGAAAAAAAATGCTTTTTTGAATATAATGCATAAAAAAAATACCTATTGCTTTTTTTACTGCCAAAATAGTACATTAAACACCTAGGGACTAAAGTGGTACTTTTAATCCCAAAGGGATTAAAAAACACTTCTGTGTCCTGAGGTGTATACACTATTTTATGCACTTTAGGGATTAAAAATTAATGCAGGTACTTTTGAACCCTCTAAATTACATGAAATAGTGTATACATCTTAGGACTAAAGTGTTTTTTATTCCCTCGACATTGGAGTACCCTTTTATTCTCTGTTCCATTTACTCCACGAGAAATAAAGTAAAAAGTTAATCCCTTGGGAAATAAAGTGAAATTTAATCCTGGGGATTTAGAAGGGTACCTACTTTTAATGCATAAATAATGTAAAGAAGAAAACTACCAGACTCTCAAATCAATCATATATTTTTATTCAAAATGACTGAAAATACATTTTTCTTCCAAAATTCTTCAGCTGATTCAATAATTACTTTAATAAACCTAATGTTTAAGTCTAATTCAAAAATTGTCACTTCATTATTGTACCCAGGTTGTACCCTACAAAGCAACTTTATTCCGTTGAAATAAGTAAAATCAAAATCTTGTATATTCTTGCGGTATGTAGTTTTGTACATGGAAATGAACAATTAAAGTCAAATGTTGTATCACATTCTCATATAATTCGAGCGAACACTGCCCAAAATCTAAACATGGACTAAATGTGACTTAAATCTGCATTTTTTAACATACCTAGCACCTAAGTTCTATAACCATATTCCTGGTAGTAGGTATTAAAGGGGCTGAAAGAAATAAAAAGTTTAATGTATTGTTTAAAGGGTATTGCTGGGAAAATCGGAAAAAATTTACAGGTCTTTTTTGAATTTTTGTTTTTTTTTGTTTGTTATCTTTGTTGTTTAAATTTGTTAATGTAGCTGCGTTAAACATATTCAAACACTTTAATTGTAAAATACGTACATGAATATTTAATCTTTTTTATAAGAATTAGTAAGCGCATACAGGTTTCTTTTAAACTTAGGCGCTTAATATAGAATAATTTTATTTTTCGTTTTGGCACATGTATTTCGTCATTATATTTCTATTTTCCTTAATGTAGTTTTTTACAGTCTCCTTCTTGCTAGGACATTCAACTTCAATCACAAATTCTTTGCTTATTCCATCTGGCGATGCTCCTAACAGAGGATATTCTGCTGTCTCTTTCCAACTGCACATACCCAATAGCATCGTCAAAACAATAACTGGCTCTTACTGACCTAAAAATATATGAAACTATAAAACTGTTACCCTGGTACTAAAAATGTAATATAATAATGAGCCAAAGCTAAACCAATACAATAATTATTATGCCAATACTTCACTAATCACCTTTGTGTTTTGACTCCTCTTATTTCTGCACTTGAATAATCTGTATTTTTGGCAAAAAAATCTTGCAACATCACATAATTTGGTTCAGGTAAATTTTCGCTGGAGGCTTTAATAAATCCACTATCCATCTTCTCACATAAATCGAACAAATAAACAGGTGAAATAAGTATTTATTTTTTATTTTGTAAATCAACCAGACTAGACAGGCAAATCAAAATAAACAAAATAACTGACATAACCACGAAAAGAAGACAGGCGATAGGGCAGTCGCAGAGCAGCCAACTAGATAACTAGGAAATTTTGTCAGTGATGCAAACTTAAATTTAGAAATACAACGCGCAAGCTCGCCTTGTGACGTCATAACAATTTAAAAAATAACGATTAATAATAAAATTTCAAATTGAAATATCTCCTTTAATAATATTCTAAAAAATGCGGGAAAAAACCAAGAATAGTTTTTGATGTGCCTAATTCAATAAAAAAATAAAAAAAAATCATGAAACGACCCTATTGTCTTCCTATCTTTTCGTTGGAGATGGATTCGGAAAGTTCCCGGTAGGTACCTAAGGCATTGAGAGCTGAACCATTAGCTAGACTCTAAAAGACCAGGATGTAGACTTTGATAGCTGAGAGACAACAATGAAATTCGATGAAGGTAGATGTTAGAGTGTAGTTTTATAGCTATTGATAGGAAACTTCGTATATGAATATTGTCGAGAGTGAACCACTCAGAATTTTTAATATGCAAAAACTTTTACAATTTCCAATGGTAATATTTGTAGCTCAAATAAGGGTACTTTATTATTATTTGACAGGTAAAATTTTTATTTATATTCATATGCAAACACAAAATCTAATAGTCATACCCGTTAAAACGATAAAAATTTAAATTTTTGCCGTTCCCTAATTCGCGATATCGTTATTCTGTTACCTCGGACAATAAAACATATTTGTAACGGAATGTTATCGCAAACGATAAAACTAAACAACCAAATTGGAACAGAAAGCACAGCACAGAGATCAAAATAACAAAATATTACCTTTAATTTAGTTTGAAAAACGAAAACGCGTTACGTTTGTTTCAGCATCAAAACTGGCAGCATGAAAATTTGATAAAATGATTGTAATACGGACGATACCGGTGCCAGATTTCCAATAAAATGTGCTTGCTTGAAGCGTAATTCAATTGAATAAAACATTTATTTCCCATGAGATAGATTTTTTATGTGCCGAAATATTATATGCTTATACAATTTTTCCCCTCTGGTCAGAGAATGAGGCACATTGAACAGACAACAAAATGAGTAGAATGACCCATGATAACAGAAAACAACAACAAAGAACAATTTTGAAAGTAAGGGAAAGTGTTGGTTACGTTAGGTTTATCAACGTTTTGACTGTTGCATATTTAGAGTCATAGTGATCTAGTTATTTTTCGATTATCGTCACGTTGATCCTTAGGGTTCTCGCTGATTTCCCCAAGCAAGCCGTGATAAAATATGAGTCAACTATTTGGGTAAGGTAGTTTTGGAGATGCTTAAGTAGGTGCTGTGAGTTTTTCTGTATTATAAATATGCCAGTGTCTTTGGCGTGAATGGGTATTCTTGTGTTCGAATTTGAGAAGAGAGAACTCCGACTGGTTGCTAATGGCAGGTTATATTTGACCAGTGATCCAACTATAAGCCAATCATGTCAAAAGCTTTCTCTACGTCCAGAAGCATAACTTCAATGGGGAAGGTGCGCTGACGGATAGAAAACCATTAGTTATTCTATTACATGACCTCCTCTGAGTGGAAAATATTTGTATAATGTCAAGGTAGGTAAGTGATTCTTAGTTAGTTTCCGAAGTAGATACTTGAGAACTGAAAGCAGCATTACATCAAAGGGAAAATAGAAACGTGAAAAGCTGTGCGGACTTTGATAAATAAATGTTTAATGGAAGAAATTTTTTTAAGCAAGTGGAAAAATAGGGAAGTCTAATAGACAAGAAAGGAGGCAAACATAACATAGGAACATAGGAAGCTATCATCCTATCAACTTGTTATCATATTTACAAAAGCTGGTTATACAAATAACAATGAACTGGTTGACCAGCAAAATAGACTTATACTAACAACCAGTTGCACAGGAAGGATTGCGTAGACAATATGATACTACCGATCTCTTGCAGACTCTACGTACTCTTAATGGAAAAAGTACGGAGTATAATATACCATAAGGTACATTGTACATTTGACCTTTGTGGATTACCAGCTTTGTGGATTACCTCAGCAAATCTGACAAAAAATAGATAACGCGAGACAAGATTCCAGATGAACAAGCCCTCTATTCAACAAATTCATGATGTTGCATCCATCTAAGTGAAAATAGATGGGGATCTAAAACATGATGGTTCCTCATCGAAAAAGAGGGTGCTGGTATTTTCGCCCCATGATAATTAAAGGACGAAAAAGATAGGTATTTTCGCCCTAGTTCAAAAGTAAACCAAAATAAATTCTAGTAATTTCGCCCCACGCTACCTGACGTATTAGGGAAGGTAATAATTGATTAAACCACAATATTCTCATATACAGGTGTGCAATTTAATGAAAATCTACATTAAGTTACAGTTCACCAGTTACTAAAACTAAGTTAAAAATCTAATCTTCTTACTTTTAAGGGGCACAATGAAAAGAAATGCATTTTATTAAATGGAGTCTAGTGATTTCGCCAAGACTGTACTGTTTAATTGTCTCTTCAATAAATTTTTGCCGGTTTTTAACTTTTACATTATGAATTTTTAATGTTTGATGTGTATTTTAGATTTTTACATGTTTCTATTTGAAAAACTCTTTTAACTTTTCAATAAAAACATAAAAATTTGGATGTGAACTATAGAACTATTAAAATTGTGGTGGAAGGACTCACAAGCATTTGTCGTTCTTGTAAGTGTTGCAGAATTTTCATCCCAAAGTTGTGACGGAAACAGGGAATCTTCAGAAATATAGGTGTCTGTAAGATAGTCTGCGTATTTTACAATTCTTCAATAAACCAGTTTAGGAAATTCCACCCCCAGATTAAAGAAAAGACGCACAAATGTAATTGTTTATTTATTTATTATACCTAATCCTGCTTTCTCTAAGTGAACATCACAAAGTAGGGGTATTTGGGGCGAAATTACCTGTTATACCTGAGCGGCCAAAGTGGACATTTTGAAACTCATGGTCATTGGCGTGAATTTACCTGTACCCGAAAAAGACGTAGGCCAAGGGGACACAGTATAAACAAATTTTTTTACCTGGAGGATGTCTTCAAAAGGTTGAACAGGATAAATAACAGGATCAATATCATCACTGCAATTTGGACTTGGAATGAACCCAACAAAAACAAATATCGTAAGCACAGAAAACACCTAGGTTACTCTTAGTGTTCAGCACTTAGGAAATGTTCCTGAATATATTTATCTTATCTTCAATCAAGCTCAGTAGAAAAAATCAATCTTCCGAGATCTCAAGAAAATGGGAATATGTTCAAGACGGCAGCTATTGGCAAACTAGGATTTTGTCCGAAATCCCCCAAGACTTCTCTATATATTGAAAGAAAGTATTTGAGTCCTATGTGCTGCCGGTGCTCACATATTTTAAGACAATTTTGATAACTCAAAAATCTACAGTAAACTGCAGATTTTCTAGATTGATTGAATTGAATGCAAATTGCTTCAGCCCTTCTATCTTCAGATTCAGGACTGGGAAGTATTTTGAAAAGGCCTAAATCCAGGGGTGGCTGACTGCAGGTTATTATTTTTAGATATTATAGTATCCGGCGTTCAGGCCCCGATTAGCGCTGGGCACGACACCTCCAAAAAAGTAGTAAGTTATGAGGGGGTGATATGGGCGATTAAGTCCTTTCCCCCCTTTAAATCTCCTGGTAAGGATGAAATCCACCCTTGCCAGCTGCAAAACGCGTCGGATATCATCACTGTCCACCTGGTAAAGATCTTCAGATCTTGCCTCGCTCATGGATACATTCCAGAGCAGTATGGAGAGAGGTGAAGGTCGTCTTCATTCCGAAAACCGGACGGAGCGACTACTCCGACCTAAAATCGTATCGACCCATTAGCCTCACTAGTTTCCTGCTCAAGACTCTGGAGAGGCTACTGGACCGGAATGTGAAGGGAGGGATACTGGTTTCCAGACCTTTACACACTCAACAATATGCCTATCAGACTGGCAAATCCACAGAACTGGCCTTGCACCACCTGGTCAGGAAGGTGGAAGGAAATTTGGTGTGTGGAAGGGCCAGTCTGGCGGCATTCCTTGACATTGAAGGGGCATTTTATAATACCCCTTTCAACATCATCTGCAGTGCGCTCGAAGGGCGTGGCTTAGAGCCATGTCTGGTGAGATGGATAGAGGCCATGCTCTCGCAACGACGAGTGTCCGCAGAGCTTAATAATGCGGTGGTTAGAGCGATGGCCGCCAGAGGCTGTCCGCAGGGCGGAGTTCTATCCCCGATTCTGTGGTGCCTGGTGGTTGATGACCTGATTACTAATCTAAACAAGGCAGGCTTGTATACTCAGGCCTATGCCGACGACCTGGTTATACTTTGTCCGAGCAAGGACGCCGTCTCACTGCAGGGCCCTATGGCAAGGGCTCTGCGCATAGTGAACCGGTGGTGCCTTGCGGAAGGAGTCAGGATAAACCCTAATAAGGCGGAGCTCCTACTCTTCTCCAGGAGACGAAACATCGGCACACCGCCCAACATTTCTCTAGGAGGTGTGACTCTTAAGTACTCCAGGGTAGTTAAGTATCTATGCGTGATGCTGGATTCTAAACTGTCCTAGTATGAACACGCAGAGAACAGGATTAAAAAGGCTACCTGTGCCCTTTGGGCATGTAGACGGGCCTTTGGTTGCACCTGGGGTCTCTCACCGAAGATCCTTTACTGGATTCATAACTCTATAGTTAAACCTCTTCTCACGTATGGGGTTATCGTTTGGTGGCCTTGCACGGAGAAAGCCAAAATACGGGCGCAACTCGACAGAGTCCAGCGCCTTTCCTGCCTCAGCATAACGGAGTCCATGCGTACGGCCCCAACAAGCGCCCTGGAGACCCTCCTAGGTCTCCCGCCTCTGGACCTCGTGATTCAGTTCGAGGCCATGGGACAGCCTATAGATTGCAGGTCCTTGACGAAATGTGCACCGGCGAAACCGGACACGCGAGAATTTGGTCTCAGGTCGCAGAGAAATGTCCTGTCCTTCTGATGGGCAGCGATATCATGCGACCGGAGCTTGTTCATTGCAAAGTCTTGGAGGCCTATATCACTGAAAAAAGTGAATGGCTGGGCGGCTCCAAGCCAACTGTACTGAATAGTGGAGCTATCTGGTACACGGATGGCTCCAGAATGGATAACAGGTCAGGGGCAGGTTTTTGCGGAGGGTCCCCTAAAATTAGTAAATTCTTTTCTTTGGGGGAACACGCTACTGTCTTCCAGGCTGAAATTTTCGCTATAATGGAGTGTGGTCGGGAAATTTTAAACCGGCGCCACAGGAATGCAGTCGTTTCAATCTGCTCCGACAGCAGAGCCGCTATCAAAGCCATTATGGCTGACACTGTGCGCTCTAAGCTTGTAATGGAGTGCAAAAAAGTCCTGGGAAGACTGGTGAGTGCCGGCTGCCGGGTCCGCCTCGTCTGGGTGCCCGGTCACTTGGGCGTCGCGGGCAACGACGAAGCTGATTTACTTGCAAGACAGGGATCGTCGATGGCACCTGTGGGCCCTGAGCCCACGCTGGGCATAGCCAAATGTGAGGCTGTCACGTCCCTCAAGGGTCTCCTCGCGGAGCGATTCCTTGGGAGATGGATGGAGGCACCTGGCATAAGGCAGGCTAAGGCTCATATTGATGGGCCCTCTGCCTGTCTCACCAAACAACTACTGCGCCTGAACGGACGCGAGATACGGCTAGTGACTGGTCTCCTAACCGGACACTGGCACCTAAGACGCCATCTCCACAGCATGGGCATTACGGACGACCCGGAATGCCGCTGGTGCATGGAGGAGGAGGAGACGGCAGACCACGTCATCGGTGAGTGCCCTGCACTCACGCGCGCGAGGTTCAAACACCTGGGCAAGTTGTATTGCTTGCCCGATGACGTCAAAAGGATGAAGCCAGGGTGCCTGATTCGCTTTTCTAAGGACATAGGCATCTGGTAGAACTCAGTGGGGCACGACGGGTCCACCACAGGAGAACTACGGTCGCGGCCGCCTACTCTTTCATTCATTCATTCATTCATAGCATCTGCAGGAGTTTTGTTTGTGTTGATTGATGATAAAGGATTGGTAAGTCAGTAATTTCGAAGAAATCGATATTATTCATTGGGTGTTGGCAAAACAATGATTAGAGCTGGGATTCAAGAGTTTGAAATCTCGATTTTCAGGCACACGATTAAAATATCTATTAGTATTGCTAAGGCATATTCGCCTCTTTGAGCATTGTGTTGCTGATGGATTCAAAGCCTGAGTTTTTTTGGGCAGATTTTATTTCAGATCTGATGTTCTCGTTAAAGACTGGTGTTATTGAATGGTGTGGAGGATTTCTGCAGATTCCTCCGTAGCGTATGTCGGGTGCTTCTCATGGTCAATGTCATCTTCCGAATCGTGGACGAATTAGAGATATTTTAGTATGGTACCGCCCTAACAAGGATTTTTTCAATTTTGGAGTGATCTGTTGATTTGAGTTTTGTTAAGCCGACTTATAAGTTTTTGTAACTTCAAATTAAACATCTCTCTTAGCATGAATAATAGTCAAGCATATTCTAATGCAGCAATATATTTGGGAAAGTTTTAACATTGGATGTCGTCATATCAAATTTAGAGAAAACTATTGGCTGCTTTTCATCTAGATAATCAATCTATAATAAAATAGTTATGTATATTGTATACTAACCAGTCTTAAAGCTGTGGAGTTGTGCTAGAAAAAAAAACAGGAATAGAAATAATTTAGGGATTGATAAGCCGAGTACCTAGCTACTAAATAGTTAGAATTCATAGTGCATTTCAGGAATAGTCAGTAATTTATGGCTGTGTTGTTCTTTAAATGTTTGAAGATGAGTGGAAGCAATTTATCTCCTTTAAATACCCTGGAATCTCATAATTTCGTTATTTTTTGTTAAAAGTTCCTCTGAATAAAACTTCACCACTTCAAACAGTTTTGGAATTTTTTTTTTTTGTTGCATTTTGTAAACTTATGCGAATTTATCAAAACCAAAGTCTATCTATAGATTTCTTACAAGACATAATATTTCATATATTGTCATAGGTAATAGTTTTCAGAAATAATAATCTATTATTAATTTTATCTAACGTCTGGTATCTTTAAGCTGGGGACCATTAACCCGATAGCAATATGGAGAAACCTGTTTTACTTTGGTATCGCACGATACCTGTGACATGCTATAAATTATTTCTGTTTTATCTAAAATAATTACCTTTCGTACACAGGAAGTGCAATTAAAAGTTGGTTTATTTTTAAAATTATTGTTGTCTGCATAATTTTTTTTTAAGCCTTGTTGTCTTGCGATAACAACTATAACAACGTGGTTACCTTTAGTTACTGAAAAAGATATGGGAAAAAAAAAGAAAGTGGCAAGCTATGGATAATGTCATAATCAGGAAAATATTAGATTGGATTTTATGACTTTTAGGCTATTCAATATAGGTGTGAGTAAGGAACAATGATTGCTTTTAATGGTTTAATATGATAGTTTGACACCTCAAAATTATAGAATTGAGAACCGACCAAAAATATACCATATCTACTTTTTTCAAAAAAGAAAAAAAAATATAACTCGTGAACAAACCAAAATGCGAGATTTTTCTAAGAATATTTTTTTTTGTACAAAATTAAATTTCCTATCGCAATATTTTTTCCTGTTCAATGTTATGCACTTAGATAGATAGAGAAGCTGGAGGCGGCATCGCTTCTTAAGCGTCAATGCGATACCTATGGATTCTATTGTGACCCTCCTTGCGTCTAGAGTACATCATCCAGATTTGTGTCTCTTATCATAATCCATAACCTCGACAGTTTCTCACGTGTGTAGCTTCCTGCCTCTGGTTTTGTTTCACCCATTTTTTTTTCCTGTCTGCGCTGTCTAGCGATTGCATCGCAGTAACATAGGATGTGTGTTGCTGTCTCTAACTCCTTCTGACAAAACCTGCAGAGGGTCACTTCTGTCAGTCCGAGTAGACTGTGTTTTCTTAGTCGACAGTGCCCTGTTAGAAAACCGAACATTATTCGAATGGTTCTTCTGCTTAGGTTTAATATTTTCGCCATGATTTTTCTCTCGGGTTTTCCTATAAATTCATTTGAGTGTCTTAGTCCCGGCAAGTTCACCCACCACTCTTGGGATCTTTCTTTTAACCACCTTGGCGATGGACCTGGCCACTCCGCAAAAAAGTTCTGGTCCAGTCAGGGGCTGTATTGAGCCTTCGTTTGCTAGGTTATCAGCCTTTTCGTTTCCTCGGTGATCCTCGTGTCTCGGCACCTA
The DNA here is from genome assembly GCA_917834065.1 of Ceutorhynchus assimilis. NCBI lineage: Eukaryota > Metazoa > Arthropoda > Insecta > Coleoptera > Curculionidae > Ceutorhynchus > Ceutorhynchus assimilis. The sequence goes on along the minus strand of OU892277.1, from coordinate 24,981,148 downwards.
AGCCAGCGCTATCTTGTACTACAAGATTATTTAGTTTGTTGCTGCATTCCCATACCAGCCTTGATGTCTTAGCATGGGCTTTTATTCTTTTGATGGCTCTTTGTCTCTCTACTTTCTATTTCCTTTGCAGATGGCTGTTATTGAAGCACTGTGGGAAAGCTCCCAATCGCTATTATGATTTGGGTTCCTGTGCGTGGTTCGTAGAGTCCAGCTCCTGTTCCTTGTTCGGTTTTGGACCCATCGGTGTACCAAACCACTTCTGCTCTTAGACCCCAATTATGGACGACTGGTAACGTCTTTGGCAAATTTATCTTGCAGGTGAAACTAAAAATTGAATTCAATTTTCAGTTTTACCAATAGAATAAATTTGCCAATGACGTTACCAGTCCATAATTTGGCCCTTTTAGGCGGGCCTTGAGCAGGACCTGCAGGACCGATGCTACATTCGTGAGCCATTGGAGGATTGGAAGGTTTGGAGTGTACGGGAGGAGAACGAAGCAGACGTATATTTGCCAGAAATCTACCAGGGTCCTTATTCTTGAAACAGGGGAGCAGTGTTCCCAGGAGAACGAGTGTTCCGTCTTTCTCAATGATACGCAAATGACAATATAAAGGAACAAAAACAAAACACTCGTTCTCCTGGAAACGCTGCTCTCCTGTTTCAAGAATAAGGACCCAGGTGGGTTGGTTAGCTCAGTTGGTAGAGCTTCGTACTAGCATTGCGGTTTCAAATCTGGCACTAACTCCAACTTTTTCAATTTTCCTTTGACTTCAATTTCCACAAAATTTTCTTTAGTGTTTGTAGCAGTTCGTCCACTAGGACGGACCAGAGTAGTGGGGATAGTACTCCTCCCGGGGGTCATATATTCTTGTCGGTTGCTTTCGTGGTAGCTCCGCCGTAAATGGTTCTGATAGTCCTGTACTTAAGGCTGGCTTTCATCCATCGGCATAGCACTAATGGAACTTGCTTTCCTTCCAGTCCTCTGCCTATAGATTTTATTAATGCATGATCCAATGCTTCCTCTATATCTAGAAAAGTGGCCATTACTATCTGCTTGTCATCTGGACTGCTGCGAAAACTGTTTCATTGTGGCATCCGGAATACTTCTTTGGATTGGTTCGGTTCAATGTTTGCGGGGAGGTCCCAGTTTGTACGTCTGAATGGTGCCGACTCGGCGAGAATGGAGGTTTAGAATGGGGTCCCACAGGGTTTGGTACTGGGGCCAATTTTGTTCTTTGTTTATGTTAATGATTTGCTTTCGTTACCGATCTTAGCTAAGCTCACTTCCTTTGCTGATGACGCAAATTGTTTATGGACCGAAAAAAGATTTGGATCAGCTTAAAACAACCATTGAGCAAGATCTTCTAGTAATAAAAGCCTGGTGCGACTCAAACAAACTGTGTTTTAATGTGGAAAAAACAAATGTACTTATGTTCAAGTGTGCCCTGGATAATGTCAAACTTCAAGGAAGGCCTCTGGAAAGTAAATCAACCATAAAGTTTTTAGGGTTGCATATAGACTCGCAACTGAAATTTGAAACACACATTGATGCTCTAACCAAAAAACTAGCTACAGGCTGTTACATTGTCAGAACTATTTTTCAGGAGCTTGGTAAGGAAGCGGCGAAAATTGTATACTTCTCGCTGCTAGAGTCACATATACGCTATGGCATTGCTTTCTGGGGGTTTGCAACTCAGAGATCAATTCAATCGGTGTTTGTTCTGCAAAAAAGAGCTGTCCGCTACTTGTGTGGTAGGAGATGTAGGGAATCGTGTCGACCATTATTTAGGCGGGAGGGAATATTGACGGTGCCTTGTATTTTTGTTTTGGAATCTGTGAGTTTGATTTATAGGTTTTGTACCGAATAGCAGTTATAATCTGCGTCGAGTCAAACTACTCTTACCAATACCAAAGTACACCTTAACAAAACACTGTGTTATGTATGAGAGTATTAAAATGTTCAACGATCTGCCTGAGGAAATTAAGGATAGTGGTACTTATGAAAATTTTAGAAAGCTTGTAAAGAACCAAGAAAATTAAATGTGTCTCTATTGTTTTAACTTGTGTCAATCGGTGCTTGCTAGTTTTTATTTTATTTTTATTTTATTTTATTTTATTTTTATTTTGTTTAATGTTTCGTAATGTTTGTCTATACGTGATTAGATTTTGGGGACGGATTCTAATTTGTCAGCGTTTGTTTTCATTATTTGTTTGTTTTTTTTTTACATTTTATTTATGCTTTTGTCGTGTTCATTAATGAAATTTATTGTAATCCTAGACATAATCTAGCTTTAAGTATTTGCTTTGTCAATAAAACTTTTTTTTCTCTTTGGTTTTCTGACAATACAGCTTATTTTGCTTTAATTTGATTTGATCTATGGATTTTGATATCAGCCTGTTTAAGTCTAGAGCTATATCAGTCGATTCTCCTGCTTGGTATGCATACTGGCATCAAGGGTATGCTTTCGAGTACTTTTTCCCTTACATAACGATCTACTAACTTTCCAAGGGTTTTAAATAAGAACGAAGATATGGAAATGAGACGGTAATCTTTTGGTGTACTGTCTGATATTCTACCAACTTATCGTATACTTATATAGCTGACTGTCACCATTTACCAATCCAGTGATATTCTCCCCCATGCTACGCAGCCTCTAAAGATTCTGCATAGATGTGGTATCAGAACTTCCAAAACTTTTTGCATTAGTACCGGATATATTTCGTCCTGCCCTGGCGATTTGTATGTCTCGAACGGACTCACGACCCATTTTTTTCTAGATGACGCTACGACCACTTTTGAAATAAGTTCCCATTCTTGCTTGGTTGGTTTTCTTCGTCTTGGGCAAGGTTGATGGGGAGGCCATGATGATTGTATTGGTTTCGCCACCAAACCACTATTTCCCAAAATCTCCTCAAGATTTAGGGATGGCAGCAGCTAGGAATATTATAATCCGCTGTATGATGCTTTTTCCGAAGCTTGAATGATGCTTGCGTATTTTCTTGCCTCTGGACCTGAAACTATGCTGCTGAGCAGTTTTGAATTGATGGATTTGGACGACTTAATCCTTATACCGATTTTATATCAGTGACGTCGATCTACTGGTCGGATTTATATTACCCACATAACAGTGAAAGAACATTCATATTCTCAGAATATTCCCTCAGAGTGCTTTTTGGAATGTTCTTTTAGGAATGTTTAATGAATATTCTAAGATTGTTTCGATTGAAATATTCATTTTTGAACGTTCTATTTATGTACTAGGAATGTTGCTTCTATGCACCTACCTGAAAGATTGTGCTAAGAACCTACTTTGTATAACAATCTTTGAATATTGTCATACGAACATTATTATAATGTACCCTAAAAAATGTTCTTTCGGCTAATATCTCTATCAAGTATTAAGAATATACCAACCAAGTTGTGCTGAGAAGTTTATGTAGGTAGGTAACCATGATAAGAATATTTTCATATTGTTCACCTAATTATCTAAAGTACCTACTCAAAAATCATAATTTAACAATTAAACAATAATGCTCTATCTAGAACCTACTAAGAATATTATAGGTATATTCTTTTCCTTTTGCTTTGTAGGACTTCCAAAAGAGGGAGCCACGCGTTATTAAAGATCTACATCTTACCTCGCGTTTGAATCACCTTGGAACCTGTTTCTCTCAGTTGGCGTGCTTCGACGAGAGCATAACAAGCTCGAAACCGGAGCTTTGGTTAAATGCTTGTGTTTTCCAGAGAAGTTTTCTAACAACTGTTTCACTGCCTTTAATATAAAAGGGCTTAAAGGAGCATTATTTGGAAGCGAAAATTAACATTCCAAGTATATCCTTAGAATCAACCAAGAATGTTATATCTAGGATGCATATTGAGAATGATATATTCCTAGTCCTAGTCCAAGAATATTTCAAGCATATTGGTATAATATTCTTTTGAGAACATAACTATAATGTCATAGAAACATTTCTTTGAATGTGAGAATACCTATACATATCGAGCATATTTTTAGAATCAAACAAGAATATTCTTCTCAGGATGTACTGAGAATCTCATAGGTATATTCTAGGAATATCCTAATGGATTTCTCAGGAAGTTCTTGGGTATTGCAAACAGTATTTCTACAATCTTTTCTCAGAACATTCTCAGGACATTCGCAATGGTTTTGGCGAACATTCTAGGAACATTCCTCCTAAAAAAAGAACATTCTTAATACATTCTAAGGATGCAATTTTGTTATGTGGGTAGGTATTGATTAGAAACTTATGGAAGTTTTATTCAAATATTCTATGAACTTAAATTGAATTCCTGGACGCAACACACTGCTAAAAAAAATAGTAATTTGCTGTAAAAAAAAGGTCAAAGGAAAACAGGGACTACGACGAGGGTGGATATTTTGCTTATTCATGAGAAATGCTTTTAAAATGAAAATGCCAAGCAAAATGGAACGAGAGCAAAAAAGCTTAACTTTAATAAGTTAACTTATAACTTACTTTGAGAATTTTTCATGAATAAAAAATGCCTAATTCCCTGTTGAAATTTCAAAGGCATACAATAAATTTAAAACTTTTAATGAGGCTAGTTTTTGATATTTTTTCATGTGAATGCTGCCAGCTATTGTCACTCAGTCAATTTCATATACCTATCATAAGGGCCAAGCAATGAAGGAATTTGACCTCAACATAATTAGAAGTTAACATTTTTAGGGGCGGATCGGTCCATTTTCATGTACTAAATAACATATTAAGTTTGCGACCTTGTACTTCCATAGGGTTTTCAGTTAGGGGTGTTTTTTAGGGGTAATTTGCGGTTTATGGAGAACGCTGCTCAAAGGGATGGTCCCATAGCAAAAAGTTTCAAATTATTGTTGTAGCTTAAGTCTTTTGCTATGAAAAACTTCGCGACAGCATCCCTTTATCTTCTATATTTTTTTTCTGCAGCGTCTTGAATAGTACCATGTTTTTGTCCAAGGTCACTGAATCTACGTTTCGCCTATTTGCGCGCATTTGGTGCAGCAGCGGCCGAATGCATAATCCGATTTTAATTGCTCAAACACCACATTATTGCTAATGAAATGCACTCTCCAATGCTTTTTTCTTCGAATTTTTTGCTCGAAAATTGAGCGAGCACGGACTTGCCTAATGTGCTAGAAAGTTGTAAATTGCATCGAAAACTACCCCTTTCTTGCATTCACTGTAATTTCTAAACGGGGCCAAATATTTGAAGACAGTTTTCGACAATCGGCAGCCCAGTTATTCCTCTCATAATGCCTCAGCGGATTTTTTTTTTCGATAATTACTCAATGACTTATTGGCCTGAACATGTCGCGCAAAATTTTTCAAAAAGTCAAAAAAAATTAAAATTGTCGCACAGCGCTGAAATTTGGTACGATGAATTTATTTATTGTTCTCATGAATATACTGCAATTTTAATTGTTTCAGCAGTCATGTGGAGCCATATGAAACAACGTTGCCACATTTCATTTATTTAGGCTTGCGCATTCAACTGACGTAACTTTATTATTTTTTGAATTCGAGAACGGCTGGACCGATCTTGAATTTAATACCTCGTATCTCTATATAAGCCGAATTTGATTGACCTAGATTAGATCGATTTGGGTTCAATTCAAGTGAACTTCTTCTGATCTAGATCATTTTTTTGTTGATGAGGATGCACTGATCCAACCTCAATCGAACACAGTGTGGTTCACTTAAATTGAACCAAATCGATCTAATCCGGTCAATCGAATTCGGCTATAGAGGGGAGTGATATAGGATATTTTTTATCTCGAAAAAAAAAGTTCAGTTGCGCGAAACTCTTGATATACTGGAACGCCTAAAAACAGCCCGGGGCGCTCTAGAGCAGCTCTGGAGTGCTTAAAATGCATCACTGAACTCACTGGCAAGCGACTCCGGTATCGGATATAAAAAAAACTTTTAAAAAATCAACAAACAAAAATTGAGAAAAAGCGTATTGTTTCAAAATGTATTTTCACGCTGGCATCGCAGCGGGTCATTAGCTAGTATTTTATAAATATTTTACCTGGAAAAAATCAAGCAAACTGAGCCCATGTTGGGTTTATCGCACATTTCAAAGAATTGAAACTATAAATGGACCTCGATAGAATATACCTAACTGCTTTAGGGATTTAATCATTTAATCCTATTTTAATTATGTATTATGTATTTATTTAACTAGTAATGCTGGTCGATTAATTTCATGTAGTATAGCAAATATGACTCAAGTCTAAGAGTAGTTTTTAAAATTGCTTCAAGTACATAGGTAGAGATTTAAAGTCTTATTTTTGACTTTCACTATACTGCTGTAACCTTGATATATGCACAATGTTTTTTTTTCTAATCGGCCTTGAATATACAATTGATATTTTTTATCTTTATAATTTGTTTTCTTTGGGAAAGTTTATAGTCCAGTAATGAGTTGACTTTACTTTACAAATTTTTAAACATAATACCTATCTTTTTAATTCTATCATAAAAATGTCGGATAGTTTCTGTATTGGCTATCTTTCAACATCACCATTTAAATTGTTTTTTTTCTGGAGTCCAGCGACGCCCTCTGAAAACCGCACAAACACTAAAACTTACCCCAAGCTACCAAATGCTGAGCATAGATAAGGTGTTGAGGGATGTATCCCTTAGCTCTTACATAATACGTCTGGACTTTAGGAGAGATCTTTTATTCTGAGAAAACTTCGTTACAAGCATTTTGTTAATTTATTTTCTACTGAGCTTATTTGAGGAGATATTTCAAAAGAAATATCACTTCATCGTTACCACTTTTCCTACTCTACAAGATGGCATTTGTTACGATACATTTATCATTATCGTAACATGTTCCATTTCTTCTAATTTTCATTAAAAATTTGTATTTTCGCCATTTCAGAACCTGCAAAATCATAATTCATATCTTAGGTAATTTGAAAAGTATCCACAAAATTTAATTAATTCAATATACCTACTTAATATGTATCAGTATTCCCATAAAAATACAAATATCTGTTAAAGATAAGAACTAACGTACCGCCATCTAGTACTTAAAATATTTATTTTTAAATTGTGATAGGTTTCTTTAACTATTTTTATTATTCCTCATTGACAGTCATTGGTATTTTAATTTGGAGAAATTATGTTTATCTTGCTTTCAGCAAATAAGTACCTATATTTCTGTCGTTCTCTAACTTCTGATTCTGAAATGATTATTTTTAACTTTATGACCTAATTAATTAGCGGTTGTGTGTTTCTAACATAACCTTAAATTTAAATCAATATAATTTGTAAACAATTAGAATGATTCTAGTGTGTTTTTATCTTTTCCCATTTATTCAGCGTGGTGTTTCATTGATGAAGTGAACACGGTCTTTTGTGTCTGTTGAGTGTTGTCTTCTGATTGGTCGATAGTTACTACGCAGTTAGGTATTTAAAAACACGAGACTGGTTTTCTTCAAGGGATTTGGTTCTAAAAAGGCCTCTTTTTTTGCAGACCGTTGATCAGGCATGTTGATTTTCACTTTGTATTTTTTTTTCTCTTCAGACTTCTAGATTATCCCTTAATATTTTTCGTTTTATTTCATCATCAGTGTCTACTATCACTGTTAAGTTTTTATTACCTGATAAATCTTATCTTTTCTACCTTTAAAATATAAATATTATTTTTAACTTTTTATCCATTGTGAGCCTTCATTTTGTGTGGTTCAATTCAGAGTTCTGGCAAATAAATAGCTATTGCTGCTTTGCTTTTCGGAATCAATTGTTAGTGTGAGTTTATTGGACCATTTGCTCTAAATAGAGTCGGTGTAAGCCAAATTGGTGTGTCTTTCCCTATCAACACCTTGCCGAATCCAGGCAGAGGCCTGTATAGCCATTCATTGTTTGACTCCCTCATTATTTTCTCGAGGAAGGAGATTGCTAAAAGGGTGAAATTTTAAGATAGAAATCTGGATAGGTTAAAATTCATTAGAAAAGTTTTAAATAAAACATCTCAAGAATTTTGACAGTTCCTTGGATTTAATTTATTTCACCCTCAGCTTTAGCTTGTAGTACCAATAGTAGGTACCTTAACTTAAAAGGAAAATTTATCTATTTGAGGAAAATCTAGAAATTTATTTTTTTATCTTGTTTAATTTTTCCTACATTTTTTTCTATTTTGTGCCTGTTCAGCGCATCTACACAAGAAGCAGCATTCTGCTCAGTGTTAACAAGCATTTATGTTTAATCTTGCTGTACTAACCTATTTTATTACTACTTTATTTTTTAATTTTTTTTTAAAGGTATTTAATTGTTTTTCTATAAAAATATGAAATTTTACATATTGCAATAGTTTACTTAGTAATACCTGATTCTGTTGAAGGGTAGTGTCTCGATTCAATAATAATTTTATTACTAACTAATTTCAATTTAAATCTCCTTTGCAAAACACTCGCTTTTTAACAGAATTCAGAAATTTAATATTCCAAATCTTGGTGAACCTGATACTGCTTTATTCTTTTCTGGGTACTTATCCGACACAAAAAGATCACTATTTGGAGTCTGGATCAGCTGGAGTGACGTCACACCAGCAGTCTATCCTCTTTCCTAGATATAGGAAACAACTTGAAGAGCTCCGGACTGGAAAAGGTACAAAAACGTATCATTGTTACCAGAATAACCAAGCTGTTAACTTTCTAGATTTTTAAGAAAGTACTCACATAGGTAATCAATATTGTTTACACTAGTTTACAGTAATAAAATTATTGATTGTTGAAATTTGAGTGATTCCATTTGCACATAAAGGGGCACACATTTTATTATTTATTTCTGAATTCCACGACCCTATAGGTTCTCTTGCTCTTAATTACAAATAATTCTATTTATTTGTAACACATTCATTATCAATTTAAAAATTTGACGTTCCGTCCTTAAGCCGCCATCATCAATTTTCTATTTGAGATTTTTAAGCTTCTGATGTCCCAAAACCAATGACGTATTGCACTTATTCAAAAAAATTATATTATTGGCTCTTTCCATAACAACATAATGTGTTGCTTGGTAGTTTGGTACTAAAAAGTCAAAAAAAAATTTCGAATAAATGCGATACTTACATTATAGGTTTTGGGACATCAGAAGCTCTTAAAATCTGAAGTAGAAAATCGAGGGCCATATTTCAAAAAATAAAGTTGATGATGGTGGCCCTGAGACGAAACGTCAGATTTCAAATTTGAATATGCCATCTTGTAGAGTAGAAAAAGTTTTTACGACGAAGTGAAATTTATTTTGAAACATCTCCCCAAATAAGCTCAGAAAAAAATTAAATCGATTCTGCAAAATTTTTGTTTTTTCCGGATATCAAAGAATGTGTTCGGAATTTTTCAAATGTACCATTTATTGAGCGTTAAATTGCGCAACTTTTTCCTAGTCTAACCAACATTGTAACTCCAGCCGTTTTCCAGATCCTAATGCTGTCCCATCCTTACCTTGGACACACTGTACATATTATATCCTCTATATTTCTGAATGTTTATGGTGAAAATACTGGCATTCAAGTTTTGTAAAATTTGAATATGAATTTCTTCGAACTTATTTGAATTCAATCAATTCATATTCATGGAAAGAAAAAACGAAAATAATGGTTGCACGTCAAGGGATGGAACAACTTTTTTCGGAAATCATGGAGGTTTTTTAATTATATTCCAGAATATACTTGAAATAAGGATTGTCGAATTGTTTGCTTCTAAAAAAATTTGAACAATTCACAAAGTTTATTTTTATTTGACAAAATTAGAGAAAGGTATATTCGCAATCAAAGATAAAAGATGTGTAAAATGAAAATGTTTTTTTCTCATATAAAGCGCCAATAAAATATAACTGAGTTATATTGTAAGACCCCATGTTATCCTTATACTAATAATTCTCCTTTCCTATGTTAATTATTAGCGTACGCCTATGTTAATACTAATAAATATATAAAACTGCTTAATCAGCGGTACTGCACTGGTAGTACCGCCACCTGCATTGGAAAATGCTTAGATCAGCAAATATTTATTATTTAAGCCAGAGCTTTCCAGTAAGGAGCGTTCATTTGTTTTCAGGCACTCCCTGTAGCAATTTGATCCACATATTTTCCGATTGTCACTATTGTATTTTAATTAATAAAATAAATGTTTTTTAAAAATACAAGTTTCTGAATCGAAAATATAATTACTGTGCATGCATATTTGATAATAATTTGAAAGCACATTTTTTCTTTTCAAATAAACACAGTTTTGATTGTTGGCATTTTGTAATATAAAATATACATGTAAGTACATATTTTCTTTCAACAAATATTACACAACTGAATGAAAAAACATGTGTCACAACTTTTTGTTTGAAAATAGAAATAGTGTATATACTTTTCTTTTCAAACGAATAAATTCTGAAAAAAAAAAACATTTCTCGCTAAGTCTCACGTTTCGCCGTAATTTGAAATCCTAGAATTTCCAATTTCGGATGTTTTTAAAAAGGGCACAACCGGATATTCAAAAAGAGAGAAAAACCAAACGCTCGAAAGCTAATACTGTTTTGTAATAAAATGCTCAATCAAAAAGCCAAAACCGTTTATTCGTTTTAGCTGGAATTATTTATTATTGGTCTATATTTCACTAGATAAGGTATATTGGATTTTGCAAAGCACGATGGAATCCAATAAGTAAATACCGGAGGGTCGTTCTTTCTAAATGAAATGTGTAATTCACGCGCGGCGGTGAGAGAATTTTCTGACTAAATTTAAATCGTTCTGGCTTTTGCTTTGTCTGTAATGGAAAATTCAACTATGTGTGTATTATCCTTTTGTGGATATATATTGGGGATGATAGGTATTTCACTAAATGGAGAAATTAGAATATTCATGTTTGGTTTTCAGGAAAAAATAACTTCCAGCTAAATTCTATATTGGACCTTTTCCAGTGTCTATGTTTTGTGGATGAAGTGGCTGGGTGTTACACATGCTTCTATCCCATAGAGGGTACGCACTTAACGTTGTATAGAGACAGGCCGAAATGCGGCGGCCGGAAACTAGGTGATCAGAACATGCCACGGATAATGGATTGCTCTTTCTCTTTTTTATTTTATTTTTTCATTATAATGGAACATTATTATGACATGCAATTTTACCCATTATCATTGTCATTTTCCTAAATATCACTTCACTTATTATTATTTTCTTTTCCTATACTACCATACAACAAACTTCACTACCAAAACAACGTTAGATGAGAGAACAACATGGGGAATTACATATGGTCACACGCTTCTCGTCCTGGGGACATTATTCCACAATTCACAGAGTACAGGTATGGACCCAGTTAGGAAGAACAAAAACACATAAGGAAAAAAACAATGGAGCACGACTCTTCTATACAATATTAGATCCTTAATCAACACCTTACCCATTTCAAAAAACTGAATGAAAGTTGCTGATAAATATTTATCTAATGGGATGAGATCCATGAAAGACTGATAATTTAGTGGCATAAGTCGCCCATTCGCTTCTTAGATATAGGTAGTACTGCCTGCAAGTTATGATCGCGTCTAAACAATCTATGGTTTAGGTCATCTTCCGATTGCCCATCACAAGAACAGATGTTGCTCTCACTCAGCTTTATCTTCTACATATGTTTACCAAAATGACCATGGCCAACAAGAAATCTGAAGTAGAAAACATAAAGTTTCCTGGGAAGTTTAACTCGTTTCATCACAGGATTGTCATTTAGTTGGGGGTATAGGGAGGTATACAAATTGGGTGCATGAGATGTCATGGTATTATATTTATCAGGCCAAGTTTCCAAGGCATTCTTTCTTATCATTTGGAAATTCTCTTTCTCAATACCCTATGGGAAATCGTCATTCACATTTAATTTCTTCACAAGGTTTTCCGGGGTTGAAAGTGGCGAGTAAACATAAAAGCTTACAGGCCAGCAAATAGATCAGTACCTATACTTATTCTTACGAAGCTGGCTCCCGAGCCCGGCGGATTCTAGGAACCGCACAGTGTTTGAGCAACAGATTGGGAATTCCGTCTGGCCCCAAGGTATTTTTGTTTCTGTAATTTTGAGATCTTATCATAAATTTCCTCTACAGAACTCGCGCGACTATTCAGGGAATTCTATTGTGTTCGAGTCAGACGCCAAGTTTTTCTAGATATATACAGTGGGCCTAAATAAGAGCTTTGTTATGTACGTTTCGATTGCAATATATGCGCATCAATATTTAGACTGGATCACTGAGAAAAAAACTAGGCTAATAGTTAACAAATATTTGTTTGGATGATTTTCATTAACAATAAGTATAACAAATTTCATATAAAAAAAAAATTATTCGCTATTAATAATCTGCTCAAAAATCTGTTTCAATTAAAAACAAATGCTTTGTTCCGCGGTCATATATTTATTACTAATGAAACAAATTTAATCCTAATAAATTAGTTATTGATTATAGTCTCAAAATATTTTTTTACTATCAATTAATTTCATTACTTTTAAATCAATAGTTAATAAACATCTGTATTTGGTGTAATCCACATAATTTTTTATAAATCAAACGAGTTTGTTATCAGATACGAGTGAAATTTGTTTTTAAATAATAAATAGGTATATCAATAATTAATAAGGGACAGCCCTGTACTAGTTCAATGTGATGTCGTTGCATTCCGCATCCATGACTACTGCCAATCGGTCACTGTTGTCACCCTCTGGTCTGGAAGAAAAGCAATAATTTTTCGTCGCGTGGGTCTAGATGTCGGTCCCGGGCTTTACCTGCTGTGTTGTGAGTTGTATTTAAGTGCCTTTATTAATTTATTCCTAAATGGCCCAAACAATGGACCAGGATCAAAGTCAAAGTAATTTGGTATCGGAATTGGGAACATTTCTTACTGATACTTGTCAAGGTAGGTAATCGAATCGTTGAGAATCGGCGACGTTTGCTCAGATAGACAGCGAAATTCGCTTGCAAACGTCGCCAATTGTGTGCAGAGTGAATGTGGGGAGTACCAGAACAAGTAGGTACCAGTACTCTGTAGAATGCAACATGGACGTTTTTTCGAAGGCCAACGAACATTAGGTAGGTATCCACATCGCCGAATCTCATTCGTTGGCGTTCGTTGGCCGGCCGGGTTGCCCGATCTGTACGCACCCTTGTAAACTGTATAAACTCGCCCATAGTTAATAAAAAATAAATTAAATTAACAACAAATAAGCTTACATTTTTATAAATATGTTTGTTAGCTAAGCATAAAATGTAATTAATAGTTAATAATATTTGTGTATGTCAAGCGAATGACTTATTTTTAATGAATAAAGGAGTGCAGCAAATGGCGAGTATAAATTGGCGGGCAACATTATGTTTTTTGCCGCGCTGCCTTAGCTGCCTAGTAGCAGTTATTAGAGACTATTTTGGATCATCTTGAAAAGATTAGTTGCTAGGCTTTATAGCATATTGATTATTGATTTTTTTTTCTCCCCTTATTCCTGTCTGCGAGAGGTTTTCAATTTTTAATACTTAGGTATAGGTACCTATTAGGTATTCAATAAGTACTAACCAACAAAAATTTTGTTTGCAGCAAATGGCGTGGATACCCTGGAAACATTGAGGCAGATCGTTGAGGAACCAAATGAGTGCAAGAAATTTATTCCTCAATTAGGACAACGAGTTAAAGTGAAAGTGAAAATTTTGTCATATTTAAACCAAATAAGTTTATTAATTTGTAATGTTTCACCTAACGCATAATTATCTTTTCTTATTTATAATTAACAAACCAAAATTTATTGTAAATAATAAATTAGGTATGCTTAATAATACATATTTGATAATAAAAAAAAACTTTGTTTTTTATAAATGAATTGTATATTTTTTAAAAAACTTGTTAGGTAATTCCTAATAAATAGGGTAATTTTTTATCAGTATATAAATTTATAGTAAAACATGCAGAGGTTAGTATAAATAATACTTTATTTATACTTAACAAACCATTATTCCACCTAAATACAATACTTATTGAACAATAATAATTTCCATTTAGCTTTTAATAAGGTTATATTCAAAGAGTTTTAACTGATCAGTTGTTTCTCAATAATAAAAGTTTATTCCGCTATATTTCAATCAGCCATTTATTAAATGGTAATAAGTTTAGCTAATTATAAATAAACTCTTTTCTCAGTGGAGAATGGGGCAATGGTGCACCAGTACTTTTTTCGGATGAGTCAAGATTTCGCCCACATCCACAATGGAATAGAATGAGTGTGACCACGACCGGAAGAAAGATCTGCCCATAGTCATGGAGGACGTCCAATAATGGACATAAATATCAATAGAGGACTTTACCAAATCATTCATTCTTGATGGTGGATTGCTGGCCGCTTAAAGGTTCATTGGGAATGTCTGGCAGAACATGTAGTTTTTTTTTGCCATTTTACGATCCTACATGCAACCACGTACGTAACCAAGCAACTGGAGGCGTATTTCTTTTTTATTTTCATTTATTATTTTTATTTTATATATTTACGGGAAACCCCCATTAATAATATTATACAATTAACAAAAATAAAGTTATGAAAAACATACTGCTTACCACCAATTATTCCAAAAAACTTAACAAAAATACCCTAGTTAATTAAAAGTTAAACTGTCTATATGTGCTTTTCAAAGTTTGACAGTGAAATATCAATAATTTTGATGTAATGATGATTAACCGGTCTACAATAACGATCTAAAGGCACATTTTGACCATAATTTGTTCGGTGGAATGAAATGTAAAAAGTTGTAAAATTGTTCCTTCTATTCCTACGCTCATCCAAAGTTTTTAGACTAAGTAAATTTTGAATAATTATGGTCCTGAATAGTAACTCCCAACCTGAATGCACAATTAAACCTTAAGAATTTATGCTGCATTTTTCCCACGGTACAAACGAACTGCATGGTAAGGTGACCATACCACAGCCGCATATTCAAGTTGCGATCTTACTAAGGAACAATAGACACCTTTAATAGTATCAATAGCAAAAATTCTGCATTTCCTCAAAATAAAACCCTGCATTTTGGATGCCTTTACTGAGACATAATTTATATGCTCCACAAATGTTAAATTTTCATCAAATATAACTCCCAGGTCTTTTATTTTCGAAACATAATTTAGAGGCAGCCTATTCAAGGAGTAGACAGTGTCGAACTTACGTTTTCCTTTAAAAAAACTCACAATGCAGCACTTCGATACGTTTAGGTTTAATTTGTGATCTAAACACCAAAGACTTATTCTATCCAGGTCTTCTTTCAATGATTTTATATGCCTTGAAGTCATCAGCGAACGATAAGCTGTCACTATTCTGAAGTCAGTCAAATATACTGTTAAAAAAAAGATTAAAGAATAGTGGAGAACAATGTCCCCCTTGAGGGACTCCTGAGGAAACATTAATTGAATCCGACTGATAAGAACTTATATTTACTCTTTGTTATTGACCAGATAAAAAACTCATGGTCCAGCCAACTGAGGCTGTGCGAAAACCAATGTCATGGAGTCTTTTTAGGAATATTGCATGGTCCACTCGGTCAAAGGCCTTGAAAAAAACCGGGTTTATAGCGTCCACCCTGCTTAAATTCTTCCAAGGCGCTGACTATGTTATTTTGGTAGGTTAATAAATTTGTCAATGTCGACCGACCTGAGCAAAACCCATGTTGATTTTTGTGAATTAGGTTGTGGCACAACCACTTTAACTGGACACTCATTATGCTGTCGAAAAGTTTCAAAATGGACGATTGAATGCACACACTTCTGTAGTTTGATATACATATTATTTTTATTCCCCACTTTTGTAGATTGGAACAATAAAACTATCTTTCCATTTGTCTGGGAGAATTGATTCAGTCAAAGATAGAGTGCAGACATGCACAGTGTTTGAGCAACAGATTGGGAATTCCGTCTGGCCCCAAGGTATTTTTGTTTCTGTAATTTTGAGATCTTATCATAAATTTCCTCTACAGAAATAGGCGCAAAGTCAAACGACTCCGCCTGGTCTTTAAAGATCAACTTTAACCATGTAACTACACCAACATGCCTCTCTAACTCTTTTGTACTCCTAACGTAACCCAGAAAATTTTAAGTAGTCCGTGGGTGACCTAGATTTGACATAGGCTTTATGTGCACTTTTTTTTGAAAGGTAAGATCAAGCAATTCATGTGAGAACCATTTTAGGTATGTGCAGGATGTGTATTTTTTTAAGGAAACAAAACAGGCAATACCTATACCCATTATCTCATAAAATATTTCGGTAGCCTTATTAACACATTTAAGGACAGTGAACATTTTTCTGAGATACCAATTCATGCAGACGCTGGACGGTGTTCTGTTTCTATTTGTGGAGGGGGACTGCGAATGTAAATAAATTTCAAATGTGTGACACTACGGCACTGATATTCGACCTTCGTCTGACAGTGGCGATTGGATTCACATTAAATTGTATGGTAGATACAAACGCTGAACGGCGTCGTGTCATTTTCAACCATCAATCTGAAGACGCATATCAGCCTTGTGTCACATCACAACTTCAGGAAATGACGCTGATCTGCGTCTCTGTCCTTCAACGTGTTAATGTTACACCGCTCCCAATCCACACTAGCTCAAATTTTATTCAACTCTAAGTAATTAGTATTTGTAAAGTCATAATAAAAATCTCGTTGAAATAAATTGGATTCCTGCTTTCCATTTAAATTTTTTATAACAATTTCATGCTTAACATGGTGAAAACTATCATCTAATATTGAGTCTTTAGCTAAACCTACTTCTACACTACTATCATTATAAACATGAGATCCTTATACATTTCTGTTGTTAGGAATATTAATTACTTGGTATAAAGATGTAGAAATCCAGAAGACTGAACACCATAAGATGTACGTGGCAATTAACTTGAACTCCATATTCATCATTCGACCAACGAGCTTCTTGTAGATTATAATCGCCAAAATCATAAATTTTCTGAGAGCTTTGGAGGTTTAATACATTTTCGACTGCCTCACTATGAGCTTTGTAGTAAGTTTCTGGCATTTTAGGAGGAATGTATAACCCACATTACGCTTCCTACGTTGCAACTTATCATAAGCAACTTTGAAAGCTGCTTGCTGCATTTTAGTGGATTCATACCCAATCTTGTAGGGAGAGGACCGTGCTCTCAGTTTTTGTTTGCAGCGAAGGGCTTTTCTGACAATGCCAGTATTACAGCACAGCCAATCAGTTTCAAAGGTCTCGGTTTCTCTGATTTTTTGCCCATACGAATAACTTTCACAATGGTATCAACCTCTGATTCATAACCCTGCAAAGTGAATATTTCCTGTGCCACTTTTCTGCCATGCTTGATTTTATCAGATATGTTGGGATCAGCTGACTCCGGAACATCATAGACCATGAGATTTGTTACTCGTATAGGGCGCTCATGGGCCTCATACAGAATTTGCTCTACATGTTGTGCCGGAGCAGACTTCAGCTCTTGTATCTCCTTCTTTAGGTTATCCACCTCCGTCTGTAGCTCCTTTCTAACCACCATTGGAGCTGACATTAATGCATTCCGGCACCCCAAACAAAAGTACATTAGTGAACTCTTCTTCCAACCTGCAGCAGTCACAAATCATTTGCCTGTCTTCAAGTTTCACAACCAGGCTGCAACTGGCGCAACTTGAGGAAGGCGTAGTTAACCACACTTTTGATTTTTGGTAAGAAAACAAAGTCCGTTAAATATAACTTGCACCTTATAGCAGGTAAGAAGCTACACCCTGAAAACTACAACTGAGCACTGTGACTGCTAATTAAAAGCTAATAATCTTAGCAAAAATTGCAGATTGCAGATCAAAAAATAAACAACAAGCTATATTCTGCAAGGCTAACCAACTATAACATGTTTGGGACCTGTTAAGAAGGTTGGGTAGTTCGAAATCGATCTGCTTATTCTTCCCTAGCTGTTTTATCATCAGCATCTGTATCGATATACATTGACGCCCTGATGCTGATACAGACCAACTGTCTAAACGTTGGTAGGTATGTGATTTAAAACTTTTAATAAACTAATTTTTTTTTTCGATTCTCGATTGCTTCATTTAGGTACCTACTCACATAACTTTAACTTATCTGCAACTCCAAAAAAAAAGGAATATTTTTCAAAACTATTAACCTTAAATAACGGGTCTTCAAAAGAAAAAAAACAATCAAAGATTGCTATGGTTTTTTAAACGTATGTCTTAGCAATATTTTTTCACATTTTTTCATTGACTTTCCTGTCAAAACGTCATGTCAAAAATCCTGACCAATAAAGAAACAATAATGCGACGTACGTTTTCGTAATCAAAGCGCCCTTTGATTGTTTTTTTTTTGAAGACCGGATATTATGAAGATTCCGTTTCTATAAATCATGATTTTCAATTTATTAATATTGACTTAATTTTCCTAATTAAACTAGGTAAAAATGCTAGCCAACATTTGCAATTTAAATCAATCTCTCTCTAGCAATATGTTTAATAGTTTAAATTAAACTTGACAGTCAGGTAATGAAAACTCTCCCAACTAAAATTTAAAGTTTAATTTGAAATTTCAATTAGAAATAAATTAAATAACTTTGTAGGTTTAATCAGATTCAAGTGTTCCATTTATTTCTCCGCGAAAAGGAAAACTTAAAATGTTTAGACTGGCTTTTGTGTTGTGTAGTGTATAGGGAGAGATTTATCGATTAGTTTCAAATAAAGGGTAAGTATAAGGAGAAATACCAAATATGTAGATACATATATTGAATTTAGAAGTAAAAACAATTTACAAAGGGAGAGTTAGGTAGGTACATCGAAATCATAAAGATACGTTATTTCGGTTTCAAAATAATCGAAGACTTAAATACTTTCATCGCTTAAAGAAAGAACGAAAAAACGAAGCGAGTAATCACTATAGCGTCAAATTTTAAGATGCAATAGACTATCTTTCTTCGTGTAACGTCCGGAGTAGTTTTATGTCGGAAGTCATTTTCGGAGCGCGCTTTACTTTTGTGGTTCTCATAAACTGCCCAATAATAATAAATTCAGTGCTTCTCTCTAAATCCAAGTAGAGTCGTGTTATAACGTACTTATTTTGGCAATTGCCTGATTATACTGCTACGGCTAGTCAGCTTCAGTTCGGAGGCCATGGGTCTATGGGTTCCTTGTATACATCTTACCTTTGGGCGCCACCAAGTTAATTGTGACTTAACTAGGAAGATAACTTAATGATGTTATAAACAAAACCTGTGCAATTGGAGAGCTTATCAATAAAACAACTAATTAGGTACAATAATGTATCTGGCTTCTTTATTAAAAATAATAACAAAATATAGGGATAGCCAGGAGGTTATTAAAAATGTGTTTGGAATAATGCTTGTACCAATTTATAAATATTTGATTATAAAAAAAAAATGAATGTAAATAATGCATATATAAATATGAATTTTAAATAAACATGACTAAAAACCTTTTGGTATTTACACTTGTGAGAGATAAGAAAAATTCAGTATGGGTTACACTTTACCATCAGGCAAATTAAACACAGAAAGGTGAAAGTTATAGTTAGGGCAACCTCAGGGTAAAATTCTAGAATTTTATTTAAGGGGCACTTACCGAACCTGATTTAGTATCAGTGATTTACATAGGATTTGCCTATATAGTAAAAGGTGTAACTTACATGTGATACAAGTGTTTGTTATCTTCACATGTATGTGTAAATCCATAAGTTCCAAAAGTGAGGTTAGCTACATGTTTGGTCTCACTGTAGATAGACGATGGTATGATAAGTGAGTCATGAGTCCTATCCACGTGGTATCTGTTTTACGTAGAACTCAATGTGGTTCTAGCAGAGCAGTACCAAGAGGGTTGTTGAAGGGAGGCTACCAAAGCCAACTAAGAGCAATCTAGATCTAGTCTAGAATCTCTTTCTAGGAGCTGTCCAACTATAGCCTAAGACTGTCTAGCTGCAGCCTAGCACTAGGATTGTCCAACTATAGCCTAAGAGTAGGATTGTCCAACGATAGCCTAAGAGTAGGATTGTCCAACTATAGCCTGAGACTAGGGTTGTCCAACTATAGCCTGAGAGTAGGAGAGAAAATCTCAAACTTACCGAAACAGAATCCAAAAATGACCAAGGGACGACTCTAGACAATTATCAGCAAGAAATTAGTCTAAAATTTGAGCTCCCTGGCACAAAATTCCAAAAAGTCTCGCCCCAAAAACAATTAGGGCCGAGGCCCGAGACCGGACGACTACTCAGCGTGAGGTCGCAGATCAAAAGGGGCAGATTCTTCATTTCGATTTCGAAAGAAGACTTTCATCTGTCAAACTTCTAATTTTGACATTGAAGAAAATTATAGAAAAGGACGTGTTCAGTTTCACCCTAAAAGTACGAACTGAGAATTGGTTGTGTAAAAAATGACTGGTGAATGTTGAAAAGTGCCTATAGAATATATATCAAAAGGTAGAACAGGTCTAAAGAAAACGCCTAGATAAAACAGCTGTTCAATGACATGATGGAAATGAAAAGTCAAAGAGTACAAAAAAACAACAATTATTATCATAACCTCAGATTATTGATTGGATTTGAAAACAGAGATGGTGATGGTACTAACTCCTTTTCCTAAGATTCTAATCAATAACAGCGGGCCTGCCGTACTGAATCAAACCTTCCTAGATCAATTAACCAAACTTGCAAACCTGAACCAAAAAAACTTCTAGTAGAAGGCAGCACTCAAGGTAACAAAATCTGGGCACAAAAAAGATAGTTGTTTATTCATTTATTTCATTGTAGCTCTATATGGAATCATATCCAGTATGGCAAAACAAGGTAGCTTATTAGCCAAGAAATTGAAAACGTTACAGTGTGAGCAGTTTCAACAAGCATGTTTATCTGTTACTTATCGATTGAGCAAGGTTTCAGTGCTTCCATCCAACTGCAAGTAGAGAAATGTGGACAGTACTAAAGGGCAGGGAAGTCTTCTTGAATATTCATGCAGAACAGAAGTTCAAAAATTTAGATTTTAGTGCTACACTGCAACTCAAAGTAAAACAACTTCGGTAGTCCAAAAGAGCAGGATTTCGCTCTTAGGCGTTCATGCATTCACGCTCAAAATAACAACTAGTAGCTTCGCCGAGAATATAATGGAAAAATTTCTATCTATCTAATATTCTTGCAATGCACATATGAATTCTCAGTGTCTATCCGATAGCAGCATTATCGATTATGTCAGAATATAATAAATTACATTCAAAAAACACGTTCCTATACATCATATTTTCGTTCTTTCCAGTCCCCCACGACCGGCAGCCCTCTGAACTGGAAATTTCATTTTATAACTGCGCGACCTTAAGCTATTTTCGTGTGACAACTCGTATTTGCATGGTTAGGTTAAAAAGGCAACACTGTCGATATTTTTAATTAAATTTTTCAGATGTTTGCGCTTTTTAATGCCTGTGCTGTTGTTTTTTTTTATTTGAGGTACAGGCCCCAGCATGGGGAAAACTAATTAATTTTTGATGTACGGCCAGCGTAAATACGTCACTTTCTAATAATTACCTGTTTTGGAACGAACATCGAGTTTAATTTTTTACTTTGTCGTACAACATCTAATTACTTGCAGTATGAATGTTATAGGTACATACGCCTGGAAAAAGCTATGCGATAGGGTTATTCCCGATTTCCTTCTTATTAACGCTCACGAAAGAATGAAAGAATATTGAAAAAGCAGCGTGGCTGGAACGAAATACGATTTTCAAACTCAAATATCTCTTTGTTTTTGAATCCCAATTATATTTTTCAGGGTAACTTTTGTTTGACCCAATCTACCGCAGCATTGACAAATTTATCAAAAATTCAATCTAACTTAATGACTCCATTATAAAACTTCTTTCTGCTGACCATATCAATTTTTCCCTGATCAATAAAACTAATCCGCTTCGAGTTTATTGAGTCTTTTTACAGACCTCGATTGTAATTTTCTGAACAGAATATCCAGTTTTTGCTAACTTCAACCCCCCTCAAAGACAAAAGCCTTTTCATATTCATGTACTACAATTTACTTTAAATAAACCTTAGGAAAAGGGGGGGACATATGCTTTGAGCCAAATCTGCCTAGACAATGTGGCAATATATTGAATGAATGAATGAATGAATGAATGAATGAAATAGTGGGCGGCCGCGACCGTAGTGCACATAGGTCTCCTGTGGTGGACCCGTCGTGCCCCACTGAGTTCTACCAGAGGCCTATGTCCTTAGAAAAGCCAATCAGGCGCCCTGGCTTCATCGTTCTGAAGTCATCGGGCAAGCAATACAACTTGCCCAGGTATTTGAACCTCGCGCGCGTGAGTTCTGGGCACTCACCAATGACGTGGTCTGCCGTTTCCTCCTCCTCCCATGCACCAGCGGCCTTCCGGGTCGTCCGTAATGCCCATGCTGTGGAGATGGCGTCTTAGGTGCCAGTGTCCGGTTAGGAGACCAGTCACTAGCCGTATCTCGCGTCTGTTCAGGCGCAGTAGTTGTTTGGTGAGACAGGCTGAGGGCCCATCAATATGAGCCTTAGCCTGTCTCATGCCAGGTGCCTCCCTCCATCTCCCAAGGAATCGCTTCACGAGGAGACCCTTGAGGGACGTGACAGCCTCACATTTGGCTATGCCCAGCGTGGGCTCAGGGCCCACAGGTGGCATCGACGATCCCTGTCTGGTAAGTAAATCAGCCTCCTCGTTGCCCGCGACGCCCGAGTGACCGGGCACCCAGACGAGGCGGACCCGGCAGCCGGCACTCACCAGACTTCCCAGGACTTTTTTGCACTCCATTACAAGCTTAGAGCGCACAGTGTAAGCCATAATGGCTTTGAAGGCGGCTCTGCTGTCGGAGCAGATTGAAACGACTGCATTCCTGTGGCGCCGGTTTAAAATTTCCCGACCACACTCCATTCCAGCGAAAATTTCAGCCTGGAAGACAGTAGCGTGTTCCCCTAAAGAGAAGGATTTACTAATCTTAGGGTACCCTCCGCAAAAACCTGCCCCCGGCCTGTTGTCCATTCTGGAGCCATCCGTGCTCCCCTATTCAGTACAGTTGGCTTGGAGCCGCCCAGGTATTCACTTCTCTCAGTGATATGGGCATCCAAGCCTTTGCTATGAACAAGCTCCGGTCGTATGAAATCGCTGCCCATCAGAAGGACAGGACATTTCTCTGCGGCCTTAGACCAAATTCTCGCGAGTCCGGTTTCGCCGGTGCGCATTTCGTCAAGGACGTGCAATCTATAGGCTTTCCTCATCGCCTCGAACTGAATCACGAGGTCCAGGAGTGGGAGACCTAGTATGGTCTCCAGGGCCCTTGTTGGGGCCGTACGCATGGACCCCGTTATGCTGAGGCAGGAAAGGCGCTGGACTCTGTTAACTCTGTCCAGTTGCGCCCGTTTTTGGCTTTCTCCGTGCAAGGCCACCAAATGATAGCCCCGTACGTGAGAAGAGGTTTAACTATAGAGTTATGAATCCAGTAAAGGATCTTCGGTGAGAGACCCCAGGTGCAACCAAAGGCCTGTCTACATGCCCAAAGGGCACAGGTAGCCTTTTCCATCCTGTTCTCTACGTGTTCATACCAAGACAGTTTAGAATCTAGCATCACGTCCATCACGCCTAGATACTTAACCACCCTGAAGTATTTAAGAGTCACACCTCCCAGAGAAATGTTGGGCGGTGTGCCGAAGTTACGTCTCCTGGAGAAGAGTAGGAGCTCCGCCTTATTAGGGTTTATCCTGAGTCCTTCCGCAAGGCCCCACCGGTCCACTATGCGCAGAGCCCTTGCCATAGGGCCCTGCAGTGAGACGGCGTCCTTACCCGGACAAAGGATAACCAGTTCGTCGGCATAGGCCTGAGTATACAAGCCTGAGTTGTTTAGGTTAGTAATCAGGTCGTCAACCACCAGGCACCACAGAATCGGAGATAGAGCTTCGCCCTGTGGACAGCCTCTGGTGGCAATATATTAACTTTAAGATTTTATTGAGTCCATGTTAATTTTTTTTTGTTCTCGGGCGTCTTTTATGAGGCAAATTTTTTGCTAGTTAGTCATTTTAATGACGAACAAAATTCTTAAAGTGGAAGAAACAAAACACTAAAATAATAGCATTTTTTGGAGACATAGGCGTAGACAAATCAAAAAGAGACATATTTTTCCTGGAAAAAAGTTTTAATGCTATTGTTTGTTTAGCGAGTAGAAGTAAATTAAATTAAATAACTAACGGCGGTAGTTTCGACAAAGTGTAACTGCCGCATGGTCAGAATCGGAGAATTCAAAATTGAATCAATCAATCAAGCTTTATTGTTAATGTATAAAAACCTAGGTAATGCCGAGGAAATAGCCATTAGCTGTAGACTTAGTATTCTTAACATAAGGAATGCAATGGGGAATCAATAAATGTGTATGTCACCTGATACAAATAAAAAAATAAACAGAAAGGTAATTTGTAGGAGTCAGATAAAAACAGAAACGATGATCCAGTGAAATTTGAGGATAGGAACTGGAACTGTGCATGAACAAGTTGTTGCTGGTCTAAGTAATTAAATGTTTATTTAGGGATGATGATAGTACTGAGGAAAACCACCTATTTAAAATTTTATTCCTTTGAATCTTAACTTTTTTAAGAAATGTTTACTGAATAAAAGTAAATGTTGCAACCATGTATGCGCCGTCAAGTTTAGGGTTGAAGACGCGCCACAGAAAACTAACGTACCGAAACCGAGGAGGAGAAGAGAGAATAAGCGACTAGACTAGAGAGAAGAAGCTGGGCTCTGGGCTGGTCGCTTAGACGCTTGCCTGCCATTGTTCATTATTCAATTTTTATTTTTATTTTGTATTAAACCGATTCTTCGATCTAATTTGTGATGAATTTGTGTGTCATAAACTGCATTCACAGGTCAGCTGATTAATTGTTAGTTTGTTTTTGAGAGTTCAATTTATACAAGTATTTTTTTTTTATGTTTGTTTATAACATTTTTTATAGCATGTGCATTGTTCATGTATTTAACAAAAATCGTTTAATGCTGTGAACAAGTTAAACAATGCAGATAAAGAGTAAATTAAAACCTAGAAAAATTATGTGCTGTCTTTTTGTGCTGGGATTTTGATTTTTGGATTTAGAGCGTACATTAGGGCCTTGTTGAATTTGGTAACATTTTCCTATCATGACGAGCGAATATTCTAGCAAACAAATTGAAATAATCAATCTAGAGATATTGGCTCAAAAACAACTATAGCTGAGTAGCTTTCCGTATGGGACCTCAGTACCTGCTGGTGAGACTGGCTAACTAAGAAAAACTCTTCATGTATGTAGTGTTTAATTAAATTTAATTAAAGTTTTAGCACAAGAACAGGGACGGTACCTAATTTAAACTTTTATTGACTTAAATTATTGAATAAAGGACTCACAATTATTATAAAAATGACACAGTATGTTTTGATTTTTGAGGAATGTTCGATCGAGGGTTCCTTTACCGTTCTCTTTCCCCTCGAGAATTTCAGGTCGAGAACGGTACGATTTACTTCAATAATAAGGTAGACGTTTCACAAATTTTTTGTTTCTTTTACATATCATAACCTCCCTTAAATTTCCCTAATATTTGCTATGTCGGGCGCATATCCAGTAAGTAAAACTGAGTAAGTTTCCTCAACGTAGGTCCTATTGGTTTTTCATTCCGTTTTTCAGAAAATTTGTTGTTTAAAAGTTAATAAAAATTCACACCGTCCAATCTTGCTGAACGAACCCGGCTGTTATACTACAGTACAGGCATTCGACCCTTTTTTCGAAAAAAAAAAAAAAAAAATTTAAATGAAGCCCTAAAAAGTTGAGGTGTGTATTCTCAAATTATATTTCCAAAGCAACTCACAAAATGTATCGTCTAGGAGCGATACAACCTCATTGTATGAGATAAATGCAGTGCAGCAGTGCATTGTGCAATAATTAACATATGTACCATGAATTTTCCATATGGAGAATATTCTGACTATATTTGTCATACTGTCAACTAGAACCAATACAAGTGTTTCAATTATGTTGCTACTTCATTTTGAATTGCCAGTAGTGTCAGATCTTGTGTCTCCCTAATCTGCCCGTACAACTTACGAGTCCTTGTCAATGGCCTTGGCATCAAAATAACTTTATGGATGGGATGTTCTGTCTTTGGGTCATTGGTTGACGACAAGTGTTAGAGACAAATCTAACCTGGGGTTGCTGCTGTTCGGGCCAATCAAGAGCCAATTATTCTGATCGACAACTCGACACATAGACACCTGTTGTGGTTCCTACCAGCGGATTAGTCTATCGTTCGGTTAGTTTTTGGCTGTACGATTTTTTTTTCGTTTAAAATGTTATCTCTTCTTCTGGTAATGGCCTTGAGAAAACCGAAATGTCGGATGAAAACAAACGAGCCTCTCGCCGGTCTCATCTAAATTCATCATAGTGATAGGTCAAAATTTGGTTTTCCCATAACTTCAAAACCGGCAGAAAAAAAAAAAAATAAATAAATAAATAAAAAAAACCCATATACTTAGTGCGATATCGAACGATATCTCCTTACAGGCTAATGCAAGAAAAAAGAAAATTACAAAGTTGTTTGATACTCTAATATGCAATAGTTAAAAATATTTTTTAATATACAGGGTTCTCCGTTTATGGGGTATGCGACAGACCTTTGTTATTTTAAATGGAACACCCTATATGTGATTGCACATTTGGATTATACGTAAAATTCTGAGCAGATTTCATGTTATCATACCTTTTACCTAAGTCCAACTGTTTTGGAAATATTGACAATCGAAAATTGACTTTTTGCAACTTTGACAGGCTGTAAAACCTAAACGGTTAATTTTAGAGGAAAACCGATTTTACATTCCCATATTAGATTTTCATAAACTATCATTTGTCACCAACTTTGAATTTAACCGGAGATTAAATTTAGCTGGAATTTTTAATCATGGATGGAAAAACCCGAGGGAAAACCTAAGGGATACTCCTCGACAGATCCGTTTTGGAACAAAGTGATCAGCGGAATAATTTCCCTTTATCTAGGGTATGCTACAAAACAATTTTCAAAGTCTAAAACCTTGATCAAAGAAATTACTCATGAATGGCGTCTGGATCTTTCAGACGTCTCAAACGGAGCCTTCAGGAAACCAGGCGACCTCTTGAATTACCGTAAGGTGGGGGTACCTGCAACAGTGGCACAACTTGCAACAATATTCATCGGGCGAAATTTTTGTTTTCCCCCTCCTCTCGCTTGAGTCGCGCGTCAACCGTTAACGTGTTACCGTTTAGCACGGATCAGTAGGTTGAAATGTGAGTAGGTTTAGCGTTGAAAAATTTTAAACACGAAAAATTTGGCGCCATTTTCTGACAGCTCTGGTAAGTGCTCTAAATTGTTGCAATATAACTTCTCCTGTGCAGAGCTTATTTACCCTAGGATTTGTATCAAATTTGGATATGATGTGCTTGAATGCTTAGTCTAAAACATTGAATATCTAGTTTTGAGTTAAGTTAGAAGGTTTTCGAAAATAGATTTTTTTTAAATTGCATGTACAAAAGTGGGTTACTTGCAACATGCCTCGCAAATACAAAAAACAGTTAGGGAGTAGGACCTACCGTAATTATTCCAACGAAACTTTGGAAAATGCATAAGGGCCATCGAAAACGGATCAGGGATTCGGGAAGCATCGCGAGAATTCGGGATTGACCCATCAACGCTTTCTCAGAAAAGAAAAAACTTGTTGAAATAGATGATTTATCAATTGTCGATATACCTAAATCAAGTGAAAATGAAGCTACCCGAACCGAAATCAAAACGAGGAATTTATACATTTCCAGGACATTTGGAACTTTCCTAAGTTGTTTTGTTAAGAAGAATTTTCCAGTTTGTAGTCTTTGGATTAATTTGTTCTTTTTTTTGTGATATGTTTTGTTTATAATTATTTTTTATTTCTTAGTTATGGATTAATTTGTTCGTTTTTTTGTGATGTTGTGATGTAAGTCCAAAGAATATAAGTTTAATTTTGTATTTTTGAATAATAATACTTGAATAAATGCATTTTTTTTAAATTTAAAATCATACTATGACCAATTTTTGGCCAAAATTGACCAAAATTGGCCAAAATTAGCCAATTTTTTTTTTTTCAATATCTCGTGTTGCAAGTAAGTTAACACGCGTTCCTAAATACAATTACTACTGAAAAAAGCCACTTGTTGCAAGTATCCCCTTGCAGGTGTTCAACTTGCAACACCCAGTTTTTTTAAAAAATATATGTCAAATAATAATGTTGTTCAAAGTTTTTTGTTAGAATCGGATACTTGACCACAAGACTAAAATTTTGGCACCAATTAGGTCAAATTCGACAAAAAAATAAAGAAGGTATCGGCAAAAGAATTTTGAAAATGTTGCAACTAACCCCACCTTACGGTACCTAGCTTTGCATCCATACAGGATGGTTGGATGTGGACTTTTTATTTCCTCCATAGTCGTGGGAATTTGTTTAGAGAAAAACATAAAAAAACCAAATCAAGACAGTAGGGAACTTAACGAATACACCCTGCTAGAAAGCTCTGCTTCAGAGGCAGTTACGACTCTGACAAGAGAAAATGGAGAAGGAAGCCGAGGTACTGGACCCTTAATCAAAAACTCAGCATGGAGCGAATTTCTGGCGCACAACGATAAAAGGTCGCCATACAAGCAGCCAAAGAACGGGGCGAGCCCTTTCGCTACAAACAAGAAAGGCGCACCACAAGACACTCGATCCTACTGCCAGCACCTTACGTGATAGAAGCTTTTACGCTCCCTCCGTAAAAGCTGGAACAAACTAGGAACCAATGAGCACCTAGCGGAGAGGCCAACATCAAAGCGTCACAGATGTGACGGGAGCACCCCCAATGCGCTGTAAGAAGAACGCAAAGACGGACATAGGCACAGCAGCCTTCAGCGACGTCCTCAGCGTCGTAAAAATCGCGATTGTTCCTCAGGACTTCCCTGAGATACGCCTGTCAGAGGAAAAATTTCACAATTTGAAAGTAGGGATAGCCAAAGACACGACGAAGGTGATGCAGCAATGAACCTCAGAATGAGGGCCTCAAAACCGAGGACATGTATACATATCCCTCGGTAAACCATTCCACGGCGAATACTGGCGTTACGATGGTTCTGAACATCGACGAAGCATCTCTGGAGAAGCTCAGGACGTCCTGCATGAAAGCCTGTGCAGGACTCTGAAAAGCAACATTTAGAGTTCTTGCATCAGCCAAGAGGGAAACGATGGCTCACATGTCGACAATCAACCTGCAGCTACTGCAAATAAACCTACAGCATAGTAGGGAACGGTTTGGGGCACTCTGCCGCGGACTAACTAAGGAATCCTTGCCGGTGGCTTTTATCCAGGAACCCTGGATAGTTTGCGGTCACGTGAGAAGGCTTAGAAATACAGCAGGTAAGTTAATATGTCACCTCTCAGCTGACAAAGCAAGGGCTTGCATCTAAGTTCGAAATGACATTAACTGTGTGCCCCTGTAACAATTTTGTTCTAGAGACCTAGCGACCGCAAAACTGAGTTATCTCAGAAGGAGTGCTTTGATGGAGGTGATAATCTGCTCTGCATACTCCATATAACTCAGAATCACTGCCTCCTCCCGCGTAGTTCAAGAGGCTTGTTGAATACTGTGAGGCCAACCGCATCCAGTTGCTGGCAGGCGGCGATTCAAACACACACAACATTGTATCAGACAGTTCAGACAACAACCCAAGAGGAACATCTCTGCTGTATTATCTGGTAAGTATTACAACCTACAAATCAGGGAAATGAACCTACTTTCGTTACCGGGAGGCGGAGAGAAGTCATTGATATTACATTGGTCACACTTTGCATGGTAAACGAGGTTAAAAACTGGCGAGTATCAGATGAACTTTCTATATCTGATCCCAGATAAATTAAATTTGACTTGTGCGATTTTGAGAAGGAAGTGACGACTTCGAACCCCGCGCAAAACCAATTGGGAATTGAACAGTCAACTGAAGTACAGTCTGAGTTCTGTGAAAACCAACATACAGCGAGCCATAGATATTGATATGTCAGTGGACCAGCTCCAGGACGCGATCATCACAGCGTTCGAAGATAACTGCACTTCCAAGATCAAAAGACAAAGAAGGTAAATCCCCTGATGGAACCGTAACTTGGGCAACTTAAGAACGAGAGCCAGGAAACTCTTGAATAGGGCAAAGATAAAGGGAAACTGGGCACAATAGCCAATACACCCAAGCCCTCACTGATTACAACAAAGCCCTAAGAAAAGCCAAGCAAGACTCATGGATGAGCTTCTGCCAAGAAGTTGAAAACACTTCGCAAGCTGCACGCCTTCATAGAATACTCGCAAACGGCACTCTAGAGCTGTTGCTCTAAACACACTGTCCAGATTCAAGAATCAGTCAGCAGGAGGAGCAACTGCCACCTGAGCAAGTGCATATATAGGCCTAGGAAAGCTGATTGGGTAATTCCGACCAAGACGGTCACCTATGAGAAGATTGAATGGGCCATCGGCACATATGAACCTTTTAAATCTCCGGAACCAGATGAGGTGTTCCCGGCTCTGTTGCAGCATGGATTGGAACTGTTAGTTACAAGCGTCTGTAGAGCATACCGATCGTTGGTGAAGTTACGTGCCATGGGCATGGAGGAAGGCAAATGCGGTCTTTAATCCAAAACCTGGACGCTCAACTACATAGAAGCCAAGGCATATCGTCATCCAATTAGCCTAACCTCTTTCTTTATAAAAACGCTGGAAGAAATAATTAATAGAGACATAAGACGCGAGGCGCTCACGGAGAAACCCCTCAACGAACAGCAACACGCCTATCAAACAGGCAAGTCGTGCGAAACAGCACTGCACAGTTTTATCTCCAGGGCTGAGAGGTCGATTCATCTCAAAGGCCACAGCCGAGCAAATACGGACATGCAATAGTGACAGATGCCATATACATACGAACTATTTGAAATGGGATCGGATCACATGACGCCGACTTACAACATTGAAAGTCCGGATGGGATCGAGTGCGACCCTAGCATACGGGATAAGAAAACGCTCCCTCTGGCTTGATGGACGGATTATGTACACCGACGTGTCAAAAACGGCAGACGAAGTGGGGGAAGGGATATATGAAGAACGACCCAAGATGAATGTCAGCATATCCTGGGGGAATGAAACCACTATATCACATATCGAGCAGAAGTTTTCGTGATATATGCGTGCGTCCAAAGAGCATCACGTGAGGGTGTAAAAACCGAAATGCAGCAATTCTCACGGATAGTCAAGCAGCACTAGAAGCGCTGGATCACTTCCCGAATGAAGATGGAGTGCCTCACTGACCTGAAGCAGCTTGCTAAGGAAAACAAGGTTCGACTCATGAGTTTCTGACCAGTCAGGGATAGAGGGAAACGGAAAAGCAGATGGGTTGGCGAGAGCTGGAGCTGCAACGCTATTTATAGGCCCCAGGCCCAGTTGAAATATCGATCCAAGTGGTTAAGTCAATACTGGATGAATGGTCGAAAAAACAACATTTGGCCTGTTGAAATACAACATCTGAACAAAGTCATGCAAGGGCTGTGCTACGACAGATGAGATAATTAATAGAGGGCTATTGACAGGACACTGTTAGGTACTTGGGGAAGCATTAGCACAGGGATATTCAATGGACCCACTGAATGCAGACTATGTAGAGAGAAAGACGAAACAGCTTTCCACATCATAATATGACTGTGTGGTCCTATCACACAATAGATACCGACTTTTCGGAGACCGAGGATAGCCTGAAAAACTTGTCTAAAGGTTATTAAGCCTGATACACGAAACAGGACTCTTGTAGGGCAAGAAGGAAATTGGGGTGAACAATACGCCAACAGGCTGCAGTGCATAGAAGGCCGCAGCGCCTAGATCTCCACTACAACCAACCAACCAACAGGGCGACAAGTGGCGCCAAATAAGATAAACACCATTTATTGCTCAAATTTTCTCCAAAATTGAAATAAGACTAATCAAAAGAATAGCAGGCGTACGGAATTGTATTTTCGAATCAAATCTAATAGTTAGAACAAGGAGCTAGATAAATGCCTGGTAACATTTAGAATGTTGCAACACATCTCGGCGCGATATGGCGGTAGCGGTAGCGATTTGTCCGTTGACCGCTGCAGACATACATAGGTATATCAATCACATTTATTATGTTTTGAGTTTATTTGTTATTATTTTTCAAATGAGTCTCATATAACTAATAATTGATGTAGGGGCCCAGATGTACATATACGGCATGGCATAGGTATAACTTTTTATTGCTCGAAACACTCACAATTTAACTTTGTTCCATAGGCAGAAACAACAAGTCCGAGGGCAAATACCTCTACCGGCATTGAATTACACTAACTTGTCTAAACTTTCGTTGGCAATGTAAATTGTGAAAAGGCGTTCTTGCATCCGGAAATTGGCAAGTCAGTTCCAAAATAAGGACCGTTATGGCTTTGATATCACGTTGGTTACTACCAGAAAAAACTTTTTACAACCAACAATTTAATTTCACAATTTTTTTTCCATAATTATATCCGATCCGCTACTGACCGAAAACTCCACCAACGTCTAAGTATTCTTCGCGTTAAAAATTTACAACTAAAAAAAAAATTGAATAGAGCTCTAAGGGAGATTTAATTTTGCATAAGAATTAACCCTTCTGCGTGACGCCCCGAGTTTTAATTTTAAAGGTGATTGTTATCTTTAATAATTTACATTGTTATTCAAATATGCAATTTGTTTTTTTAAGTACGCTTTCAATGAAATTAATATCTTATTATAAAGAGGGAAGATTTAAATGGCATTGTTAGAAGGAGTTTTTGGGGATGTTTTATTGATTCAGGTTTTCGTTTTCTTTTGTTTGTATAGCAACTTTTATTGATTGCATTTGAAGGAAGATGTGCATCAGGTGATTCATTTGAAAACCAACTAGCATAGAATTATTGTCCAGTTTTAACTGATTTTTTTTTTAGATTGTGTGTAATTTGAAAATTCAGCTACTTGAGTTACCTTGAAGAAGTAAATCAGTTTTTTTAATGGCCTTTTTCAATTTCATACTTTTATTTAGTCCTAAACTTTGTATTTTTAGGCACATTATGCAACATTGTATTTTCTATTTTGTCTGATTCACTACTCTAAGACACTCTAATGTTGATTTATATACAGTCGGCAATTGATTAAACTGCAGCCAATTTCTAATGCGGTAGATAAATACATTTCTATTTCTGGTAAATAATTCTCTTAAGACAATGCGCGAGACAAAAAAGAAAACAACGAGAAACTAAGAGAGAAGAGATGTTATCGGGGCCTCGCCATAGAAAGCTGAAGGGAACCAAGAAAGTATACACAAGAGCCTTAATTCCGACTTGGACAATTCGTAATTTTGGAATTGTTCAAAATGATAACAATGCATTTACTTTACAGTCGAACAACTAGCTCTAAAGTGACGTCGCGTCGGCCGTTTTGACTATTACTTAATTAAATGTTCGTTTTATTTTTCATCAAGAAAGTTTTTGCCTTGACGGAAATTAAATTTCTTCCCTAAAAAAATACTTTTATTTATTATGCTTGACAGAAAATAAGTTATTTATTCCATGTAAATTTTCTTCTAGATTCTGCCCAAATATCTTTCCGCTTAGTATGGTAAACCTTTCTACAATTTGTCAAGAAGAAAGAAACTAGAAATGAAAGCAAGAATTTGGAGATAGGAGATAGCATCCATTTGAAAATATAATAATAACTATATTATTACAAAATTATCGTTAACTGGTGAAATCAATAACTCGTTTTTTTTAAGCTCTGACGCTGGTGTCGACACCAACTAGACTTTTTTTTAAATACAATCGCTTCGCTAGATTCCAAAAATGTTAATATCTTCGTAATGGAGTACAGACATTCGCCAGTTGCTTTGATTCGGTTTCCAATACTATTTGGATAGCGCTTCCATTAAATCATATTTGGGAAGAAGCAATCGTAGTTCACAAACCAGCAAGCTTTATTTTTTTCTAAAGCAGATATACCAACATAAAATTTTCAAAAAATTAATTGTTAAAAAATACGTATGGTCCGTATGCATTTTCAATAAATGTATAATCGTATACCTATATTCGGTTCTTTATCGATGATATTTTGAAGTTAAAAATAAAAATCACAAGGGTTAGCTATCAAGATAACCTTGTTACGGGTTGAAATTTTTATTAGTTTTCAATATTTTCCAAACCAAACTAATATTTTTGAACTTTCCTCATCTTGAATTTAGTGAATTTATCAAAGTTTCTTTCGTTTTGTTTGTTAGCATTTTCGTAATGTTCGAAAGTTCAATTATTTTTATAATTTCATAGTCCGCATTTTCAAGAATTTAATAAAATAATAGGTTCCTATTGTCAGTAGTAAGGTCAAAATCGAGCAAATTCTCTTTTGGAATGCATCTATGGAATGTTGAAATTTTTATTGTTTTTTTTTTTTGTGAGATCAAATTTAAATTTTATAGATGGTAATAGTTTACCAGTCGAGTGATTTTGAGCATTAATAATTATCAGATATTGGATAAGTTAATTAACTTAAGCTTGACAGAGCGCGAAAATTTGAATGGTGTAAAAGTAAAAAAAATCCTCTCCCTTCTGAAAATTCTAGATTCTCCTGCATGGTACAAAACAACAAAACTACCAAAAAAGTGACAGATTGTAAATGAGCAGAGAAGAAGCACGTTGCTTTCGGCTTTTCTCTAAGCATTTTTGCCAATTTCCTCACAAATTTGTGGTGAATCATTTTCCGAAAGGTAGCTATTACTGTTTACAATAGTGCCTTAGTAAGTTGCTGATTTTTAAAGTGGAAAATTTTGATTTCGAAACCACGTTTTCACACATACGATCTCGCTGTATCCTTAAGGAGAATAAAAGGGCCAATATCCATTGGTAAGTGTCTTTTTTATTCATTCCCCGATTCATTCAAAGTGCAATGCTCAATTTCTATTTACCAAGTTTTCCCATAAAATACGAATGAATAGCCTACCCTCTTTGACAAGATCATTGACTATATTCGTATGGTTTTAGGCCTTTTTTCATCCTGTTTCTTGTGGAGTCCTGTTCTGGTCCTGTGACAAAGACTCTCACAAGCTGTTGTTGGTGTTGACATTGGATATTGATGGCCAAAGCCATATAGAATACCCAATCCGCCCTATGTATTAGAAGTCTGATTCTGATTCTAATAAGTTTAAAAACTAAAGACTTACTGGAGCATCCGAAGTGATAGGATCAGGTTTGCGTTGCTGTACCGTCCCCCCGAGCTAAGGCCTCATCATTATTATTATTTAGGGTTTTTGGGTGTTTATTTAGTGTATGCGCTTTGTAAAATGTAAACTGGAATTAAACAGGCCCGTTTGCGAAGGTAATTATTGACGGATTGTTAATTAATAATTAAATATACCAACTGTTGGAACAATCGATAATTAGGACTGTATGATGGCTAACAATGACTTTTCTTTGCTTTCCTAGTCCCAACTTGCTTCTAAAATTCTTCCGAAGGACCAACTGACGAATAAAAGCCCAAAAATGTCAGTAAATGCTCTATTTGGATTCAAGCGTTTCAAGCCAGTTTTAAAAAATTATAAAATTATGACAATTCTATTACAATGACAATAACAGGTACTAAAATTAACAAAAACTTGACTAGAATGGCCACTCTGATCTATTTCTAATTTTCTACATAACACTAGTACTAATTAACCTAAAACTATCCTATTTTTAATAAGGTATAATTCCTGCCTTTGAAGATGAACGAAGGGAGAGATTCAAATATTTCATATAACCGGCTGGTGCTGTTTCTGATTTAAAACTGAAATTGCAACACCTACTATGCTTACTGTAAGTATTTTTTGAGGGTTCACATCGTTTTACGTTGACTTACAAATACCGCCCCTTTGGTTGGAATATTAAGGTTATACCATATGTACCCTACCTAACTACTTTAACTAAGTAGTACTTACTTATTTTAGATTTTTATTGGGTATTTGATGTAATTATTGCCAATTTTATCACAGCCTAATTTAATTTAGCTGATAGATTGTTTATTATTTTTATCAGGACCGGTTGGTCGCGAAAAATGACTAGGTACCTACTTATAAAATTGGGTAAAATGTATTTTGGATATTACCAAACAATTTTCCTATGTTCACCTAGGTACTTTTTATATAAGATCGTCTGTAGTTAATAAAGAACTATAGATGAACGTGGATTGCACGTTGAGTTAGAAACTATTTTACAAGACAACGATGAGTTAAAAAGATTTTTGATGAAAAATCTTCCGATGGGGCTCTCTACAAGATAAGCATGAAAGGTTCAAATTCAAACGTACAATGTGATTATGAATATGGTATGTGAGTCAGTGTCTAACATCAGATGCCCAAAATATAGGAAGAACTCCGGATGTGATCAGAGAATGCGCAAATATATTTGAAAGATACAAAGCCAAACTTGCTCCTGCAGGGATTGCGTGTATTGCTGTAACGTCGCTTTTTTGAAATCTGTATCAGGAGGCGTATTCAGTTTTAGCCACCATAAGTCTTTTCGGAAACGCTGGATCCGATTAACCGGATCACCAGCTGATGTAATTTGCCTTTTTTCAATCGTGTTCATTAAAAAAAGATAAAACACATTCAGCTGGTGATCGGGTCAATCGGATCAGTGTTTTCTAAAAGGCCCAATGTATCCGATACCCACACATTTTGACTTTGGCAATCACCCAGGTGACATGTGAATGATTGGTTTCCTACGAGAGTGTGCAAACTCTCCCGCACGCCGTGCGGATAAGATCTTCATCCGCACTGAGTGTCGAATAGTAAAACTAATTATTGTCAAGCAACAATAAGTGCACCTGTCGACTTTGACGCATGATGACAGATTTTCCTCCGTTTCTATATCATAATTACCCGCATAGGCGCATACAAACGCCGAATATATTTGATAGTTTTTTAATTTTTGTTGCTATGTGATATGAAGCTCGTAGGAATAATTTTGTTCCCAACACTTGCGCGAAGTCTCTTTCCCGCACTTAAAGCCTATCGCGGTTCAGCGGTTTCCGAGTCCATAAACAACGAACAAACAAACAAACAAACAAACAAACAAACAAACAAACAAACAAACATTGATTTTATTATATTAGATAAGCTAAGAAATAGGTTAGGTGACGAGGAGATTTGAATCTTTCAAGCTTATGAACATAGAAGGATCCCTACTCAACCAAATAGATAACGAACAAATTATAAGTCCTAGCGTGATTTTCCCTTTAATAAATAAATATAACTCCCAAAGATGAAGTGCCAAGTGGGCCGCGCGACCCGAAATTCTCCCAGGCCGGTCTCACAAAGCCGATCCGCCCCTGATTTTTATTATTTACAAGGGTTGAACCCTGAACCTCAATGTTATTAAATTAATAAAGTCAATTTTGGTGTTCATCAGCTGATTGCTGCCTTCAAATATAATTCTTTTGGCAAATAAAAATCATGCACCAGAGTGGATTTTAAGCGCTTTCATTTCATTTTACCAATTTTATTTTGTGATACCCATTTAGGTTTTTGCAGTGCTTCCAATTAAGATTGAGTGTTTCCTGTTTTGGTTTATGATCGGTAGCTTCGTTTGACTGCAGAGAGTAAAACAGGTGGCGCCATTTTGAGTTTACCCACCCCACTCTCCGCTGTGAGAGTTAGTCGAACACCCTAAAAACGAAGCTCCATTTGCTCGATGTTGGTCATTGGAGTACCTCAGCCACCTTTCTGTGTGTTAATAAATTAGTTTGCCCATTGGGCAACCTAACAACCTTATTAAAAATACTTCTACATCCTTTGATTTATGATGAATGCCCTTGTGCAACTAAAACTATTCTGCCAATAAATTAAAATTTATTAGGAGTATCAATTTTTGTTAAATAATTATATGTGTCGTGAATAATTCGATATGTTAAAAATATTTTACATCAATTAACGTTTCTAAGGGCCTCTTTCGTAATAATTCTGTGAAATGAAGTTTGATAAAATATGTACATATTTTCTAGCCTTGAAGATATCAGAGCACCTCTTCAAGTAATCAACATTACCACGTCGTACTGGGCACCGGGATGGGTTGACCTGTATTTCCCTAGCTATTCGTGGGAACATCATAGGTACATTAAAAAGAAAAGCGGGATGACACCGCATAGCCAATCGGTGATCGAATGGAGCATGACATAAAAAAGAGTCAGCATGCGGGACCCTCTCACCCTCCTATTAGATCACCTCGAAGACAAGAGGGTAATGCGATACCAAAGAAGGTTGCCATACCCAAAGAAGAGAAATCCCAAACAAGAGAGTAGAACTCTAGCCCTACCTGCCGGTCTCTGATCAACCTGGAGGGCTTGACGACCCACTGAGAATGGGTTTCAGCGGGGCTGGAGTGCGATGGTACCTCAGATTCCTTCAACAGGATATGACACCAAAGGAAGTCAGAGAAAGTGCACTGCAAAAGAAATCGTGAAACCGGCAAGAACACGAAGCACAGAAAATCGGGCCTAAAAACGTAACTCCTCCGCATAAGGCGGATCTGAAAAAGACAACCACAGAACCTGTTTGAGCTGGCAAAGCCGCTGGGCAAAGCAACAGCTACGCTGATTCAGCAAAGGCAATCAAAGTTGTAGCACTCCCCGTGGTATTTCCTAAGGAATCCCCTTGTGCAGAAGATTTCTTTTCACTAGAGGACACCAGTGTGGTTGATGAAAAGCGCAAAACACGGGCTCCAATTTGGGAGCCTACACTTCCGCCCAAGCATGTTGGTGATTGGCTGTCTTACCAGAAAAATAGTGAAGTGGTTAAAAAATCACGCCCCAAGGCTAGAGACCTGGCAAACAGGAGAGCAAAAGCGCACTCTATCACAGTATTCTTCCCAAGAAGCAAAGGGCAAGAAACCGAGCAAATCATCGTCCCGGTCAACACCCTGAATAAAGAGCGTCGCACCCAGCTATGCAAGGTGCTGGGCTGTAAGGAAGATAGCAACGGCAAAGCATCTTCTACAGGTTCGGGAAAATCCCCATTCACGGCCTACAGAAGAAGGAAGGACAGGAAGGAACCAAAGGAGCCCACCTCCTTAAGTTCCAAACTCGAATCTTCCTCAAAAAGGAAAGAAGAACACGAAAGCCTCGTGGAAGGAGGAAGGACTCTTACTCCAGCAAAGGCATACCCCAACGAGGAAGAAAATATGCTTTCGGGTGAATAGGAAGCCAACACCCATCACATCAGAATGCACACCAATAGCAGGTAAGAATGCAAACTACGACGACCCTGGAGCATGCATTAATTAAAAGAAGACAATATTTACGTAGGTCCTTCAGAATTCAAGTTGCGGGACTTGGTTACCGTTCGGATAAACCTTATTACTGAACAACCTCAACGCAAATTAGTACTGGTATCAGGTTATTCGCTGGTAATCGGTAAGCCAGACCAGAAGCAGTACAGAAACTGGTCGAGAACTACAATAGAAGCAAGTTACCGCTCCTACTCGGCTATGACGGCAACGCCCTCTACACCATCTGGGGAAGTACCGACACAAAGCAAAGAGGTGAGTAACTGTTAGAATTAATTTTTCAACCAAACCTAACTCTACTTAATGTCAAACCAAATGAAATTGAAGAGTGTCCGATGGACCTCTCTGATCACAGAATCATAATGCTTGATAGAGAAGGATTGCAGGAACAAACCACTTCATAAAGGAACCCTAGAAATTAGAGCTGGGAAAAATACACAACAAACTTGCAATGCAACCTTACACGTAAAGTAGAGGAAACCCTTCAGATCGTTGACGGGGCCATCATGTGGGCATATGAATTCAGCTATCCCGTAAAAGAAAAAGCAAACTAAAAGGGTAACTTTTGGTGGAATAATCACCTGACACAACTTAGATGGCTGACTGAGTACAACAAAGAAATAAGAAAAGCCAAACAAAAAAGCTTCAGAGACTTCTGTGAATCCATCAACAGAACCTCCATTAGTAGCAAAGCAGGGCACGAGGACCACCGATACTTAAGGGACCAGATGACAGCCGACAGCTATACAGAAAATGGAGAGCAACGAGCTGTTCTATTACTGGAAACTCACTTTCCGGTAAGTATACCCAATGTTACTGAAGAGCATAGCCGAACCCAGCTAGTAACAGATAGGAAAGTGCAAAGACTCGAGTGTCTCTGTATGACAGGATCAATGAGATCATGTTCAACAGCTTCGAGTAAAACTTTTCAATCGAGCTAAGCATGGAAAGCACATGGAATCTATTCACATTCAGTCCTTGAAAGCAAACACCGTCAAATAGTATACAGATGGTTCCAAGACTGCTGAGGAAGCGGATCAGGATTATTCAAGCCACGGACCAGATACTCGGAGCCAATGAACAAGTCACCAAGCATATTTCAAGATGTCGGGGAAGTTAGCAACACATTGGAAGCAGAATCGCTCAAACATGTTCCTGCTTGTGTTGCTATGTTCCTGCCTCATCCTGTTTCAAACCGCAATCCAGCAACACCTACCGTTTTCGAAATATATCGATTTCCATTTTGGTTGCTAACTTCACCCTTGGCAACACATTGGAAGCAGGATCGCTCGAACATGTTCCTGCTTGTGTTGCTATGGTCCTGCATCATTCTGCCTCAAACCGCAACCCAGCAACACCCACCGTTTTCGAAATATATCGTGTTCCATTTTGGTTGCTAACTTCACCCTTGGCAACACATTGGAAGCAGGATTGCTGAAACATGTTCCTGCTTGTGCTGCTATGGTCCTGCTTCAAACCGCAACCCAGCAACACCCACCGTTTTCGAAATATATCGATTTCCATTTTAGTTGCTAACTTCACCCTTGGAAACACATTAGAAGCAGGATCGCTGAAACAAGTTCCTGCTTGTGCTGCTACGGTCCTGCCTCATCTTACTTCAAATCTGACCCGGGCAACACGTACTATTTTCGAGATACAGCGATTTTTATTTTGGTTGCTAACTTCACACCTTTGGCAAAACACTGGAAGCAGGATCGCTCAAACATGTTTCTGCTTGTGTTTCTATGGTCCTGCCTCATTCTGCTTCAGTTTTCACCCCAGCAACACCTAATATTTTAGGAATAGGGAGAGCTCGAGACACCGTTGCCAAATATATCGTAATGAGTGCTTGTCTCTATATGTTGGGATTTTAGACGAAAAGGGCAGATCCAAACTAACCCATCCCTCTGTAATGAATGCGAGCTTCTGTGTCTTGGTATTTTAGATGGAGAGAGCTAATCCAAGAATTGAATTGAAACTAACTCGTCCTGGGATAGGTGGCCTCCCTGCGCTTCCGTAGTTTTTTTTAAATTTTTTTCTTAAAGATTATTAAGAGGACAGGTTAGTTTAAATTCAATCCTTAGATTAGATCTTTTCGTTTAAAATACCTCCATGCAAAGACTAGCATATGTATCGAACACAGCTCTTTTCATCTAAATTACCAACATACACAGAATAGCATTCACTACGAGGACGATTTAGCATACCAAGACTAGCAATTAGTATGAGGACGGGTTAGTTTGGATTAGCTTGGATTAGCTCTTTTCTTTCGTCGAAAATACCAACATACAGAGACAAGCACTCATTACGGTGTCTCGAGCTCGCCGTGTTCCTACGACTGGACTCTTGTATTGCTACCAGTGTGTATCTCTAAAATATTAGGTGTTGCTGTGAAGATTGGAACAGTTTGAGGCAGGACTACAGCAATGCAAGCAGAAACATTTTGGAGCGATCCTGTTTTCAATGTGTAAAGTTAGCAACCAAAATGGAAATCAATATATTTTGAAAATGGTAGCCAAGGGAAAATAGTACGTGTTGCTGGGGTGTGATTTGAAGTAGGATGAGGCAGGACCATAGCAACACAAGCAGGAACATGTTTGAGCGATCCTGCTTCCAGTGTGTTGCCAAGGATGAAGTTAGCAAACAAAATAAAAATCGCTGTATCCCGAAAATAGTAAGTGTTGCCAGGGTCAGAGTTGAAGCAGGATGATGCAGGACCATAGCAGCACAAGCAGGAACCTGTTTCAGCGATCCTGCTTCCAATGTGTTGCCAAGGGTGAAGTTAGCAACCAAAATGGAACACGATATATTCCGAAACCGGTGGGTGTTGCTGGGTTGCTGGGTTGCGGTTTGAAGCAGGATGAAGCAGGATTATAGCAGCACAAGCAGGAACATGTTTTAGCGATCCTGCTTTGAGTGTGTTGCGAACTTCCCTGACATTATTTCAAGCGCAATTGCAACTATCAAAGCAATTGAGCTCCCCAGTTATCACCTCACCAGGTTTGGGGATGGATATCCTTATGTTCCTAAAGGAGTTGAGTCTAGGGGGTTTGCTTCGAGCCGGAAACCTTAATTTCGCAGCACAAGGAGATGTACAAAAGATCAAACGTACCCAACGTAACACGTACCTGATTCTTCTTTTCACGAAATTTTTTTCCCACATCTGTGGAAAAGTGAGTTACCAAATATTGAATTTGGGCGTTTTTCTCCGGAACTGATGTTTCCCGCTTTTTCCATCGGCCGTGTGAAGTCCAAGTTGGAGAATTCAACACCGCCCAATTATTCTACCCTTCCGGCTTTCTGGTCCATCGGGGAGATCCATACATTTTTACGGCCGAAAGTACATCAGGCTTATTGGTTCTGAGGTTGCGATCCTAACCCAAACCTTAACCAATCCCCCAGCGCCTGCTACGCTCTGTCTGGTAGCAATTAAAGTAGCCCAGCCATCCCGGTAGAAAAATCTTCAGCTCCGTGGTAACTAGCCCACCTACCGGCTACACTTTACGTTGCTTAGGGTCGGGCTGGTCTGGTTGACAGTTCTTATTGACATTAGCAACCCTCCTGCCCAAAAGCCAGCAGCTGTTTGGCTCTCACTACTTCATTACCAGAATATAGAGAATCTTGATGTATGCTTGGTTCAAGTGCATCCCGATTGCAGAATATTCAGTGAAAACTTTACGTCGAAATACGTTCTTTAGGATAATATGAAGGAATGCCAATCCAAATTGGTGACAGAATTAGTAAGTAGACTGAATGGACATATCAAAATTTAACATGTCAAGAAGAATAGTGAACAGCAAGTTTCATTGTCAGTGTCACCTAAAAAATAATGACGTAAGTAGTGGCAAGAAGCCATCAAAAGCCATAATTGGAGGAAGAACAACGTTCCAGACCTAAGCTTTCCATCTCATATACAAAAACGT
The DNA here is from genome assembly GCA_917834065.1 of Ceutorhynchus assimilis. Lineage (NCBI taxonomy): Eukaryota > Metazoa > Arthropoda > Insecta > Coleoptera > Curculionidae > Ceutorhynchus > Ceutorhynchus assimilis. The sequence goes on along the minus strand of OU892277.1, from coordinate 24,937,773 downwards.
AACTTAGTAATACAATTAACTGCGAAAATAGTGAGACCAGTCCGCATGAAATTCGAGAGGAAGATCGAAACAAATGGCACTGCAATGAAGGTAGCCGCCAAAGAAATTCTTGGTATTTGTATCGGGTTTCATGCAAAAAACAATGGAAGATAACCTCTCTAACTTTTTCAAAACTAAATCTTGATAAATCGTGTCTTATCTTCATTCGAATGATCATTAGAATCAGAAATTGAACGCTTTTGAAAGAGCATACAGGAAAAATTTTAGACAAGAGAAAAATGTGGGTCTACACATGTATTGAATGCATTAAATGTTCCCAAAGCTTCATGAAAGGTAGATGATGAATTCAGAGTCAACATCCAATTTTCCAAGAATGATAATTTTTCTGTGGACGAGCTCAATTCGTCGTTAATTTCAGAAAGTGACGTATCTCAAAAAACCCTGATTTGAGATACGTCACTTTGTGAAATTAACGACGAATTATTGTAAGGATCTCAAACATTTGAGCTATTATCCGAAATGATTATACAACCTGTTACCCTGTAGTATGCATTTGATTTATACCAACCAGCATTCATTTCGATTGTGACCTTATTGGCTTCTACGGGAGCATTGTATATGTAGCGTTCATGTTCATGCAGTAAATGATGAATGTTGACAAAATTGTAGGCGGACAGTCGCCTAATGCCAGTATTTTCCAGAGAACTTCTTGAATAATAAAAACAAATTATTTTTCCTGCATCGGTCTTACGATAAAGATCATCTATCGCCCCTTGATTAGGTCTAAGGCCTACCTGTGTTTTGGATAGAGTTGATTCATGAGCTAAAGGAAGAAGGCGATTGCAGAGAGTCCTCTGTCCAGAATCTTTCCACGATGTGGTTTGTCATCTTTTTTAATATTTGTTGCGATAAAGGTGTCATGTAAGAATCATATCGGTGCCGCATGTTTCAGCAATATACCTGTGTGTATTCGACCATAGTCGCTCGCCTTTAAGAGGTTTGGAATTCTTTAGTTCTTCGATAACTTTTCCAACCTCTTGATGGGAACAGACGTCATCCAGCTAGTCCTGAGTGTGTTTTTATTGTAGACGTTATGATCCACGTGAGACTCGCTTTTTAATAGTTCCTGAACATGTTTCTTCTATCGAGAGTTCATAGGAACCTTCAAGAAGGTGAGGTCCATCTTTGGATCTTAGGGACTTCGGACTTTCTGTGGAGGGAACATAGATCGCTATTGTGGCGCTGACAAAGACTCTTGTATTATTGCTGACTGTTCCATTCCGATTGATTTCGTTTTCCGCTACATATTAATATTAATAATAAAAAAATTTATTTATACTGCATAGAGAACAGAGCAATGCTTCCACGACAGATACACAGTTTAGTCACTAAGTGGGTAGGTACATCATGGCAGTAGAAAAAAATCCAGACAAAAATATTATGGGTCTCTACAATTCGGTGGTCTGTCAGGAGTCAGCAGCATGGATTACAGGTCTCGTTATTTTCACGTCATGTTGGCCTCTGGTGCACACAATAAGGTAGTCGATGAGATTCCAGTGTTTTGATCTTGGATATTGTCACGTTGTTTCCAGCCTATTGCTAACCGTAGCGGTCTGTCAACCGCACTATGTGCCCAGCATATCGGAAAGTTTTTACAGTAGGTACTGAGTTCTTCTACGCCGCCAGCCTTGTTGGAAGCTTCATTAAGCTCGCGTTTGTATCTCTTTCTTTACATCCCGTATTCCTGCACTCCTATGAAGATCTTCCCTTGGAATTTGCTGGTCGCACACACTTTGGGTATAATGATAAACAAGGAGTTGAAAACTTACTCAAAAAGTTTCAATAATTAAAAGTTTGTATTGAACGTGCGCAGTAGCAAGAGTTAGTCTAGTCTAACAAACTATCAAAAAAGTTCAAAAAACATGGATTTAATGAATTGAAATGACACCCTTTTCATCCTTTTTGAACATGTTCTTCAATTTGTCAAAAAAGATAATTGGGTAATTTGTGGAGAAATTCTGGCAAATTGTACGAAATTTTCTTGAAGTCAACATTAAGTTGTTGCGCGATGCTTAGATTCTCATTTTCAGCATTAAGGAGCAGTTCCATTTCTATTAGCGCAAAATTCAGTTATACATGTTGGCATTAATTTCCAAACCAACCATTTCGGAATTAGCATAAGAAACCATAAATTTCAAATAAATCGCCTTAAACAGCGGTAATAACTCTATCTTGACTTATCTGCTTGGTTGCTTCCCATCTAGCAATTAATTTAGATTATGGTGGCTTTCGTAATATGTGCGTACATATACATATAACGAGGAAATACTCTGCTTAACAGCTAAATATGGCTGTCTGTGGTTGGGTGAGTGGCACAACCAGTGAATAAATAGATGGTCAGATATTATTCAAAAATAGCCTAAAGTTAATTTAAATTGATCCGTAATATAATTCTTTTTAAATAAAATTCTTAAGAAAATTTAAAAAATAAAACCAAAAGTTCTTTACGTCCTAAAAGCAAAACCGAATAGCCTTAGGCCATTAATTTATAATGGGAAAAGCCATTTTGCTTTGTTATACTTCCACTATAGAAGATTTAAATACATTGTTCAAGTTTGCAAGTTGTTTAATAGGTTTGTCAAAGAGCTTAAGAAAATGATATAGTAGTAGAAAATAATATCCCATCTTGTCTCTCTTACATATTTAGTTAGGATCCAATTTTAATAAGGTCTTTAGTTTCATCGTAATAAATTTGTTTTATTATGAGCTCCTGTCAAGCATTAGATTCCACTTTAAAAGGAATTTTATTAAAGTTGTTTTCTTGGAGATCGAACAAATTCGAAGAATGTTTAAAAAAGTTCTAACCTCTCATACTGGATACAGTTAATATTATAATGATAGCTTTAGAATCAGTATCTTTCAATAATTTTTTTTTTATGTAGATACCGATAATACATATTATATCACGTAGCCGAAGTGTATTATTTTATTGTGGCATTTTTATTGATACATGATTATTTCCCGCCTGTTATGTTCTAATTTAACATATCTCCTCAACAGCCCCGAATAACACGCCGTTAAGAGCTTAAGGTTCATGTTACCAATGTTTTTTTATTTTTCTAGAGATCATATTTTGAATGACGGGGTAATTAATTTTCATAATACAAGAAAAGAATCAAACTAGGAGGTACCTAGGTTATAAACCTCATTACTATTTTATGTTAATCAATTATGAGGTACAAAACAAAATATTAGTTCACTATTCAAGGACTGAACTGAACACTCAAAGAAGGCATACCAGGAGATCAATTGAAACTCCTGATAAGGTTTTATTATTAAATATACTAGACTTCCAAATGTTCTAAAATAATCGGTGTAGTTTATAATTGCAAAAACAAAGCCCCATTTTAATATTCCTCAAAGACCAAGGATTCCATCCATTCCAGTTGAACTGAAGGTCTAAATTCTAAAAGTTTATTCTGAATTCTTAGTATAGTTGGAACTGTTTTTCATTTTATATAAGGCAGTGGTTCTAGTAGTGCTTTTATTTTCATGTACAAATGATGTCCACTCATCAAAGGTGTTCCTCGCGTCTCGAAGTTTTGAAAACATTTTCAAAACTGGTTTGAAACAGTTTCCCAATGACGTCATATAACTTCTCGGCGCGAGAAAATGGTTGAAAAACATGGATTGGATTGTATATTGAAACGGTTTGAACCAATTTTGTGTGACGTCATGGATTCATCGCGAGAATATACTATTCCAAACCTGTTTTGGACCAGTTTCAAAAAAGTGAACACGAGAGAACAGCTCTGATGTTTTTTAGGGTCCAACACCCAGGGCATTTATATGATTTGGAAATGCTAGGTCCCCATACTGTTTCACAGTTTTTTAGATAATCTTTTCGCCCTAATAAATTGAATAAAATGAGCTGCAAAAAAATGTAATGTAATTGTTTGTTATTGTCGTTTCAAGAAAAACGTCACTTCTGCAAGTCATTCCTTCTTTAGGACGTCGAGTCTAAATCAAACTTATTGTGGAAAACAGCTGTTTTTGAAAATTATCAACTGTCAAAACGCAGAGCAGGTGGGCTGTGACTCTCGAATCTGTGAACATTATTGATTATTGATAGATGTGTAATTAAGGTTATGTTGTCTTGACCAGGATTAAGAAATTGGAATTTTTATTAATTAATTATGAAAGTAATCTCCTATGTGAAGGTATGTAATTTCTGTTGGCGCTGACTTGGGTGTTAAGATAATGGTCACTATCTTTGAGTTCCCTATTAATCTCAATGAGATTGAGGAAGTCAAGACTGTTGAAATTTTTGGAAGAAACTGTTATGTTTGGAGGTAGATACGGATTTGCTCACCAAATGCTGAGATAGTTCTAGATATTATGTGTTCATAAGTGCGAGTTTTCAAAGCTCTGTAAGTCGTGCCTATATAAGAGCAATTACAAGAGCCACAAGAAAGTTTGTCAATTCCACTTTTTGTGAGTGGGTATATTTTATCTTTCGTATTAATCAGGTTATAGGGATAAGTTTGCGGTTATGTAGGATACTTATTCCTCTTGGCAGTACCAGCCCAGACTACTCGGGCAATAAAAGATGCGTTATATAACACAAATAGAAACTCCTTGAAACCCTCTTGAGCAAACTATTATCAGACCATAAGAATGAGATAAATGAATACAGGGTGGAATTTTTAAATGGAATAAATTCGTTATCAGAAAGCCTGTTTATTTTCTGGAAAAATAAAAAAACACGGGTCCCTTTATTTTTAGTTTGGCAAAGTAGAAACCACCCCCAAATTTTTTTAGTAAATAATGGGTCATATTCCTTTTTTATGCCCATTTTAACGAGCTATCACAATACATATTTTTACAAAAAAAATTTGGGGTTGGTTTCTACCCTTAAGAGAGGGGTAAATTCCTTGAAAAGGCCGAAAAAATGTACCAATCTAAAAATAAAGGGACCCGTATTTTTTTATTTTTCCAGAAAATAAACAGGCTTTTTGATATTGAATTTATTCCATTTAAAAATTCCACCCTGTATAGGCATACGTAATAGGTAAGTTTCAGACATCTGACGTCATTCATCGAACGAAACAGCCAAAGCAAAAACAAAAAGCAATGATATCCATACTGTGAAATGCTACATGGTTAGTGTTGGAAATTCTTAATAATTCAAAGATAATAATAGTTTAAAAAATATACAAATAATTCAGATGCTAAAAATTAAATTAAAACCTAATAATATATTTATTTGGTGCCCTATTATTCAAGGACATTTGCTATTGCTAGATCCCATAATTCCAAGGATATGTTTCTTGCGCCGTGATTGGCCCATTTAAAAATCAGGTGAGTCGGTGCACCAATCAAAACTGCACGATCTTGTTGTCGTCGCGGAGCAGGTAGCGTAGTGAAGAATTTGCTCTGATTTCTATTTAAACAAGTGAAAGTAGTTGCCATTAGACCTTGAAAGGGATCATTGCTCCTGACGCGGTAAGCCCGCACGCTTCTTTCTAATCTTTCTGCTCTCAGTGTTCTCTTCTCTAACGTTCTACAAAATAGTCGAGAAAACCGGATAAAATTTCCAGTGAACTCGGTATCGAACTGATTCTGTAATTAGGTATTCAAGAAACTTTAGTACGAGCTTTTGTTATTTACGTGTTAAAATTTACCCATACACTTTCAACCGGGTGTTGTTCCGTTTTTTTACCTATGTAAACTTGGCCTGTGATTTGTGATTGTGAAGCAATAGATGGTGTTTTGTTAAAGAGCTCGCACTTTTGACTCTCATTCTCTTCCCTTTCTAATTATTAATACAGTCCACTAAAAATACACAAAAAAAAAACTCTCTTTTTTCTAGTAGTGGTATCCTGTTGCCCCTACAGTTAGAGCTGGCAATTATAGGCAAGGTGTAATTGAAAATTTGTAAACTCTGTATATCGACTCGAGAATGAGATATATCTACGGAGAAAAATTTAATACGAGAAATGTAGACAAAAATTGTAAATAAAAAACGTCATTAAACCAAAATTTCACCCTCCGAGAGGTGCAAGGCAACCTCTAGTGTATACCTATTTTGAGTATCCGTCACTCGACGCAGGGATGCCTAATAGGAATGTTCACTATTTTTCAATTGTAATAAAAAGTGGTGGTTCTAGGTCCACAAAACACGTATTAAGCGTTAAAACATCTAGAAACCGTTTATTGTTTCTGATAAATCGAAAACAAAAAAACGAAATTAGCAAGGCTAGCAAAACGACCCCCTGCAGCGAGAGTAGCGCTTGTGACGTCACTGTGCGGATTGAACAATCAGCTGGTGGGTTGGTGAGATTTGTTTACAAGTTTACATTGATTGTGTTGCTGACTGTTGCTTTATCCCATTGTCCTTATCCCAAGAAGCTTTGTCCACTCTAATTATCTGTGTTTGTGATAGGAGACTCAAACAAAGTTAAACCGAGTCGAAAAAAGTAGTATCCACGAGCGTGTTTTCCTACGAGGTGCGAAGATATGCTACTTTCCGCACGCAAAACGGTGCGTGAGACGCGTTTTCCGCACGCTCGTAGAAAAAATGTGCTTAACACGAGTGTAAAATATGTTTTCCGCACTCGCGGCTTGCACGAATTCCAATGGTGGGTCGTTCGTGCAAATGCCGTTGCGTGCGTATAACTTTCCGCACTTGTTATAGGTGAATAACTATATCATTGTTCAAATTCAACTATAACTACGTCTAATATGTCTGTTTTACTTCTACACCACTGGACTGGGGCTGATTCAAGTCTTGACTCTTGACCAATATAGTAACGTCCATAGTTGGCAGATTATGTGAAAAGGCCTTTGAAAACCTTCCTCCATTTTAGCCATAGTACTGTAAGTATAACATACCCGGGTTCGTTCAGTTAAGTAAGATTGAACGATGAGAATTTTTATTACCTTTTAAACAACAAATCTTCTGTAAAATGGAATGAAAAACAAATAGGACCTACGTTGCGGATACTTACTCAATTTTACTTACTGGACATGCGCCCGCGCGACATAGCAAATATTTGGGAAATTTAAGGGAGGTTGTGATATGTAAAAGAAACGAAAAATTTGTGAAACGTCTACTTTATTATTGAAGTAAATCGTACCGTTCTCATCCTGGAACTAACGAGGAGAAGAGCGCGGCAGAGAAACCCTCGATCTAACATTCCTCAAAAATCGAAACATACTGTGTCATTTTGATAATAATTGTGAGTTATTAATTCAATAATTTAAGTTAATGAAAGTTTAAATTAGGTACCGCCCCTGTTCTTGTGCAAAAATTTCAGTTACACATACTACATTCAATCAGCACTACCTATATTCAATACTGAAGAGTTTTTGATTAATTAGCCAGTTTCCCAGCAGGTACTGAGGTCCCATACGGGAAGCTACTCAGCTATAGTTGTTTTTGAGTCAATATCTCTAGATTGATTATTTCAATTTGTTAGGATATTCTCTCGTCAGGGTAGGAAAATGTTAGTGAATTCAACAAAGCCCTAATACACGCTCTAAATCCACAAAATCGAAATCTGAGCACAAAAAGACAGCACATAATTTCTTAGGTTTCAATTTACTTCTTTATCGGTGTTGTTTACAGCATGAAACGATTTTTGTTAAATACATGAACAATGCACATGTTATAAAAAAAAAAATTATAAACAAACAAAAAAAAAAACATAAAAATGGAAAAAATGATACTTGTATAAATTGAACTCTCACAAATAAAATAATAATTATCTAACTGACCTGGTGATCGCTCCTTGACACACACACTAATAACAAATTGGATTGAACAATCAGTTTATTGCAAAATAAAAATAAAAATTGAATAATGAATAATCACAGACACGCGATACGCGTCTAACGGACTAGCCCCAGCTTGTTCTCTAGTCTCTCTCTAATTCCGCATCGCCTCTTCTCTAGCTCCCGTTCGGTTTGGTACCCTTTCAGTACGCTTCACGGCGCATACAAGGTTGCAACATTTATTTTGATTCAGTAAACGTTTTTTTTTTTTAAAGTTAAGATTTGAAGAAATAATATTTTAATTAGGTGGTTTTCCTCAGTTCCTTTTCCACCTTAATTTTGATAAACCCTAACACAGAGATCGACACGAAGGAGGTAGCAGCACTATCAAAATACTTGTTAAACGTTAAACAGACTCTCTTGTTAAATTAAAACCTAACCATAATAATAATAACAATAATATTGATATTAATATTTTTTATTGCCAACAAAAATCGCAAAAGCAACGTCACAAAAGGCTGATCCAAGTAGCTAGTATCGCCACTGTACTTGCGCGCGCTAACTCGTTACGCATTGTGACGTCAGAGAGCGTTTCGTGCGTTTAAACGAATATTAATATTCAGTCTCCGTTTTTCCCATGGAAAGAATTTTCTGATTTTCTTAAAATTTTGTAGATTTCTTATGAAATGATGCTTAATAATTTGATGATTATTAAACGGGATTTTTTTATTTTGTGAACATTCCTATCCTCTCCGCATGTGTGGACAAATATTGTATTTTTTTTTTTTTATTACGCATGCATCATAATCAACGATTATCGCATGCTGCAGGGTGCATAAAATGATGTTTATGATGCGCCTTTCAAAGGTTTGCTATAGAAACGTTTGATCTTCGTAATAAAAACTTGCGTATGATATGTATAATATACTATTATTTTTTTTATATATTTAGCCTTTTCCCGTATATGTTCTCGCATTTATAAGCTTGAAATACTTGCGGATTCTACCTAATTTTGATGATACCTGCGCCATAATAATTATCTGAGTTCAGCGAGCTGATGGTTCACTTGATATTTCAAATTATAATTATTATTATACATATTATAATAATATGTATTCTTTTGTTTTTGGGAAACATTCAAAATGGCACTCCAGAAGAATTTGGGAGAACATCTAACACAAGAGTAGAGATAAAAAGTTGACGCTTTGACGGAAAATCTGACTATTCAAAATCACAAGAATCCCGTGAATCAGAAGTAGAAAAGCATTATGGACTGCCGCGAAGACGTATTCAATCCCGAAAGCATTCTAAAATAATAAAAAAAAAAATATCAAACGAATTTGTTTAAGGTTCTAACTTAAAGTTTTGGATAAACTTTGATACGGTTCGTGCTACCTTCGTACTTTAATGAATTCAAACTTACGCTGTCATCGGTTGTATTTTTGTTTCCCATGGAAGTTTTGATTAAAGTTCAATTTAAATTCTGAGCATAATGAAGTTTTATTAAATTTTATTTTGTTTGATGTATAGGGCTTAATTAACAACATGTTTTCTTTACGTACTCATTTTTATAAGACGTTTTATCAAAAAAGTTTCCGTTGCAGAATAAAATTCTTAATAAGGTGTATATTAATAAAATTATTAGATGTGAATGTAAAAAAATGACTACGTGGTTATTTTTACATATTTCTCTTGAAGCTTACCCCAATATTTATTAGAATTTTTAAAAATTATTATGTATTGCAGCCAGTAATACATCTTGCCTGGGATATAAAAGATGAGACTTCTAACAACTTTTTTAATAAATTTCAAACTTCTTATCTCATATTCCTTCTTCCGGGATAAATTGATATTTTCTGAAAAGAAGGGAAGCTCGCCCATTTTTGCATGACGAGAAATATGTAATAAAGATTTTTCCGACGTAGATGAGTTATCTGATGGTATCTTCAAATTGGTAGTTCCCGAAGACAAGGATAGGAATCTAATTCAATGTTTATGTTTAATTTGTCCTAATATTTGCAACCCTTCACCTTCAATTAGGACGGTAACTTTTCTGAATAATTTTTCTTAGTGTTTGGTGACCACACAAAGTAGATTTAGAAAAGACAGTTGGATACAGGTCAAAAAATTATCCTCATAAAGACTCAAATTTTGGTTTTAATCAACGTTTCGACTCATACAGGATTATCCAAGTTAGATCCTTGGTGGTAATTTCACAAAAAACATTTTAAAAGAACATGATAAAACATTGCAATAACTGATGGATTTAATTGATAGATTTTTATAATATGTGTATGCGCTATGGGAAACAAGCTGAGACTGAGGATGAGTCTTCGCGCTTGCTATTCCGGATTATGCTATTATATCGTTCACTTAAATGATTTATGGAGACTGACGAAATGAGAGCGTCTTTTGTGGTGCGACTGACAATAACATGGCGTGGGTGTGTTTTTAACGAATTTTGTACATAAGCACGACGAATATGTATACATATAACAAAACTTTAAAATTAATTGAATCGTTGCATAAAGTTTGTTAATTTTGAACGTTTTCATTAATCCGAAAAAGTATACATTGTGTTGTTCGTGGCCTTCTGATCAGTACGAAGTTTTGGAATGTCTAACTGGTATGTGCTGAGAGGGCAAATCAATTCCATCCAATTACATTTTCGCCTTATCGATATTTCCCAAGTCCAGATTTCATTTTTTCTTTCCATTCCATAAGAAAACAACCAACAGGTGAATTAGGTGAAATCGCCGATTGCAGACAGGCCATTAGGCACGTAGTTGTGCGTGCCTGTGGTGTTTGTCAACACTTTAGCGTGTCGGCTGGCTTGGGCCGCCCGCGGCAGCAGGCGCCCTGCTCTCTCAATGGAAACCCTTATCTTCCTTTTTTGCCGAAATCCGACGGCGTGCAGACGCCTCCGACGCCCTTTGAGAGAACGCCACTTCAAAATAGAATACAAGGGCCACTAAGTTATAGGCTATACCTACCTATCTTAGTGCGGCTAGAGCAATGCTTGGTTTCGTGCTTGCTAGTTAACAATACATTAGATTACCTATATCAATGTTGATATGAGATTGTTCGCGAAAATCTAAGGTTGTTGTTCGCTAACAAAAACATAACTATAGATTTAGACAGGTAGTTTCTACTATCAAACCAAACCATCCATTACTATTTTTCCGCCACTTGTTATAAGTTTCACACAATACCACAAGATGGCGCAGTACCGTGAAATAGCGCACTGTCTTTTATAAAGTTCACTGTAGCATTTGGCATCTGTTCTGACACATTCATTAACATCAAGTCAATGTTATTCGAGATTTAACAAGGAATTAATTATCAATTATACGATTTACAAAATACCAAACTCACTTGGTAATAAGGCACAAAAATAGTATTTTGACAGACCAGAATAGGATCCTTCTGTTGATTAATTCCTCCAATAATCATCAGTAACGTCAGAATCCGTTGAAATTGGTGTGTCATAATAGGTCCGTTTCTGCAGAAATCACAAACCAGTCAGAGTGAATTTCATTGGTTGAAACTAGTTTTCTGACTGTTTCTGACTGTTTTCAACCAATGAAATTCGCTCTGACTGGTTTGTGATTTCTGCAGAAACAGGACTAATATTAAATTTGATTTTTTGTTGCTTCTTTAACTGTATCCTTTATGTACTTATTTTATCGTTACAAGGGTATAGTTTGATTCCATAAATTGAACAGTGCAATGAAAATGGTTAAATATAACTATGTTTAAACACATTTGTTTTACCTAACTGATTCATTTTATCGGTAGTTGAACTACAGGAATTTCACATGCCAAAAACTGTAAAAAGAATAGAATGGAGACATTTTTTTCTAGGTGTTGCACCGATTTATTATTATTATTATGATGAAAAAGTTTCAGACAGGTTTAGACCTACGTGACTTGTTCTAGAATGTTTGATTTAACGTTGTTGTAAAAGAAATCCGTTCCACTAAAATTTGAGCTGATACGTTTTATCAGTAACTAGAAATACACATGCTGAAGCGCAAATGATTGTACTGGTGATGCAACAACGTTCAAAAACTGTTTTATTTAAAAAAAAATAATATAATGAAAGAAAAGGTATAAGAAGCAATTATTACAACTAAAATTAGAAAGAAAACACCAAAAAAATTAACTAGCTAGGTATCTTTAAATAAGTCTGCTGCGATTATCAACAAGTACTTGCAGTCTTGTAATTAAGTCTAATGAAAATATTGTCCAACATTCCTCAATTCGGTCTTTTAGTTGATGAATTGTTTCAAAGGTGTGGTTGTAATATGTCATGTTTTATGTCAGCCCCCATACACAATAGTCGACCAAATTGTGATCTGGACTGTTTGGAGGCCAGTTGTTGTGTTCAATAAAATCAGGGCATTGTTCTTGGAGAAACCCTAGTGTTTCTCGAGATGTCTGAATTTTGGTTTAAAAATGTCTGTTTTATCACTCAAATCAATTCAATTCTAATTTTCTTTATTGGAAAAATCTCATATACAAACAATTCGATGAATAATATTTATGGATATGGCAAGATAAACTGGGGCGAAGTCTTCTAGGGCTACGGATCACGAAACCGAAAATGGATCAAATCGGTTATTAAATTAATGAAATAAGTAATTACAAAGATACCTATATCAGTGCAATACATAAAAAGTCATTAGAGATGAAAAATTGTGGAACTTCAATTTGGCCTACAGTGTAAATAAAAAAAAAAACATCCATTTGACGTGAGATTAGTTTGGTTCTATATATATTGTTTCGGAGCCAAGCAAATATGTCTCAAATTTTCTCCAGCAGTTCAAAGCTCGATGGTTGCGAAAAAACAATAATTTTATTATGTAACTGAAAATCCGCATTTCCAGAAGTATGTATAATCAGTGACATAACTTAGTGTATTGAGAAATACATTCTGGAACCTACACCTACTGGTATTTTTTGACATCCGACAGTGGATTTCAAACTTGCAGGTTGAAGTAGCAGCAGAATTCAACTGAATCATTTCAACATGATATGAATGGCCTCACTTCACCTGATAACTTCATTCCCAACTAACAGATTTCATAGACACATACAAAAAGTGTTAAAGCCCCCGTACTGCGATACCACATAGAGACTTAAATTGGTTCAGAGAAGTACTAAAAGTACTTTACATTATAAGATACATAAAAATGGCTTACCTTCACACATTTTATTATCATGGTAAGGTAGATGCTCTAATATGGCGCCGTGTGTAGGCTACAGTTTTCCAGAATTCGACATAATTGGATCAGAGTCTATAATGCTTGTTGTGGGAGGTTTGCTGAAAATCAAGAATCAGACGAGTATCTACCTTTATGAACATAAAAATGTATTGTTGTCAATTATTGTTTATACGTTTAAGCTGAACCCTCTAAATTTAAACTTGAAATATATGTACCTATAACCGAGTTTCAGTATTCACAGCCAAAACTATTGGATATTGGATAAATGAAGCTTTTCTTCATCTCACATCTGGCATGAGTTTGGTAAGCTGTTATTCTACAGTAATTAATAAGTGAGTTCGTCTAATTTTAATCAGGCCTTATATTGTGTTAAATTGCATTAGTTACTGGAAAAGGATTAAGAAGGAAAGATAAGTTTATCGGTCCTTAAATTTGAGCCTTTAACTTTCTCGGCTTTGAGAAACATCGGAAACCTTTGCAGCTTTTATAATACGCCTGCTGCTGGTGAAATGGCAGGCGGATAAACCCGGCACGCTGTCGGGATTCCCCCAGGAGGTCAACGATCACAACCCTGACCCAAGACCCGATTTACCCACTGACCTTTTACCGGCTATTCTTATCACAAGGACGAAGCGTTCAAGGACACTCACTCCGTCTTCCTTGGAACAAAATGTCACGAAACTTTTCAAAATCCTTATGTATATCACCAAAGTTAAATGTTAACTTTGTACTATAAACATCATAATTTAACAAAACTTAGTAGTGATACAAAATTGAAAAGTTTAAATAAACCTAGAGTTTACAATCTCTTTGCTTCATATTCACCAACAAGGTTTCCTATATTTAACTGTTTTAGACAAAAGTTTGTGAGTGCCAACGAATCGACTAACTCTTTTTTGCATATTGATTAGTATCACGACGAGCGTAATGCTTAGCAAATTTTGGTCCAGATTTCCTAAAGACGCCGGTTGAATACGAGAAGTTTCCTAGATTGAAATAAATATAGGGCGCGGCATTGTCAATTTCAAGAAAAAGTTACAAAACAAACTTTTGTTTGATGCCTGAGAAGTCTGATTGAAAACGATGCCAGGAGTTTGATTAGACTAAGGCCGGAGTTAGCCAGTTTCTTAATTCTTAATATTTGTTCCCAATTCTTGATTCTTAAAAAGTTCAATTTATTTAGCATGGTGCTTTTAAGGATTAAGAATTAAGAACAAAAATTGAGAATCAAGGAATTGGGTAACCCCAAACCCCAAAATGATAGTACCTAATTTATATATTCAATAATTTTTTGCACATAATATCAAACGATTTCGAAATTAAGTCTAGAAATAAAATTATTGTTCATAACAGATTGGCAAATGATTCGTGTATAAAGGAAATGCTCATACAAGCGGAAAAGTGGGACTGGAAGAACAACTAACTGACAGATAAACATTGTTTGAAGCTATCGGCTGGCTTGTAATCATATTTGTCAGGCAAAGAAACCGCTTCATAGTTCATTTTACGTTAAAAAGCTCGTTTCCGCGCGGATTGGCCCTTTTGGCGCTCAAAGGTTAATGCGTGGCAAAGGAAACGTCCCATACAGTTCCGCCAAGTTAAACACATTAGCCGCGCTTCATCTAACAGTCCTCTTTAGGATTCCGTCAGCGTGAAACCGGCTTTTTTAATTTCGTTCGTTGCTGTTGTTCGTTTTTAAGGCTTTTCCACTCGTTAGGAAAATCACGATAAAAATGGCTGATTTAGTTAATGTGTTTAACACACTCAGCACACTATGCTACCACAATTATTATTACTGCATTTTTAAGTCGTTAACAATTTTTTTTCCTCATATATTCGGTATCAATTTTCAGGCTCTCCAGGAATAGGTATTGTGGGACCAAAATATTAACAAGGCAAATAAAACTAGTTCTGGCTATTAAAGGATAAAACCGCAAAAATGACTGAAATGACTTTTTCAGAGACAGGCAGGTCAAAAATGAAAAGAATACCAGCCCAGACAATTAGAGAAATTATGAACGTGAGATACGCAACAGTAAATGATATAAAAGACAAACAACTGATTTTGTTCGGACATGTACAAAGAATGCCAGGCAAATAATTGAGTGGAAGCCAGGAGGAATAATACGTCGTGGCAGACCAAGAAGAATTGCACTACTCACACTTCTGCGACGTACTGCTGATACAGAGACACGAACATATCTATCGTCCTATTTGTTGTTTTGACTGTAACTTTTTGCAAACTTTTAGGTGGTACCACAGGCATTTATTACAATAGCCAGTGTTAAGTATCTAAGCTTATTTAGAGGAAAGTTTCAATAATGTCACCAGTTTCTTGAAGGCTAAGCTAAATAATATATCTTAAATTATTATAATATCACAATTTAGAAGAAAACCAAAACAATGGGTTTTTCAATGAATTTTCGCTCACATGATGAGAAATGAATTATTAATCTCTCATACACTTAAAACCTCGCCTAAAACGTTAGAAATTATTATTTTGTATGCGGTCTCAGAAATAGACATGCCTACATAGTTAAAAAATCAATTTTGTATTGTATAGATACATCGATATAGAGCTTGGTAGTTGTAGTAGAAATATGTAAACAGTGAAATTCAGTTGTTTCTAGGGGAAGTTTCCCTTCTTGCTATAGAAGCAAGTATGATGTCAAGCATATAGGTGTCAAGTCTGCATCTCCAATTTTCGAAAAAGTGAAAAATAATTATCAATATTGTTCTTCTAATAAATAATAATAGCTCAAATAATAATAAATAGTGTAAAACCTTAATATAACTATAAATAAAAAATATACCAACAAAAATAGATAGACAATAATTATAGAAATAATAAAAATATTGAAAACAATCACAATAAATATACATAAATGAAAGAATTATCAAATGTCAAAAATCTCGTCCAATCCTTAGTCCTCCTGAATGGTACCCATCACTGAAGCGGCATTACCTCGTTGAATGGCTATGCTGATCCTCTGAGTTAAGAAACTACGTGACTGATTAGTTGCAATTTTGGAACTAATTTCCGAAACCAATCTCTCAGCCTCATCACCTCAATGACCTAAGGTCTAGACGGAAAAAGGGACAAATATAAAGCGGTCTTCAAGCTCAGAATACTTTTCATGTTTTTTTTTTTCTTCAGTCAGCAAAGCAGCTGACCCAGATGTTTTTGATGATTTATTGACATATGATTTTGCCAAAGTATGGCAACAAGTTGCATCCCACATTAACTGTTTTCCATGGAATCAGCGTCAATCCGTCTGCCCTCTTACCATCATTTCTACAAACCCCAAGTGGCTCCAGTATAGCTGGATATTCAGCTGATACCAAAGCCCTCCTGAGAATATCGTTGATCCGTCTGTGTCTGGAAACACGCCCTGCACTTTTTCTATAACTTAGCCCGTGAAAGCCATATATATCAGCAGTTCCGCCGCAGATGCGAGGATGTTCCTCAGACACAGGCAGACCAAGTCTTATTGCTGTTGAGATTCTAAAGATTGTGTTATCTAAAAGGTTTCCTAAAGAGGCAGACGGTAGAGCGTTGGGCCATGCATTCCTTTCTTGCGCTTGGAGAGCCAACAAACTTGCTTTATCATTGTAAATCTTTGCTTCTGGAAAAAGGGATTCTTTACGAATCTTGCAAAAGATATCATCAAATTCTTTTTGAGATTTTGGTAGTTCTTTAGGAGGGGTATCAATTTGACACAAAGAGGACCAACTTTTCAAACATATATCAAAAACTGAGTCACCTGAACACAATATTATAAGAAGGTAAAATATTGTTAAGTAAATCGCAAACGTTAACTACAGATCCTAGGAAAGCAGATGTTGAAAGAGTAACAGTATCTCTAATTCCTAGCCCACCCATTTTTACTGGTAAAGTGCTCTGATGAATGGCAGATACAAGAATACCCAAGCAAATAATTGAGTGGAAGCCAGGGGGAAGAAGAAGACGCGGCAGACCAAGAAGAAGCTGGAGAAGCGGACTAGACGAGGAAATGACAGACAGAGGCTTAGAAGAGGATGCCTGGATTGACAGAAATGGTTGGAGATCGGGAATCGGAAGACGTAAAACGTTATAAACCGATAATTATATATAAGTGCTCTGATACCAAGAATTTAGGTTAAAAGAACAATTGGTAATTTCTTGCAGAGAATTTTGTAATAAAACATCATATTTTTTCATAGACTTTGGAATTTTCCAGCAGGGCATACATCTTAATAGGTACGACATATGTGGGATGGAAAAGGAAGCGTTCAGAAATAAATATGCAATATGAGAATCTAATATTTTTAGTTTATTAACTAAATTTTTGAGAAAGTTGGTTTTTTTATCCAATATTGAACTAATTTCTTCCATAGAATATGAGCATCCTGGTAAATTAAATTTGTTTATTGGTATTTCTGATAAATTTAGTGATATATCAAAGAATTTTTGAATAAATGAAGATGGATGTTTTGAAATGGTAGATATTTCACATTTTTCGAAATTTAAAGCTAGACCAAGATCTAAACTGGATAAAACATTATTTTTAAATTTTTTAAAACACTTTCAGGATCCCCTGCTTGTATCCCATCATTTAAATAGGTACCACAAATTTAATTCTGTGTCTAGTGAAGAAAGCTGATGAATAACTAAACCATAAGACAGAATCGAATAATCATTATAACATTGATGAATAATATTTAAAAAATCTGGAAGATATTTTTCCACTTTTATTAAAATTGTTTTTCTATCAAGCATGTTAAAAGCATCCTTATAATCGATTTTAAGAATTACCTACTTTTTCACAACTGTGTGGAAATTCTAAGAAACGCCGCATTGCGTGGGCCGCAGCCTCCGCACCGCATTTTGTTCCAAAACTAAGTTGGTAAGGTCTAAATGTGTTTCCTAACTTTCCATAAATACGAGAACATACTATTTTACCTGCTAGCCGACGAAGGCAGAGACCCACTGCAATGGGGCGAATACCTCCATCTTTTTTTTTAAAAGCACATAAATTTGCACCATTAAAAATTAGACAAATATCTTTGGGAACTAGACCGTGAAAAAGATGTGTTATAAATGAACAAAGAGATGATAATAATTTAGAAGGCAATTTACTAAGTTTTTCCCCTATCAAATCTTCGAGGTGCCGAGGTGAATCCGTGCCACCAAAGGACCCAGGACTGAACGAGAATATGGCATGCCTTATTTCTTTTTCTGAAACATTAAAAATATGAATAGTATTATTAATATCTAAAAATGGATCTTCATCATTTGATTGAGGGTCTGGATGTTTCTCTTTTAATTTTTTAAGGGTCTCTTCGTTCTTCGTTGCAACGGTGTTATTTGATGTTAAAATTCTTATAGCATTTTTCATGTCCCCTTCGGCTACTTTTTCTTGAATTTTCTTAGCTAGTAAGAAATCTTCGTTCAAATTCTTCTGTAGAACAAGTTGATGGTGTTCTCTGTGACTTGTTTCATACAGGCTGAGTAATTCATGAAGTGGAAGGTTCTTGTTTTTAATAAAGTTGGTCAGATTATTTTTTACTAATTTTGTTAAAGATGATCTCCGGTTGGTTTTTGAATTTTCTGGCATGTTTAAAACACAAAATGGGAAAATTAGTAGTAAGATCCATGAGTTTAGATCATTTTTCGAAACGCATTGATCTAAAAGAGACGAAAATAACTCTGATATTGGGATTCTGGCTCCTTTAGGAATAATTTTTGCTATTGGCACTGACGATTTCAAATTTGCAAAACATTTTGCTAAACATAAACTATCAATATTATCATTTTTTATTTCCGATAAATTATTTGCAGTTGGAGTTGTAGTTTGTTCTTGAAAATCTGTAACATTTTTGATTGTGATTTGTGATAAGCAAATTGGCGAATCCTGGATATGATGTTGCTTAATAGTCTAGATTGATGAATTTTCAGGCCCTTTAAATTTTAAAAAAGTTTCAAGCACAGAGAACATGTTGCAGTAGAAGTGGTAAGGAAATTTGTCTCTTCAATCAAATCATAATGACCACTGCCTGGATTACCACTAAATAAAAGTTTCCTTGAAATTGCATGTTTTTCTTTAGATATTATAATTGGTTTCTTAGTTTAAATGTTATTGATAGATGTTTGTTGTTCAGCAGGGTAATTATTGAAATTTATTTTGAATAATTCTGATAGAGCTAGACACTCTATTGAAGTTGCATAGATTGCATTCTTACTTATATATTTGCTATATTCTTCTTTCGAAATATTTTGATCTCTAATGAAGTCTTCCAAACTTCCCCATTCATCATAGATAAATTTTGAAGCAGTCTTTCTTAGTTCTGTATGTTTTTCTTGCGTTTTAAAAAGAAAAAGACTTACGGAACGAAATAAACAGTTTCCATCGCCAATAATTTGAAACTTTTTTTTTGGTAGATCTTCCGACATCCGGTTTTACTTCTAGAGAGCTATTTATTTTTTTATTAATATTTTCCCAAAGATGTTGCTTGCGTAGTGTCCTCCAGTATCTTGATGTAAAAAAAAGTTCTGGGTTTCCGGTAAAGTCTTTATAAGAATGTAAGGCTATTTTCAGGAATCTTCTGTTTCTTTGAACGTTCTGTTAAGAGGTACCAGTTCTTGTCACCTTTTTTTTTGATATTTGAAATGGTATTTTACCAATGTTAGGTATAAAATCGTTAAATCTTGCATATTCACTATCTTTCCGTTGTATATTTTCCTACCGGAACAATCCTTGGATATTTCTTTATCGAATGGCACCTTTGTGTATCACTTGAAAAATGCCAAATTTTACACTTTTTGCAGGACGATTTTAAAACATGCCATATTTTTGACGCTTGAAATTGTTCCCTTCTTTATTTGGGTCGTACCAAAATATTATAGGAAATTGTGCTTTGATTTTTGATGTGTTTCATGACTAACTGCGTTGAGTTATCCTTTATAAATAGCATTTCCAGCAGGTAATTCTCTCTTGCGTTGAATATGTTTCGTTCTTCCAAAATCCTCATTAAGTTCAGATTTCTGTTAAGACAACAGTGTCCCGTGCCGAACCCTGTCAGAAGCCTGATGTCCTTCTTCCCAAGGTCTACGATAGCCTTAGTCTTACTTGGTTTCCAGGCCTGCTCATTCCGCTGCAGGCTCTTCAGAGTCTTTCTGATTCCCGGAACATCGTCTTTTTTAGCAGCGTCACTGCTTTAGAGTATAGCAGGCCTATTACAGGTTCTGGAGTTTTCACTGAATCTGCCTTGCCAGAGTGTCGCAGACGACGTCAACCTTATTTGGCCTAGTTAAGGCGTACTGCTATCAGACGCCAGTGCGAGCAGTGCCGCCCTGCTATCGGGATAGAATTAGAGCGCGAAGTAGTTTTAGAGGTTTTCATAACAACATTTTAAGATGGCCTAGATCTCTGCCTGAAAGACTGATGCATACGAGCCTAGAGCCAACGACATAACGGGGCGCCCATGATCTCTCCATAGACACCCTGCGCTGTTCTATCTTAGAGCCGCCTGTGAACCAGAAAAGTTCGTTAGCGCGCCTCGACGTGTCGCTTGTATTCTCCCACAATTTCCTATTGGGGTCGGAGACCACCCGGCTATCGAATAATGGCACCTTATATGATAATGGAGCGCATGATCCCTATGTATATTCAAGCCAGAATTTTGTGCTTCAGGCCACTCGTGTTCCTGAAAGTTCTTTTGCATGCCTGCAGCACGTTGTTCACCCGCGCTCAACTGATCCCAGTGCCCAGAACAACCCAGCTATTCTCGATTTAGAAGAAGAATGGTCAATGCGCCATCGTGGTGGTCTGTGCTCGGTACAGCGCTCCCTCCGCTCAGTCAACTAGGTAGGGAAGCGGCGTTGACGTGGACCGTGTCCAGCCTGGAAAGCATATTGATATTAGTGCAAAGGGAATTGCCCCAAAGCTTCTCTGATGTACCACTACTGGCAGCTTTGCCTTCAGCGGGTTGGGCCGATTGGGCGAAAACATTTTGCCTGATGCACCGTATTACCAATGGAGCGATGACCTGAAAAATATCAAGAGTAGCTGGATTATGACTGCTAATCAGTGGGAAAACTGGAAATGATAATGCCTATGCCCAGAAGTGAGTCCGGGAGGCTTTGTGATTGTGATTATGATTATGATGGATGGCAACTATGACTGCTCTCCAGACCCTTTGTATATAGCCTAAAGCTAGGCGGTGTCTGAATATGGCCAGGATCACAATATGTTAGTTCTCCAGAGCCCCTTGTAGGAACTTCATCATCGCCCGACTATTCAAATGATGAGAAGGTATATATAGCTGCCTTTACTCTTCGGTTTGTAATAATCTCGGACGCCAGCTTTTAGTTTGAGGCCTACCACGAACTTGATTCTCTGAGACTCTTAGCAAGATTCAAGGAAGTGCGTTATTAGGAGGAGATCCAGCGCCTCATGCGCAGCAGCAGTGTAACCTCTTCGGTACCGGTAGCGCCGATCATCGTCAATAGGATATTTTTTAGTGTTTTGCAGAGAAATATTTTTGATGCCAACGCAGTGAAGCCTTGACGGGTCCCTTTGTGAGACCCTCAAGGATTTTTTGTAATCCCTGTAGGCAGATATATATTCTTCCTAGTATTTTGCTCTGTTCAGGATCTCGCGAACTTTTTTTGCAGTGGTTTTCATTGTTTGAGTTCCATCATGGCGTACTGCTGTTGCTCGTCTTTTGGGCAAGTGATCAGCTGGCTTCAAACGAGTCGTTCAAGAGTTAACAGCCGTCAATCTCCCTCTCATCGTTGCGTTGAGACCACATGTATGCCCCAATCTGCTAATTTTTGACATTGCCGCGAGCCCGAAGAGGACGCGTCTGGATTGAACGAAACATAATGTTACCCAGAGTGCCAAAGTATGACCAATGAAGAAAATGGACGTGATAGCAGCATTTCGTTTTTAAGATCTTCAGGTTGTTTCATATTAAACGAATAAACGGATTTATGCCCATTGTCGGAGATTAGAATAGATGAAAAAAAAAAAACTCTCATAAATGATAAAAAAATTGACCATGTAGGGACTAATAAAGATTCTACCAGATTCCATGGTGAAAATAAAATATATTGAACCCGGAGAACGAAAGAGTGGAAAGACGAGCTAATACATGCTATTTGATTTGATTTGATTTTATCTAGTTGAATGGGAATAAATTGTCCTAATTTGTTTTCCAGAAAACATTACAGAAAAGATAATAAGTTGTTTTTGTAATTTTGCTAACAAGTAATCTATTTATATACCGACCCCTTACTCTTGAAAAATTGGGCTAGTTTACATGGTATTGTAAACTAGCCCCTTCCTCCTAATACTAATACGTAATGCAATATCTGTTAAAGTTGACCTGGCCTTATATCTTCTTCGATGATATTGCGTTGCAAAGGAGATATTTCCGAAATCGAATTTTAAAAGGAAACCCCCTTGGCTTTGATCTTGATCGATGTAATGGATATTTTATATTAAAGTTTTCATCCGATTACTTTTGAGTCAAATAATTTTTTCGCTATTGTGTTTATTCGTCTGAGAAAAGTTCGGTTTAAAGTTTTATTCGAGGTTATTTTTTCATAAAGATATTATAATTTGATATAGTTTATTTCTTGTGATCTTCTTTGAAGCTGTTTCAAATTAGCATTTTTTGAAAAACATTTCAATGTCAGCAATACTCGATCTATTTATGTTCAAAGACACTGGCTTGACTAACATAACTCAATTAGCAGCAAGGGACAAATTGTCTTTTTCTTTAGTTCTTTCTTTCATTTTCACTGTATATTATTATGATAACAGTAGCTGAGTCTCGCTATGCTGAATTGGCATTTCCTGATAGTTCTTTGGAAAAACATTTTACTATCTGATATTTGAAGTTTGTGGCCAAATTATTTCACAATTTTTAGAAGTTTTATCGTCTGTTATATAATTTATAGTGTGTTTATTTTAGTGGCATGCAGACGTATTAATTAAAATTGATGAAACTTATTCTTGCCTTGACTGGGATTTGAAACAGGGCTGGGACTCTGTAACGAATAGAGATATTTTCTCTATCTCTATCAACGTCTCCTCTCTATTAATTTCGACAAGACAGAAGAAGACAGCACGTGCCATAGCGATAGGGATAACGATCTTTATGCGTTACAGAGTTCCAGCCCAGGGGTCGTATTTTCGAATGTTTTCGTATACGCAATTTCATACGATTTCGAATGCTCTCCATTTAATTTACATTGCTGTCAGTCAAATTTCGTGTACGAAATGTACTCGAATGGTTTCGAAAATCGCACCCCAGGACCCTCGCATTTCTAGTGCAACGCTCTAACCAACTGAGCTACCAATACCTGTTTCATTTCTACCTTGTCGATCAAGTCTTTCATCAATTTTGAGTTGTTAGTTGTGAAGACCATCGGCAACCTTCGGCGGTTACCGTTGGTATGGGAGTGAGCTAGAAGGTATGGGGAACACATTCGCAATTAATGATTATCCTTTCAACCACGGATGCGTCATCGACATATAGCGACATCGGCAGGCATCGGGATAGGACGCCCAACCATCAATATAAAGCTAATATTTTACAATGTTTAGAAGTTTTATCGTCTGTTATATAATGTATAGTGTGTTTATTTTAGTGGTATGCAGACGTATTAATTAAAATTGATGAAATGTTTTGCCGATGCCTGCTGATGTCGCTATATGTCGACGACGCATCCGTGGTTGAAGGGATAATGGATTCCAAACAACCATTAATTGCGAATGTGTTCCCCATACCTTCTAACTCACTCCCATACCAACGGTAACCCCCGAAGGTTGCTGATGGTTCACAACTGATAATGATCTTCATATTGGAATTAACTGGAAACATAAAATTATGGTTCTATAGGGACCAAAAATAATTGTACGCGAGGGGCATTTTTTATTTTTAGATTGATCTACACTTGTCAATTTTGATATGTTCTGTCCATTTTTTTAAATATGTATGCGGCGTTGTCAAACTCACGTTATGCCTAAGTTGGGGAAATTGTAAACAATCTGACAGTACCGTATGGGAGGTCTCCAGTGATGACAGCCTAAATTCCAAGTCTTATGGCCGTTTTCACCAACTATTTTAGGGAAGCCCTAATGAAGTATTCCTTAAACTGACATTTATCCATCGAGGACTGTTATTTTAAGAAATACTATCAGTAAGGCTTCCCTAAAATAGTTGGTGGGAAACGACCATTAACCCCTAAGAATTCAAGTGGCAGAAATATCCAGCCCTTGTATACCTACTCGATTTCCACCAAATTTTATTATTTGGTCACTAATGTTAATCCAAGGGCAAAATTTCGTTGGTTCAAAGACAAAATGACCAAAAAAGTATCTCAAAAACTTTAGGCATAAAAAACTGTACACAAAAAATATTCGAAATTATTCTTAGAATATGAATGTTTAGCTATATTATAAGTATGGGGTACCATCGAAATTATTGCATTAAGATATCCTCAATAGTGGATCGTCCGGAAATTACTAGTTGAACCGGAAGAAAGAAAATCTTGAAGGCTCATGAAATAAGTTAACGATAGGTATCACCTTCCTACAATCGGTTTCGGTCGAAACTAAAATAAAAATTATTGTTTCACGTTTTCAATCGAGAATTCCTCGAATACTGTTGAAGTTAGGTAGGTGGATGATATAATACACCCTGTATATAAAATATGCTTAGAATTTCTCCTGGAAGCCAAATATGTTATAATATAGGGGGCGATTCATTTGGAATAAAGAAGTTTATGACACGGTCAAACCGAAAGCGACAGGAAATTTTTGCAAACCGCGTTTTGATATTTTCAACCGTTTTGCCTCTAGAGAGCGATTTTGGATTTTGAGTAATACTGTCTTTGAATGCTTTATTACTTTTTTATTTATGAAAATAATCGATTTCTGTTTAAACTATCTAGAGGTACTTTTTCAAGCAAAATCCAATGGAGTACTCAATTTTTCTCTTCTGTACCCGATTTTGAGATATTGACCAAAGTCTGTTAGTGGGACACCCTATATATTAATACTTTGTTGGATAGCTCTGTTTGTGCTGATTATAATAATATTAGGTTTGTTAGGTTTATCCCCTAATAGTTTTCGAGAAAAAAAATATGTATATATATATATATATATATATATATATATATATATATATATATATATATATATATATATATATTTTCCATGAGAAACAATGTGTTGGGAAGAGGCTATTCTCGTTTCCCCTTATCCATATAAAGTCCACTTCCAACACATTGGTTCTTATTAAAGAAACTGATTTTACTTTTTTTCTAGCAAACTAATCATTGAAAAAAGTTTATAAAGAAATCAATTATTTTAATATACAGAAGAGTTATGAACCTTTCACAGTATTGCTCAAAATCGAGAAGCGCCCGCTAGCGGCATAACAGTCCAATATATCAAAATGTAGTTTGCACCAATGAAGATTTCATAAGGGCCTCAGAGCCGGGGATTAAGTTAATTAATGACGTTTCCTATTAAAACTGTTCAAATTGACCCACCCTGTACTCTCTGTTTATGTGGGTGATTTCCAGGACAGAACAAGAGTGGTTCGTCATTCCGTCGGGTCGGGATATGCCTCATTCTCACTTGCACGAAATTCGCTCTTTTTTTGACATTGCTTCGACAATTTGACGTTTTATGCGTATATCAAACGTCAAATTGTCGAAGCAATGTCAAAAAAGAGAGAATTTTGCGCAAGTGAGAATGAGGCAATAGACTACGCCTGAAAAGTGACAGGATGTCGACGAGACTCCGCAAACGGCAGTCATTGAACACCTGCAATGAAGGCGACGCGGTCTAATCATATTAGGTACGGCGAAAGCAGCACGAAATTAAAAACACCGTAGGAAGGAGCATCAACCAAGCCAGTGTTTCGTACACCGGCAATATAGACCGTCAGAGAGTGACAGAATTGGGTGCCCCATATTCGCATACAGGTCTCGGAGAGGTTTGAAAAGTAGGTACATCGATTAGAATCAAGGGAAATCTACGAGTAGCTCCTGGAGATGAAATATGGAAAATTTTATTTTTCTTGACAGGAAAAAAAAGATGTCTCTGCTGCCCCTATTTTATATTTTCACGCAACCCGTGTTCACTAAAGTATTAATTAATAAATCCTGGCCTTGGGAAACCAATGAATTGAGTGTTACAGGTGGCTAAGAGGTTGAAATAAGGAAAAATCTAAATTTTGATAGATTTTTTTACACAAACTCGTCGATAAGATGAGAATGTACAACAACGCACGGAAAACTTTTTGGCTTGAGTGGCGCCATGGAATAAGTAAATTTTAGGGTAACATAGGGAAAATCGAATTTTCCATATAATTATACCCACGAGCCACTTGTAAATTTCCTTACATTCTACTCAACATCGATGTATCTTTCAACACTCTCCAAGGCTTTTATGCGAAAATAAGGCACCTAAATCTGTCACTATCTAATGGTCTAATAGGCTGACCTCATACAGAGGCGCATACCGACATGGATCTGATCCAGGAGCAACTGTTCGCCCTGAAGCAAGAAGACAGGATTATGATCCGTACACACAGAAAAAACATATCATTTAACTGGAGTAAATTTTACGTCCAATGAAGTAAATATGTTTTTGATATGGTCGAAATACATGTGAACTTGAGTCAAATCGATAATGTTGTTGAAAAAGTATAAAATTTGTTGATTCAAACATGAACTAAATTGAATCAACTTTACATTAAATAAATAGATAACTTGAGAACTAGGACTCAAATTTATATTTAGTTACATCAAGTTTCTTTTATCTTTGAATAAAGGTATTAATAATGTTTTCAAAAATCCCTATTTTTAATTCAA
Source organism: Ceutorhynchus assimilis (assembly GCA_917834065.1). Lineage (NCBI taxonomy): Eukaryota > Metazoa > Arthropoda > Insecta > Coleoptera > Curculionidae > Ceutorhynchus > Ceutorhynchus assimilis. The sequence goes on along the minus strand of OU892277.1, from coordinate 24,910,893 downwards.
GTACATTCTAGTTAGACTAAACAAATGATAGACTTGAATGAACTGCATGAAATTCTTATTTCCAATTTTTAAACACGCCATTGAGTGCTTTGTGAAATTTGGATTTCTTTAAAACAAAAAGAATTCAATATAAAATAAAATCTCTTTGATTTAAAGAAATCGAAAAATTTCACAAAAAAAAATTTGATACATTCAAAAACTAGTATAAGTAAGGAAAAATGTATTATTAAATAAAACTATATTTTGTGGACATTTTTTATTTGATCTAAGGTCGATCTTTCGCATCCTCACCAATGAAAAAAAAAAAAAAAAAAATAATTTCTCAAATTCACCTCAAAAGCTTTCAGCATAAACTTATTGCATTTGAAAATGAAAGGAAATTTCCTAAAATTAATAAGATAAATAATATTCCATTTACAGGTATACCTTCTATCTAAAATATCAGGCAGTGACTTATCCAGGGTCGGAATCTTTTTCGCCTCATTTGATAAACTTCTCTCAAGTTAATATATTTTTAAGCCAAGCGAACTCCATAATTTGTTCTAGGAATTCAGGATGAGGATTGGGGGCCCCGCTTACCAGAGGTAGCCTGCTATCCTGCTCTGCTCCGTTGTCCACCATTATTGCCAGTGCTATAATATAATGTATATTGTTTCGCTTATTTATATTAGAAAGATTAATTTTAGGCAGGACTCAGCTTCAGAAATTTCTCTATGTCGTCATTCTTTTTGAGTATACCTCTTCACTTGTCACATCACTCATCTATATATATAAACGTGAAAATCACTTACTCACTGACTGACTGACTGACTGATTAAACACGAAATCTCGAAAACTACTAAACCAATCGAGATGAAATTTTGTAAACAGATAGGTAATAGGTTGGAGATGCTCACTAAGAAATAATATCAACATGGCCTTAAGCAATCGCCTTAAATAACCAAAAATAAGAAACGGTGTGGTACGGGAGTGCGGGCGGGGAAAAAAGTGTAAACAGAAACAGACGACGTGTCAGCTGTCAAATTCAGAAATATGACAAGCAGAATCAAATTCATAGCGATATCCATTTGCAGAATCAGAGCAAAAAAAAATGTTTTTGTCGTTATATTTTCATGCTTTCACCAGAAACGATTCAGAACCGATTCTGAACAAATTCCACCGGTCCCAGGCTAAACTAACTTCAAGTTTGAGACATGACATTCGCAATTCGTTCACGTATTCGACAGTCTGGAGCAAGGTTCTGGAGTTTTTGTTCGGTTCCAAAACTGTTCGCGATAAAATAGGAACCTGAACCCATTCACAAGTTGGGTTCGGGTTGCTCACTCCGAGTTACTCCGATCTCACTCCAGCCGTTATCTGATAAGCTAAAGGGTAATACCCGAACGGCTGAAGTGCGAACGGAACCACTCGGAGTGCACGGAGTGAGCAAGCCGAACTCAGCTGGGCATGCGCTCTACGATAGTCCTCAATTAGTTCCGGACTGGTTCGGAATCGGTTCAAAATATGATCCGCGAACAAAGCTATTAGCAGAGAGTGGCACTTCAAAAAAATTTAACGTCAGCTGTCAAAAAATAGTCTTCATATTCTGCAGCCACAAACCAGAACAAAAAATGTCGTTTACAGAGAGGTGCTGCAAAAATAAGAGTTACATGACCATATGTCTGACGCAACTATCCCCTCAGCTCTTTGAAAGAAGATTACCTAATGCTACCTACACCCTACACCTACAAAATTTGTATAGGGCGTGCGAAGCCGCGGGCAACAGCTAGTATTATTATAATACTAATCAATCCAAATCAAATCTCAGATTTCTCAGAATACGGAATCGCGAGTCGTTGGATGTGAAAAGTGAAAGGAAAGAACTGAAAACTAAACGATTATAAAGGACAAACTCGTCGCGTCTTGTGGTAGAGTGTGCCGACCTTTTGCAGACTATGGACTACTGCAAGTAAATAGGGGTCAAGCACATGATGTAATTGTTTTCAATAGTCCGATTTTTTTCTGTGCAGTAAGCAGGCTGCGGCGTTGCGAGATTAACATTCTCTCTAAGTTAAAGAAATTGTGCACAGTCTCGTAACACCGCATGACAGATTCCCAGGGATACTGTGGGGATACTCTCCGTCAAATACGTAGACTCATCTCCCTAGGACTTCAAATAAATACCAGAGATAGCACTTGATACTTTCGTAGGTTCCGAGAATGGAAGTTAACCTTGCTGTCGGACATTCAAAAAGTCTAGAATTTATTGTTTTTTTTTTTTTAACGATACATAATTCGCGGCAATACTAGAACCTCGACTAGCACTATTAGGTTCACACATCTATCACTCCAAATAAGCTTATCTATTAAAAAACTATGTTTTTATAACTGTTGAATTTATGTTCGCCAATAAGTGTCCTATTGCTTATATTTTTCTCACCCTTTATAGAGTGTATACTTCTTATCTTTTGTTTGTCCTGAACTGTGTATTGTGCTGTTCTAAATTCAGCCATTTCCATCGTATATCAATGTCTAATAATTTACTTATATGTATAGTAAATACTCATGAATCTTAACCCAGTTTTAATATATTGTACAGCGGCTTTAGTTTAGTTTACGTTTCACGAAACGATATTTCTAGGAAAACCAAGGCGACAAATTCCGTAATTTACTTAATTATATACATGTATTGTACTTGTGCTTGTTCCTCACTGTCTGTAACATTACTCTAACGTTTAAGTTACTGCTTTTGCTATCTTTGCAGTCATCATTCTTACCTAGGATATAATTTGTATCTCCAGTTCATTGATTCATTGTTTTACCATATTAATCTTATTGATTTGTGCTGATTGATTTTTTTAACTTTGTAGGTAGGAGTTTCTCGGAATATTTTCGAAGAACTCGGCAGATTGTTATTATGAGACAGAAAATGGGTCATTCATCATCGAGATATTGGTTATCGTCCTTACCGATTTAGTGTATTGTCAAAAATGTCTTTTAACGGGTCTTCAAAAAAAAAACATATCAAAGAGTGCTTTGATTACGGAAACGTACGTCGCATTATTGTTTCTTTATTGGTCAGGATTTTTGACATAACATAATTGTGACGTTAAAGTTCATTGACAAAATTAAAGACAAATATTGCTGAGACATATGTTTAAAAAACCATTAATTGACCTGTTATGATGCCAGTTTCATATCCTCCAAACAAATTAGGTATTCGCAACTAGGAATAAGTCCAGGCATTTCAGACGTTGAAGTCCTCAAGACAAACATGAAAGCATGTCAGATCGATGGTCACCTACATCGAGGCTACGGCCCTGAATAGACTCGCATGGTGACGAAGTATCCATCAAGGCTTGCAGCAACAAAAACGAAGGGATCGAGGGAGAGCTGGTCAACATTAACGACCGGCATCCGCTGACTGGGTCTCCATCAACGAATCCACGGTAGTTAATGCCTGTGATGTGAGCCGCTAAAAGCTGACTAAACATTGAATTACAGGACACAAATTGTCATTGGAAAGATTTTCTATCATAGATGCCAATTTCTAGCTCAGTAAGAACGTCAAGAAAAGATCAAACTGCAAACAATACACAAATACCTAGATGCCTTTTCCATGAAGGTGCAGCTCAAATGTGTTCCTTTCAAACAAAACAAATAGTTTATGTCAAACAGCATGTAATCGCTTAATTACTGCATCCTTTCGCTGCAAGGGCGCATTTAATTTTTATGGGGGGGGGGGGGAGGTGAACAGTGGCATAATGCGTCCAGTACTTCCTGTGGTCGGTCCTGCCACCCTATTGTGAAGACAATGCACTGTGGGTAAAACTCACCAAGACAAAATGAATAGTGTGATGTTCAACCAGATTTCGTGTTACATGCCAGAAAAGAAACAAGTGCTAAACTTTAAGGTATAGTTTTATTATGGAATACAACTCATAATCAAATGATTATCAGTTATGATTATAAAATACAATTCAAAATTTTTAAGCGTTAAACATTTATAATACCCCCTGTAACCTCTCCCCCCCACATGTATCCACCCTTGTTTCGCTGGCACATCATTTGATCAGATACAAATTTTAAGAAAAAAGTAGGTGTTGAATAAATTCAAAATAATAACAAACATTTTTCCAGCCAATGCTAATTTCAATAAAATACCGAAAGATTTACTTATATTAAAATTTCCTTTCTGTGGAAACTTTTAAAACAAAAATTACATCGGACCAGATCAAAGGCGAAAGTTTTCCTTTAAAGTTCGTTCCCAAATATATCTTTTGTAAAGCGACTTAATCCGAAAAGATGTGGGGTCGGGTAACTGATATTTGCAAGATTTATTTGCATTGGGGGAATGGAAAAAAAATTAGGGAGGGATGAAAGAATGTCTTCGCTTTACTGAGGAGACAAGGTAAAGGCTTTTTTAAAGTGTTTTCTTTTTCGTGCTTTTGAGTGGCGCTCCACAGAAAAAGAAGTTTGAACGGGTCGGGGGACGAACACTACATCCTTTATTTGGTTTAAAAGTAACGAATCATTTGTTTTATTTGACTTTTATCGATTTTTCTTTTGTAACTGTTGTAGCCACATACAGGGTGACAATTTGAAAAGTAGCAATCGGGAATATCTCTTAGACAAAAAATACTATTAAGAAGATCTCAAATACGTAGGTATCGGGGGATTGGAGAGGGAACCAGAATAAAGAACTTTTTGAGTCACCCCGCCTCACCCCTTAGGGGGTAGCTACCCTAAATTATTTTTTTTTTTAAATACGAACCTACCTTGTGTGGCACATCGTTTGATAGCTCGTTGCTATCCCTTTACAGTCATATAGCAAAATCTTAAATCGGACGCTTAGTTTTTGATATATCGGTGTTTAAAAATGAGCATATTTTGAAAACTAGTAATTTTGACTATCTCTTAGACAAAAGAATTCTGTCATAAAATTGTCAAATACACATCGGGGCAACCAAATATGTTTATTGCCTTACCCCCACTCCCTTATCTAGGGTGCTAGCCGCTCCGAATAATTTTTTTATAATGAGAACCTACCCCGTGTGATAGCTCCTTTAAAAGGTTATCTATTCGTCTTTAGAGACGTGCGGAAGCAGATAGAATTACGATAAACACATTATTTGATTTCGCCGATGTGTATTCGAAACTTTATTGATAGAATTTTTTTGTCTATGAGATAGTCAAAATTGCTAATTTCCAAAATATGCTCACTTTCAAACACCAATATCTCAAAAACTAATTGTCCGATTTAAGATTTTGCTATGTGACTGTAAAGGGATAGCGACGAGCTATCAAACGATGTGCAACACAAGGTAGGTTCGTATTTGAAAAAAAAAGTTGGGGTAGCTAACCTCTAAGGGGTAAGGCGGGGTGATTCTAAAAGTGCCTCATTTTGGTTCCCCCTCCAATCCCCCGATACGTATTTGAGATCTTCCTGATAGTATTTTTTGTCTAATAAGAAATATTCCTGATTGCTACTTTTTAAATTGTCACCCTGTATGTGGCTTGCATTGATAAAAAAAAGAAAAGCCTACAATATAGACCGTTAAATTATATATCCACGTCACCAACATACAGGGTGGAATTTTTAAATGGAATAAATTCAGTATCAGAAAACCTGTTTATTTTCTGGAAAAATAGAAAAAAAACGGGTCCATCTATTTTTAGTTTGGCACATTTTTTCATCCTTTTCATGGAATTTACCCCTCTCCTTCGAGTAGAAACCACCCCCAACTTTTTTTTTTTTCAAATGTAAAGATATGCATTGTGATAGCTCGTTGGAATGGGCATAAAAAAAGGAAAATTACGCATTATTTACTTTTGCATTTCGGTGATCTAGGAAGCGAGAAAAAAATTAAAACATATTTTTCCACACAATTTTTTTACAGTTAAAATTGTTGAATATCTTTAGCATTTCTTCTTGGTAGAACCCTAATGCGAAACAAGCCCCATTTGTAAAGTTATGTAATTATTTCTGACGTTAACACACTATTTGATGCCTGATACTCGGATTCTCAACCCTAAAATAGTGCGTTAATTCCAAAAATAATTACATAACTAGATCACCGAAATGCAAAAGTAAATAATGGGTCATATTCCTTTTTTTATGCCCATTCCAACAAGCTATCACAATACATATCTTTACATTTGAAAAAAAAAAGTTGGGGGGTGGTTTCTACCCCTAAGAGTGGGGTAAATTCCATGAAAAGGCCGAAAAAAATTGCCAAACTAAAAATAAAGGGACCCGTTGTATATGTGAATTCACCTGCGTTTTTCGAAATATTACATTTATGTGTAATTTCACAACTTTTTTGTAAAATGTCTAGAGTGTACGTAATCGTACATTTTATGATTTCATGAAAGTATACCTACGTTTTTTTCCCAAGAGGTAAGTATATTATATTTAAAAAATGTGCCTAAATGAAATTCCACATTCATGTATTTCTATTTCCGGCATTACTTAGACTAAGCATTGCGAGTTTTCTGGATCATTTGCCATGACAGTATCGGTAGAACAATTTTTTTTTTTTAAGAATTCTACATATTTTTCTTTTAATAATTTTTCATTAAAATAAATAAGAAAAATATTCCAACCGTCACATAGGTTATTCATCTCTCCGTTTTGCCCTTTCGTTCCCTTTCCGGCAGTCTGCCAGCTCAATCGATAATTCCCATTAGAGCCAGTCAGTCTAAACATTTTAAGTTTTCCTTTTTAAAGCAGCACAAATAGAACACTCTGAACTGATTAAACTTACAGAGTTATTTAATTTATATCTAATTGAAAATTTAAACTGATGGAGTTTAAATTTTAAGTCGAGGAAGCTTTTATTATCTTATTGTCGAGCGCAAATTAGAATGAGTATCTAAATGATCAGTCATTCTATAAAATTAGGAAAATGGAGTGAAAATCGATCAAACCCAGTTTCACTGAGAAAGTTTCGAGAACTTATATTTTTTAGTTTGCTAAATACTTAATTTACATTCTAAAAGGATTACGTATCCTTTAAATTGAAATCTCCATAGTGCATCTGTGGTCGTTTCGGACTAATGCAGCCCAGCAGTGCTATCTTTCCGAATATTTTGTGCATAGATCTGCTTCTAGTGAGTGTCTGATATTAGTGAGATTTAGAGGCTTTAAAAGAAGCCAAGTTTTTGAACTATATAGTGCTTACTTCTCGGGTTGTTAGCGGTGTCCCTTCAAGGTATTTTACCCTCTTGCAAAACTGAGAGGATATTTACATTTCGCATTTAGTTCTAGATTTAGCAGGATTTTCTTCGGCTAGAGTGGATAAATATTTCTTATACATGCACATAGGTCTGCTCCTGTACCACAACACAGCACTCTATAGATAGGGGTTTTGCTTAGAGTTAGATTCGTGAGGACCATTTCATTTGATTCGAACACAACAAATCATGGTAGGTTCATTCCACTCATTTATGGTAGCTGTTGCTGTTTAGTTTTCCTAATTTTCTTAAAAACACTCGAATGGCGCTGAAAGCCGGACCATCGATGGATAGTGCAAGAGGGTGTAAAACCTCGTTGCAAAAACAACCCAAAACTATAAAGACAGGAATCCAGAAATCCCATCCGGACAATTGGTTTAATTTATGCTAACAACTTACCAGAATTAATGTAGAGTTCATCAAGATCAAATTCTATGAATTACAACCTGCCTTAATAGTGACATGCGTCCGCCTTTACTACTTGTACTGAGGCTATACCTTCTGGACCAATTATCACAGAGTAACTATTACAAGCTAATAGTCAACGTGAGTTTATATACAATCGAATAAGATATAGTATCACTACCTTTTCTGTAAAATAGCCTAGCCTAACTATTCTTTTCTGATGCTGAATCGCTGTGTCGCAGACGTGAGTCAGGGGTTTTTGCACGATGCTCAGCTTGCTTTCTGCATACCTTAACCAGTCGGCCTGTGTGTTCATGTATATCCTAATTGTGCTTCAACGTAATATTTTTCAAAAAACTTTAAGCTGTCTTCATCAAAAACCAACCGAACTTTCATTTTATTGAGCACTATCACGGTTTACGATAGTATGTTATGCAAGATAACAGTTATTTATATTACTAGTACGGTATGAGCTTCATTACAGTAACGAATGGGGAATATTGCCAAGACGAGGTCGTGGTAATCACACGAGTGGTGTAATGAGCGTTACCATACGTATGATATACAACAATTTATGTACGACCCAGATTTTTTCTTTGTATTCGAAATGGTTTTAATTTTTCACAATAGATTTAATTTATATTTTTTTTACAAAGTGCCGTTTTTCAATAAAAATGAGTTAGGTAATGAGCTCAATACATCACTAGTACGATAATAGGTACAACTTATTACGTAACTCAAACCGGCTGAAATGAGTTACGTAATAAGGTCTTACAGTGTGGGTCGTACATAAAAGCCTATACACCATCTGTGATAAAAAAAAAACTATACTGCTCATAAGTATTATGATACGCAGGAAAATCCTGGAATTGAAATAAACCTACACATAATAGATCCATATCTGTATCATTTTTCGCAAAAACACATACTCACCCCTTCCCTCAACTAGTTTTATCGCCGGGATCCTTTTGAGAAAAATTTAATCGCATAAATTACCTTGCTCATATTTCAAAAGCCTCTCCAATGTGGAAAAAGTATAAATTTTTATGCGGATAATGAGGGTTTATATCCGGTAAAACGTAAAATATAATGTAACATGAAGCTAACATAACGTCGTCGTAACTATTCAAGTTTGTAGCGACATAAAGTGGTTTATACCCCCTTTTTAACATATTTACTACCCCTTATTTAATTTCAATATTCTACTGCCTCTCAGGGTCGTTCTATAAAACGGTTTTTACTCGCGTCATAAACATCATAAATGCATTAAAATTCTATGTGTATGTTATATAGCTGTTGTTAGCAAAAGTAACTACATGGTTGGTTTGAATAAACAAAATATAGAGTAGTTAGTCAGAAATTTCATTTGAGGAGAATTGTTTAACATTATAGTGTTGCAGTTGCTTATCAAGAACCCGGTACTGATTACACAATGTTAAAGGTATTATGGCTACCCGAGAAGTCGCTGAGCTTTCTAAATGGACTGGCACCTCATCCAAAAACCAAGAAGGCCTTTAACGTCGTTACGCTCACGCCAGCTTCAAAATATTTTTTTTGTATCAAAAACTATTTTGAAAAAAATTAAATTAGGTCGTATAGGTACTATCAGCGTTTGGAATAATAAAATAGGTTTTTTTTAAGTGATAATTTGCCAATAACAAATTTACAAACTAGGTACTGTTAATTTGATTGAACAATCGATTATTCAATTTTTTGAAAAATAAATGGACAAAGGAACAAATTAAACAATGATTTAAATGTTCTGTAAAATAAATAGGAGAAGGGACTTCAAATTAAAAACTGAGAAAAGTTGAACATACTTCCTTAATTTACCCTTGAGGCTTTCCCATTCTTCCTGATCATCTTGCATGAGTTTCCCTGGATTCTCCGGATTATGGCTTCGCGACCCTATGTTCCTTTTCACGTTGTCTCACAGCAGTTCAATGGAATAAAGATCCGGTAAGCAAGTGGGCCAGTCCATAACAGCGACAACTTCTATTCCTAGTCAGTCTCTGGTCAGTCGGATCCGGATCCGGATGTTATGAGCAGCGGAATTATCTTATCTTGCATGAAAACCAAGTTTACACTTGCAACCCTGCCCTTCAAATTCTAATCATGCGTTGCTTGGTTTATTGCCCCAATTTGTTGATGGTTGGCGTTAAAGCCGCTAGAAATAATGAATGTATTCCATAATAATGTAAAATAAGTAGTAGATGAGACAAAGCCGTTTAGGTTTCTGGAATAAATTGATAGTGGGGGTCATGATGCATCGGGCTGGTACGCTTGTGCATGTAGTATCACCCTTGGCTACCTAGGATTGCTAGAGGGCGCTGCAAGTAGCAGGCGGTGTGGTCCTCGCCTCGCGCCGTCGGCGGCGGCGGATTGTAGGTAATGCGGATCGTTATCCCCACTACCAATTTATTCCAGAAACGGGGTTGTCTCATCCACTACTTTATCACAGGAAAATCTAATAGCAGCAAAAGGCAACTTCCGTCTTTAACTAATGTCAAAAAAAGCAGGTTTTGTATTTCCTTATTCGTCTTTGAACCGTTTGTGTTCTTTTCCGGAGTGGGTTCCGTTCTAGCTGTCGGTTGTCTCCTGCACTTGTCTCATTCGATCCTCTATTTCGGTGGTTTGTTTCGTCATAATCACCATGGACGAAAATTTATTCACTGACTTATCCCACTTCTGACACCAATTGTTACTTGAGCGGCTTTATAACGAAGTGGTACTACTCTTCCGAACTTGAATGCATGCAATTGTCAATTAAGCATAAACTACGACTAAACTAAGACTGAAATAGTTGAATTAAGCTTGATAATTTACACAAGTATATCACTATAACCAATACCTACTGTCCAATTCACAAGTTTACAACTTGTTCAATTCCATATTAAATCGCATTAACACCGTGGGCTCCTTACGTTATACCGTTTCAGTCCTTCTGTAATTGTCTAGACATTTCTATTCTGGGAATTTCCAAAAACGTCGATACGTAATTCGCTAGATCATTCCATAAAGCTTGTATTCGAATGCTGAAAATTTTAGCCATTGTGTAAGTATACAGGGGTTGATCAATACGAACGAGAAAGATTCTGACGGCTAAAGTCCATTTACGCTATACACATAAAATAACGAGTAAAATTTGAATCAAATTAGGAAATTTTGCAGTTGTGTGTTGGTAGTCCATTACATTTTTCCATTGTTGCTAATGACATAATGTATAAGAAGGATTCAGTTCACCTCCGAGAAAAGAATCACAATAACCTAATAATAATTGTTTTTATATCACAAAAAAAAATAGATAGAATTGAAAAACCTATATATTCTTATTGGATTACCATGAGAACTGCAGATAAGAGAAAAAGATTTGGCAACGTTACACAACCTTGTGACGGCATCTCATATGCATCTCTTGTTATTTCATTATTTCAAGCCCTGGGGCGTGTAGAGACTTCGTATTTGTTAGGTCATCCCTGTCATCGCCCGATTGTGCACAATTTCCCTAGCTCGATGATAATATAAATTTGACAATGCTACACTCCGTATGGTTCATATCATCTTCTTCTCCTTCCTCGAGTCCCGTATGCTTGTCCGCATATTGGGGTCATCCCACTAAGTTTACTTCAGCTTGGCGGAAAATTGTTGCTGCATCAGATAGATTTTCCGATATGTTACAAAGTGAAGAATGTTGTTTTCTTCCAGGTCCACGGCGGCTTTCCATTCTTCTTTGAATAAATAAGTTGGGAAATCGCATATCTGTCACCTTTTAGAAAGTGACCAAGATATGAGGTTTTTCGTTGTTTTATCATAGCCACAAGTTGTCTCTCGGTTCCCGCTCTTCTCAACACTTCTTCATTTGTTACATGTTCAGTCCATGATATTCTTAATAGCCTACGTGAAATCCACATTGCAAATGCTTTGATGCGATTCACCATTTTGACTTTAATTGACCAAGTCTTGACACCGTACAGCAATATGGGCCAAACTTAAGCTCGAATCACTGTAAATCACAAATCCAAGACTAGATCTCTATGCAGTAACATCGGCTTAAGTTTCCAGAATGTTGTTTTGATGTCTGTTCTCACAGAAATCACAAACCAGTCAGAACGTTTTTGATTGGTGCAAATCGGCAACAACCAGTTTTCTGACTATTTTCAGCCAATCAAATTTGCTCAGATTGGTTTGTGATTTCGGTGAGAACAGACCTTTGGTCATATCAACCCGTGCTTTAACTTCGTCGTCAAAGACTAATGAATAATGACAGATTCTAGGTATTTGAGACATGTACTATAAGTTCTCCGTCCACCAAAATGTTGAACTCTGCAGTCTGTCTCGAAATATGTATATCAGAAATTATAAAGAATCCATTCAGTTCGACTCTGTTTAAGTAGGCATATTGTTCCTACAGTTAGCCACGCCTACCGATACCCTTATCTATTGATCTGTTGTATTATTCAAATGATGACAGCGTGTCCCTTTTCATTCTACCTCAATGCCGTCAAGCCTCTTAAGCCATCGAGGTCCAAAAATCTCGAAGACTAGCAGCACCGAACCCTTTCTGCAAATTTCAGTGAACCTTTCAGTGCGAATTTAACGACGAGTGATAAATCGAGGTATATTTCCGGCCCTAACAGGTATGTCTTTTATTTTCTCTGTGAATGACTAAATCCCCATGTTTATTTGTGAAAACAGGCCACTTTGGAAATCCGCTCAATGACGTGCTTCGGTGATTCCGATCGACGCATGTGCTGCCATTGCTAGGCTCCTGAAAGCCGCCCTTGCTTAGATCGAGCTTGACAAATTATCCAGACCGTGGCCTAAGGCGATCAACCACATCCAGCCCATTACGCCCAGAGCCTGCCCGAATATCCAATGCGTGGCCCCTGGCCCCTTTTGAGAAAGTCAGCATTATCTGCACCACGGCCGTCACTGGGATTTCTTCGAGGCAGGACTGTATAAGTGTTAAATTGCTCAATTGCCTACCTTATCGTTAGCGTAAAGACCCACAATTTGTTTCACCTTGCCGTATGAAGTGTTTTCATGGCTGTTAGCCTTCGAAACAGCTGACAGATAATCTGTTTTAGGTATTAAAACTTTATAGCTAGGTATATCGTAAACCATTTCAATGTTCAATTGCTACAGCAGTCTCGCTATACAGGATGTATCAGGTTTTTAACACGTGAAAATATGGTCCGTTGTGAACAAAAAAAAAATTACAACATGGGGTCCAAACTCAACCAGTTTCAAGAGAAAAGCCTTTGAAGTTTTGACATTTTTTGACGAATATTTGAAATAAAAAGAAATTTCAATCATTATAATATGTAAAAAAATTTAGTTCGTTCAATTATTAAGTAATTATGCATTTTTAGTCAACAACAATAATAAAAAACCGAAAAAACAACAGGAAAATTTTACTTGTAATTCAGTATCTAAACATCTGGCAACATAGCACAAAAAAGAATAGGTGGTTGAACCTTGATTGACTCTTGATTTGTCATGTCAGTTAGCTGAAGTATTGGAAACGATCGTAATTCATTCTTTTTTGAAAATGAAATATTCACAAACGTCGAATATGTAGATACTTATTTAGGCAGAATCGTTGCAAAATGCTCATTTACCCGTCAGAGTTTACAGGGAAAGATTTCCCAAAAAAAAACGGTTAACATTGTGCCCGTTTGACAAAGATTACGTGATACGGGAAGTGTGAGTGTGCAAGATCTGTGCAAAATTTGCTTTTTGATTTTAGTGTTTCGAGAACCTTTTAACAAAAATATATATTTTCATAATAAGAATTTGGCAAGTAGCTGAGTAAGTATTATTTAATTTTTCTTCTGAATGTTTAGTGCAAAAATGTCATTGAGTGCAAATCACTTAATAAACTTAATAAAACGGCACATTTTTCATTTTTACTAAAAAAGTGATCAAATTGCCAATTATTATTTACATTACTAGCTGACCCGGCGAACTTCGTACCGCCTCTGAATTATTAAATACCTATTAAATGTTGCGTTAACGTATCTATTAGCTGAATTAAATTCAGTTTCTTTCGTTGGTGAATTTGCCTTTGGTTGAAGAAAATTAATGTTTACTCTCTGGATCAGAAGTCACCTAAAATTAAATTTTTCCATCATCCCTTTTTAGGCAGCTTGTGGGCATTATTCTTGTAAAGTGTACCACCAAATAAATAAACTCAGGCACAGGACTGTTCGAAGAATGTGAAGAAAACAAAAAAAATCTCCAGCGCAGCCCTGTTTCACTCTATCTGCACTGCATGCACTGCACTACTCCATCTGTTCTACTCTATCTGCACTATTCTATCTGATCTACTCTTTCTGCACAACTCTGTCTGATCGGAATAGCGGAATGGTTCTGTTCGGAATAGCTCCAGTTCCTGAGCAGCATTCTACTTCTGTATCTGCAATGAAATTAACGCGCAACGGCGAGCTTCGTTCTAGGTATCAGAGATGGCGCCGTATACAAAATGGTTTGCAATGAAAATGTGGCGGTAAACTTGGTATCGGTTATAAGAGATGGCGGCGTATGCGGGCTTAGTGAATTTTTTTCATAAATAAGAAAAATAAGTAATTTTGTTTTTTGTTTTTTTTTTTATGGATTTTTTCGATTTATTATGTTATGAGGGACAAAGACAAATCCAATAAAGCAAAAATCATAAAAATCAGTCCAGCCGTTCTCGAGTTATAAGTGCTAGAACCAACACAACTGTGTTTTATATATATTATATAGATTTGAAAGCCAATAACAAACCAAAACTTAAACAGGTGAAAATAAATAAAATCCTTGGAAAAAAAAAACCTTTCAAATCTACCAGTTTTATTCACATTTATATCCTGGCAGAGATAATATCTGTACAATGTTGTCACGTTGTTAACATTTTTCTAAATTTAAATTCTGCGATAACTCCGAAAATACTAACAATTGACCCATGGTTAATAGGACAGTTTTAGCTTGAAATGGGCCATATTATTTTATGTTTAAATATTTGTACCCATTTGATACAATGGTATCATCAATCGATTTTTACTTACTTAACCGGCCGAACCAAATTCAAATTGAGCTCATTTTGAGTATTTAAATAGATTTCAATAGAATTATTTTGCTTCATTCAATCCTGTTTTATTCATGTAGATATAATCCATTTACTCTAGTATTACTGGTAAATTAGGTTCATATGTAGGTTCGTAGAGATTTTGCTTTATTTAAACTTGAATTCAAAAATTTTTTTTTTCAGATTAATGTTGATATCATATAATACATGTGCATTCGAAAATATTTATACTTTGTGTTTTCTTTGGGAACTTATATAGTCAAGTAATAAGTTGATTTTATATTTCAGATTTTCAACTATACTACCTATCTACTTAATTCTATTATAAAAATTTTGAGCTGTGTCTGGATTGGCTAACTTTCAACACCATATAAAATGTTTTCTCTACAGTCCAGTGGTGCTCTCTCAAAACTGCCGAAATACTTTAGGACCACCCTAATCTAACCAACGCTAAGCATAGCTAGGCAAGATTGTGGGCGATCTTTTATTCTGATAAAAGATCGTTACAATTCGAAGAGATATTGAAAATTTGTTTTTGTTCGTCCAGATTTTGGGTTAGTTTGGGCGTCTGTATTCTGCATATGCATTATACGATATACTTCAAATACCAATTGAGGATTCGCGAAATAGCTATTAAAAATTTCAAGCGGATAGCCTCAACATTTCCAACGTATAAACATATTTTGGATTTTTTTTTTCTGATGCTACGTTATATCACGTCAATTTTTATTTCATAAAAATTCTGATATTAAATGTACATTGAAGCATTGCCAACAAAATTTTGTAAATTTCCACCTTGACTGTAACCTTAAGTGCACCGTGCACCATCTCATTACCTAGTTGAAGACTACACCAGCAACTGTGGAGGAACATCGAACAGATATGACAATTGCCTTTCCTAATTAATTTGAAGGTAAAACAAGTGCATATAGTAGAGATACACCAAGCGGGCCTTTCTTATAGCAATATCTCTTATAAATTCTTCAAATTTAGATATTTTATGCAGCCAATTCCCTGTGTATCTACGTAAGCCAACACCCATTTAAAAAAGGAATATATATTCATAAAATGCTTTAAACTTATTATAATTTTTCCAGAATGTAATATCTTTGCTCGCGCGCAGATATATGAAATATCTTGTTCTGTAATATATTCGAGTTCCATAAATTTTGCTCGAATTTAATAAATTCCATTTTCCGTCTACCTACCTATATTTCTACATACTTCGTCCAACATTATAATAGAGGTCGATATCATCAAACTTAATCAAGTTTCGCAATGCGAGAAGAATAGTAATCAGTTTCCTTAGTGTCGGTTTTCCTTTCCTTCGCCTTATATTCATACAGTGTGCGAGAAGTGTGAACCGGAAATTAAATTTTCTATTTTATAAATTTCATAAAAATTATAAAGTTTCGATTTTATCTTGAGCTTCAGAAGTGCATTTTAGTAAACATAATTTAAAAAGAAAATTTGGTCTAATTTCTTTCCATAATGGATGTAATGTTTAAAAAGTATCCGACATAAAACAACAATATCTTAAGTGCCTCTTTATGAACCAGCTATAAAGCAAATAATAAAGAGATCCTGAAGCCTGGGAATGTAAACTACTTATTTTATTATTGATGATACTAAAACTTTTATAGGTGCTACTCTACCACCAGTAGTGACTTTAGATCGTCCTCAAATAAAATGTTGTAGTAGTTGAAATGAATAGGAAATTAAATAATATTTTAAAATAGGTAATTTGATAATTTAAACCAAATCCTTTTCGAATTGCTCAACCAAAAAGGGACAGGCAAAAGGGAAAAAAGGAGAGTAAAAAACAAATTAAATTAAAATTGAATGAAAATAATTAACCCAACGGAGCGTGCCCTGTCATACGTAGCAGTAATTGGCCAAACCGTCAGGATCCGGCATTGTTTTTGTTTAAGTTTCAATTAAACGCACGAATCGTTTCTAGCATTTCAATTTTTGCCTCCTGCCATTACCCTTCTCTCTTTTGCTTATCTTGGGAGCTGGTTGACGCTGTTGCCAATTTTCAGTCTTTTCACAATTTTACAAATTCGAAGATATTTAATTTAAAATACAGCCCTACTAAGAGAAGTTACTTCTCAAGCATTTATTGGTTCAGGAAGTTTAGGATATTATGCTGTTGGTGATGCCAGGGTGCAGCAAGTCGTTAACTAGACTGTTCAAGTACCTATCAAGTAATATTGAGCGTTGAGACAATTGAGCAGAGATTCGTTAAGAAATGACACATTGAAAGAGTATGTCATGTCTCGATGAGGTGTTGAGTCGGGCACTTATTGGCGTGATGAAATTTTTAAAAAAAGTCTGTGGTGGTACGATCATAGACAAAAAGTAATAGAAGAGGCACAATCAAGAACATCCCATGTATAAAACAAGATTAGTTCACAATCGTACATGCACCCACAGTTTTATATACCTAACTTAAAAGGAGATGTGTCTAAAAACTTTTCTGGTCTCGCTGTAGGTGACTGTGCATAAATCGAAATTGCCTGTGCAAAAAAATGCCCAAAATTCACATTATCGATTACACAAAGTCCGAAAAAGGCACGTGGGGCGGGGGCTAGAAACTTTCCTCAATATCGTTATATCCGATGTTTGATCTCTAAAATCACTCCATTCACCTTCCTAGAAACGTCTTAGATGATTCATATACATAGCAATACTAGTACATAAGCTATGTTTGACCATTTTTATACAGGATGTCCCAGGGAAAACAGTCCACCTCGATTTAGTGGATTGGGAATGAAAATCTGGAAAAATGCTCGGACACGTTGATTTTTGATTTGAGGGGAAACTATTTTTCATCCCCGCAGCTTTAGCCCCCTAGCTGGGGGGGGGGGGGCACAACCCCCCAAATTTGAATATGGGATAGAGGTCGTCAAGCCTCTTTTTGAAGGTCTCATCGAATTCTTTATGGCCCTAGAATTTTGCCTGATTATTTTCATCTGTAACGAAATGACAGCTTGTCAAATTTTTGGAAATAGACTATTGTTTTAGTGGGAGTTAAAGCGATACTTACCTCTCCTAGAAAAAATACTTGAAATTGAAGTTTTTTATTATTATTATTATTATTAATTAGGTGTACACGTGAAATGTAAATTGTCATATAGCCAATTAATTTGCCACGCTTTTCCGTGTTAAATGATTTAAAGTGAAAATAAAAATAAATAAATAATCAATAATCAATATTGCATGACTGAAGGTCAAAGTACGTGCAAATTAAGCCCTCGCTCAGAATTAAACAATTCGGAGAGTAGGGGTGGGTTATGTTTTGGGCGCCACCGACTCAGGACAGATGAGTCGAACTCTCCAGGATTTTATCTGGGTCCAGGTCCTTACAACTTGATCGAATTATTAAAATAAAAATAATAATAATAATAGGTATTGGGCTGAGTGCATAAACCCAATAAAACTCAATTAATTCAAGAGCTATAGTGTTCGTTTAATAAAAAAGGAAATTTTGAAAAATATGTTCTCAAAGCAATTATTGTGGTTGACAATTAATAATCCAAATTAAATTTAAATTTGGAAGTTTGAAATACAAACTGTTATGGTAACTCAATTGAGTAAACTGAAAGTTGAAGATAGAGTATAGACATATATACACCTTTGCTTGTAATTACCTTTATGGTGTTTGTGAAGATGTATCAATAAATAAATAAATAAAATGATTATTGGAACAGTTACCAGTCACAAACCTTACTACAATGATGTCACCAAAGCTAAATAGATAAAATTGATCATCCACATGAAACAGGTTACGCCTAGCTAAAATAAATGTTCCTAATAGTTGTTTTACTTGTCACTTGGTACAAGTACGTACTGAATTACGCCCTTACGTACCGCGGTGATCGCTTTGGCGCACAAAATAGGGGCAAAATGTGTAAAATTAGAATAAGGAATATAAAATGACAGCAATGAATACTTAAACTGAAGCTGGTACGATGCCAATGTGTTTCAAGTGATGGCAGCAGGTTCAATTAACCTGGTTGGTCCTGGTTACAAGCTGTAGCTGGTATGGTCAAACCAGTCTCAAGGTTCAACAGTACCAAAACGAAGGTATTGCCGTCCAAAAAGGTGTAGGCTCTGGTAGAAGTAGCCTTACAACTGTGTAGGCTCCGATGGAGGTTGCCGTACACTTAAATGAGTAGCCTTTAGTGGAAAGGTCTGGCCGTATACTTAAATTTTTGGCCGTACGTAAAAACCCTAAAGAAAAACTGTTATAGCACTCTGTATTTGTAACTTAAATGAATGTCAGTCAGCCATTGATAGTTAATTCACTAGGTAAAGCTATAGCTCTAGAAAAATATTCAAATAATTTGTGTATAAAAGCAGAATTAGATATATTTGAAAGAAAAGAAAATGTGGTTCAAGTTTGCAAAGAAAATCTGTCCTTATTAGGTGATGTCTCACCTGTTGGAATGGGTTTTATTTGCCGCGAAAATATCTGGATTAGTCTGGATCGAGGTCTGGATTCGAAATCCTGGAGTGAGTGAGGTGGTCTCTAATCTACTCCATAGGGCAGATTTTCACTAATGATTAAATGGAGGTCAGAATCTACTGTGGGAAAAACGTGCAAGGCGAAACTTACCAAATGGATGGTTATAAAAATCCGAAATCATCGGCGAAATTATGGCACTTTACGAAAACGTAACGCAACGTAAGGCAACTCAATGTACCAAACATTCAATAATTGAGAATATTAAAGTCAAAATCCCTCAAAGGCGAAGACAGAATTCAACTTCTTCAGAAAGACCTTATTTCTCGGAACCACCAAACGTGAAAGAAAGAAGCACCACAGGGAATTAATTAGCTGTCTTAGATTTGAAGAATAGAGATGAGGCAAAGTGGCGACAAATATCAAAAATTTATCGGTAAAATTTTTAAGCACCAAAAATTGTACAAAAGAATATAATCAGAGAAAAATGACAACAGCTGACGACTGATGATGATAACAACAAGTAATTAACCACTAGACCCATCCTAATTTGAAGAATACGACAATGAATAAACAATTCATGTTGCAAAACGTATACACTTACAAAGGAATCGATGATCCCAAAAACATTAGTAATTGCAAGGCCAATTGACAAAAATGAACAACATTTCTGCCGTCAGCTGGCACACAAATCATAAGTGACATGACTTGAGTGTCACTATAAAATAGAGAGTCACCAGGTTGGTCTATGGAACCGGGTGTAGAACTAAATCTGGTACTGAGTTCAGCAACCGAACAGAGTACGTGCAGGATGCAGTATACTTCGTGAACGGACTACTATTTGGAAAACCAACCCAAGAAATAAATGATTTGTTTACATGAAAATTCAATGGAAAAGTGGAAATAAAATATTGATTAAAATCGAGGAAAATCATTAGTCGTCACAAGAACTAGTCAAAAGTGAAAATAGAATTTGAATATTAAAGATTAGAGAATTTACAGGATCTGCAATTACTGTAATTACTTGAATTTTTATAAAGGAAAAATGTAAACAAAGCCTAATGAAATCAGGGAGAAACTAAATATCTATGGGAATTTTGAATGGAAAACTGAAAATAAGTGTTAGATAGCAATTTTGGCACGTTACAACTCGGAATAGCTACAGTGATTCTATTACCACAGTGACGACAATTGCAATCTCATTTTTGATTGGTTATTCAAAATCCCATATATTCATATTGAAAACGCCGCCATTTTGTGCTTCACCTCTTGCTAATTTTAAATATAAATATATAGGATTTAAATAAACACCCATCATAAAAAATTAGAAACAACGTATTTCATTTACCTAATAATAGTCATCAAATACGTTGCTCTTAATTTTTTAGGATAGATGTTCGTTTTAATCCCATATATCCATATTTAAAATTAGCAAGGAGTAGGGCACAAAATGGCGGCGGGACCTCAATTATCGCTACTGTTTGTAAAGGTTTATTAAGTCACTGTAAATAGCTACTCGAGCGTACCTTGGAATGGATTGAAATAAATATATGGTGTTGGGCAGCATTTAAATATGGACCCCTGTTCTGACCAATATTAAATGATTCTTATCGATTACACCAAGGCAAAAAATCGTTCATAGAATTAAGGTGGTTATTATTATTATTATTATTATTGTTTATTAATTAAATGAAATATTACATCACTCCAATTAGACAGTATTCATAGCCTAATAATGACTTCGTTCCTCAATGTAACGAATTCATGTTCATTAATATCATAAAATCATTGAAACCCATGAATTTTTATTTTTCATTGTTCGAACGAACACTTTCATCAGTAGAACTTTCTTTGAAGACCAGTGATTCTATTCCTTGATTTTATGAATAATCGTTCATAAATCACATTCATTGAGAAATTCCTGAGAGGGCACGAATGCAATGGAAAAAGAGCGAAAAGAAAATGGGAGCGTTCGCCAAGAAATGGATAGTGTTCAGAATAAGATTGAAAAGTCGGAATGTCGAAATCAGTTAAACTGAGGAGAACCACCTATTTAAAATATTATTTCTTTAAATCTCAACTTTTTAAAAAAACGTTTAAGGAATAAAAGTAAATGTTGCAACCTTGTATGCGCCGTGAAATTCCTGAGAACGAGAGCGCGCTGCAACAGAAAAGTACCGAAACGAAGGGTAGGTACAAGGATAAGCGACTAGACTAGAGAGAAGAAGCTGCTGGGCTGGCCCGTTTAGACCGTTTGTCCACCATTGTTCATTTTTTCAATTGTTATTTTGTATTAAACTGATTGTTCAATCCAATTTGTGTTTAGTGTGTGTGTCAAGGAGCGATCACAGGTCAGTTAAATAATTGTTATTTTGTTTTTGAGAGTTCAATTTATATAAGTATTATTTTTTTCCCCATTTTTATGCTTTTTTGTTTGTTTATAACTTTTTTTATAACATGTGCATTGTTCATGTATTTAACAAAAATCGTTTTTTGATGTGAACAATACAGATAAAGAAGTAAATTAGAACCTAAGAAATTATGTGCCTTTTTGTGCGAGGATTTTGATTTTTGGATTTAGAGCGTGCATTAGGGCCTTCTTTACTAACATTTTCCTACCCTGACGAGAGAATATCCTAGCAAATTGAAATAATCAATCTAGAGATATTGGCTCACAAACAACTATTGCTGAGTAGCTTCTCGTATGGGACCTCAGTACCTGCTGGGAAACTGGCTAACAAGAAAGTCTTCAGTATTGAATATAGGTAGTGTTGATTGAATGTTGTGTGTGTAATTAAAATTTTCGCACAAAGACAAAAGACGGTAGGTACCTAATTTAAACTTTTATTGACTTAAATTATTGAATTATGGATTCACAATTATCATAAAAATGACACAGTATGTTTCGATTTTTGAGGAATGTTGGATCGAGGGTTTCTCTGCCGTGCTCTTTCCCCTTGTTAGTTCCAGGATGAGAACGGTACGATTTACTTTAATAATAAAGTAGACGTTTCACAAATTTCTCGTTTCTTCTACATATCACAGCCCCCCTTAAATTTCCCAAATATTTGCTATGTCGGGCGCATGTCGAGTAAGTAAAATTGAGTAAGTTTCCACAACGTAGATCTTATTTGTTTTTCATTTCGTTTTTCAGAAGATTTGTTGTTTAAAAGGTAATAAAAATTGTGTTGAACGAACCCGGGTATGTTATACCTACTATACCAAACCTTCACCATACGACGGTCCGACATGTGGCTACAGGATGATTGTAGTTATATCTACTATAGAGACTCTTCCGTCGGCCGAATAATAGGCTCATTTAATGAAATTTAGAAAATTGTTCAATTTTTTTTTCACACAAAGTTTCAACCACAATTAGATGATCCTAAAAAAGTCAGTTTGAACGAATAAGCCATTCAGAAAATATTGCATTTCAGATATCGCCCGTCCTCACCGTAATCTTGGCTGTGACTTCACTGCATGCGAGGTACTTAAATGCTATCTTCCATGTTAATATTAAAATATTGATAATAAAGGTATTTAAACTCCGCTTCCGTAAGACACGCCGCTACATATACTAGTTCATACGACATAGAGGACGCAATTTTATTTATTTTTTTTTTTTTTTTCGTTTTGCAGAGAGCCATAAAATTGTACGATTTTTGCAATAAACAATAAAAAAAAAAAAAAAAACTGTTAATTGGGCCTATTAATAAGGGTGCACTTGTTGATGCGTTAAAGCGCCGATATGGGGAACAAGACCAACGGCAAAAATTACCAGGTCCAGCTAAGAACAAGAACACAGGAAGCCGTTGAAAGTTTATGGAAATTTGATACCGATGTCCATCGCCTGGTTCATTGGGCCGGCCTAGGTAGCAGCAGACATGCGATTTCAATACTGTAGTTAAGCCCAATTTATAAACTCACCGTCGAGATTCCGTTTGCGTTTGCGTCAAGCCAATCGAATATTAGAAATCCCATAAAATCATTTATACTCGCGGTCGGCCCTACAGTTCGCCGTCAGCATAAAGCTCAATTTATAAACTTGCAGTCGGGATTCCGATTTCGTCTGCGTTTGCGTCCACCTCGCTGGTTACCGTAGTCTCTTATGCTGACGGCGAACTGTGGGGCCGACCGCGAGTATAAATGATTTTATGGGACTTCTAATATTCAATTGGCTCGACGCAAACGCAAACGCAAACGGAATCTCGACGGTGAGTTTATAAATTGGGCTTAAGAGACTATACGGTAACCAGCGAGGCGGACGCAAACGCAGACGAAAACGGAATCCCGACGGCAAGTTTATAAATTGAGCTTTAGACATGAATGGACAGAGAATGCTGCTAATGAACAAACCATCAAGTAGTAGCAAAGCCCTAGAAATTATAGCAGTCTATAAGATAGATATCCAAATCGAAGATCAGAGCTATGTCAATAAAAGAAAAAAAAAGGCAACAGGAGAAGTTAAAGAAACAACAATAATGAAGGAACTTCTGAAATACTTACGGAAGCTTGGTACCAGAAGCAGTCGAAGATACGTGAAAGGGGATAGCGAATGTTACCGCTGCGGAATAAGAAGATAATTTGAACGTGCTTCACAAAGTCACAATCAAAGTACGGCTGAGATATCGGTCTCCTTCTGGTGACTCTCAGCATCCAATGGGGAAACAGAAAATTTACAATTACTCAACACAGTAAGGCAGGTGTTGGTTCATGCAAGTGAAGCTCCCAAAATCATATTAGTCAGAATATTAGGGAAGCCTACGGAAAGCTAGACTCTTGAATATGAAGTTAATGGTTGAGAAACCGCAAGTGTACCGGCTTGGACAACTCGTCGCCGTCATCTCGCCGCAGGAACAAATCGTCGCCGTCGACTCGCTGCAGTGACAACTCGCCGCCGGTCAACTAATACCCATAAATACTTCGTATGAACAAAGGTTCTAATTAATAGTGAGATTGTTTACTTCTAGAAACCCTAGCACGAGTGTTCGGGAATCTCATTGTCCCATTGTACATGATTCTAGAGAATTAATCTCTCAGCATTCACCTGACATATAGAAGTTTTATGTTTGGATTATATTTTTGTTGGTCTATAAAATTAAAATTATCTGTCTTTATCTTGAGGTTGAACTCTAAGAATATTAATTTTGGCGTGAAGATAATTTATCAATTCACGGTGTCATAATATTAACCTAACCTCTAGAAAACATTGTCTAGGTATTGTTATCAAGAAAATTAAATCCTTCTGGTTTTATAGTTCCTCATTTCGTAATCATTGGTTAAGATACTTAAGGGCTCGTTCTTGATTGGTCGAAAGGTACTTAAAAGACAGGGAGAACCTCTTTTAAAACTGAAATAATTCTATGAATAATTTGATAAGTATACTATTAAAATATGTAGAGTGTGTATACTAATTTTGATGCCTGATGAATAAGTGCTTCTTACATAGATTTGGGATTAAGTAGAAAGGGGGGTTACGAATATTAACTTTTTAATATTTTGTAGAATGTTTCAGCTTATTGCTGACCCTAGTCGAAGCTCTAAGGTAGGCACAGACGATTTTGTTTAGCTACATGCTTCCACAGGTTTCAACGCCTTTTGAAAGAATCGAAATTCGACGTGTTCACGCATAACTTAAAAATGGTGTTAAGGCTACGTATATGTAATGATTGGAATTTCCTCCTTTCTAATAAGGCGGCTGAAGAAAAGGTATCCCGTTAAAAATAATAGGCATAACCCTAATTTTTTTCTAACAAAATAATACCTTTTAGGGGTATGTACTAATTTGATGAAAATTCTACATTCTGCTTCTCTGGGTAGTAAGGGAAGTATTGTATTCACATAAAAAATCGACCTTGGGATTTTTCACATTTATAAGTTTTTAGGCCCTCAGATTACGAAAATCATGTTTTCTCAATTCCGTCGGTCTGCCTGTCTCTGTGTCTGTCTGTCTGCCTGTCTGTCTGTCAGTCTGTCTGTCTGTTAGTCTGTCTGTCTGTCTGTTGGCACTCTAGCTCCATAACGGCGCAACCTAGAACAACAATTTTTGATACACACGTTGGACGCCTACCGACAATGCTAACGTTAGAGTTTTCGTTCGTAAATACACAAGGTTTTTACAATTTTTTTTATTCTAGTTACTCTAGGAAAAGGGATGAAAAATTTAAAATCAAAATTTTTAAAAAGAAATTTATTATTATTAAGCATGTAGGTAATCTATGGGATCTTCGGGCTTGGTAGTTTTAATAGTGATAGGTATTATTTGGAAGTAAACGTTAAATTGAAGTGATATTTCGTTTTTGGGAAATTTCTACCCAAATAATTACAATACCGATGTTAATAGTAATTTAATTGCAATATTTTTGCATAGGGGCAAAAGTATTCCCACCCTATATCTCAAATTAAAAAATCGAGTGATGAATATGTGATTTTCCAAGTTTGCAATCACAAAGCTTATATTATTAATAATGTGAATCGCATTTTTATGGGGGTGAAGTAGAAAGTGCAAATTTTTGAGAGTGAGGATTAATCAAAAAATGACGTGAAGTGTCTTTTCTGGTATGGCTTGATAATAAGACACTCAATAAATGGTCCAATATTTTGAAATTTCAAGATTGAGCCCAATCTAAATTAATCAACAAGATCAACATGCATGGAATTTTTAGTGTTTAATATAAATGCGGCAACATCGCCACAAATAATTCTAAAATTTTTTTTTCTGTCACATCAATCTCTACCAAGCCCATTTGAATGACGAGGAATTAAATTACTGGCCCTAATCTGCGTCTAAATAAAACTAATAAAAAGCCGCCTGGATACTTTTCTTTTTGACTCTCTCCCTCACACTATCTTATTCTCTCTCACTCTGCTTCTCTCTTTCGTTCTATCTCTCTTTCTATCTCTGCCCCTACGCCCCCTTCCTTTTTGCTTTTTTTTTTCCTTTCTTTTTCACACAACTTTTGCAGTAAAACAATATTATTAAAGAATTCGCAAAGTTAAATTAGCGCAAATTTATATACAAAAGATTTTCTGATACTTTCGGTTTGATTCCGGTCTTAAAATTTTAATAAGCGGAGCTTTTTATCAGATAATAGAGCTTTTTACGTTTATTAACTTTTTAATATTTTGCGGTACAAAGTTGGGATCTGAAAAGAAAAGCTCGGCATAATTTTAAATAAAGAATAAATAAAATCCAATTTATTTTTGTTTTTCATGAATTTCTTTTTTATCTTTTTACAGATTAAAATTTAAATTATATTATTCTCTTTTGTTTTATTTAAGAAAGCATGTTAAATTGAAAAAAAAATATTTAAGTTAAAGCTCTTTTGAAAAGTTTCAATAATATTTTCATTTAAAGTAACCCGAAAACTCATTTTTAAATCCCCCTCATATATATTTCATACTTCTATAAAAAAAAAACAAAAAACAAATTAACTCCAATTTTCGTTCGTTTCTCTCGCCCTTCGCGCCCTTATTCCCAAACCACCCCCTTTTCACCCCGTGCCAACCCCCAGCGATATATCGATTTCCGCGAGTGTCGGTGAAGGATGGAAACTCTACAATTTGCATTTTAACACTCCTAGTTAACATGAATAAATATTTATTGGCCTTGTATATGTATTCTGTAGTAAATTACATTAGCATCAAATTCACAACATCTAATTAAGTTCGATGCCAATATACACAGCGCATCGGTTTTAGTAAGAAATTTTGAAATTTTCGACTTTTTAGTCGAAAACCAATATCTTTTGAGAAACATGGTATCATGATGACCCTTGGACTATCGAATCCAAAAGTCAATACAAGTTTGAGATTGTATGGGAAAAATTTGGTATGGGGAGTGAAACCCTCTAAGCTGCCTGGTATATATTAGGTAGGTATTTTGAATTAGACTTTGTCGATTGCTCATCTGTAGTATCTTCGCAAAAATGGTGAATGTTAACGGTTTAAGAAGTCTCTAAGTATGCGAGAAAAAGTTCGTTATTTTAATCTCAAAATATAATAAAAAAATCAATAATCGCATCACAGACGTGATTCAAAATCATTGAATTTGTTAATAATCGGAAGTGTATCTAAATGAGATTGAGAATTTGAAAAAAAAAATGCTAAGCAAAAGGAAATGGGCAGCAGTGGCGTGCCTCCAAGCCAACCTTGAGCCAAATAGCTGACGGCACAAAGGTAGGGATACTACCTTTAAACTTCCCAGAAATGTTTTCAGTGCAGCAATTAAGGCCACCAATGAGGCAGTCATCGCATCCACAATAAACCTGATGGCTAGCTATACTCTGCCAAAATATAGCCACAAAGTAATGGCTGCAGAGCATAGTCAACTAACTCAAACCCATCATTAAAAATGGTAGAGGAATTTGAAATTGCTCCTTCAGATATTATGGTAGCGAGATTTCCAGGGAGTCAGGACTAGTCGACAGAGAAAGTCCTCAAACTTGTTGACGACTAGAATGAAGGCCTAAACTTCAAGAGCTGGAGGGTCATCAAGCCTGGGGACGATGGCCATCTAGTTACTTTAACTCTGTCTGTAGACAGTGGGTCTGCAGAAAAGTTTGAAACAGGGAGCTACGTAATCAGCTACAAGTGTGGGCAGGCTACAGTGAAACCCACAAGTGGCGAAATACACAAAAGTCCCAAGCAACAAGAGACGCAACCTGGTACGTCCAAGGCTACAGACTCTTTGGTATCGGAGGGATTCCAAAGGTGCCCAAAACCAGAGGCTTGACATGCCTGGAGGAAGGTGGAAAGGAAACCTAGGAAAAATTCTCTATACAGCGAAAAACCACCAACCCCAACAGTGGCACTTCACTCGTGAAGTGCATCCAAATAAACTACAACATGCAAAAGCTGCCACCAGCGAGGTTAGAGAGAGGTTATTTTGACAGCGACTAAATATAGGACTACTCCAAAAATCCTGGATAAATGGGGGAAAAATCATTGGCCTTAAATTAAATCATAGTACAAAACATGACAGACCACGAGCAGCTCTGCTAGTCGACATCAAAACAAAATTCTCACATTTTATTATCCAAGATTTGGCAACCGCGTTAGTGGAAATGCCAACGGAAACGAGCTCAAGGCACATTATTAAAGCCACAGTCAGGGGACGTAGATGAAGCACCACCAGAGATGGTCCAACGTCTCATACGACATACGATGTATCGTAAAACCGCTCGAATGGTATTGGTTTTCGAGAAAAACCAAGCGGAGAGTACTGCAACAACCACAAAGAAAGTTTGGAGGTCTCACTGAAGTTTCACTTTCTGGGATGAATCGTGGAAAATTCTCCCAACCAACTTGGCTCCCATAGCAAAGGGCTTAATCGCGTCAACGAAAGATGTCGGAGGCAGGGAGAATATTCAAGCAAAACAGAATAAAATGGGCGATAGACAGCTTTAAGCAGTATAAATCCCCAGGAAATACGGTATCTTTCCAGCCCTTCTGCAAAAGGGTTACAATATCCTGGAGGTACACCTTCAAATAATATCCAAATCTAGCCTCACTCTGGTGACTCTGGGTTACGTTTCACTAGGCTGGAGTGAGGCTCGCGTGAAATTTAAACCAAAAGCAGGACGCCGGCCAGAGGATGAACCAAAATCCTATCGACCCATTAGCATAACATCCTTTCTTCTTAAATCTATGAAGGAAGCAATTAATAGACCATAATATCAGAAGGGAAATTCTAAATAGCAGACCGCTTCATGCAAGACAATTCGCCTACCAAGCAGACAAATCCACAAGTGCACTCAATTGTCTGGTAACAGAGAAGGCACTTGTGGCAAAAAAAGCTCTTGCAGCTTTTATAGATATAGAGGGTGCCTCTGATAAGACATCACACTGATCTACCCACATAACAGTGAAAGAACATTCACATTCTCAGAATATTCCCTCAAAGTGCTTTTTGGAATGTTCTTTTAGGAATGTTTAATGAATATTCTAAGATTGTTTCGATTGAAATATTCATTTTTGAACGTTCTATTTATGTACTAGGAATGTTGCTACTATGCACCTACCTGAAAGATTGTGCTAAGAACCTACTTTATATAACATTATTTGAATATTGTTATACGAACATTATAATGTACCCTAAAAAATGTTCTTTCGGCTAATATCTCTATCAAGTATTCAGAATATACCTACCAAGTTGTGCTTAGAAGTTTATGTAGGTAGGTAACCATGATAAGAATATTTTCATTTTGTTCACCTAATTATCTAACGTACCTACTCAAAATAATGCTCTATCTAGAACATACTAAGAATATTATAGGTAAATTCTTTTTCTTTTGCTTTGTAGGAGTTTCAAGAGAGGGAGCCACACGCTATTAAAGATCTATATCGTGCCTAGCGCTTGAATCACCTTGGAACCTGTTTGTCTCAGTTGGCGTGCTTATCGCGACGAGAGCATAACAAGCTCGAAACAGGAGTTTTGGATAAATAATTGTGTTTTCCAGAGAAGTTTTCCAACAACTCTTTTTCTGCCTTCAATATAAAAGGACTGAAAGGAGCATTATTTGGAAGCGAAAATTAACATTCCAAGTATATCCCTAGAATCAAACAAGAATGTTATGTCTAGGATGCATATTGAGAATGATATATGTGATATATTCTAACAATATTTCAAGCATATTGGTATAATATTCTTTTCAGGATGTACTGAGAATCTCATAGGTATATTCTAGGAATATCCTAATGGATTTCCCAGGAATTTCTTGGGTAGGTATTGCAAACAGTATTTCTACAATCTTTTCTCAGAACATTCTCAGGACATTCGCAATGGTTTTGGCGAACATTCTAGGAACATTCCTCCTAAAAAAAGAACATTCTCATTACATTCTAAGGTTGCAATTTTGTTATTTGGGTATCAAAAAAGCTCTTGAGGAGGAAGGAGGGGGGGTAGAAGCTCCCATTATAGCAACGTCGGAATAACTGCCCTAGGCTACGCAGATAATCTGGCGGTGATAATCAGAGGCAACAGGTCGAATGCAAAGTGCCTTGATTATAATCAAAAACTAAAGAGCATGGATGGAGGATTTTCCATAAATCCCAGCAAAACGACCTTAGTTCCGTTCACGAAAAGAAAGAAGCTGGATCTGCGAGCTCCTACTCTAAACGGCACACAATTATCTGTTTCGGATGAAGTTGAGTATTTAGTGGTCACCCTGCTCCGCAAACTTACTTGGAACAACCACCTGAACAAGACAATATCACGAGCTACGATGGCCACTTGGACATACCGCAAACTCGTGGAAAAAAACAAGGGGGATAGGACCAGAAATGGTATATTGGATTTACGAAACGGTTATCAGACCCATTACCACCGACGCCTCGTTGGTATGGTGGCCAAAGACTGAGCAAATTACTGCACAGAACAGTGTACGTAAAGTACAAAGGCTAATCTGTCTAGGAATAACAGGGGCTATGTCTACCTGCCCTACCGCAGCCTTAGAGGCACTGCTGAATATGCCTCCTTTTCATCTATATGTGAAAAAAGAGGCAAAGAGGCAAGAATAGATGCATATAGGCTATTCCAGACAAAAAGATTTACACCTGGTGATCTGAATAGCCAGCCACTTACGCCTTCAGTCTATGAAGCTAGAGTTTCAAAGAAAACGAACAGATCGATAACATCAGTGGACTTTGACATTCCATATGAAGTGGTTGTAAAGGAATGCCAATCATGGAAGAACGTAAAGCTACCGCAAGTGGACAACGCATCACTGTGGTACACGGATGGTTCGAAGCTAACGGAAGGAGTCGTTCTGGGAATAACTGGACCAAACTCTAAATTCTCCTTGGCAATGAGTAAAACGCCCACAATATTTCAAGCCGAGGTACTGGCCATAAATATCCAAGAGTGCCTTAAAGGACGCCTTCCAAGAGAGCACATTTACATACTGTCCGACAGTCAAGCGGTCAAAATTCTCTAGAAGCCATCAAGTGCAATTCGCAGCCAGTTTGGGAGGTTAAAAATGTCCTTAAGCTACTGGTTGGGAGGAACAAAGTAACCCTGACGTGGGTGCCAGGACACAAGGGCATAGAGGGCAACGAGGAGGCATACCATTTCGCAAACCAAGGAACTGTAACACTTTTTCAAGGCCCATAACCTTTTTGTGAACTAATGAAAAGCCACGTCTCCGAAGAAATAAACAGATGGGAAAAGGAGCTAACAAAAATGTTCAAAGAGATCTGAACAACTTCTTAGCATGAACAGAAGAGACATAAGTACAGTCGTTGTTCTGCTCACTGGGCACTGCCTGGTGAAATATCACCTTAAAACAATAGGCAAATCAGACAACGACCACTGTATATCTTGCAAACAAGCAACAGAAACCACAGAACAATTAATCGGTGAATGCCCTGCTCACTTCTGCAAAAGGCTAAAATACCTTGAAGGGGCCTCCTTTGGTAAAAGCTTTCAAATCTCTGACACCAACCAGAAGCAGAGAGTCACTCACAAAATATCTGGAAGGGTAGTAGTACCTACCTGAGCGGCTGGAACATCCTGTAACGACTCCAAATTCAAAATCTACAAATGACAAGAACACTCGCAAGAACATATTAAATAAGAAAAATCAACACTCAAAAAATAGACCCAAGCCATATTATTTCAGTTATTATATATATACAGCGAATAGGTAGGTACTTTTTGTTGATAATAATAATAATAATAATATTAGGGCAGTTCAGGTTAATAATACTGCGACCAAATGATAGCGGTACTGTAAGGCAAAGCTCTAGGAACCTGATACTCGTTCCGCATACGACCATCTCTGAGGCCGCTCTCCTATTAATACCCCGATTTATAACGTTTGACCGATTCGCATTCGAGAAAAGCCGAACACACGAATTGAGCTCTAAAGTACCAACTTTCAAGGAGAAAAGCGCTCCCACTATTGATCAGCATGGGTAAGATAATGGTCAACTTACTGACTTCCTGAAGACAAAAAAGTCACCAAGTCATCAACTCCTTCGTGACGAATACTGAAAGTTCTTCCATAATAAGGGTTGCGACAGTACTGAGATATCATCCAGGATGACGCCAACCGCACTTTCCTTGTATGTGATAGTGTCGACCTGGAAAGGCAATGCGTAAAGTGTATTTTAGGACAAGGGACTGCCGACACCATAATTGAAGAGTTGGTGGTGGAAAAGAATGATTGGAATGAAAAACCGCATTTGCGGAATCCGTACACATCCATAGGCCTGGAGAACTTGTTCCGATGCAATAAAAGGTACACATTTCCGGCATATACCTAACTGGAACTAGTGTACCTTTCTCGTTTAATCCGGTTTTTGTTAAAAATTCAAAAACATGTTGATATTTGTTCGAATTTAAAAACGGCGCAAGATGCTCGCAGAAACGTCGAAAATGTATCATTTCCAGTTGTTACGACAAAAGTTTTGTTTTTTTTTTTTTTTTCAATAAAATTAAAGCAAAATATCTGGGCAAATATACGATCAATGGTAATTCTTTGCGAAATCGATGCAGTAGCGCAATCTTGGCACCTCAAATTGTACCTGCATGAAGTTTTAGCTTTTGACCTTCAATAAAACAAGGCGAAACAAAAGATCAATATACCATGAACGAATATCCTCCAATAAAGACGTAGCAGACAGAAACTGGAATCTTTCAATCCCAAGTTCGCGGCCCATCAGATGGTACATTATTGGTTGTACTACAGGGGCGAAATGAGAATAATGCGATGACTGGTACGCAGATGTACCATTTTGTACAGTACC
Source organism: Ceutorhynchus assimilis (assembly GCA_917834065.1). NCBI lineage: Eukaryota > Metazoa > Arthropoda > Insecta > Coleoptera > Curculionidae > Ceutorhynchus > Ceutorhynchus assimilis. The sequence continues at coordinate 24,877,987 of OU892277.1, read as the reverse complement.
AAAAAGGACTACCCGAATGAATACCAGACTCAGTCTTCAGACAACATTTATTCTTATGCATTTGCAAAATCCTAAAGTAGTTTTCAGGACACATGGAGACAAATTCAAATATGTGCATCAGGCTGTGCTTGAAAATTGCTCAACTCGGCTTGGTTGAGAAACAGGACAATTATTTTATCGTTTCTCTTTTTGAAGCTAGATGAATACTGATTTATTCCGAATCTTACCATTCTTTTTATATTAATTATTGATAAACTGATCGTGATCAAAACTGCAAATACATAAAACAATGTGACCGCGATAAATTAATTACATGCTGAAAATACAAACTATGATGTTTTGAATATTTTTATAGTATAGGCCAGGAAAGAGAGGTTGAACCTCGCAAACTCGACACAAGTTCTGTTTTATTTTTTTTTTCTGGTAGGACAAGGGCAGCTTATTATGGATCTAACTTTTTCCAACAAAATGTCACCCTGGAACATCCCCCTTCATCCCCCTAAAGGTCGTTTTTTGTGGTTTTTCCGAAACGTAGCGCTTCCGCTACGTTTTACAAAAAAATACCTTTATAGTAAATTAAAGAGGACCGAATTCTCTACAATTTATCCAGCGACAGCATATGTCTATCACCTACCCTTTATTCGGGGTGGCGCTCTAAAGTTGAATGACCTGGAAAAAATATGTTTTGGAAATTATTTTTTTACTGAACAGTAAAGTGAATCCACCAGCAAATATTCATAAATAATTGGCCGATTTTTTGATACATGGCATGATATTGAAAAATTCTTATAATGCACCCAATTTTCTACCTAGAACCACCCCAAAAAAAATAAAATTTGCATTTGCCCTCGAAAATGTCCTTTTTTTCATTTTCTCGCACACAATGCCCTTCATGTGAATGTTTCAAATATTATTTCGTGCACACCTCCGACATACATGCATAGACACCAAAAGCGTTTTTCTAGTACAACCCATTTAGGCGAAAAAAAATAAAATATCAGGTCAGTAGCGCACTAAATAAGCTTTCCAAAAATATATTTTCTTACTGCAACATCCCCCCGGAAAATACCCCGGCCCTTTATGGAAGTTGTCGCATCCATTCTTTTGCGATGATTCCGTTACCTATATGCCCAACCGTTACGCCACAGTGGCATCCCAAAACTCCCCCCAACCGAGGAGATGAGAGGAAAAAAATACATACATTAACGTGTGGTAGGCCTTCTGGGGACACCACAATAAAAAAAACGCACCTCTTGAAGTAGAGTACCTACATGGTTTGCACACCACCCAACGGTGGTGTGGAAACGACTACAAGCTGTCGATGTCGCTACTGTATTTTATTGGTTGGAACATAAAGCTTGAATTGCATACTTAATACTGTTATAATAAATCAATCACATAGGCCTTTATAACATGAGCTAAAGATCATTGGCGAAAAAAATAAAAAATGGAGTTTGCGTGACGTTTTCCGACCTTTGGGCTACCGTTGTGGCTAAGAAGCAAAGAAGTGGCATAGGGCATAATTAGTAGATAAATTTCTGGCCTTCAATTTAGCAAATGAATTTTAGCGATAAAATGCATAAGTGACGAGATAATGGAATAAAACTGGAATCCCCTTCTAAATTGCTGAACTTTGGGACGCCACTGTAGCGTAACGATTGCAAATATAAAAAAATGCATCAAGACCTTATTTGTAGAGCATATGGTGGTCTTCAATTTCGTATAAATTTCCTTCCCATACAATGCATAGGTAACGAAATAATCGCAACAGAGTGGATGTGACAAATTCCATAAGGGGAAGGGGTAGTTTCCGGGGGGATGTTGCAGTAAGAAAATATATTTTTGGAAAGCTTATTTAGTGCGCTAATAACCTATGTGAAACAAAAAGCAAAAAAAATTAATTTTTTTCACCCCCTTAATATATATTTTTTCCGCCTAGAGGGGTTGTACTAGAGAAATGCTTTTGGTGTCTATGCATGTATGTCAAAGGTATGCACAAAATAATAGTTGAACCATTCACATGAAGGGCGTTGTGTGCGAGAAAATGAAAAAAAAGAAATTTTTTTTTCAATTTTTTATTTTTTTTTTGGGTGGTTCCAGGTGGAAAATATTATTATACGAATTTTTCAATAGCATTCCTACATCAATAATCTGTGAAAATTTCAACAGCCTAACATTAGCTCTTCAGATGATATGAAAGAGGGTTGTTTAAATTTCAACACCCTGTATATCTTAAACGGGTAACTGTCTTTAAATAAAACATATACCAAAAAATCGGCCAATTATTTATGAGTATTTGCTGTATGGTTTGTGGTGGATTCGCTTCACTGTTCAGTAGAAAAATAATAATTTCCAAAATATCTTTTTCCAAGGTCATTCAACTCAACTCAACTCAACAACAGACATATGCTGTCGCTGAATAAATTGTAGAGAATTGAGTCCTCTTTAATTTACTATAAAGGTATTTTTTTGTAAAACGTAGCAGAAGCGCTACGTTTCGGAAAAACCACAAAAAACGTCCTTTAGGGGAATGAAGGAGGATGTTCCAGGGTGAAATTTTATTGGTAAAAGTTAGACCCATAATAAACAGCCCTTGTCCTACCAGAAAAAAAAAATAAAACAGAACTTGTGTCGAGTTTACGAGGTTCAACCTCTCTTTCCTGGCCTAGTAGTCAAAGATTGTGACTTGAACTTAAATCTTATGGTATATACAGGGTGACTGGTAAGTAGACGTATTCCTTGGAGGAGGTGAAAGTAGAGCCCATTTGCTACCGATTAAACATCATTTACCTCTATACCATTCTCAACAGTTTTTGAGATATTTATTCTTTTTTAATTTCCAAGAAATTCGCTCCTTTGCCCGGTAAATATTTAATATTAAGGAAAATAATAAAAGCTATTTTAAATTTCGCTTTTCAAATTATAAGCTGACACACTTACACAAATATTAGCATCGAAAATTATTGAAATAATAATATTAACTATTAAATTATTTCGGTTCAAACTTAACTTTCCTTGTCAAGTTACAAACTAATGGTTACTTTATGCTTAAAAATTTCGAAAATTTCATAGTACATCAAACGTACAAATTATTAATAAAAGTTCTCGATATAATTGTCTTCAGAATAAGGCACATTATTTCAGAATTAGTCTTTTGTTTTATTATTAAATAAATAAGTTTTATTTGTAAGAGTAACCAATATGAAGAAAAAATTACTCGATTTGTTTTTATTACCAAGTGTTACAATAGAAATGTTATCAAATATTGGTGTTAACATTTACCTAAATAAGGTGGGTTCCTTATTATTTCGTTAATTTTAAATATTTACCTCCCAAAAAAGTGAATTTCTTAAATATAAAAATGAAAAAAATCTCAAAAACCGTTGAGAATGGTATAGAGGTGAATGATGTTTAATCGGTAGCAAATGGGCTCTGCTTTCACTTCCTCAAAGGAATACGTCCACTTACCAGTCACCCTGTATATATATATATATATAATTTGAGCGTGACATTGAATTAAATAATAAAAAATGTAAATATACAATGTCGGTCAAATTGCGCTGTTGAAGTTTAATCACTGATTAATTGTTTTAATTAAACAAAAGCATTAACAGCATCTTTGTAATTGATCTATGACTTATGGCAGCTTTCGCATATGTCCCCGAAAATGAAGTTGATCCACTTGATTTGAATCAGGATTTTAAGTTGACAAAAATAAATGAGGAATTCGTGTGATGTGGGTGATAGACAAAACTAGCTTATGGATACACTTAGTTACGCTCCCCAACGTTTAAAGTGTGAATTAATCGAACATGTTGCCTATTCTCATCAATAATTAATCAATTTAATGTTATTTTGATATGACGTTTGAACCAGAAAACTTTCTTTATTAATTCAATAAAGTTCACGATATTAATGAGGAGCGAGTTCTGCACATCAAATTAGGATCTTTCCAGTGACCTTGTGAATAACAACCAAAATTTGCATCGCACAAATGAGATAGCTATTAGGCAGCAAAAAAAAATATGGGTAATCAAAAACAGCAATGGAGAAGAAGGCTGATTCAAAGACTATCTCCATTTCAGATATAAAAATATTCACTACCTCTTTTTTATGGAATAATGTTCTAATAAAATGTAACTAGAGATAGAGTAAACGACAAATACTCATTTTTGGTGCGATGAAATGTTCGCGGCGAGAAGTTTCGCGATGTTTACCTACTTAGCAATAAGAAACATGACTAGATGAATGCTAACCCACAAGGTATCATCAATTCAAAAAAAAAAAAGATAAAGAATATAAAGTTGAGAACAATTACTACGACAATATTTAAGCTCAGGAATTTGTGGTGAAGCCTAGACTGACGATGAATCATGAATTTCTGATGATCATCGATCAGGTTTTCTCGAAAGCGATTAATATTTTTATTTTACATTAATTTTGAATGGATTTAAAATAAATAGGTCTTCGAAAGGTAATTCACATTTTGTAGCCTAAAAGCAAATCTGGCAAGGCACCCCGCAAAAACTTTACATAAATTACATCCCAAAAAATACTTGATGCTTTTCTCAAGTAAAATAAGGAAGATGTGCAGCCCATAACATTAAAGAAAAAGGGTGAGGCAAAGAAAATAATATTTTTCCATCTCGTGCAGACTTGTTCCGAATACAAAGTGTGCATTATAGAGGGAAATAGAGAGAGCGCCATCTTTTAACCACCCTGCCTCTCTCCGACCCCCGGCCCATCCCGTTTCACTTATATTTCAATTTTCGTACTTTATATGACAATGGGCCCATGTAATATTTAAAATTACTTTTCGAAACGTTACATTTAGTGGATGAATGATGAGTGGAGATATATTTTAAACAGGTGTTTTTTAAATACAAAATTCTTTCGGAAAAATTAATTTATTTTCAACATAAATCGTACTTTTTTTGTTATAAATAAAATCTTTTGTTCTTCTCTTGAAACCCCTACAAACTTGTTTGCCCTGTTTTTTTTTTTTAACTTTTTTCAGCAGATGGGTAGGTACCTACCGTGCGTGAGATAAATATCCATAGGTGCACAATCTAGAGGAAACTAGGGTTTCTATCTAGGAAAGCAACTTTACAATTTGCGCTATGGTATATGTCTCTGGAGGCGTCGAGTAGTTTTTGATGCATCAATTACTACGCCAATTGTTGTGGTTTCCTACCTTCGTACCTACCTACTTTTGATTAGATTTTTTCTATCATTTCTTTGACGGGTAAGTATACCATAGACATCGTGGGCTTTGATGCGGCTTGAGTTTTCTACTGAAACGTATATTGGGTCTAGCTGCAGCTCCCTTATTTGAATATCATATAGCCATATACATTCGAGGATGATTTGATACAAACAAAAATAATTTTTGACTTTTTGGCAAAGAGAAATAGGACCATACCGCCAGTCTTTCTGCAACTGAATCTACCAGGATCGTTATTTCACGCCTTGGAAGGTAAAGGTCTAAGTTAGAGAAATGTATGGCGGACTGGAATGTCAAGCTTAATCCGGCAAATGCGAAGACCATCATGCTCGCAAAGGAAAGAGGTTGAGTCGCTGGAAGGTCACTAGAATGCGTAGTCAAAGTCAGCTATCTAAGTCTGATATTCGACAGGCTCCTTTGCTGGGCCGACAGCACTGCGGCTCTATTTTCTAGAGCAAATGCCCCATTTGCTTTATTATACCTCATAACAAAGATCTCCTATCAAGCCCAAGCACACTTACTCTATACAAGTTACTTATTCACTCCATTGTCCTTAGTTCAGTCTATGTACAGAGAATGCAAAAAGCTCAAAATGCCACCATCGCATATTATTGTGAATGCATTTGTACCAAAGTGTTTTATAATGACCTTGGGTTGGATGCTGGTCAAAATTCCCCAATCACCAAAACACATACACTTTTTGAGTCAAACGACGTCCACATTCCACTGTGATCGTCACACGTCCGACTGATTATCAGGATACTTAGCAACCAAAAGAAGTAACCAAACATGTTCCATAAATGTAGGGCAACAATTTCAAAACTCTCACAGGATGGAAGAATAAACATTCAAGAATCTTGTTGATCACCAATCAAAAAACAACCTGTGGACGGCTTAAACACTCGTTTCACACTAGCAAATTATAGTACTGGTTTTATATTTCGAGTCGCACACGTCGCATGCTACTTATATTTCAAAAACCTATACGAATATATGATAGGTAGCATTATTTAGACTGTGAATAATAAATTTTCCTGAAGTACCTTCTATATGAATATTCAATACGAAATAAGTCATTAATATGTGAATCAGTTCCCACTTAATATGTGTTTACTTTAAATGACTTAAGCATTTCGTGAACGAAATGCAAGGTAAATGATTTTTGATTCTTATTCACTACTATGGGAGTTATTGACAGCAATTTTTGGATGCATTGTCCAGTTAAAAAAAAAATAGTTTAGGTCTCTGAATTTGGAATTTATGGAAAATTTTCATTCTCGTGGTTTCCATTATCTATGGATTTGTCCACTATGTTCATTCCACGTGTAGGTTTGTCTTGAGAACGTTTTGCTGTTTTATCTGTAACGTTTACTGAATAAAAAAATTAGTTCGAACAATATAAACATTCAACATACATATTGAAAACAGTAACTTCATTACACATTTAAGATCACTTAAAAATTATGATAAATATTACCTTATCCTAATAAGCTATACTGTTTACTCAGTTTACTGTTCAGCTGCAGGACGACGATCTTGGGTATCTTGAACTACATTCCACAATCTCGTTGAAGGAAAACGCACTTCATTTCCTTGGTGCTTTTCATATCCCAAATACCAAAAAATGCTGGATACATGCATAAAGAGACTCAGAGTTCCAGCTCCTGCTTTACATGTGCAATAGCATGATGTAATAGGATCTGGTAGGGGATCCTCAATATTTACTTCTAAGACAACGACATTGTAAGTAATGTATGTGGTATGTCTTGTTCCTTGAGTAATCGTAAGAAAAGTTGAATCCGTATAAGTCCAGCTTCATTTTGTTGTAGCATTCGATCCTACATGTAAGCTGGAGCTAACGATACCTGATACGAACCGAAAGTGTTATCACGAAGATATAGAATCATTAGATGTGGGAAATCATCCAATTCGGCATCTTCTATTGGAGTCCAAAGTCCAAGCACCCTGTTCAAATTTGCAATAAGGATTTCCTTCGTCCACTCTTTGTTGAAGAAAATTCGGCTCTCAGGTTGAAGCATTTTCTCTGCTCTTGCAATTTCAGCTCAATGAATATTAATGGGATCGATCATGGAATTTATTTATCAATGCACACGCGATTAAAACAAAATCTCAAAGATGCTCCACATGTGAATATGATATAACTTCATCAAAAAATTTAAACATATGTTTCGAGTGGCCCTTCCTTGACTCAACGATCCAGCGCGTGCACGTAATTAGCCGAGATCGATTTGCCTCGTCAGTTGTAAATTGTCTTTGTTCAGGTCGTAAAGTCGGAGGCATTTCATACTTTAAATTAAGGTCTAAAAATTGTAAAGCGTCTCTATCAACAATAAATATGTCCCCGTTTTCTACCCAGTTAGCTAAATTCTCCCGATCCCTTATCATGTCATGTCTCAAAATCATAGGCGTATCCAGGATTTTGGTTTGGGGGGGGGGGGGGGGGGGGGGCTCTGTCAACAAAAAAGTGCAGACCAAAAAAAAAAAAACATCGCTGTAGTCTATTTTTACGTGCCTCTCATTGGGTAATGCCGATATCCATGCGCTTCTTGCCATATTAGAACTGCCGATATATTTATATATTTTATATATTTCAGGATCATGATTATACTAAGCAGCAATAATGAATTCACCGATAATACTTATCCTGTCTTTTCCTATAAAGTAGTAAAGAACGAAAATAGGTCAGTAGTGAGTTGTGAAATAACTAGTAATTAGTTTTAGGTCAGCCATGTTTTGGAATGATTTACTATTGAGAAATTCGGCATCCTGACATGTTTGGGAAAATGGCGTCCCTTTCCTATCCGATTTTCAAATCAATTTATTCTCAAAAATAGACTTTATTTTTTTTGGAAAAAAAGTATACAAATACAGATTTTATTAGAATGACTGACATATTAATTTAACAATGGGAAAGTTGTCTATTTTTGTCAGGAATTCACCTGTAACATACCCAAATGTTACGTCTCTATTCTTTTTCGCGGGGCGACAAAAATGTTCGCATTGGGCCACTTTTTCGGTTTTTTTTTTTTTGGTAAGGAGGAGAAATTTTGCTTCTTCTCTCCTGTAGAAGGAAATATTTTGGACATTCAAGGTGATTGAGATGAAGTACTGATTCCCTTGCTGCATTTAGGCGCCCGCCATAGAAAAACCTTATTATAAAATATATAGAATATTTCTATTTTTTTTTACAGAAAATGTACATGTCACATAAAATACGCTGAAAAAAAAAACTGGACTTGCCTGGATACGCCTATGCTCAAAATAGCGGCGACATTGTTGAGTGTGTCGGCAAAGTATGGTCCATGGTATGTACGCCTAGTATATACAGGCTGGGCCAATAAAAACGAAACAATGACGATATCTCGTATTCATCGTTCATTCAAAAAAAATCACTCGGACCCGTCGATTTTTATTCGAAGGGGGAAATCTTTTGCACATATTTTCAATGTTGTCACTTCAACCCTCTCGCGGTGGTAACCTCCAATCCTTAAATCTCAAATGGCATTAGTGCTCAAGTGATACCTCATTTCAAAGGTCATCGAATACTTTTTTCAACGGTGCCTATTTTTTTGAATTTGATGCAGTGGTTTCCGAGAAAACGCCTTTAAAAATAGACGATACTACTACTGCTTTAGTCAATTTAAGCACTATCAATTCTGTAGTTATACCAATTTTTATTTAAGAAGTGATTTTATGTGTTTTTTTTTTATCGTCTCCTATCCAACTTGAAATCACAAGGTTTAAATCTGGGTTTTTTTTATCACTCAATAAAATTCAACCAAATACATTCTAATTTTGGATATCTTTTGGAAAAAAAAAACTTAGTAAATTCAAAAAACTAGTCACCGTTGAAAAGAGAATTCGATGACCTTTGAAATGAGGTATCACCCCTAATGCCATTTGAGCTTTAAGGGTTTTTTCAATGAACGATGAGTACGAGATATTGGCCTTATTTCGTTTTCATTGGAACACCCTGTATATATACATCACATCCGACCACCAAACCCACTTCAACCAGAGTGTACTTTCTGTGCATTGAATATACTTACATCTGTATTGACTCTACCAACTATGGCCAGCAGATAAGTGACATTTCTCACCAACCTAAGGGATCTTGGTCAGTTTTGATGTCCTTATTAATGAAAGTCCCATTGAAGGATTTTCTGGACTTGATATCAATCACATTCCCAAATGATATAGTTGAGCTCTTCCTGATATGTCTTCCTCTATATAGACCAGCCACTTCTACGAACAAAGTGCCAATGTAGCTATGAGAAGTCCGCTTAGCCCGCTCATAGCCAGCCTTTTTATTGAGAATTTTGAAAAGAAAGTTATCAACTCCTTTGACGGAAAATCTGTGAGCCACATCATCTCGAGGAAGAACTGAATCAGCTTAGGTCGGCCTTTCAATCCAATAAATACGGTGCATCCGAAACTGACAGGGCTGTGAGTCCCAAGACTGCCTCATGGAAAAACTTGGATCGACAATCAGTGGTGGTATTTCTGCCTCCTATTTCTCGAGTGACAGGTAGGATAGGGACAGTCTTGAAGAAACGTGACATAAAAAAAAAATTCAAGCCAACAAGGAAAGTACAACAATCAGTAGGATTAGCCGAAGATAGAAGGAACCCTCTGTCAATCGCTGGAGTCTTTAATATATCATGCACATGTGGAAAGGTAAACCTGGGAACAACAAAAAGATCCATGAAAACTAGCACAAAAGAAACTGCAGAAAAAACGCTGAAGCTTAAACAACTCTGGAAACCTATCCTCAGAACCACAATAGAGATTCCATTGAGTAGGTACAGAGAAAATTCATCCTAGTTCGGTGGTACGAGGCCCCGCTCCACCCTGACCACAACCACGCGTGTGTGATTAGGTACAACCTACAAGTCTGCAGCATCTCTGAAGAAGCTAGCCACGCGTACTAGCGAAACGTCAGGAAGAAATGCCAAATTACGACGGCCATTAAGACCAAATGAAAAAAAAAATTCGATAAACTCTGGCCCCGAAAGCCTGACACACGATATTTACTTTCTTTGGCATTTTCAACTATTTGCTGGCATTTAATGTTCTCTGGGTTAAAAACTAATAATCCCAGTTTTTCCGCTGCTTCTCGATTTTCAACTTTTTCTTAGAATTGATTGATCTTAGAGTTTATGTCATCAGGGTTTCCTATTGTGGATTCTTCTTCTAATATTTTGATTTCAATAGGTATTGGATAGGCCGTCGGTATTGAGATTTTGTTTTCCTTTCTTATATCAGCTTCTTTAAGTTCTAGTCCCTATCTGACTAATCGTGAACCTGGTTCTCTGATGCTAAATAGATATTGAAGTGGTTTATGATTGGCCACGATAATAGACTTAAGTACGTTCAAAGAGTTACGACCTAATATATTTTGTAGCCCATAATTACTGCTATAATACAATAAAGTTCTTTCTTGATTGGTGAATAATTGATTCCTACTGAATTTAGGGTTCTAGAAGATTATCTCGTATGCTATTGTTAGGTTGCTTCCAAATTGTACTTGACTGACACTGCCAGTTGCTACATTTGAGGCCTAACTTTTTGAAATTAAATAACGGTTTTAAAAGACAAGATTATTAATCTGATGTGATCTCATTTCTAGCATAGGTGTCTAGCATAACACAGCAATCCGTCAAATAGAAAAATAAAACTGGTAAAACAAAAAGGAGGGATTGTTATTGATACCGTGAAAATATTTTTTGGCAAGCATTTGTCGAAGAGGTCATACGCCTCAAGTTTTTCATCAGAAGATTGTGTTTTTTAGTTATTTAATTTTGTTAGCTAAAATCACCTGTCGCTCTGCGGCAATTGCCGAAACCGCTTGCTCTCGAAACTATATAATTCTGGCTTAAGTTCCTACTTGCCTAATGCCATTAAATTCAGAAATATTAAAATTGGATATCATCAGGAAACTAAAGCCTTGATGGTTGATTAATAAAATAATTTGTTCGATACTCGTGACACTATTTCTAGTATTTTTACACGTACGCATCTTCTAATATTTTTCTAAATCGGTTCTGAAATTGTGTGTATCATTTCTAACTGTTTAAGCATAAAGACATTTTCCCCTCTACTCTTCCAACAATGAGAATATAATATACTTACCAAAATAATGAACCAATAAATTCTATCGAATAAAACAAAGTAAAAATATTTCCGAAGCTATACTGGAATAAAGGCATTTATAAAGCAGCATCGTCTCTCGTTTTTCTGGTCATATATCAAAAATTCAATCACACAATTCTTCCGGCGAACGTATGACAAAGTTTTATAAATTTTTTATCTTACCAAAAGGAATTGGATGGATGGATGTATTGATATTGTTTCCTTTGAATAGGGATCATTTATGTTGTTCCAAATACAAATTCATATTTGGAAATGCATGTTATTAATTTTATTTCGAGAAAAGCTAGAAGAGCTAAACAGCACTGTTCATCTTAGTGGATGGCTTTGAGTAAAGAATTTCTAGAAAATGTTTTATTTAATAAAGATTTCAGTCGTCAGTAATTTGTACCAAGGAACAAAGTAATTCTTGGAGACAACTTATTCGAAAATATTTTCTTGATGTGGATCAAAAATAAATTGTCTGTGCTGGAACAACGTAACATCGTGGGTCGCAAATATAAAATTATCATCATCGCTGTTGGAACAATTAATAATTGGACTGTGTTTCCTTCAATGAATGGTCACAAATGTGTTGTAATAGTATAACATACCCGGGTTCGTTCAGCAAGATTGAATGGTTTAAATTTTTATTACCTGTTCTTTTAACAAATCTTCTAAAAAAAGGAAATGGAAAACAAATAGGACCTACGTTGTGGAAACTTATTTAATTTTACTTACTTGACATACGCCCGACAATAGCAAAATTAGGGAAATTTAAGAGAAGTTGTGATACGTGAAATAATCGAAAAATTTGTGAAACGCCTAATTTTTATTATTAGAAAATCGTACCGTTCTCGACCTGGAACTCACAAGGGGAAAGAGCAGGGCAGAGAAACCCTCGATCTCAATTCCTCAAAAATCAAAACTTATTGTGTCATTTTAATAATATTATGTAAGTCAATAATTGTTTATTACAAGTTTAAATTAGGTCCCGTGCTTGTCATTGTGCTAAAATTTGAATTCCACACACTACATTCAATCAACACCACCTATATTCAATACTGAAGAGTTTTTGGTTAGTTAGCCAGTCTGCCAGCAGGTACTGAGGTCCCTTACAGAAGGCTATAGTTGTTGTTTTTGAGCCAATATCTCTAGATCGTTTGTTTGCTAGGATATTCGCCCAGTCAGGCTAGGAAAGTGTTAGTAGATTCAACAAAGGCCCTAATGCACGCTCTGAATACCAAAAATTAAAATCCCAGCACATAATTTCTTTGGTTTTAATTTATTTTTTATCTGCGTTGTTCACAGCATGTGATACGATTATTGTTAAATACATGAACAATGCACATAATAATAATAATAATAATAATAATAATAATAATAATAATAATAATAATAATAATAATAATAATAATAAAATTGTCTGGCCGAGGGTGGGCTTTGTAGCCAGCTAAGTCCTCTTCGCTACGGGTAACGACGTTAGACCCGTACGGCCAGCTTCGCCTGCATGGGGGGCTGTAAAGCCACGGGACGCAACCCCGCAGACCCCAGCACCCGGTGCAAGGGGCTAGCAACCCTTCGCACCAATGTCTGGAAAAAGAGGGTACTGTTGCCAGCAGTATCCACTTTTCTATGGGTAACGACGTAAGACCCATACAACCAGCTCCGCCTGCATGGGGAGCCTTAGAGCTTCGGGACGCAACCCCGCAGACCCCAGCAACCGATGTATGGGCCAGCACCCCGTACATCGAGACTCACTCGCTGTCAATACAAGACGAAAGAGATATTCAGGCGGGCCGAGGCAGCAGGACTCGGATCGGAACCGTCGGGAAGATTTACCTGCAACCGACCCTGGCAATGAAACTGGACCCGCAGTTATAGAGCAAACTGTCGTTGAAGAGGCAGAACAACCGTCTCTGGCAACTGAAAATGCTGAGGCACCCAACCTGGTCCCTCCCATTGAAGTAGCTCCTCCAAAAGCAGGCACACGAATGAAATGGTCAAACGACATGAACCGAGATGTGATGCGCTGCTTTTACAAAGTCACGAACCTAGGGACAGATCTCACACTATACCGGCAAAAACTACACGAAGAATTTGTAAATCTGAGACCTGATCTTGCTGCTTTATCAGTAGGTAGAATAGCGGATCAAAAGCGTATAATTGTCACTCGCAATTTAATACCGCCTATTGTAATAGAACAAATTAAACATGAGATCTCAGCAGAAATAAATGGAAATACAACCGCAAACACAAGTAGACCCGGAAGTACACCAAAAAGTAGGCGATCAAGCCCAAGACAAACAAGACACACACCGCCAAACAGACCCATTCCGGTACTACAACAAGGGACACCCACTGATCAAATTACAGATGTCGGAATTGAAGATATATTCGAGAAGTTCCTAACTGAAGTCGCAGGCATGATACCAGAAAACCGAATAAGGCTTCCCAAACTGCACTTCTATACTAATACCAACCGTCTTATAGAGAGAGTCGATGCCTTTCTGGAAAGACGACTGAGTCCACTAATGAATCTCGAAGAAATCAACACGTCTGTCTACTGTGCTGCAAAGACCATCATTATAGGAAACAAACAACAAATAAAAATATCGAAAAGTGTACAAAACCAAACTCCTCCACCGTGGGAACAGCGGCTCCAGCGAAAAATTGATTGTATTAGAGCAGATATTGGCCGATTAAAACAGTATCTTAATGGAAACAGAAGCAAGAAGCTCATAAGAAAACTAACTTCTCTCTCAGTAGATGCAAAAACGATACCAGAAATTGTGGATCACAAAGATACCCTCAAACAACGGCTATCTGTATACGCAGCTAGACTAAAGCGCTATAAAACCTCATACCTCAGAAAAACAGAAAACCGCTTATTTAATACTAATCAGAAAGCTTTCTATCGAAAAATCACCAACACAGAACAGATGCCAACAATTGAAATCCCGACGAAAAAAGAAACCGAACAATTCTGGACGAACATATGGTCTAGGGAGGTGGAACACAAAAGAGATGCTACCTTCATAAAAGACGAAACCATGCGATATTCACTAACAGAACCCATGGAAAAAATGACAATAACAAACGCAGACGTAACACAAGCAATTCTAAAAACTGCCAACTGGAAAGCCGCCGGAAACGACGGTATCCACAACTTCTGGTATAACAGACTAAAAGCTACGCATACTTACCTGGCAAATCAGTTTCAAGAAATAATCGAAGATCCCAGCAAAATGCCAAGTTTCTTAACAAAGGGCATAACATACCTGATTCCAAAGAGCAACAATACCGCAGATCCATCTCAGTACAGGCCTATCACGTGTCTTCCAACAATGTACAAAATACTTACCTCAATCCTATGTACAAAAATTTATATCTATCTAGAAGAACGTGATATTCTCACAGAAGAACAAAAAGGCTGTAGAAAGAAAGCTCAAGGTTGCAAGGAACAGCTCACTATAGACAATGTTATTCTAGAACAAGCAAGAACCACACAAAGAAATCTTTACATGGCTTATGTGGATTATAAGAAGGCGTTTGATTCTGTACCACATAGCTGGCTCATTCACGTTCTGGAAATCTATAAAATAGACCCTGTTCTTATCAATTTTCTACGATACAATACTGAGAAATGGGACACGAAGCTTGTCATTGGCGACAATCAAAATAGAATTGAAACAAAACTCATTCAAATAAGACGCGGAATCTTCCAAGGAGATGCTCTGAGCGCTCTGTGGTTTTGCGTTTCTCTAAATCCCTTATCCAATGCATTAAAACACACACAATATGGATACACGTTGAAAGGAGAACAGACGAGCTACCTGCTTAGTCACCTCTTTTTTATGGATGACCTCAAAATGTACTCAGCCAATAAAAAGCAACTTGAAATACTCCTAAAACTAGTACATAATATGAGCAGCAACATAGGCATGGAATTCGGGATTGAAAAATGCAAAACCGTCAACATTGTGAGAGGAAACCTCATTCAGGCAGAAGGCGTTGAACTTGACGACGGCCTTGTCATTCCAGCCATGAGTGACGAGAGCTACAAGTATTTAGGAATGATGCAGAGAAACAGGACTCAACACAAACAAATTAAAGAAAAACTTACCAAGAAATTTGAGGAAAGAGTACAAGCTGTCCTGAAAAGTCACCTAAATTCAATTAATTGTATCACTGCAATTAACACATTTGCATTATCCATACTTACCTATTCCTTTGGTGTCGTAACGTGGTCACAAACAGAACTTGAAGCCCTTAACAGAAAGGTAAGGACGCTAATGACGCGCACAAGAAAACATCATCCAAGATCCAGCACACACCGTGTATACTTACCTAGGAAGATGGGAGGAAGGGGCCTGCTCGACTTAGTGAATCTGTGCAATGAACAAATAAAGAAACTGCGTTTGTACTTTGCAAGAACAGATAAACAACTACACAAAACAGTAGTCGATGCAGACCGAAAACTGTCGCCACTAAATCTAAGAGAACCCCGTTACCTACCTTTCACAACAAATGACGTCACTCAGAGAGCGCGGGAATGGGCTGCGAAAGAGTTGCATGGACGATTCTATGGAGAACTCCATCAGGAACATATAGACACACAAGCATCCGTTCAATGGCTAATTAAAGGAACCATTTATCCGGAAAGTGAAGGCTTTTTGCTTTCCATTCAAGACCGTGTGGTAATGACAGCTAACTACAGACGGTACATTCTTCGAGAAAATATCAACGACAAATGTAGAAAATGTCATACAGAACGGGAAACAATCGAACACATACTATCGGCATGTCCAAACTTAGCGAAGACAAGATATATCGAACGACACAACAAAATAGCGACAATCATATATATAGAATGCCTAAAAATGCTAAATTTAAATGTACCTGATGAAGCGCCATACTATGCATACAAACCGCACCCTGTTGTTGAGATTGAAACGCATAAAGTCTACTGGGACAAATCGATACTGACAGACCGCCAGGTGATTCACAACAGACCTGATATTGTGATTATCAACAAAACAAACCAAACAGCTCTACTTGTAGATATAGCAATACCCAACAATCAAAACATTAGAACTAAAGAAATCGAGAAGACAACAAAATATGAACAGCTGACAATAGAAATTCTGAGAGTATGGCAGTTGAAAAAAGTGGAAATAGTCCCCATAATAGTATCCTCTATGGGATTGGTACCAAAGAGCCTGCAGATCAATCTAGGCAAGCTAAACCTGAATTACAAAATATCAACGGACATGCAAAAAGCAGTTGTCATAGATGCCGTAAGTATAGTGAGATCTTTTCTTCGTTGATACACACATCTACTATGTCTTGACGCAAGTCCGACATAGATGGATAAGATCCCAATAAGGAGAAAAAAAAAAAAAAAAAAAAAAAATAATAATAATAATAATAATAATAATAATAATAATAATAATAATAATAATAATAATAATAATAATAATAATAATATTAATATCTCCAAAGAGAAAACTAAATGTGTGCATTTCTGCCGACTCAGAAAACCTCATTACGACCCAATGCTGTATTTAAATGATAATATTATTGAGTGTGTTAATAACTTTAAGTTCTTGGGATTATCGTTCGACAACAAACTTACCTGGTGCGAACACATTAATCGAATCAACACAAAATGCCGGAAATCTCTTAATATTCTGAAAGTCCTAGCGCATACTAAATGGGGAGCTGATACAAAAAGTCTTCTCATGATATATAAATCTCTAATGTTATCCAAAATAGATTACGGAAGTATAGCTTACTCCTCAGCAAGAAAAAGTCATTCAGCAGTACTTGACAGAATTCAAATATGGGACTACGCTATTGTTTAAATGCCTTTCCAACTACCCCTGTCCAAACTCTTTATTGTGAATCTGCTATAATGCCTCTAGAACAAAGAAGAAAAATCCTAATGACAACTTACCTAACAGGTGTCAAATCTTATCCCAAAAATCCGAACAATGAATTCTTATTTCCTGACGAAAACCAATATTCTAATAGAAACACCATCACTCGTCCTCTTGCAGTGCGCTATCTAGAATACTTGGGGAAAATCGGTGTCGAACTCCCTGACATACTTGTTGATGATCGAAATGACGCCCAAGTAGCAAATAACGGTACCATGAAAAGAATAGACTTTATAAACAATCTGAAAGGCAAAATTAGAGATGAGTGGCAGGATATATGGAGCGGAACAGAAACGTTATTTCGTAGAATAGAACCAACAATTAAACAGAAATATGAATCGACAAGTTCGAATAAACTCGAAACGGTAAAAGCATTTAGACTCCGTACAGGACATACAAATCTAACACACCAACATCTTCTTAAAGGAGAACAAGCACCAACATGTGATCAGTGTAATGTAACTCTCTCAATTAGTCATATCATTAGTGAATGTCCTGTTTTCAATGCTCAAAGGCAACTCTATGGTTTAGGGCCATGCACAGAAGATAACCTGAAAAAAGAAAACATGAGAAACATACTCGACTACATCAAAGATATTAATCTATTTGATAAAATTTAGGAACAAATATAGATCTGTGATACTTACCATAATGTGATACTTACCATCTAGGATACTCGCCATCTGTGATACTAGATACTACCAAAAATATTTATATACACAGTACTTGTTTTATGAGCTAATAACCTTGCTGTTGATGCTCTAGGGTGGTCTTTTTTAGTGCGGTAAAAATCCCACACTATTTGGTACCCAACACCTTAACCAAATGCCTTTTGAAGGTTTTTTTGTCCACCCTAAAAAAAAAAAAAAAAAAAAAAAAAAAAAAAAAAAATAATAATAATAATAAAGGTCTTTATTAAGGAGAATCTTAAAAGGCGAAGTCTAGCTAAACATACTCAGTTATTCAAACTTAACCCTAATTTCATACAATATTTTCAATCAATATCTCAATAACATCACAAGCATAGGTAAATGTCCTTTATAAAAATACAAATTACAATAGTAATACAAGTTAATGTAAATTTACAAATATTCCTAGAATTACCTATAGCCATATATAAGGAGAGAAAAAATAATAAATAAAATGGATGATAAACGAATTACTGGTTTTCAGCTTCCTGTTCAATTAGTAAAGCATTCTTTATCATTTCAGAAAAGCCTGCGATCGAAGCACCTACAAAATAGCTAGAATATCTGTCATAATTTATGACTGAAGTGCTAGTAAAACAACGCTGGTATATAGATGAACTGTGCTGAGGCATTGTAAGTGTATTTGATCGAAAAGGGATATTGTGGGTTTAATTCCTAAAAATCAATTTTGATCTTAAATATGCAGGAGCAGAAGTTTTCAACAATTTGAAAATCAGTACCAGCAACAGGTATCGATAAAGAAAGCATACTTTCAACCACCTAAGTTGTATAAGTTTGTCTGATAAGTGATCATACTTCCTCAAGCCGAAAATAAAGCGACAACAATTATTCTGTATTTTTTGCATACGCTGTTTCTCAATTTGTCTCAAACATGGATAATATAAAGTAATACCATAAGAAACTGTTGACCTAATGTATGCTTCACATAATTTATTACGAACCTTAAAATCAAGCAAATGTTTGTTTGCATACAAAACTTTCAAAGCCATGTATGATTTTTTACTTAAATTAGTAATATGTTCACTGAATCTAAGTTTGCTATCTAATACTACTCCTAAGCTCGTAGCACTATTTACAAAGTTCAAGCTTTCATCATTAAGCTTGAAATGCAGATAGTTACGGAAAAATTGCTGACATGCCGCCGGCGCAAAGAGCAGGACCTGAGTTTTTTTGCATTTAATGTAAGGTTATGCTTCCTATCATACTCTTTTGCATTTTTTGCAGATCAGAGTTTACGTTTGCCTCCACCTCGCCATATTCAGAAGGATCGAAGGTATAAATGCGTTGGGTGTCATCAGCATAAAAATATGTCTGTGAGAAGTTTGCCACCTGTTCCATTTCGAATGTATACAATATAAGTGGTCTCAAGATAGCCTTGGGGTACCCCAGATGACACCTCCCCCATGCCTGAAACAGCAGAAGTAGTCCTTACAAATTGTCGTCGATCTTTCAGATAATCACTGAAAAATTAAAGTGCAGAACCCTCGAGCCCAAAATAATGAAGTTTTGCATGCAATAACTTGTGATCTACGCGATCAAAAGCCTTTGACAGGTCCAGCAGTACTAGCACGGTAGCCATGCCATAAGGTCATTAATGTGCATCAAGATACTAGTAGTGCTATGTAAAAAACCAGACTGATTAGCTGGCAGAAGATCGCTAGCCTTAAAATACGAAAATAGTTGCCTGCAAACAACTCTCTCAAGTACTTTACTCAAGAGTGGTAAAATACTAATGGGCCTCAACTCCTCTATTGTAGACGGATTAGTTATTTTAGGTATGGGACAAATAACTGCGATTTTCCATGCATGCGGAAAATACCCTCTCTCCAGACAACTATTAATTATGTGAGTGATATGGTTCAATATTATGGGAAGACTTAATTTAAGCATAACTAGGGATATATTATCTACACCAGCTGCATTCGACTTAATGCTGAAAATTGAAGCGCTTATCTCTTCAGGAGATGATAAAGAGAGAATGAGGCGAGAGGCACTATATGTATTGGACCTGTAGTAGTGGATAAGCTCAGGATCTGCTCCTGGGTCAGCAAACGCTGCCAGGACATAGTCATTTATCCTTTCCGCATTTTGCAAATTCGGTGGCAGTCCCGGCTTTGTTTTGGACAAACATTCGCGGCTCTCAATCTCTTCCACATTGTAGAAGCATCTTGAGCATCGACAAATTTAAGGTATGCTGCCTTTTCACGTCTTCAGTGGCACACCCAGGGGGGGGGGGGCATCGGGCCAGCCCCCCCCCAGGCCGCCCCACCAAAACTTTATTTTTAGGTATAAAAAAATGTGGCACATTCAAGGCGTAGCACCCTGACACCTCAATTTTTTTTTCTTCAGATTTTCAGTCACAAGCCACAACCTATGTAGCCCCCCCACCCAAAAGCTTCTGGATATTTAAAAAAATCTTCATTTTCCAAAGCAAATTTTGGTATAGTAATAAAGCTGACAAGCTTCTGGATATACAAAAAACATCCTCATTCTCCAAAGTATCCCGAATTTCCAGAACAAAAATTTAAAAATTCAGGCCGTAGACTGTAAGGCAAAAATATCACTGTGTGTTTTTTGGATTAAAAAAATTGTAACTCTGCTATCTTTAGCTTTGTTCCAATCAAATTTTGGTATGTTAAAGTTAAAAAGCTTCTGGATATATGAAAAAAAAAATCTTTATTTTCCAAAGTTTCCTAAATTTTCTACAAAAAAAAACAAAACTCAGGCCATAATCTGTATTGTAAAAATATCACTTAGTGTCTCTCTGGGATTAAAAATCATAACTCCGCTATCTTTGGTTTTTTTCCAGTCAAATTTTGGTATGTTGAAGCTAAAAAGCTTCTAGATGTTTTAAAAGATTCTTAATTTTTTAAAGTTTCTCAGATTTCTAGGAAAAAAATCAAAAATCAGGCCATACTCTGTATTGTAAAAATATCACTTAGTGTCTCTCTGGGATTAAAAAAACTCGTAATTCCGCTGTCTCTGTATTTTTTCAATCAAATTGTAGTATGACAAAGCTAAAAGTCTTCTGGATCTTTGAAAAAAAAATCTTCATTTTCCAAAGTTTCCCAGATTTCCTGGAAAGTGACGCACCCAGGGGAGAGCCCCAGCAACTAAATTTTCACGTATAAAAAAATGTGACAAATTCAGGGCGTGGCACTTTGACTCCTCAATTTTTTATTTTATTTTTAGTCACAAGGCAAAATCTATGTAGCCCCCCCCCCCCCCAAACATATTTTCTGGGTGCGCCACTGCACGTCTTACAGATGTCAGAGCAAAGTTCTGCAAAGATTTATAATTATTCCAGTTTTCCATAGTTTTTACTCTTTTATATTTACAAAGAGCCTTATCTCTTTCATTTAGAATCATTTGTAGTGCATCTGTAAGCCAAGCCTGTTATAAAAAATGTTATAAACAAACAAAAAAACATAAAAATGAAAAAAATATTACTTGTATAAATTGAACTCTCAAAACAAAATAACATTTATTCAACTGACCTGTGAATGCTCCTTATGACACACAAACTTATCACAAACTTGATTGAACAATCAGTTAAATACAAAATAAAAATTGAATAATGAACAATGGCGGAAAACTGTTTCCTTGGTCTCTCATTTTCTCTCTATCCTTTTGTACTTTTCTTGTGGGGCGTCCCAGTTCCCATAAATTTCACAGCGCGTACTTTTCTTAAGTATACGTTTTAAGAATTTAAGATTTGAAGAAATAATATTTCAAATAGGTGATTTTCCTCAGTGTTTTCCTATTTCCTCAGTCCCAACTTGTTCCTGAAAATTCCTATAGGTAATACTTCGAAGGACCAACCGATGAATAAAAACCCAATATCAGTAAAATTTTCTTTTTAGTAAACAAGTATCAACAGGACTACAGGACATTACGCTCTACTTTCTATTTTATCAAAATTAATAAAATCTTAAACTAAATTATCAATAATTATTACATATTACTATAGAAAAACAAAATAAACAAAAAACTAATCAACAAAATACAAAGATTACTAAAAGTATAAAATCAACAACAGGCCACTCTGCTCTCTTCATTTTAAATTTTTGAACACTATTTATAGCAATTTCCATTTGTCGAACCAGTGCAAAAAAAAAAAAAATGTATCCATATCCTTATATTATGTTACATGCTTTAAAAAAAAAAATGAGGATACACTCAGTGCGCAGTGATTGACAAATGGAAATCGCCATAAACCAACCTAAAAAATTTATCTATGACAGAAAAATTTCTGACTACTGAAGATAGACGGAGGGAGTGATATTCAGGAAAATGTGCACAACAAAGATGCATACATAATTATAATCAGCAACCGCTGCCATTATTCCTCAAATAACATTGAAAAATTGTAAAACACCGGCAATCAAAGTTATGTGCAAAAATAAATGTTTTGACAGAAAATTGATATTGAAACAAGAGCTATGTGCAAACATAAATGTTTTGACAGAAAATTGAAATTGAAACAATCGCCATCATATAGGCATTAACTTATTATTATTATATAGCGAGTGTGATAAGAAGAAAGATTGATTCACCCGATACTTGATGGAAATTCATTAAAAATTTTGGAATGAAACAAAAAAGTTTCTAGATTTCACAATTCAATCTCTATGTTTCAGCACACGGTTCAGACGGAATAACTGAACTAAGCTACCATAGTCATACAATATAGCAGGTAGTAGCAACGTATTTAAAAAGTAAGTTTCTAAAGATATAAAAGCAATAAGCAACAATAATATGAGGCAACAAATAATTATGTTAATTATGTGAGTTCATAAAGTCCCACATAAATTCATTATTTTGAAACGGTAGAATCAGAATCAGAAAAATCGAAAAGTCAAATATATTCCACAGAAATTTTTGCTCAATCCTACTTTGGGACATTCTCTGTTAAATAAATAACATCCTTCATCCTATGCTCTTTGCATATCGCCATATCCTATCACTCTTAGAATGTCTATTCTCTGCGCCTCACTTACATAGTCTCATAACTAGAAAAATATAAAAAACTATCTCGAAAAACTTGAAGTAATGAAGAAAAATTAATTCCGAAAATTCAATAAGAATATTGTGTCTAAGAAATTGGCTGTCAAAATTTGAAAAAAAAAGCGTTTTAGTTTTTATGAAGCTATACTCTTCAGCTGTATTCTTCAATTCTTGTTTTGAAAGATCTCCCTGTTTGTTTAACGTATACTTCCGGACAAGTACCATATACGGTCTAAAAGGACAACATTGCAAACCAAGGGCTTATCTCGAGTTTGTAAAATTATGGTTCTCAGGAATATAGTCCAGGTTCAGCTTGGCTTATGACACATCCTTGCTTTATTCTGGTTGTCATCTTGAAGGTTCGTACAAATCCGTAATTGAAATGGGCAGTGGCGTTCATATTGTCATGCAGTAAACGAAGTATGATGAGAAATTTAAGCTGACAGCCGCTTTATGTCAGTATTTTCCAGAGGGTCTATGTCTATAAATGTCATATTCAGGAAATTGTTTTATTTATTCGATATTTCCTGTATCTGTATTGTACTGAAGAACATGTAAATCGTCCCCCAGCTAGGTATGGATCCAAATTATGTTTCGAATAAAGACTCTACCGTAGAATTATTTCGGCTACTGGAAAAAGTCGAAAGACGAGAAACCTCAAGATTTCTCTGGTCGTTGAAATTAATGATTTGCCTCGGTGAAATCCACAGTCTGCTTTTTCACCTTTCCTAAATACAATGATGATAGAGTGTTACACAGATCTCTGCGAATCATCTCGGTGCTCCATATTTTGGCAATCAAGCTATGTGTGGCGGCTCGTGACTATTTCAAGTGAGGAGGCTAAAAAATAATGAATTACGGTCAGGTAACCACTGCGCAGCAGGCAACATTTGCTTTGGGGTGCCCACGCTCTCAATCATTTATCTCAAATTCAATAAAAACCGTGAATACTTAAGAAAATGTTCCTTTCTTTCATATCTAATATAATTCTTGTGTCACAGTGTTTGTAACTCAGTGCGCAGCAAAAACTCTACCCCCTCATCGGCCCTAATTCGCCCCTATCGCCAGGTAACAAACTGTTAATATATAAACAGGTCATAAGACCTATGTTAACCTATGGGGCCCCTGTCTGGAACATAATCTCAACAACGCAGCGAAACCGGCTGCAGCGTTTTCAAAACCGAATTCTGAGGGGAGTGCTCTCGGAATCCAGGTACGCCAGGATAAGGGATATGCATGCGGAAGCATCCATTCCTTATATCTCTGACTACCTGGATGAAGTCAGCGAAAAATTTTACAGACATCAAGTTCAAGGCTCCCCTCTAACACGCAGAATGACTGCAACGAGATATGATCCAGACAACCCCATAGTTCACGGTCCACCATACAAGAATTTACCAATCTATTTTGAACCACCATGCTACTCACACATCCGAATTAAAAAACCCTCTCCAATGCACAGCTAAAATCTCAACGACAAGATAAAATTAGACAAGAAAGTTTGGCGCAGGCGCCAACAGCCTTAGTCTGAAGCAGGAGACTCTGGCAATCCCATCAAGGTCTAGTTTCCACCCTTATATAGTTCTTCGGAAAATTCCAACTGGCCAGCGAGTTAGTGTGCGACAAACTCCTCTCTCGCTGACTATGAGGAGACCGCTCTTGTCTAATTAAACATCAGGCACCCCAATCTGACCAACAAACATAAAGGCACAAATTGCCCAATTTAGCTGAAAAACGCATGTCCCAATCCCGGTAAATTCTTGCACCCAATCCCTCCCATCCTCATTCTCTGACATCCCATACAAACTTCCCCACCTGCACCCAAACCATTACCTAGAGACTCATCAGGTCTCAGGATTGGTCGGGGTGCAGGGTTGTTCGAACCCATTTAATCCGCAACCGCGCTCACGCGCATATACACTAAGCTCACAATTGCTAGTGAGGACGCGTCCAGTGAACCAGATCGCCCAAGGGCACAACATTTTTGTTTTTTGTTTTATAATATAAGTTAATGAAAAGTGGGGTTTTCATGGCTTTTCCCCACAAAAGAGCGCTGCGCGCTCTACACTCCAAATCAGAGCATCCCACCATTATTCTCGAGGCAGGCCAATGTAATGGCCTAGTGTGCGCCATCCGTGGTATTCACCAGCGACTCCAGGGTCAATTAATCGGCGTTAAAGGGCAACCGGGAAGCGTCGTGGAAAGTGGTAATAGTAATAGGTACAGGGGTTTGCGGTCAACAACATCATCCAGGCTAAAGCGCCCACATGCTCGCTAGGCGAGTAAGTGAGCAATTTTAGTTTAAGAAGTCCTGTCCTAGATTTAAGTAATTGTTATATATTTGTAGTTTGAGGGGGGCCTATCACCCCTACCTGTAAATGTAAACTGTTAAATTTATAAATAAAGATGTTTGAGTGTTTGTAACAATACTCCTCTGAAAGGGCTTGACCGATTTTTTTGAAATTTCATATGTATACTTACAGTGTGACATAGAAATTGCAACACCTAGTCAATGTAAATATATTTTATTATTATTTTGGGAAGTAGTCAGGATGAATATGAATAACAATCGATGATATTTTATAGAGCCCTACATGTTTCGGAACTAGAAAGTTCCATCATCAGGGGCAAGTATTCTCAGAAATAAGTGCTTTTAAAACATCATCATTTGATAAATTTTAGATGAGGTCGCTGGATTAGCAAACGGTGGAGGAAAATCAAAAAAGGGGGTCAAAAATTAAAAAAAAAAACACATTAAAATACAAAATGAATTTTAAAAAATAAAACGTATACTGAATAAAACTTTTTGGGAACATGCAATAAGGAACTTTTAATTTGTTTTTCAGTCTTATTTTAATTTGAATTTATGGAGAGGCATGATGTAAGGGCTAGGGCTCTCTTCTATTGGGCGCTGAGATTCGCGGGCCATTTGAATACTAGATTTCAGTGAAGCATGTGAGAGTCTAGCCTCCGGTCGATTTCAAATGTTAGAATAATTCTTGAATAATTGCAGTACAGACAAAACAAACTTAACAAAAAAAAATAAAAATAAAAATAACAAGGCTAAAAAATGGAAAAAAATAACTCCATAAATCCCGAGATAATCGATTCAAGAATTTTTATGCGAAATTTGAGCCAGTTCTTACGTATAGTTTTTTTTACAAGCGTCTAGCAATAAAAGTCGATTTTTGCGCCGTGGTTTATAGGCAACCCTCAATACAGAATTTAACATTTAATTCAAACATTCACAAAAATTATTTTGTTGCATGCAGTATGCATATATACTTTTGTTTATTTGCAAATTGCAATAATTGTTCAATTAAATTAATAAAATAATTAGGTAGATATTATTAGAAAAAACAATTTTTGTTACATATTTGTCATCATAGCGTACGAGCTGGAAATAAAATATAGTAATGAATGTTAATTATTATTTAGGAATTGATGCATGACAGCATTTATTAGTTTTTCAATAATGAAATAAATCTCGACGTAAATAACTTCAAAACTTTTCAATCTAAAATTTCCTTTATAATAGCTTTGCTCGGGTTTGAAAAAAGGACGGTTCTACAACGGTTCAAAACAATTGCACAGTTTATCAATCAACAAAATGACAACGTCTCGGCTATCACAAATTTCAATAATGAAATGTGCAATTGTTTTGAACCGTTCTAGAAGCATGCTTTTTCCAAACCCGAACAAAGCTATCAGAAATAAATAACAAACATTTTGATACAAAAAGAAACTAAAGTAATCCAGGTACCTACTAGGAGCTAATCGTAACATAATAATTATGTGTACTTAATTATACAATTTTTTTTAAAAGTTTTATCGTCTGTTATATAATTTAGAGTGTGTTGGATGTTCGTGGCATGCAGACGTTTTAGTTAAAATTGATGAGAAATGAAATGAAACAGGTCTTGGTAGCTCAGTTGGTAGATCGTTGCACTGGATATGCGAGGGTCCTGGGTTCAAAGCCTAGTCGAGGCAAGAGAATTTTACCTTAATTTTAATTGAAACGTCTGCATGCCACGAAAATCCAACGTACTTATTTATTATGATAGGAATAATAGGTAGGTATTTATAAATCAAGTGAATTAAATGAATGTTAATTCATGACAAGAACGGGGTTAATTTTCTTCGAATGAATAAACATTTTAGCTCACGTGATACGTGCCTATACACAATTTTATCCCATTTTGATGGACATTTGAATAATAAAGAAAGTAATATGAATCAAATTATTAAAACTATTTTTTTCTCGCAAAAATACCCATTGCCTGGACTATACAGCTTCCTGTTCCTTTACTTTTTGATTTCACCACATACGCAAAAACCGACAGGGACGGCTCGTCAGGGGAGGCAGGGGAGGTAGGGGAGGCAGTGCCTCTCCTGTGAAAATACTACAACATGTATTTTTATATAATTTTAACCCAAAAAAAAAAAGTATATACCTACGACGCTCATTTTTTTTTGGGCTGCCTCCCTTAAAATAAAAGATACGGGCCGCCACTGAAAACCGATAACCTCAAAACCTCATCAACAACAAAACAAAATATTTGAAAGTCTTAGCTAAATTGTGTATTGTGGGTTGCCTACAAAGCCTCGGTGCACAAATCGACTTTCATGGCTAGACGCTTGTTTTTTCTTTTGCACCTTCAAAGCGATTTTGGAAGTTAATCGTGAATCGTATTTTTTATTTTATTTTTTTTCAAGTTTAGCGTGTTTATTTTTATTTCTGGGAAATAATCCATTGCAAGACCTTTTTCAAAAGATAGGCAACCAAAGAAGGAGCGCGGTGCTGTTGCGACCTTAACCCGCCAGCTTTATTATTCTAAATTTTGCTGTGTCCTCAATTTAAAAAAAAAATGTCAAAATATTGAAGTTGATACTTGCGGGTACAGGTACCAAAAGCTTGAGTAAAGGTTAGGGTGGGTATTATAAAACTATTTTGACAGAAAACTAACAGTTAACTTCTAGAATTTCATAGTAATTCCAGAAGTTAACTTTTCTTTTTCTGTCAAAATAGTTCTTTAATATCCACCGGTTAGTCAGTAGTGAATAGTTTTAATCCCTAACCAAGATTGTTTTTAAAATATTGGCTGATAAGCGATTATTTGCAGCAAACTAGAACCGTTTGGATAAGGTGTTTTTACAAAATTAAGCAAGATACTGTTCAAGAAAAGAAATGATGATGAAAGTGAGATCAGTCAAAAAGGTGTTGAATAGGTGGGCAATGAATTGGATACCTTGAAAAATCAGTGTAATAGTATCTACTCAAGTACAGACTACTGTGATATACTAAAGCCAATCCAAAAATGTTAATAACATATCTAGGTACATTTAAACCAGCAGGATAAAATAACTCTCAAATCCCGAAACTAATTCAAATATTTATTATCATACAATACGTTGGTAATATAAACATAAACTGAAAACAAACAACCGCATTAAATAATATAGGTAATTTTAGGTTCACAGTATATTCTATACAAGTCATTATTGCGTTGTTATAACTCTATAATACACAGAGGGATATATATAATAATTAAGCGTTGCCTATTGTTAAACCATTACAGCCTGGCGATATATCATGGCGCAGCTCTTTAATTTCATTTCGCCCGGTATAAATTACGATCTTTAAGTTAATTTACGTTGGGTTGAGAAACCGTACTGATATCGATCAATTATTTTATAGAAAATGCGACGAGCCACGCCCTCTCTAAATATTATTTATTACGGTGGAGCAGCGTACAATGTATAAGCCATTTTGAAAACAAAAAATACAAATTACTCGGATAGGGAACCGGTTATTGAAAGACAAGAGCCAATAAACCCTGTTGCTAGATGAGTGAAGGTTTATAAATTGTAAATTGTATGAAATATCGTTTGATGGATCTGGTGTGTTGTTCCATGTTACTAATACTCTGATAATGTACCTAGGGGCTAGGTATAATAATATCTCATAAGTAGGTTGGACTATCAGTTGTTGGATTAAAATTTGATGTAGGTAAATATGTACGTACCTAGTTAAACCAACAAAATTCTTTGCAAATGCTGAAATTGTTCAAAGTTAAATAGATTTTTAACAACATGGGTAAAGTTCTTCACCTATAATTTCCCTACATAATCACCGATTTGAATGCAAGTTTATTCAATAAAGTTGCTATTTCACAAAATTTTTATGCTTTACATATTATGGAATAAGAAAATATGTAGTTGATTTAATTTTTTTTAAAAGCAGGTGGGTAAAATAACGTTTCTTGGGGAAAATAAAAACTCAGAGCCAGCACTGTTATTTTATTGGGCAGGTCCCCCAAGGCTCGGTTCTTGGACCACTGCTGTATACCCTTTATGTGCTTAATTTGAAATGTGCAAACCTTAAGGCACGTTATTTCACATTCGCGGATGACACTGCTTTGGTTTATATTGGGGATATAGTCTAGGAAAATTGTCGAAAAATACATGCATTGCAAAAAAAAACTACTTCCAGAGATGATAGGGGGCGAGTGGGTGATCATAAAACCGAAGATATCACACATTCACCCCTCTGGCATTTTGCGCTATAGCGGTTGAAAGTGCGCCATTGGCGATTACTTGGTACCTATTGATTTTACAAAAAAATATTTTTACACAATTACAATTAACAAAAAAAAAAACACTAATGGGTCATCTTCTGACTTTTGCCAAGCATTCGACAAGGTTGATATCCTATTTTCAAAATGAGAAGCCGTTGAAATTAGGGAATTTTCATTCAGTTGACTAAAATCCCATTTGATTTTTGAAGAACAGTTTTCAGGTTGCTTCATGGAGCGCAGTCCTCTCGATTCATCAGTGGGTTGATTGACCGAAGAACGTTCTTATCGCTCCAAGACCCACCACAGGTACCACCAAAATCAAATTCTCCCAGTGTTATGTATATTGAAACTTTCAATAAAGCAGAAATAAACTTCTTTACTTGAATAAAAAACCAGATGTCAAATTTTTGACATGAAGCTTCCTAGATAAATAACTACCTAATTAATGATTGTCATTGTCATTAATTGTCATTTCAAACCATGAATTCATTTTAATAAATCTTGACATTTTTTCAGGTTTTGATATCATTTTTCGGGGATAATACCACATACCACGGGAGCTTCAAAATTACGGATAATTTTTCACGATTCAAAAATGTCTCAATGAAACCTATTGAGATTTTTTTTTATTTTTTTTTGTTTTTTTTTTTTTTATAGAAAGCAAAATGAGCTCTTACCAATCAATGAAAAAAAAGATGGCGTTCCCATTAAAAAAAAAGATCAATGACGTCATATCTTGGAGAGGAATTATTTTTTCTCCTATATCTCTGCGTAACTTTTCCCTACACGTCTTCTTATACCTATTTCCAAAATTTCATCAAATTCCATCGAGCCGTTTTCTCAGAAAAATGCCAACACACACACATACATACACACATACATATAGTATCTATAGGCTTTTTACCTTATATTTAGGATGACGTCACATTTAGTAAATTTCTGATGCCAACCTAACAAAACTAAAAGTACTTTTCAACGCATTTAAAGTAGGGCAATTTCAGATGTTTTTGGTTGGCAACGGCGCGCAACGTTGCATGATTTATATCGATTTTTATAAACATTTTCAAATATTGCGTGTCGATTCATTTCGTTATTTTAAGCTGTGAGTCGTCTTGATAAATTATTATTAACTATTTTGTTTAATTCTAATTAAGTGCCAAAAATACGTTACAGTTAGAAAAAAGTTCTTTCAAGAATTCAGTACTTCTTCGTAGCGAAAACGCACTCAGAAAATGCCAGCAGGTTTGTCGGAATCGGCCTCAGGAAAAGGTAGTACCTATACATAATAACGTATTTCCAGCAGGAACGCGACCATTTTTGCTTCTTACTACTGTGAGGCATGTAAGTAGATCACCTATTTTCCGTTTCGTTTGACAGAAAAGACCTATCTATTTTTACCTGGTATGCGCGCGCAACATGAGGCAAGTCTTTTTATTAGCTAACTAGTACAGGTGTGAAGTCTTCGTTTTGCACGCTGGACATCTCCTTGTCCTTGTTCATTGCTCGTGGTCTGACAAAAATAAAAGTACGGTTGATATTCAACTTGACATAGCTTGACAAGTGACACTCAAAAGTAGTTTGAAATTTTCATTGATAAATACGTTGCAAAACACGCGGTTTTTCTTCTTCTCTTTTTATCCCGTGCAAATAAGGAGGATGGATTGCCATACGTAAGTTTAACAAAATTTGGTACATTTTGCCTCGTCTTGCGCAATGAGCGTTCTGTGTCTTGTTTTATCTAATGAAGTTTTCGTATTATCACCTCTTTGGTTGGTAAAATAGATAGATCTACTGTCACGTGACATTCTGATAAATTATAAGAAAAAAAATAGGCATTGACAACATTGTCTCTTTTTGTTCTATGACGTCATCCTAAATATAACGTAAAAAACCTATATCCGCCAAAGATATTCGAGATTCGTACAAAAAATTATGTTTATATTATCAGCCGGCCTACATTTAGTCAGGGAGCACGTATCAGGAGCCGCTTGAGTACAAGATTATATTGGTTTGAAATTATTCGGTTTAAATTGTTGTAAATAATGTTTAAAATTATTTTTCAATTTTCTCAAAAGATCTTTCAAAGATTTAATGCAAGAAATTATATACTTAACCGAATCCAGAACATAGCTCTTGGACTAAATTTATTCTTAACCCTTATCTGTAGAGTTTTTGCTGCGGTTTTTTTTTTATTGAGGCATCGCGGACAAAGAAATTATTTTTTGTAGGAATCTCAAATATCGGTGGCGGCGACTATACATACATACACACATACACACAGACGGAAATGTGCCACCTTGCCAAAAAGGCTTAAAATGATCCAAAACGTCAAGATTTAATGAAATTTTGACATGGTCAAAATCGGGCTATCACCATAGCTTCCTATCTAGGAAGCTAATAAATATAATGTACTATTCCACATCAAAATGTATTGTGGGTAAATGTTGAGATCAAAGAGCGATTTCGGCCAATGGTCGAAAAATGCGGTCAAAACGCGTTCTGGCCGCCAGCAAACTACCAATGTGTTGCCACTCGTGTTTCTCCAAAAAAAAAATTCGCAACTCTCGTTGTTTCAGATTCTACCATTTCCTAACTACCATTTTTTAACTGCCAATGTCCGAAATATCGCTTTCCGGCCTTCTGACGTAAACTGTAGACGAGAACGCGTGTGACATTTTTGTCACAGACATATAGGGTTTCCCAGAATATGTGGGCACTCTCGGATTCAGATAGAATACAAAAAAATAACATGACAAGTTCCTATAAAAAAAAATTCTACGGCCTCCCCTACGAAGTTACGTGCCCCTATGGGACGCCTCTGAAAATCGTTGTTTTGTTGATAACTTTCAAAATACTTCGTGTAGTTTTTTTTTTCTTTCAATATGATGGATAGTAGATAGGACCCCTTAAAATGGAACCTTTCAAACACATTTGGTCAATCTAGCTAGGGACGGACTAGCTTTAACACATTAATGCTCCTTTTTTTTAGACCCTGTATGATAAAGGCACAGCAATAATATTTTTAAATAGTTTGAACCCTAAACTAGAAAAAAGGTACTCTTATTCAATGTCGAAAAAATGAGGTGGTAGACACTAAAGCCTTCAAATATCCCCACAAAAAAAAAATCTAAGAGGTTCAAGTCAGGTGATCGAGGAGGCCAAGCCACTAGAGTCCTTCACTCCCTATCCACCGATTTTCGAACCTCCTATTTAGGTGTCGTCGAACTACTAGACTAAAGTGGGGCGGGGCCCCATCATGCATAAACCACACATCAAGTCGTATTGCTAGAGGTACATCTTCTAAAAGTCTTGGCAAGTCGTGATGCAGAAAGCGCAAATAAGGTGGTCCAGTTAACCTCCTTGGCAATGCAAATGGTCCAATTAAATGTTGTCCAATGATTCCTGCCTATACGTTGATGGGTTCAAACTGATATTGATGACGCGTCACAATGGAAGCATGAGGATTTTCGTCTGTCCATAAATGTAGATTATGGGAGTTTATGATTCTGTTTTTAGAAAATCGTCCGTAAAGAGAAATGAACCCATGAAATTTGCATCGTTTCTGTGATGATTATGATGTAAGACCTAGTTCGAAAATTCCATTTTTGGCGGAAAATCTCTAGGAAAAAACGCCTGGACTTTCTGAAGGTGATATGGATGCAATTGGAATACCAATTTCCGAACACTTGTAGAAGGATCTGCTTCTACGGCATTTAAAATATTTTCTCCAACATTCTCATCGCGATCTATTTGATTTCCACATAGGTGGCTGTCTTTGTTAAACTTTCCTGAAAGTAATTTACGGTCATTAACATGCTGATTATCAGCACCTCTCGAAATTTACTTTTGCAGGATGAGCCATGGATCTGCGCTTACCTACCTGAAAAAATAATCTACTATTAGTTAGGTATAATTAGGCCGATGCCAATCATCCAACTCTTCCTCTCCATCTGTCTCGAAAAGCTCCAATATTCCAGCTTTTTACATAAATCCAAAACTAAATCGGTGCCCATAGTAATGCGAAAAGATCTGCAGTCGGTTTTGCAGGGTTAAATCATATTCATCAATAAATTTGCTTGCTGATTTTTAAAAAAATGAAAAAAGCTGCAGCAAGCCAATTTGAAAAGCAGTCAAAAAGTCTATTAATGTATTCCCACGGCGACGCACGTGCTGACACAATAAAAAGAATCCTATGTGTTGGAACTGCATCCAATTCTCATATTATGATATACCTTGGAATTAGTTTCATGGAAGCATGCTCCTACGATGTTCTGAGGTTATGTTGAAAGTGACCTATAAAAATGTTGTAGATATTTGCATGATTGATACTCTTGTATTGGCTATTTTTTGTTTTGACATGTAGTTTCTCCGGATATCAAAATAATATAATTTTCCGTCCCTTTTTCATCCCCAAAATCAACCCTCCACTACCCCCTGTGTGAATTTTTTTTTTCATGTTTATTTTAAGCCCTTTCACCATTTTCAATTATAAAAGTCCAGGTAAAAATTAATCTTTTTGCTCAAAGTGTAATTTGATTGGACTACTAAGAATTTGGCCCTCAGTCCCGGGAAGGTATTGAATCACCAGAGGGTGTTAGGCATCCACAAGCTTGACATGATAAAGACGAAACTACGCATAGGAACATTGAAGACGCGTACCCCGTTATGGAAGCATATTCCGTTAAAAATTGCCTCACGTAATAATTCGAATTTCAAATTTATTGTTTAGGTTGAACCTAAAACGACTCGGTGCAAGGTTGACCCAGAACCCGGTCTTTCGGGGAGTTTCACTGAGATAGTATACGCATGTGCCAAGATGTGGTGCCATACTCTGCTTGAGACCACAAGATATGTGGTTGATTCTAGTGGCATGAAATCCACCGCAAAAAATTCGTTTTCATTCAGAAAAAAATTAACTTGCAAATCGATAACCCGAACCCCTTGTTAATAGAAACGGAGTTTTATCTCCGCATTCAAGCCATTCTTGTCTAAAATTTAATGCATTGAGATTTGTTTTGCGTGATCTTAGAGTAATTAAATTTCGAATTGGTACTCGTAATTTCTGTCAGCGACCTGAGGAATTTGAGGTATTTTTTGTAACGCTGTTAAATTATAAGCGATGAAAGATGGCGTCTGAACAGTAAACTACTTCTGTGCTGCCCAAATTTACTTCTAATTTTTACCTTAAACGGGTTTTTAGAAGTTTGTTACTGATGTAAAAAGTTTAAGTAGTGTGTCTTTTGTGTCATAACGGTCAAGATCCTGAATTTACTGCTTTAGTAAAGAAATTATTGTATTAAAACAATATAGTCGCGGTACCTATTGGTATGAACTTACGCGGTGTCAACATGGGTTTAACAAGTGGAAGAAATTAAGACCGCCGTTACGACTATCTTCACTGAGGATTTTCTCCAGACGGTTACTGAATCTGTCGTCAGGATAGTCAGTGAGAAATTTGAGAAACGAATAGATGACCAGGATAAGCGTAATAATTCTATGGCTCAAAAAATCTCTGATCTTAAAAAAAATAACCTGTCGCTTGCTAGAGCCCTTGACAACAGCGAACAGGCATCCAGAAACTCAAATGTACGGATCTTTGGCATGCCTGAAGAGGAGAATGAGGAGATGCTGAAGGAAATTCTAGGTATTTTCAACAAAAAAATTGAGGTCAATGTTAGAGATCTAGTCATAGAAAAATGCTATCGTGTAAAATCAAAAACGCCCGGCTATAAACCGTCAGCTGTTTTAGTTTGCTCCGGTTCTGATAACGTGCGAGTGGCCGTTTTACAGAATTGTGGAAATCTTCGGGATGCCGGTATACAAATAAAGGAGGATCTGACAAAATATAATAGACTCGACCTTTTAAAAAAGGCTGTGGAAAAATTTTCATCATAGTGCGCATGGTGTTCAAGCAGCAACATTTACATAAAACGAGGAAGTGATGTGATGCGCCTTGACAGAGAGGATGACTCAACGAAATCGAAGTAAACTTTTTTTTTTTCGGCTTTAATCTCCCCCCCCCCCCCCCTGCCCTCATCCTTACTACTTTTTTTTCAGTCTTCACTCTTCTCCGTCTTCTTCTCTAAGAAATACCTGAATGTTAAGCTTTGCACATCTTAATGTTAGATCAATACTTAACAACTTTGATCTATTTCAGGGCCGTATCTAGACCAAAATTTTGGGGGGGGGTTAGACAAACTGGCAAAAAAAATGTTACACTAGTAATAAAAAAAAAAAAAAATTAATAAGTATTTAATAAGTGTTGTTTGTTTTTAAGTTAAATTTTTTGAATTCTATTATTTTTTGGGGGGGGGGTGTGAACCCCCAAAACCCCCCCCTAGATACGGCCCTGATCTATTTGATATATCATCACTAATAAATACAGTTCAATTGGAATCTCTGGAAGTTGGTTGAATCCTAATATATCTGATAAGGATGTTTCTGTCGAAAACTATAATTTTGTAAGACGCGATCGTTTAGGACGCGGTGAGGCGTCAGTGTTTACATAAGAAA
Organism: Ceutorhynchus assimilis; assembly: GCA_917834065.1. Classification (NCBI taxonomy): domain Eukaryota; kingdom Metazoa; phylum Arthropoda; class Insecta; order Coleoptera; family Curculionidae; genus Ceutorhynchus; species Ceutorhynchus assimilis. Next base: position 24,841,863 of record OU892277.1, on the reverse strand, counting down.
TGATTTAGATTATTCTTTGGTTTTCAGTGAGTGCAAACAGTTTGTTGAACATGTGCGGGTTGTACAATAATGAAGTTATTGTTGTGGGAAATCTCTATAAACCACCTCAGGGTAGTCGTGTAGAGTTTCTCACCTTTTCTGAGGATATTTTAATAAATTTCTTTGCAAACTCCAGATAAAATTATACAGGGTGTCCCACGGTGGATGGCGTATTAGACGTTTATGGAGAACCAAAAAGCGGATCATTTTGAAAATTTGGCAACCGGGATAAACGACCATAATCTACACTTTAAAAATATTTTTGTTTATGCGGTGTTGCCGCTTCTACTCTAAACCAGTGGCAACAGCGCGATTTTAAATGGAACACCCTATATGTGATTACATATTTGGATTCTACGTAAAATTCTGAGCAGATTTCATGTGATATACCCTATACCTAAGTTCAACTGTTTTGGAATTATTGACAGATGAAAATTGACTTTTTGCAACTTTGACATGCTGTAAAACCTGAACGGTTAATTTTAGAGAAAAACCGATTTTACATTCCTATCTTAGATTTTTATAAACTATCATTTGATACCAACTTCCATGATTAAAAATTCAAATTAAATTTAATCTCCGGGTAAATTCAAAGTTGGTGTCAACGCCCCCCCCCCCCCCCCAAAGTTCCTGAAATATATCGAAAGTTGGGAAAACTTGGATAAAGAATTTAAAGTTGGGAAAAATTGGTAGACAAAAATTTGCGAGGACTAATTAAAATTAACATACATTAGGATCGTGTCACGTGTTGTAATGAATTGCGAAATCACCGTACAACAGGTTGACGAAATCCCAATGGTCGGGGCGATCTCTTGCGTTGCACATTGCGCTGCACTAGCACCATTAGCCTGTGGCAGTGGCACGTGGCATGCGTTATAGTAGTGGCTCTAGCGCCACTAGCACTATTCACTATTCGAGAGTCAAGACCGACGACCGACGTAGTTATATCTATAGCTTGTTATTGCAAGCGCGTCGCATTTGAAAGAGATGGACAATATAGTATATTAGATAATCCAAACTTCTTATTACTTTCTGCGTTCTGCGCATTCTTCGCTCGCTATTCAAATTTCAGCAAAGCTCTGAATCCTGTGCTCTTATGTTGAAAAAATGTTTTTTTCGAACATTTTTCTTATACATGTTTTTTATATATTGTTTATTTTATTTGATTATATTAGAGTCCGCGTCAAGAGTAAAGAGTACGGTGTCGTCATATGCGCACAAACCCAATTTTGATGACTAACTAAACTATCGTATCGATCGGTGCTGCTGCCGAACGCCAAGCACGTGGTTCATTGTCGTACGGCCAGCAGGCATATTTATTTAGTTTATTTTGTATCCAAGTTTTGTCTAAAAAGATACCCCGCTGCTGGTTTCAGCTCACGGCCGAGGTCACGGCAGACAGAGAGAGGTAGACGAGGGAGAGAGATCCGACCCGCTTCGCGCAGCTTTTTATGTCGTCACCGTAGTCTTTACTGCTGACGCGGACTCTATTTGTAGGTTTGGAACAAGGTTGTTTGAGAGAGGTAGGTTGCCTCTGGGCTGGAACTCTGTAACGAATAGAGATATTTTCTCTATCTCTATTGACGTCTCCTCTCTATTGATTTTGACAAGAAAGAAAAAGACAGCAAGTGCCATAGCGATAGGGATAACGATCTTTATCCGTCACAGAGTTCCAGCCCTCTGATAATTTTCTTCCGTCATCTGGGGTGCCTCAACATAATGCAAGTCTCCAAGGTACCTCAGATTAGATGCGTCATCAAGTTACCCATTATCAGGCAACCTATTAACTTTAGTAATCTTGGGTTTGGAATATATACAGTCGTGAGCATAAAAAGTGGGACACCGGACTGACAGATCTTGTCATTTTTCACTATTTTGGGTAAATCAGTATTTTCTCTACAACGGATTCTTTTGTCAAATATGACAATCTCTGTCATTGCCAAAGGTATAGCTGATGAGAGCTCGTTTTACAATAGGAAAAAACGGGTGTCCCACTTTTTATGCTCACGACTGTACATGTCAAACTTTTTATCAGTTTTTGAAGTGAAACTTCTTAGGCGTCGGTCTGATATTCAGAGGAGAATATGGAGAGTGATTTGAAAGACAAAAGACGCATCATGTAACGTCACGTTTTGGCAAATTTCGTTACAGGAGAGATGAGAGAGAAGGAAGCTATAACGTAGAGAGAAGGAGAAAGTTGTATGAGAGACAAGTTCATGAGGGAGGGAATAGTTTTTTCCTACGACCACATACGGAAATTACAAAATTCGCACTAGCTGGTTCTTTGGAAAGCGCTAAATATCACTCGCGTGCTGAAAGTACTTTCGATACTCGTGCTAAAAGTACTTTCAGCACACGTGTGGAAAATACTGTTGACATTATTTGTGATTGACATAACAATTTACTTTCAATACGTGGATTGAAAGTACTTTCAGCACGTGTGTTGAAAATGAAAAGAAATAAAATAAGAGAAAATTGATGTAAATTGGTTTCTGGTCGTAGGAAAAATGGTGTACATCACTCGTAAGAAAGCGTCTTTCATACACTCGTGTGAAATTTGTCACTTCCTCTACACTCGTAATGTAATATACTATTAACACGTGTACGACGTATGATGCTATATATGATTTTTTTTATGTTTCAATAAAGTTGGGAAAATTAGGAATGTCACCCCCCCCCCCCCCCCCAAACCAGAGACCTTCGCTACGTCCCTGTGTAGGAGTTGTCAATGTTGGCATATCGGATAATCTTCTTGTGTATTGCTGTCTCCAGTTTTTGATGTTAGAGCCTGAAAAAAGCGTTTATACATTTCGACAAATTAACTCAATCAGATTTCAAGCAGATTTAGAAAGTGCTGATTAAAATATTTTATGTGAGATAAAATCTATGGATCAAAATTTAACTAGCTCTATAATTGCACATTTTGGATATTCATGAACCCATTAAAGTTTACAGAGGAAAAAAAAACCTACTGTCCATGGATAACTGATAACATAAAATACATGAAAAAATTTAGAAATCAAGCTTCAAACCGTTTTCGACGGACTAAAAACCAAGAACACGCGTTTCGTTTGATTTTCTCATCCACCATTGGTTATTTAATGCTCGCGTTTGCCTTTGAACTTCTGCATTTGCTGCCTGGTATTCCCTTTTTTTACAGTTGAGCTGGGGTCAGTTTTCCATGAGTTATGGATTTCTCTTTTTCTTTCTATTAGTCTTGGATTTCCGTGTCGTTCTCATCAAACCGGTCTTGGTGTTACTTTTCTATGCAGTCGACCGTTTCTTCCGAGGCAGATGTTATTGCAGCCTTCAGTATTTTCCAGTGCTCCTCAATGCTTTCTGGGTACCCTAACGGAAGTTTCCGGCTTAGAGAGGCTTGGAAGTTTGTCGTCTTGAAGGCGTTCTATGTTTAATTTGTGTTTGGGGTTCAAGAGTGCCTGTTTCCTAACATGAATGCGGTAGTACTGTTTTCAACAGAATTATATGGTTTTTGGGGTGCTGAATAGGAATCTGAAGTTTGCTGCCTCTGCCTCGTAGCAGTACCGGCTCGGAAAAACGAAAAACGCGAAAATACACGAAATGTTCCGACTTTTTCCGGTTTTCTGGTAATATCTTGCAAACGACGCATCGTACTTAAAATGTCACGGTATTCAAAGTTGAAAAACATAAACTTCTGCGTCGAATAACCTCCCTAACCTGGTACTGCAAAATGTATAAGCTCATCATCGTTAGTCGAAGAGAGCCAATTTTAATGAATTTTGTGAAAACTGCAATAAAATTACTTACAAAGGAGAGTAAAATAAAATGGACATTGCTATCGGGTATTCTCCATAGAGCATATTTCCACACTATACTACAACTTACTAGCTCCTTTTCTTCAGCTGACTATATGGTCTTCCCATGATTTTTCCTACAATATAGATACATACCTATTATTTATATTGTTTATATTCTCTCATCTTGTTAAATGTAAATGTAATAAATGAGTAAATATCTTTTTGTGTAAATGGGTACTGATTGTTGAAGCTGCGAGCTCTCAGGAGCGCATATTTTTCTCTAGTCGAGTCACACATTACTTATGGAATTGCATTTTGGGGCTGTTGCAGTACCTACTACAAATTTCAACTCCATATTTATTTTACAAAAACGAGCCCTTAGGTTTACGCTTAGAGTTCCCTCCCGACAAGCTTTATTTCTCATAGAATTTTGTTTGTGCCATGCTTATATACTCGAAATTGTTTGCCTGGTCTAGGAAATAATATGAGCAACTTTCTTCGGCAAGGCACAATTCAACTAGGCAAGCTAATAATATTCCACTGCCAATTCCTAGTGAAGAAGTTTTTTTTTTATTTTTCCAAGAAAGCCTTCAATTTTCTACTATCTAGCGTTAGGTCTTCACGTTCATACGGAAGGTTTAGAAAGGGGGTAAGGGAGTTACTCTTGACTAAAGCCTACTATAATATTGAAGAATTCTTTGGAGGCACTTTGTGAACACATTATTTTTAACTTAGGTACAATTTTAAGTTGTTCTGATACATATTAAGTTTTAGTACCTATTCTATTATTTAAGTTGACAGGCTTTGTCAATCCGAAGTTTTTTTCTGGACAATCTTCCTGATGTTTTTCTTCCTTCTTAATTTGATTGATTTGATTTGATTACTTCCTATTACATCTACATACAAAATAGTTAGAAATCTTCAAGTCAGATTAAAGCCCGTATTACATCTGTGTATTTTTCCGTGTATTTCTCCATGTAGTTCAGGGTGCCAAAATTATTCTGTTATTCATGATGCTGATTTATGTTGCGTTTGAAGTTTTTCGGTTGTTTCCCTGAACTGCATGAGAAAATTCACGGAAAATTACACAGATGTAATACGGGCATTACAAAAAATGGAGGAATAAGTGATTTAGGGTTGACCAGTGTTTAGAGGGAAAATGAAGAAACGATCAGTATATGCGTATATATTGATCCACATTTAAGAGTTTGGTGCTCAATGAACTCAATATTTGGTTAAGTACATCTTCAAAGATTTTTCTAAAGTGTAGTATTCTACTCGTATGAAATGTCTAATAATCCATCGAATGTTACGCAAACTTCTTCTCCATGAATAATAGCTTTTATCTCAAAGCGGTCCATAATTTGAACCTTATTGTCGTCAACACTCGATACAGAAGTGATCCATTATGTTTCTCGGACTACAAAATTCCTTAGGTATGGGGTAATTTGTCCGATCTCTTCCCGCTAGAGGCAGAAGCGTCAATCAGCGTTATTATGTTCTTGTAATTAATTTTCCATTTTCTTCTCGCTAGATGGCAGCGTCAACGATCGAATTCTGCAATTACTCCAAGAGCATAATTTATTGATAATTTGCAGTAATTTGTTGATTTTGCATTTTTTCTTCAATGCTATGAACTAAATTATTGAATAAAGTACGAGCATAAATAAATACAAATTACCAAGTTGACGTGTCTGCTCGCTTACACGAGCTTTCATGTTCGGAGCAGTAAAATGTGTTCCGAGTGAACTGATACTGATTTGACATTTGAAGTAAACAAATCATCCAACCTGAATTTATCAGCTTTGTTTATTTTTCTGAAAATGAATGGAAACAGCAGTGATTGGTTTGTGAAAGAAAATATTGCAATCCATTGAAGATAAAATGTTGTATGCCATTCTGCCCCAAAGGTCTTTTTGGGCTTGGCTCAATTGTAAACCAACGCGAACCTTGAGCTCAGCACAAAAAGACCCGTTTCTGGGCCTAATGAAATAAATAACTATTATTACATTACATGCTCATCAGCTATAATATAGGTACTACATATTATTCAACCGTGATTAAATTTATATAAATTTTTGGACTAATTAATTTAATAATAGAAATTGGTTAATTAAATACTAAAATGCACACTTCTGAAAGATTTTCTTTATTGAATAAGTAAGAAAAACCGGCAGAATTGATAATTCACCGAAGCTTTTAGAATAATTATATTTAGGTTGAAAACGAAAATAAAAGCCTTTTTAGCAATGCATCAGACCGAAAATTCCTCGCAATAAGGTCTTTTTTTATTTTACCCCGAAAACCCCGACTCAAGGGTGACTTTTCGCATCCCCTATTTTCCAGAGTGGAAATCAACGCTTTTTTTATTTCTTCTCGTTTTTTTTTTTAGCACTCAATATGGAAAAAAACTAATTATTATTTATGCTTATTTGGTTAAAGCTATAAAGAAGAGAGTTGATGTAATGTAATGTAATATATAATTATCGGTTTATAACGTTCTACGTCTTCCGATTCCCGATCTCCAATCATCTCTGTCAATCAGGCATCCTCCTCCAAGCCTCTGTCTCTCATTTGTTCGTCCACTCCACTTCTCCAGTTTCTTCCTGGTCTGCCGCGTCTTCTTCTTCCACTCAATAATTTGCTTGGGTATTCTTGTATCTGCCATTCTTTGTATATGTCCGAACCAAATCAGCTGTTTGTCCTATATATCATCTACTATTGTGTGTTTCACGTCCATATTCTCCCTAATTCTCAGATTTGTTATCCTTTCCATTTTTGACCTGCCTGCCGATCTCCTCCAAAAGTCCATTTCAGTTGCTTCCAGCATTTTTGCGGTTCTGTTCTTTAGTGGCCAGACTTCTGAACTATATGTTACTATGCTTTTGATTATGGTGTTATATATTCTAGTTTTATTGATATTTTGGTCCCATGTTACACCATTTAGTACGGATATTCCTTGCGTCCTTGTATATTCCGATCTTTAATTGCTTCGTCTAGGGTTCCCTCTTGTGAGATTTTCATGTCCAAATATTTGTATTCAGTAAAATGTTTTATTTCTTGTCCGTTATTCAATTTCAGAGTTTGTTGTTCACCTCCAATAGTCAGATATTCTGTTTCAGTTAGATTTACTTCCAAACCCCATTTCTCCTATTCCTCTATCAATTTTCGTGTCATGTACTCTAGGTCATCATAGTTCTGTGCAATTAATACTTGATCATCTGCAAAGCTTGAAGTATATAGATTGTATTCATTGTTTTTCCATCCCTCCAGCGCTTGTTCTAAGTATATTTTAAAAAGTTTCGGTGATATGCAGCATCCCTGTTTGAATCCTTTAGTTGCTATAAAGCCTCCAATCCAAGGTAAAAAGCGATCTGTGCCGATAGGTGCATGGTGGTCGAGGATGCACTATCTCAAACGGAGCCTCTGGGAAACCAGGCAAAATCCCAGAGTATCCAGCCTTACTGCTGTGTAGGGGGCTCAGCGGGAGTAGACAACACACTTGCCTTGGATTGGTAGGATTCTTTTCACGCATATATTAGATGCAGTCTCTCGAACATAGACGCATAGGGTTATTCTCACTAAATTTCTTCCTCTCATGGTACCGCTTGGGGTAGTATAGACTTGCGTTATCCTATAGCACAATAAGACGGAGATTGTACTACCGCGAACTCTATTTTGTTCCAGGGACCTGACGGTAGCTAGTGTTATTATGTTTATTGAACAAAAAAATCCTATTTTGAAATTAAAAGGATACCTCTTTAAGTGAAATGAGAGCAATCAATTTATTAGCTTTATTAATAATAATCAAAATCAAAAACGTAATTATTTATGTAACAACCTTGCCTGACAACCAACCAAAGCTAGCTAATAAAATTATACAACAATAAAAACAGAAAGGTAAACACAAAGGTCAGTAGAGTATCTTGCCCAACGAGAGAAGGTCATGAGCTAAGGGATATGAATATCGGATCGGGCTACCTACTTTATCATGAGCCAACACCAACCAGAAGTGTGGAATAGCTGGTGAGATACTCTAGTGACTTTACCCACAACATTCAGCATGAGGAAGTACAAATGTCAATGACAGATGATTATTTACTAAAATACATTAGGTATAGCACCAAATTTAAGCGAAATTATTTTAGGGAGGTGCTGAAACTTTTTTTTTTGAAACCTGATGTGAATACGAGTGCGCTTCTCGATGCTGAAACTCGCGTTTGCGACCTTGCTATTTTAATAAAAAAAACAGTTTCATCTAGGAAATTTTAACCGATAACCTTTTTCAAGGATATGTTTATGTGCTTGTTTGAGCAGTAATTTTTTTTTTGATTTTTCTCATTTTATGATTTTTTTTTTCAAAAAATGAGGAAAATCAAAAAAAAACTACTGGTCAAGCAAGCACAAAAGTGCATTTTTAAAGGGGGGTGTGCGCCAAAAAAACAACTTCATCTCAGAAAAAAGAGAAAAAAAATCTAAGAATAACAGTGAAAACCGCACCCCTCTATGACAAATAATACCGAAGATATGGCTCTATGAAGGTACCGAATCTCACCCTATGTCGTCACGAAAGCTCAAGCCACGCACGAGAAAGTGAAGTAAATTGAATTTACACATGTTTTTTCGGTGTCACCTGCAATATTCTAAACAAAAACCACTTACGCGTGCCGGGAACAATCAAATTAACAATGCGGAGCGCGGCTGGACGAAGCTCTCGTGACGTCACACATACTTTAAAGCGGTAGTTATATCTCAGCGATAGTTTATCGTAGAATAACGAGATTTGAACAGTTATTCTTAAATTTTTTCACACTAAAACTTTAATTTTTGGCGCACACCCCCTTTAAAAACTTTTTTTGTTAGAATTCCCTAGATCCACCTTTTTTTATTACAACAGCATAGTCGCGAACGCGAAATATCTATTTTTTCAGCATCGAGAAGCTCACTCTTAAATTTCGAGATGCTTGTTATGTAATGCGGTGGTAAAAATCTAATAGGTGTGAATAAGATTGAGGATTCGACTAACTTCATAAACAGAATTGGTATCGACTCTTCTCTAAGTTTTTGCCGATTTTTCGATATGTCAAAGAGGATTTATTTCTGAACAACCTTTAAATGGGACCAAATCTTGTACATTATACGGTTTGTGATGTGAGACAAAGGAGTTGAAAGATGGACTTTCTTGCAAAGAAATTACCGTTACAATATTTTGAAAGCTGCGATAATCTACACTGTGGGCCAAATTTATTTGGAACCCAATTTGGCTCTGAATGGATTTTATTTTTTTTTGATTCGGCGGATTTTTGTGAAATTTTGTGTGAATATCAGGGGGGCCTTTCCTTAATTGTAGAAAAAGTAGGTATCTAATCAAAATGTATAGGGGGAGGCAAATAAGAAGCAGTATTTTCAATCATGCCTTTGCGGCGGCGTTGCAAAATTAATTTTTTTACTCTAAAACTGCATAAATTATTTGAGAATATTAAGAAAATATCGAAGAAAAAACTATTAGAAAATGTTTCGAAAAACTTCAGGTTTTGTATTTAAAACGTATTTTTTTCGAAAACTTTGTTAAATAATATTACCATACATTATTATTATACTAAGGGCCGGTTCGACAATTCAAGTAAGTATATCCTTAGTATTATAGGCTATACCTAGAATTTCATTTTGGAACTCAAAAATGAACTTTTATTCTAGGTATAGCCTATACTCAGGATATACTTGAATTGTCCAACCGGTCCTAATTGCAAGACATTATTTATTTAACAAAGTTTTCGAAAAAAATACGTTTTTAATAAAAAATCTGAGGTTTTTCGAAACATTTTTTTATGGCCTCTTCTCAGATATTTTCTTAATATATTCAAATAATTTATGAAGTTTTAGAATCTAATTTTGCAACGGTCTCAAAGACAATTATTAAAAATGATCACATAAATGAAGACGCCTTTGGTTGAGAGTTTACTAGAAAATGATATTGTGAGGTATATTGCTTCTAGTGCATAGGTTTGAAATGGATGAATACATTTGTTATATACTTTTCCAGTTAAGGTTTATTGTGTACTATCGAATGTGTCCTAATTTTCCGACAGACAGAAATAAATTTAAAAGACAAAGACACTAAGGGTGTCAATTAAAAGTTACATAAAAAATTTCAAAAAAAAAGATACAAACAGTAGGCACCCACTGAATTAAAAATTAAAATACAAAACAGATTTAATAAATAAAAAAAAAGACTATATTATGTTGTTGGTGTCACACTGTAGAAATTCAGCCTCCGAAAAATAACTATTTTCAATCAAGAATCCTTTTACTGTTTCTTTAAAAGGTTTTGGTGGAAGTTCCCTGACACTCACTGGCAATTTGTTGAAAAGCCTAACAGCTGTATATTCAGGTCTGCATTGCGATTTTGTCAAGCGGCAAAAAGTTGGTCTTAAGTCCCCCCCATAACGTACTGGATAGTCATGTATGTCATGATGCATGTCAAAATTATTTCTATTACCTCTGACATGGATGAGGATTTCAAGGATAAAAGCTGAGGGAAAAGTGAGAATGTTCAGTTCTGAGAATGCCATCTTGCAGTCCCCACGCTTGCTTTTCTTTGTAGTGCAAAAACTCTCCTTGCAGAGCTAGCTTTACTCCATGCTATTATACTGTAGGTCATGGTGGAGTGGAAAAGCGCATAGTGGGCTGTTTTTAGGGTGTCAAGCGGGACAGAGCCTGCTAGGTTTCTCATGAGAAAACGCTGCTTCTCAGCCTCTTGCATACTACTTCAGCCTGAACATCCCATTTCAGTTTTGGATCCAGGTGGATGCCTAAGAGTTTTACACTTTCCTCATTGTCCCTGCCACGGGTGTCTCTGAGGGAGAATATCATTTTTTGGGTTTTATTTACGTTTAATGATAGTTTATTTGAATCAAACCACAGTTTAGCCCGCGACTGTGCCTCCATCGCTCCTTCCTTAGCCTCTTCAAGATTTTTTTGCTGCTCTTGGTGATTGTGTCATCAGCGTACTGACGAAACTTTGCCCCAGGGTCACACATTGGCAGATCATTAATAAACATCAGAAAGATTATGGCATAACTCCAGGGTAAAGATTGCGACACGTTTACCCTGGACTTAAAACCAACCCGGAGGTGACTCGCTATTGAGAAACCGACCCCTAGATAAATATGTATATTCGTCTATGTGTTGTGTGCGTGATTTCCCGTGAAACCCATGCTTGCACAGTCGATTCATGTTGTATTGACGGTAACTGAGTCTAGTAGCAGAAATACTTATGCTTCCATCATCTATTTTTAGCACTAACCTGTTTCTTAATTCTCTCATTAGAGCGTGTACGAATCCCAGCTTGACAGAATCCGAAGTCTGAAGGCAAAAAAAAAAATTGCTAAACTTACTTTTGATTTTAATTTTGTCCAGTGTCCTTATATGATATATACTATATTTTTATTATTTTTAAGTTTTTTATGGAATAATTTTATTACCATACTATTTTAATGCAACCTACAATTGGCGGCAACTCTCAAATAACACCAAAACATAACCTGCAAATCGCTTGCGGACGCGTGAAACTAGGCTAGCGATAGGTGTTTTTGGGATCTCGTTTTTCGAACTGTTCGCGAACCATATTGAAACTGCGCAGAACTAGTTGCGTACTTATTCAGTCCTTAGAACTGTGCTCAGATCGTTTGGAGTTGATTAGAGTTTGAAAAAACCCGAACATGTTTTATTTTATTTTTTTACAGAGCAGGCGAACGCGATAATTGATGAAATGAATCATAAAGCTATTATAATTTGTAGTGTGGTTTTTTTACCCAACAATTTTCCCCGAGATTTTTGCCGCCCTTCGATATTGCCGCCCCGTGCAGGGGCACAGGTTGCACGGGTGTTGGAGCCATCCCTGCAAGAATGTGAGTTGGTCCTAGAGGCAGGGGCATCAAGATGAGTGGTACTAGTCTACCCACTAAATGGCCAACAGGACAGTGAGAGAGTGACAATGCCGCCTAGGATAGCCACAGCGAAGGAAGGTACTGATTTCGAAATTACGAAGACAGTGGTAAAGGTACAAGATAACCAAGAACATCAATGACTTGTACAGGATTCAACTTTCGCCAAAATGCAAAGCCAAGCCATTGAGGAAAACCCCCTATTTAAAATATTATTTCTTAAAATCTTAACTTTTTAAAAAAACGTTTGCTGAATAAAAGTAAATGTTGCAACCATGTATGCGCCCTCAAGTTTAGAATTGAACAAGCGCGCCACAGAAAACTAAGGTACCGAAACCGAAGAGGATACAAGAGAATACGCAACTAGACTACAGAACGAGCTGGACTGGTCCCTTAGAAAACGTGTCGCGTGTCTGTAATTATTCATTATTCAATTTTCATTTTAATTTTGCATTAACATTGATTGTTCAATCCAATTTGTTATTAGTGTGTGTGTAAGGAGCGTTCACAGGTTAGTGGATTAAATATTATTTTGTTTTTGAGAGTTCAATTTATGCAAGTTCCTATTATTTTATTAATTTTTATGTATTTTTTGTTTGTTCATAACAATATAACATGTGCATTGTTCATGTATTTAACAAAAATCGTTTCATACTGTAAACAACACAGATAAAGAAGTAAATTAGAACCTAAGAAATTATGTGCTGTCTTTTTGTGCTGAGATTTTGATTTCGTGGATTTAGAGCGTGCATAAGGGCCTTGTTGAATTTACTACCATTTTCCTACCCTGACGAGAGAATATCCTAGCAAATTGAAATAATCAATCTAGAGATATTGGCTCAAAAACAACTATAGCTGAGTAGCTTTCCGTATGGGACCTCAGTACCTGCTGAGAAACTGGCTAACTAACAAAAAAACTCTTCAGTATTGAATATAGGTAGTGTTGATTAAATGCAGTGTGTGTTATTGAAATTTTAGCACAAAGACAAAGGATGGTACCTAATTTAAACTTTTATTGACTTAAATTATTGAATTATTGACTCACAATTATTATTAAAATGACACAGTATGTTTCGATTTTTGAGGAATGTCAGATCGAGGGTTTCTCTGCCGTGCTCTTTCCCCTCGTTAGTTCCAGGATGAGAACGGTACCATTTACTTTAATAATAAAGTAGACGTTTCACAAATTTTTCGTTTCTTTTACATATCATAGCTTCCCTTAAATTTCCCTTATATTTGCTATGTCGGGCGCATGTCCAGTAAGTAAAATTGAGTGTCTCCACAACGTAGGTCCTATTTGTTTTTCATTTCGTTTTTCAGAATATTTGTTGTTTAAAAGGTAATAAAAATTCTCATCGTTCAATCTCACTGAACGAACCCGGGTATGTTATACTACACCATGTAGATACAGTGGCCTCATACAGAGGCAAGAATATACTGACGTGGATGCGACCAGAAGTTCACGACGGGCAGCTCTGAGGAAGGCGGTAGGAATATAAAATACCCAGAGATAGTCTTTAAAATCCATGATATGTCGTTCTTATTGATTGATTTCTGTGTGCGCGGTGGTTGGAATATTCCACAAGTTGGCCTAGAAGGATTAATCTAGCGAATTATCGCGAAGAATTGATTGGCGATTCATCAAAGAATTCTAGCAGAAAATTTTCGAGGCAATTGGAAAAGGTTTGAAACGGTGAATAAGCAGTCTGTGACTTCGATCGAGAAGAGTTTTCGAATTTGATTGTACAGCGATCGGTTATAGTGGCATAGTTTTGTTTAGTTCCTGAATTTTTGCGTTTTCTAGGTTTGTCTTGATTTTTGTGTTATTGTTTTGAACAAAATTTAGATAGGCACTGATGTTTGGAAGAGTAGGCTGAGTTGTCTGCGGACCCGCGTAGGTAGGTACTCTACAGTTATTTATACACATAGAGCTTATACATGAATATCAATAAAATTAATAGTTAGGTACCGGTGTTGTACAGTCAGACTTTGTGTTAGGTTAGTAAAAAAAAGGAAATCAATTTGATGCGATTGGGCAATTTCTGGACTTTAAGAAAATAAAAATGTAAAATCCAAATCTCATTCTGGACCGGTGCAAAATCCATTTCGCTCTAACTTGACGTCCAAATTGAATGTTTTGTAGTGGGGCGGCGCGGCGTGGCGCACGCCGCGGGGGGAAAGTGCTCTTGATAAGCATGATTTAGCAGCCCCGGGGATATTGATTTTTGCGCCCCTCGCGTGCCCCCTCACCCTCTCTCAGTTTTATATGTCTGTTTTCTTACTGTAATAGCTTCGCGGCGGGGAGTGCGCGCGCGGGCGGGGCGGCAAGATGGTTTTCATTGGTGTTGTGTTTCGCGAGGGGAATGCGGGGGCGCCACCGCTGCCGCTAGCCGTACGCAAATACAGCCATTATGCCGGTGACACCGCGAATTGCGCCGCGACGGCACGTGCCGCCGTTGCCGCGACGCTCGGCCACTGGGCCTACGGCCTGTTGCCGGCGGCAGACGCCGCCGTCACCGCAGACGCCTGCTGGGACCGATTGTCTTCTTAGAATCAGAGGTTGACAAGACCCGAAGACAATGCTATTCCAAACCGCTTGACGCCTAATCGCTTTACTCTAGATACGAAGGCAGTTCGAAAAGGCCAGGCTTAAAGGAAAAAGGTGTCTGTTTATGCTACGACACCAAACGATTATTAAACTAAGATTAAAATAGCCTTTCTGGTATGAATACAGGATGTAGGTACTGTTCTGTGAAAATACACTTAGAAAAACTTATTAATTAATTAATAAATTTTATCATAAGAGCTGAGTAGGTATATAATGTTATCTTCTTCAGATATTGATAGGGATCAAGCGTAACATTTATTGAATAACTGATAATAATTATCTATGCAACCTTTTGGGATTACAAACAAACAGTTTACAGAATAGCAAGCAATATTTCCTAAATTTACGCCGTATCTGAAGATCTTCTAATCCGTAATAGTAGAGGTTGAATAAATTAAAGCAAATTTGCACAATATATTTCCCATTCTTCCCACTTCGACTAAATTTTTGTCATTTGCTATTGCAGGCGTTTATTTGAAGTATTATTATTTTATTATTGCCACTCTCTTCAGTTAAGTTATGAAATTTGGACTTTGTTATTCATCATGAACTTTCACACACACCACGTTCTGATTTCAATTTGGAATTTCCTCTGGCCTTTCCACTTCAATAACACTCAATTGGACATCATGTTATGTAGTGTAGTATAACATACCCAGGTTCGTTCAGTAAGATTGAACGGTGTGAATTTTTATTACCTTTAAAAAACAAATCTTCTGAAAAACTAAATGAAAAACAAGTAGGACCTACGTTGTGGAAACTTACTCAATTTAACTTATTGGACATGCGCCCGACATAGCAAATATTTGGGAAATTTAAGGGAAGTTGTGATATGTAAAAGAAACGAAAAATTTGTGAAACGTCTACTCTATTATTAAAGTAAATCGTACCGTTCTCGACCTGGAATTCTCGAGGGGAAAGAGAACGGCAGAGAAACCCTCGGTCTAACATTCCTTAAAAATCGAAACATACTGTGTCAATTTAATAATAATTGTGAGTCATTATTTCAATAATTTAAGTCAATAAAAAATTAAATTAGGTACCGTCTTTGGTCTTTGTGCTAAAATTTTAATTACACACTCAACATTCAATCAACACTACCTATATTCAATACTGAAGAGTTATTTTGTTAGTTAGCCAGTTTCCCAGCTGATACTGAGGTCCCATACGGGAAGCTACTCAGCTATAGTTGTTGATTATTTCAATTTGTTAGGATATTCTCTCGTCAGGGTAGGAAAATGTTAGTAAATTCAACAAGGCTCTAATGCACGCTCTGAATACACAAAATCGAAATCTCAGCACAAAAAGACAGCACATAATTTCTTAGGTTTTAATTTACTCTTTATCTGTGTTGTTTATAGCATGAAACGATTTTGGTTAAATACATAAACAATACACATGTTATAAAAAATGTTATAAGCAAACAAAAAATACATAAAAATGAACAAAATAATAAGAACTTGCATAAATTGAACTCTCAAAAACAAAATAACATTTAATCCACTAACCTGTGAACGCTCCTTACACACACACTAATAACAAATTGGATTGAACAATCAATTTTAATGCAAAATAGAAATGAAAATTGAATAAGACACGCGTCTAAAGGACCAGCCCAGCTTCTTCTGTAGTCTAGTTGCGTATTTTCTTGTCTCCTCTTCGGTTTCGGTACCATCGTTTTCTGTCGCGCGCCCCGTTCAAACCTAAATTTGATGGCGCAGACATGGTTGCAACATTTACTTTTATTCAGTAACCGATTTTTAAAAGTTAAGATTTGAAGAAATAATATTTTAAATAGATGGTTTTCCTCAATAGGAAGCCTTTGCCGTAAGGGGAAAAAAATGCCATTAATTAAGCCGTTTTTGTCTAAAGATTTAAAAAAATAAATAAACAAATTAACATTCAATGCAAATCAATAATCTTTCTCTTTCTATAGTAGGTACCTACATAGGTAAGATTCTTATTGGGCATGGATAAGGGATTAAATTTGAATAAAAATATTACATATTTTTGGAGAATAGAGACAAATAGCAAGCTGCTTGTCCATGTTTAAGATAGAGAAGTGAATATCGGACCACAAATTCCGAAACTTCGCTATTTTTGTAGAATTACGAATATGTGAAGGGACGTTAATAATCTTTCAATAACGCTTTTTTTTTGTTAACTTTTTTCACAAGGTATCAAAAACCAACTAACTGTAGTTCAATTAAAATATGTTTTTAGGTTCAATGAACAGAATATTCTTCTTCTTCATGGTTCTCTCCTTCCTTAAGCCGGTCCCAGACGCTAGGTGTATTCGGCGAATAGGAGAATATTCGTCATTTGCACGAATCTTTGCCTGATCTCCCACACCGCGTGGTGCTATGGCGAAGGTTTGGCTTGAAAATTGTTCGGCGAAGTTTCCAAGCAGAGGGCCGTCGATTTTCAGTGGCGTTTCATGCATGACGTTTGTTTAGTTCAAATGAACCGTGATGAAGAGCAGATTGTTCCGCCGCTACTTGTGTCATTTTCAGCAGGTATCTTTGGATTCCAAATGACAGGTTCATTTTCAAATAATTGGAAAAATTCTAACGTTAATTCATCGGTCCACTCCATTTCCTATTTCAATTTAAAATAACTAATAATGGAAGAATCAACCTTGCACACCGCTATAAACTGACAAAACACTATGCATATACCCCCGAAGCGTCTGGGAGCAGTGCGAAGTCATTCGCCTTCCTTTGCTTCGTGCCAGTTTACCGACAATTGGCGGGAAAATGACGAAGGACTAATATTCGCCAAAGTTACCTTCCCACACGCTACGCGAATAAGCCCGAATACCGAATGTTCGCCGAATACACCTAACCGGCTTTAACACATCCTCCAAGTTTTTGTGCCATCATGAACAGATTTGCTGTGAAACTTATACTAAAAGATAAGTCACGGTTAGCTGACCTAATACACATGATACCAAAAACAAAACAATTACAAACCATAGCTGTGATAAATATATTCCATGTCTAGTCTAAGAAAATAAGGAAGGCTTATTATTATAATAGGCAGCAAAATTTCGCACTTCATCTTATTTTAAATAAGCATCAAAGCATCTATCACTTTTAGTTTTAGAGATAGTTAACTTTGCATCCCCATTTAACTCTGCACTATTGTATATCAGACTTTCTTTAAAAACCTAGCACCTTCCATGGTTTTGCATTTCGAGTTGTGAGGTGTATTGGTTTTAGACCAGGAACATTAGATAAAGCTATTTCCATTTCCCTCCAAAAAATTAAGCCAATGAAACAAATACTGATGACGTTCGGAAAAAAAAACATCCGCTTCACGTCAAAATTAATAAAGAGTATAAATCCATTAGGGCTGCTCACCCTGCAGATTTTCCTGCTATTTTGGGCCAAAACTCTGATACAACTACGCCTGCTAATATAACTTAACTTCTTAACCCAATCCCCCCGAGTGAAATTAGCCAAGTTGGCCAATCGAAACTTTTTTGCTAACCTTGTTGAGAAATTGGTATTTACGAGGGAACTCGAAGAAGACATTCAAGAAGTTTTCATGTTTTTAATTTTTTTAACGCTAGAAGTATTAAAAATTAAGTTTTTGGTTAGGTTGTAGTTTAGGAGATTTATTATTAGAGAACAAGTGATAAACAAAAGATAATTAGTTAGTTTAACGATTATTTTGAAGTTTGAGTTCGAAATGTGTGTTGAGTCAAACAACAACTCAACACGCAAATCTATGTGTTTTAGAAATGAACATCCGAAAGTGAAAAGGACGCGAATAACAAAACTATAGACATAAACTCACGGGGCTTGGCAGCCAAACCCTTTTTCCTTAAGAGATCTATTAAAGTCAAGAACTGCCATTATCGCTCTTTCATGAAGTCCTAACTCAGCCATTGAAAAAATTTAAGTGCGTTTCCGTTGTTTTCTAGTAAAATACCCACTTTGGTTTATTATAACTGGTAAAGCTGCTTACCTTTCTGCTCAAGGACCGTACAAGCTACCTATTCCTTACAATAGAAAGGAATTTCAGGTTTTTATTGTGCCTGATCGCATTACTCTAAAAAGTTTCTAAAAGCAATTTTCCATGTTTTGTTGTGTTTTTCTTGCGAGCGGGTTTCTCGGTCTTATTGCGGTTCAAAACTAATTTGGTTATTTCTGTTTCAAAAGATTATTATTAAGTAAAGTAAGTAAATACTCTCTCAAATCCTAATTTTTGACGGGAAGCAACCACCACTTTCGTTTTTTTGAGGGTCTGGACATGAATAGTTTTGATAAATGGAACATTTTAAACACACCTTTTGTATAATTTGCCCAGCACTGGGTATGTAATATTTAGCTTTTTTAATTTGACACTTTCCGCATGAGGAGCGAGGTGAGGAAGAATACAGGAAAAACTAACAGGTGTGAGGTCAGGTGACCATTGGCGTGCTAACGTAGGGAGCCACCAACATTCCTTTGGAGTATCAGAATATAAAAGTTGGACTGTAGTCAATAGTTGTTCTGGCCGTCAACTGGCACGCACTTTGCATGAAGTCCTAATTTACAAAAAAACTCGGAACATCTTTTGAGGAAGTTTATCATCAAAGATTTAATCAAGAAATTTGATTCTGTTGACCTAGTTTTAGATGCTTACGGCCTGAAGGACTTCAAACAAAACAAATCACCATATTAAGGAGTTTACATGGAAAGGTTGTCGAATGTAACTAATTTTGCCGTTGTGTCTGTTTTGTTTGGAATTACTTCGCGAAGCAAGAGCGCGACCCAAGAGCCAGAAAATCAATAAATTATTACAGTTGGAGCCGCGAAGGACATGTTAGTAGACTATATGCGAGATCGAAAGAGGAAAGGCAACTTATATATCTGGAAAAACGAGCCGGATTCATCTCACAAAATACAAAACTATCTTCAAATAGAAGCTGAAGTAAGAAGAAGAACAAGAGTGCTGAAAAACGAGTGAGGCCAATGAAGGGAACCGAATTGAGATATCAGAGGCTTCTTCAGCGCCACGAACGTAACCTTCTACAAAATTTCGAAATCCCGTGGGATCAAGAGTAACACTCAGCAGTTCAAGGATACAGATCTGATGGGAGGAGCATTCTCAGGAAGTCCTGGACAACACAAATTTCAACCTGGATGATGACGTCTTCAAGAAAGTCTCACAAAAACCCACTCAAAACCCTCTTAGTATAGTCCGTTGCATGGTTCTTGAGCTACGGCTACTGAATAGACAGAGGGGACAATGGGCTATTGCTGCGTTGTCATATCGATAATATTTATTAATACATGAAAATTGCAATAAAATTTCCTTCATTTTCATCAAATAATAAATATTATTGATATGACAACGCAGCAATAGCCCATTGACCGCTCAAGAACCATACAGCGGACTATAGCGTTCCTTCTCATCAAGAGCTTGAAAAATCTATCAACCAACTGAAGAATCATAAAGCTAATGGGTTATTGTTAGAAAGTTTTTTCATGTAATGACCAACGTGAAATCAGGAACACAAGAGTCCGTGTTTGGGAATCGACCCACTGAGCAGTCGACTCAGCCTTTCCGTGTCAGTCCTTGACGCGGTTCGTCCTTGTTAGGACTCATCAGAAGGACATAGGCTGAAGCTCCCTGTCCAAGCAAAATTGAACTTTGTTGACCAGTCAGACCGGCGTTGAATTACACTAATTGCCCGTTGCGATCAAGAATTTACTCAACAAGCGTTATCTCAGTGGAACCTGTGGATTTTTTGGGCGGATTTTCGAATGTGGCTTGCCTCTAACCTCTCCTTGTGCCAGGTTTAAAACTCAAAATGAGTCAGAATAAAAAGAGGTAAGTACTTAAATTAATAAATTTTAATACAAAATACATATCCACCCGCTATTTAAATACAATTTAAAACCATTTTTCTCAGAGAATTGGACACATTCTGAAGCACTTGAGGATTGTTATTTATCTCTTGGATTTTGTCTGTCACTCGATGGCGAACCTAAATCGTTGACCAGAGTGGAAAATATTGTATTTTTGAGATGTGGCTACGAAAAAAAGGTTGATCGGACGATCCTGGGAGGATAAGGAATTTCCGTATTTCTGCTCATAACCCGGTCATCATATCGAATATTCGTGAAGCAGATCTAGTCTCTTACAGTGAGATGTTGCTCCATCTTTCTGGAAATAGCCTTGCTGAAAATTGGTCCTTTCTGTCAATTTTTCGTGTTAGGTCCACTGATCTCAAAAATAAATGAATAAGCAATCGTACAGCTTGATTGGCTAAACCTGTGCGAAAATTTGGGGTCAATATTCTAGGCCTAACGCCTGCGCAGTGTCTTATTTCGAACAACTGTTCTAAATTTTGAAATATCCTTCATTTTCATTGGCTATATCTTGCGCACGCACAGCACATGTATCTACTGCGCACGCTCACAGCTGTCTTGGTTGTTTACATTATGACTTCGTAAATTAGCAGCAGTAGAAGCGTTCTTTGTTTATTTTATCAATTTATTTTTGAGATCAGTGGTTAGGTCTTGCAAAGGATGATGCACACTATAATAATAATAATAATAATAAATTTGTTTATTGACATTCAAACATTACAATTTCAAATAATACAAATAGCAATTCTTTTAAGGTTGCCTATATGAAAACATGTAAATGGCAATAAACAGACTCACGTTTGAAGTGTTACACACTTGTTGTGAGAAGGTTGTTTGTGAAGGAATACTTCACAGTTTTATAGTCTTAATCGGTTAGAAAAGTCTTGATCGGTAAAAATGTCTTAATCGAGGATAACGTCAATTTCGAGTTTTTTAAGTCACATTCGAGAATATATTTGCCACATCATATCACTACAGAACACTTTTTTCAAGTCACTTAGATTATATTTTTAATAAGGTCATTTGCACCTTTAATCCAGTTTTTAAATTCCTTTTTAAATTTTTGAATTTTTCTTTCACCTTTCACATAATCTGGGATAATGTTGTACAATCTAGGAGCAATATAGCCAATATGTCTAGTGCCTATTGTTTTATTGGCTCTTGGAAGTTTAGACTTTTTATTAACTACATTTCTTGTTTGGTGCGGGTGACTCATGACTTCAATTTGTTCTTTATTTTTGAAAATCCTTAAAGCTACCTTTTCACACATTAACTGCCTGATATTTAAAAGTCCGCTTTCATTGAATAGCTTTTCTGTGGAATATTTTCTATCTTTGTTGAAGATTACTTTAAGGATCCATTTTTGAATTGTATTTAGTTTTGAAATATTAAAGTCATTAACGCCACCCCACCCGCAGAGGCCATATGTCAAGTGAGACTGAAAAAGTGCAAAGTACAAAGTTTTGAGATCAGACATCTTAAAATATTTTCTGAAACATTGAAATCTAGACACCAAATACCTGAGCTTTTTTACAAGGTTATTTACATGCAAATCCCACCTTAAGTGTTGGTCTATAGTAATTCCCAGATATTTAACCGATTCCACTTGTTTTATACTTCTAGAACCCGCAATAATTAAGCTTCCACTGATAGGCAACCCTGTTTTATAAGACGAAAACGGCAAATAATATGTCTTATCTATATTTACTGTAAGAGAATTATGATTGAACCAGTTTTGTATTTGTTTGAAATCTTCTTCAGCTATTTGCTTTACTTCCGGCCAAGTGTCCGCACTGAAAAATCCGGCTGTATCATCTGCAAAACTTGCCAAATCGCCTCTGGTTTTTACGGAAAATAGGTCATTGATGTAAACGATGAATAATAATGGACCGAGGACCGTTCCTTGTGGGACGCCATACTTTACAGTTTTCATTGAGCTAAAAGTATCTTCAATTTGCACTGTTTGATTTCTATCCTTTAGGTAACTCATAAGCAGCTCAAGGCACGGTCCTCTAAGTCCAATCCGTTCCAGTTTCCTGACAAGCCTTGCATGATCCACCGTATCAAACGCTTTGGCAAGATCGACGAAAATGCAAAGTGAAGGTTTTTTGTTGTCTAATGAATCATTAATTTTTTTAGTTAAATTCACTATTGCATCCTCAGTCGATCTGCCAGCTCTGAAACCAAACTGTTTTTCCGAGAGCAGTTTATGTTTTTCAAGAAAACCAATAAGTCGTTCCTTTATTGCCATTTCGAAGACCTTTGCAACAGATGAAATGAGAGTTATAGGTCTATAATTTATGATATGCTTTTTGTCCCCTCCTTTATATATTGGTTTAATAATCCCAATTTTTAAGATTTTAGGAAAATATCCAGTTGCAAAGCATTCGTTTATTAAGAAGGACAGATGTGGCGATATTACTTGTGATATATTTTTTAAAGATTCCGCTCTAATTTGGTCATGTCCTGGAGTTTTTTTTGATTTTAGTTTTTTTATGTTTTGAATTTCTGTGGGTGTGGTTGGGGTTAAAAAAATTGAATTTAAAGTCTTGGGTTGTTCCTCTGGTGTCATATGTGGGGGTTTTATTTTTTTTGCATAGATTTCTCCAAGTTCAGAGTAGTGTTTATTGAAAGCTTCTACAATGTCTGTTGTATTTGTGTATGTTGTGTTATTATTTACTATTATTTGTTTCATATCTAGATCTGTTTTTTTGTTGTTATTTGTTATGTTGTTCGTCATTTTCCATAGCCTTTGAGAGGAATTTGTGGCGTTTTTCACCTGTTTTTCGTAATACCGCTTTTTAGCGTTGTTTATTTCGTTTGTTAAATTATTTTTATATTTTTTATAATTGTTATGCAGTTCTTTGTTCTCCGGCTGTAACTTTACTTGTGTGTACATTTTATTTTTTTGGGAGACAGCATTTATCAATGTCTTTGTCATCCAGTTTTCAGATTTTATTTTAGAAGTAACTGTTTTTGTGCAAGCCTCAGTTGTTGATTTAATTTTTTCAATCAGAATTTCTGCCGCGCTCTCTAAATTCTGGGTTCTATAAAAATTGTTCCACGTTTCAGGAGCTTGCAGTTTGTTAATCACTTCCTTGTAATTTGTGTAAATTTTTTTAAAAGTCTTTTGTAAAGAACGTTTTTGCCTTTTTTCAGATTCTATAAAAGCCATAATTGGAAAATGGTCTGTTAAATTGTGTTCGAAAATGATGGACTCTATTTTTAGCTGTTTCTTGTTTGATCTTAGAAATATATGATCCAGGCAAGAACACTGATCACCTCTGACCCTTGTTATTTTATTTATGTATGGCAGGAACCCGTTGGCATACATACAATTAAGGTATTCATCTGAGACATTGCTTTGCTTCAAAATGTCAACATTGAAGTCTCCAATAATAATTTGACAAGTTTTTATTGGTTTTTCTTGTAGGTAATCATCCAGACTCTCTATGAAATTTAAGCAGTTAATCTCATGAGATCTATACAGTGCAGTTAAATCAAATTCAGTTTGATTTATGCTAAAGTTCAGTTCAATGCCCAGTGTAAGCCCAATATTGCATATTCTAGAAGCATAACGAATATCTGACCTGATAAAAACTACTGTGCCATCGTTTCTATTTAACCTACTATCATTGTAAATAAAATCGTAATCTGGAATGTGAAATTGACTTGGATCATAAATTATAAATGTTTCAGTTAGCACAATAACGTCAAACTGTTCATCTAATCCTTTGATAAATATAAGAAGTTCGTCTAAATTTTTTGCAATGCTACAAACATTAATATGGAATAGTTTTAGTGAATGTTTAAACTTTTTAGCTTTTTTTTGATAATCTTTAACGTTGTTAATTGTCAAGCATTCATGATTTGTAGGAGTAAATTTCTTTATATATTCATTCATGTTTTATTTAGAAACGTTGCCACAAACACTAGGTATATATAATATTATATGAATATGAATGTCAATAAGTAGCATACATACCAAATTTTACTAAATTACTTTTGTCGAGTTGAGCGACTAGATGATCGAGTTGCCTTCGTAGGAGGAGTATCTACCGCAGCAGGATTTCTGGTTATTACTTTTCTTCTTGGGTCTTGTTTGTCTCCTTTTTTATCGTCTGTTCCTGTTTTTGTATTTTCTTGCAGATTTGCTGGTTTATGCTCTTCAATTGGTGTCGCGGCTACTTGTTCAGGGGTATCGTCTACTGCTACGAAAAAGTCGTTCGAATCATCTTCCGTCAGGGATAACGCAGATAAACCTGGGACGCTTACAGAGCGCCTCGGAGGCGGCCCATAAAAAACATCTTCGTCTAAATCACCAGATGTCGATTTGAAAATATCACTTTGTAACAGATCTTCGTATGTGTAAATATCGTTTCCCACATGTAAATTGTTTTTTTTAATGAAGGCCGTAAGTCCAAGTTTTCTAGCTTCTTTAAGGTTACTATATAGAACTTTATTAATCTCTCTTTCAGCCTTAGTTAGATCGTTCGATAAAAAGACAGATTTTCCTTTTAGTTTGCGGGCGTTTTTAAGCAAGATGTCCTTTTTAATGTAAGTTGTTAATTCAACTAAAAGTGGTTTTTTTTCGGTTTCTGGTCTGCCCAAATAGTACGTATTATTTATTTCATTAGCATTAAGGTCTACTTCCAACAGGTTTTTAAGTTTATCCACTACCCATCTCACTAAGTTTTCTCCTTTCAACTCAGTTTTATTTGGAAGCCCATATATGATAAGATTATTTTTCCTAGCCTTATTTTCTAAAACATTTATTTTTAATTCTAAATCTTGATTTTTGTCTTCAAGAGTTTTTATTTTGTGTTTTAAAACATGATTTTCCTTAATTAAATCATCGTTCACTTTTTCTATTTTACTGCTGAGATCATTGCTGCTAGCAATAATTAACTTTTTAATCTCTTCTAACTGATCCTTATTGCTTAAATCTCCTTTTGTATTTGGCATATTCCTTTTTACTTAGAAAATTAAAATTAAAATTTTAACGTGTATGTTCACCTCAAATATCTTTGATTCACCTATACGCTTTTTTGTTTGCCGATCGGAATGTCTGGTTATTTCAATTTAGCAACAATGATTCAATTTAGGTACTTATAGAAGGCCAAAGTGCAAAAAAAAGTATGTGTACATACCAAGTGAATGTTGTTGATAACTTTTGCCACTTTTCGTAATTTAATTCAACGTAAAACTAGTAAAATTTAACATTTTTCACGAGACTTCTTTTAACAGGTTACTTGTTCTAAAGGCGACCACTACACACTTCAAATGGAATTTCAAAAAATCCACGATTTTGATGAAATTTTGCTATGTTGTACCATCCTTCATATCGATCACTGAAAAATTGGTTCTCCCTTCTAACCTAGCTAAAATTGTGTCACCTTTAGGTATACTGTAATATTCTCTACAAATAAATTAATTTAAGGGCTTAGGATCCAGGCACAGTCGAAGCGAACCATTGGGCTTCTCAACAATCATCATGTAAAGCCAATGGTTATTTTCTCTGCGCTTGAATTACTGGTCTTGCATTATCTTTTAACTTTATATCAACCATACCAGGTATACAACCTAGGCCCTGAAAAATATCCTTAACCCTTCGACCTACAAGCTTTTTTTTGCACGTTTTTTGATAACCTGGGTACATTTTGTCCCCACGATTAAAGTGAATGTTTTAGTGGAATAGGTAATGCCATCATCAAATGAATAATAAATACACATTTGAGAAACATCTTTAACAATAAAAAAAAAATATAAAACATAATTTTGAGAAACAAAATTTCGGGCGCTAACTTTGGTATGGCTCCAAACCCTTCCACAGCACACAGAACTGTCCTAGAATTTATTATTTTTTATTTATTATTTTTTTTAATTATTATTATCATTATTATATGTTGTTATGTATCCAAAGTATTAAAACCTCCTTTTGTAGAGTTGAAATCAAGAATAATTTGTTTTTCTGCTTTACTACAACCTGGGTACAAAATGTACCCTTCCTCAATTATTGTAAATAAAAATTAAATAATTTAAACAACATCACCTACAATCTGCATGCACGTGTATACACTCAAAAAAATCTTGATCATAATATCAATGAACTGCTTTCATAAATTACATTTTCATTGATTCAGTGAAATTTTCATTAATCCCAGGTACAGAAAACTGTAAGTATTATGATTTCATGAACAGCTATCATTAAAATAAAGAATGAAGCTTCATCAAGTTATGAATAGTCATCTACATGAATCTATGTTGAATAGTGCATCGGTTACAAGAACTAAGTTCATTGATATTATGAAATTAAACCTTGATATTAAAGAAAATTTCTTTGATGGGAGCTTCCACGGAATATTCATAATATAAATGAATATTAACATGAATAATATGAATATGGTTCATATGACCTTACTAGAAAATTATCCTTTTAAGAACGAAATTCATTGATACAATGTACGGTTCATTTAAAACAAGCAAGTATTCCTAGAAACAAAGCTGCAACCATTACATCAAGATAAATCATAAATACAATGAAACAGTTCATAGCATTAATGTAGACAGTTCCTAAGCACATGCGCAAAGGTAGCTGCAGTCGGGCAACGACATAGAAAAATATGTTGAAATAGGAATAATTACATTTCTATTTTCTGGGTGCACTGCTACGTACTTCGTTCAAGTCGGTTTTTTCGGTTTTGTGTTGTTCGAAGTGTTAAATAGAAAGTCGATTATACCTGTCGCCGGTTTTTTCTAAAGGTAAGTTGTATACCTCTATTACCTCTATAATATGTATACCTATTATGTAGGTAGGACTTGGATGCACGGAGACGGTCTAGTCTCAAAATGGGAATGCGAAAGAAATGACCTACAGATTTAAATGTCATCCGGGGAGAACGTGAAAGACAAAAGCGTCAAGAGCTCCTCAGAATTTCTAAGGAATACTGAAGTCTCTAAAAGTAAGTATACTCAATCCCAAATCAAGTTGTAATTTTTTTAATCGATATATTTTTGTTAAATGGTTTTGTTTCACTAGGTAGAAAAGCAGAAGATTCAATACCGCAGCTAGTGTTTCATAGCCGAGGCAAGGAAACCAGCCAAAGCATCAAATCTTATTTTCTGATGTGGCTTGTTTTAGAAACTTTGGATGTTATAGTTCAAAAACAGCTGGAACAAATATAGATATAATATATATTTATGGAAACAGGATTTAAGGAGGATTTGAAAGATAATAGAATATACGGTTAGTGTCATTTAAAATAAAAATACATAAGTAGGTACTTAGATTTTTAAATTTTCAGATTTTGGGATGCCCATTGGTTTGTTTGACAATTCTGGAAGATGATACGAAGAAACCATGCAACTTTTGCATTAAAAGCTTTTTTCCTATTGCTCATATTCATCAGTACAGGGGACACGCAAATATAAAAAATGACCCTTTACCCCATTTAAAATCATAAGTATATTTAAGGCATAATTCATGAAATTATTTTAATAAAAATAAAGAATATGGTATATATTATTGAAAACGTCATTATTAAATATAATGAATGCAATTCTTAGTATTCAAGACTGTGATTCATAAATACAATGAAAGGGTTTCATCAAATTATATCTGGGCTTCATTAATATTATGCCGTCTGTTCATCAGGACAATGAAAAAGTACATATAAACTAAGAACGATGTTTATTGTTACTATGAAAAGTTTCATTAATACAAAAACCTTACTACATACCTTAATGTTCGTTGTTCATACACAAGATGAATCGAAATAGGAATTAAGAAATTGTTCATACTTCAATAACTTAGAGATCATGTAATCAAAGAAACCGTTCTTTGGACCGATTTTAATGAATTGTTCATTAAATCTAAGAACAACTTCTTTTTATTTATGCTACTATTTGGTTGAGTGTACTGCGATAATAAACAGCTATTAAAAGTGGCGCTTCGCTAACCTGTCAAATCCACAAAATATGCTAAAAATTCGGAGTGTGGGTCCAAAATGTACCCGGGTTGTAGGTGGAAGGGGTAAACCTATCAAATAATTCTGGTTTTGTTGCTGGTAATGGTTCATTATATACTAAAAGTTTATTTTGAATAAAATAATTCTGGAAATCTTATTAAATTTTAGGCAGTCATTTAATCCTAGTAAAGGTTCAGAATTTTCCATATCGACTATCAAAAATTTTATGCTACTTACTTGATCCTTGTACTTGCATAACAACATAATTTCACCTAAGGGCTTAGACCTGAAATTTCCATAAGAGATTATCGTAACTGGACTTGGAATGATGTTTGCTTTATCAATATTTAGAGATTTTAGAAATCTTTCTGGCAAAACACCAGCCTCAGCCCTTGTGTCCAATTTAAAATGTACATCATATACATCCTGAATTTTAATGTTTTCATACAAGTTTTTATTTATTTCAAAAGTTTGTTTTTGTTCACAAATAAAGATTGAGTTTTCCTCACAATCTTCACTCGCATGATCCTCAGCTGCTTGTATATTGAGATTATCTAGGCGTTTCTGCAGTTGGAACTCTAATGATTGTTTTGTTGAAAATCTTCCACTTCTTTCTTGTTTATTATCACTATTTTCAGCAAAGTTCTGATTTGAAAAAGTACCTTGACGTGTGGATGGTTGTTGATCTTTATTTTTGAAAAAACAAACTTTGGCAAAGTGACCCTTTCTTTGGCAAATCGCACAAGTTTTATTGTATGCTGGACATTGCCATGGTTCATGTTTGTACAGTGGCGCACCCAGAATTTTTTTTTCGGGGGGGGGGGGGGGCTGGGTGCTGGACTTGAAAATATGTTAGATACATGTTATATGAATGACCAAATCTGTCTTTTTTTTTCTTTTCTTGACATGACCATTGACATAAGTCATAACAGTGTGACAACCACCTAAAGATAACATCACATAACAATTTACTATATAATCTCCTGTGTGGTTCGGTAAAGCTGTTCTACAACATAGTTCTGGAATTTTGGTTTAAACATCTTTTACACCTTTCGATTTGTTATATCATTGGAACAAGCTTTGATATTACAATATACACCGTTTAGGTAACCTCACTTGACTTGCAAATTACTATCGGGGCGGTTTAAAGGTGTAAAACTAGTTATTCCGATCCACGAAAAAAAGGGTTTTCACGAAAATATGGACAATTCCACCCAAGTCTAGGGCACAAATGGTAATGGAAGTTATAGGCAGTACCAATATATACCGTTTAGTTGACTTGCAAATTACTTTGAGGGTGATTGAATTGCGATTCATCGAAAAAAGGTTTTTTGTGAAAATATGGATATTTCCACCCTAATCCAATCCACTTAGTATCCGGACACAACGCGTGAAATAAACGTACTCTTTCTCACTTTTTGTATATACCAAGTTTACCTTCTGTGAAAGAATTTCTATTTACTCTTGGGTAGCCCCATACCCTCCACTGTATTTTGGAAACCAGTCATAGGATCACCTTGGGCCCATGAGAACTTTTGATCAGTAGAGCAAGATCTACATATGAAAATTTCATTAAAATCGTTGCATTTTTAAAATCCCATCTAAAGTGTGCATCGTCCTTTGTATTCGACTCTATAGCCATCTTCCCGGACTTGGCTCCACATTTTTTAAAAAATACTCTGTATAGTATCTATAGTCTATTCTGTCTATACTTTACTTCAAGGAATAAAAGTGGATGTAGCATTTCTAAACAAGGGCATCCTTGCCTTCTTTTTAAGGCTTATTTTCATCACCCCTGGGAAAAATAAAGTGTCTAGTAATTTCTCTTAAGCCAATATTAACTGAATTGCTAATCATAAAAATAAAAGCTAGAAAAAAAAGGTATATCTTTTATTTGAGAACATCCCGCAACCACTATAATCCTAGACAGTGCAATGAACGACCTTGGCGTGGGCTCTCACAAACCGATGTCGGTCGGTCGCTTCGGTCTTCGTAGTACGCGATGCGGATATTTTGACACTTTGTAAAATGGTAATGGTGACAATCTGCTTTTGATCTCGATGCGGCGGCAACAGCCGGCCATAAAGCGACGGCGGCGACGAGGGCGGCGACAGGCGAGGCGTGCTTCCACGCTCGCTATCCTGCTGCCAGCCCGCTTTGGGGATTTTCATTCATGAGGATCCTGGTTCAAGTTCATAACAACACTTTAGAAAGCCGAATGGCTCTTTTTTGCACTTTCGGGTTTGCCTGTCTGCCTGCTTCACTGTTTTTCTTGTTTTTTTGGTGAAAATTCCGTTATTTAAAAACGATTTAGGTACAAGGATCGGAAAATTACCGTGTTTAACCGAATACTTGCAGGTTTTAGGATTGAAATAAATATTGTAATTGAGAAGGTATTAATAAACTAAAGACGCAAATATATAGGAATTATGAAGAAATTTTAAGACTTTTAGGGAAGTTAAGAAAGTGAGTCGACTTAGTAGATCAATAAAGAACATAGATGGACAAGTGGATTAGAAAAAAGCAAGTGAAAATTTAAAAAAAAAAAAAAAAAAATATGAGCGACTTAAATACTTAAGGAAAACGCACGCACAAAATGACAAACTAAAATATTTAGATGATCTTGGAGAAATAAAAACTAGGTAAGGCTGACGAACTGGAAGTATGAGCAGAATTATTGAAGGGTGGAAATAAATAATATTTATCCTGAATTCCTGAAGGGGAAACGATCAGGTACCAGAAAAGACCGACGACCGAATATCGCTAGGGAAAGCGAAAAGGATAGGAAAACAATACACAAACAGAAATTATCAAACAAATGGAACACAGGAAGCCTCTCTTAAATATTGAACAAGAGAAATAAAAGAAGGACTTAATGAAGGAGTTTCTGGAAAAAATACGAAAAATGATTACTGGATCAATCAGGGGAACTTGGAAGGGAGTACCAAATGTAACCTCTGCGGTTGAAGATGACATTTCAAACGTTACTGTGAGGTATGGTTAAAATCTCGCTCTCCTTCTGGTGAGTCTAGGTCCTCGATGGAGAAGTTGCAACATTACGATTCTGAAATTGAACGTTGTTCTGATAAACTGCATAATGAGGCAGGTACCTTATCCAGGCGTCCCAGGCGATCCTGTCATTTTTGATCCTAAAGGAATCCGGCAATAGACCGCCAACAAATTAGAGGCTAAAAAAATCCGGCGAGCGGAAAAAGAAACAAACAAAGATGCAATTCCATCAGCAGAAGGTCAATATTATACTTTCACCAGATGCTCTACAGAAGGAATACTATGACTAACGACTGTCCGCGCAGGCGGAAATAAGAGTGCTGGAAGCATGCGGGTCAACAAAAAACAGGTGGCCATTTTTCCAGTTCTCGTGACATCAGTCCATGGAAAGAAGAATCACGCAGGCGTGAGGGTAGACCCAGTGGCGGTCCATACATGATTTTCTGGGGGGGGGGGGGGGGGGGGTAATGGATGACGGGAAAATCATCCAGTGTCGGAACGTACCGCCGAAATTTTTTTTGGGGTGCCACGCCCAAATTTGCACCCGAAAGTCGTTTAAAAAACACGTTTGGGGCAAAAATGTATCCCGATGCCGTCAAAATAGTTATACAGGGTGTCCACTTAGTGCGATATCGGACGATATCTTCTTACAGGGTGATGCAAGAAAAAAAAAAATCAAAGTTGTTTGATTCTCTAAGGTGCATTACTCAAATATATTCTTAAATATACACGGTGCTCTGTAAATGGGGTATGCGACAGAAATTTGTTATTTTTAAATGGAACACCCTATATTTTAGTACATTCTATCCTATACATACTTTTTGTTAGGAATCATCATACCAAAACTCAACCGTTTTTAAAATATTTAATATTTTTTCAAAAAATCGCAGCTTGCATCTGTCAGCAAAAACTTGCCATATGAAATACCCCCTCGCTCCTCATAGTCCTCATACGTGAAGTGTCAGTTTAAATACAACGGACTTTACTCTCATTTACTTCATGGTCCTATGAAAATCTGTTAACATTCTACAGGGTGTTAGCAATACTGTACACAAAACCAGACATTTCAAACAACCATTATAGCACTGTATAGTAGTAAGTACGCAAGATTGTTTGACAGAGGTAGGTTGCCTGATAACTTCATGACGTCATCTGGAGTGCTTCAACATAATGCAAATCTGCATAAGGCTCCCAAATGCGTCATTAAGTTACCTATTACCAGACAACCTATTAGGCCAAGGCACTTAGCGAAATAACAGCCATATTTTAACATAAAATTTAACAGCAAACTATCGCTGCAATATTGTTAAGGATCATTTATAGATGCTAAAAACGAAAAATGCAACATCTAATTACTTTTAGGGGATTTTATAAACAATATTTAGTGCAAAAACAGGGCTTTTTTTTGTCTATTTCACTGTATTTCGAAAACTAAGGAT
This sequence comes from Ceutorhynchus assimilis, assembly GCA_917834065.1. Lineage (NCBI taxonomy): Eukaryota > Metazoa > Arthropoda > Insecta > Coleoptera > Curculionidae > Ceutorhynchus > Ceutorhynchus assimilis. Next base: position 24,809,215 of record OU892277.1, on the reverse strand, counting down.
CGGATGGTTTTGCTACTGTGGCAATAGTTTTCGAGCATTGAACAAGCTTTACAATGAGCCATCATACAACCCTGTAGGTCTTTTAGTCTTCGAGAAATGATTTTTTTCCTCCAAAAAAAGAGATTTTCGTAAAAAATTCCTAACTTTTTTATTTTTCATGCTAGATAATTAATTTTTCTCACATACATAGTAGATGAGGCAGGCTTTATTGTCAAGCAAAATGGGGATGTTTCTAAAGCAGTCTGTCGAATTGAGGATAATTTTTTTATATTTATTTTGAAAAGTCCACTGATAAGTCGAAATGCCAAACTATCTATCCTCTATCTCTGATTTTCCATTTAATTTTTTTATCGCAAGTAAAACGGCTTCGAACATGACTGAAAATGGAAAAAATTGACGGGAATTCAAACGGAGTGACAGCGAGCTCCATTTTCAGTGATGTTTGGAGCCGTTTTACTTGCGATAAAAAAATTAAAGGGAAAATCTGAGATAGAGGATCGATAGTTTGGCATTTCGACTTATTGGTGGACTTTTCAAAATAAATATAAAAAAATTATCCTCAATTCGACATACTGCTTTAGAAACATCCCCATTTTGCTTGACAAGGGTATTATGCCGAAACGACCCATCGGACCGGGCCCAAATTTGAGCTCAATAAAGCCTGCCTCATCTACTATGTATGTGTGCAAAATTAATTGTCTAGCATGAAAATTAAAAAAGTTAGGAAATTTTTACGAAAATCTCTTTTTTGGGGGAATCAAATCATTTCTCGAAGACTAATAGACCTACAGGGTTGTATGATGGCTCATTTTAAAGCTTGTTCAATGCTCTAAAACTATTGCCAAAGTAGCAAAACCATCCGATCATTAGTTTTCGAAATACAGTGAAATAAACAAAAAAAGCCCTATTTTTGCACTAAATATTGTTTATAAAATCCCCTAAAAGTAATTAGATGTTGCATTTTTGGTTTTTAGCATCTATGAATGATCCTTAACAATACTGCATCGATAGTTTGCTGTTAAATTTTATGTTACGAAAAAATTTATCTGCCCTGGTCTATATGAACTTTAGGAACCTTGGTAGGTACACTTGGCCAAACATAAAACTGGTACAGGCAATATATATTTTGTAGATTGGCCTAGTGTAAGTCAAGCTTAATAACACAAAGTTTGTTCGGCAAAACTTAGGTCAGACAGTTTTTGTCAACGTCAAAGCTGAACAAAAGTAAATGCAACATATTTTTATGTTATGATTGGTTCAAACATGACACTGACTTGACTCTCTTTGTCATTGTTGAGGTGATAAAAAGGTCGATTTACACAAAACAACACAATAGGAAAATGCGTACCAGTTTCATGATTGGCCAAGTGTACGTCGGTACTGGTGAGCCTATCATATTCATAAGATGCCTTTAACCCTTTACTTTGTAGAACTTGTCTTTTGTTCAAATTTCGTGTAATTGATAAATGTATAAAAAAAAAGTTTGTCTGGGGGGGGGGGTAATTACCCCCTCTACCCTCCCTTTAAACCGCCCTTGGGTAGCCCTCGATGGACAGGGAGGCATGCTAAAGGACATTTATTTTACAGATATAGAGATGTTATGCGTGCTAAAAGATGCAATGATAATGATTACGAGCCTGACGGAGAACAGATCTGGATGACATCAGTCTCAAGGACATGGTTTTAAGGATGCTGGAAGGCATAGTACTGGTGGAAGTAGGGAGTTTGAGGATAGTAGATGGAATCATTATGGATCTGTGTGCAGGTATAGACATAATTCAAGAGAAAAAATTGTCAGATCGGGACGATCTGATTTGAGTAGAGCTTACATTGCTGCGTAGAAACCGGCGTGACTGTTTACGACCACAGTCGCGTGGATATTAGGTAGTCAACTGATTGTTTTAGTTTATGAAGCGCGTATGTCAGTCACTTAATTTAAAAAAGGAAATTGTTGTATAGAGTAAAGTAAAAGCGATAAGTCATTTGTATATTTCTTTACGTCAATTAGTTCAATAAATGTTGTTTTGATTGTGGGAAGAATTCCAGTGGATCCGCGGAATTTAAAGTATCGTCCAGTGATCAAAATTGGAGTTACTTATCTATAATTTCCGGACATATAAGGGGCCGCACTCCTCGTAACAATGTTTTCCGGCTATGGTAACCCCAAGACGCGTATTGCTTTTAATTCGCTTCATCAAGTCAGGCGTGGTTAAATAGTAAAAAAAGGGAAAACTCACGCAATGCACAAATTTGCAAATACTTCCATCCAGCTCACATCCGCGCGATGAAGCTAATTAGCAGAAAGACGTGTCTTTCCTCGACTGCCTGCGAACTTTGCCGATAAATCTATTTCTCACATTCATCTAGTATCCGCTAATAGCAATGCCGCGAGACGAAACGAGGGGGCGCTATCTGTCGTATCGGCGAGAGAACCACGAAATGTGACCATGGAGACGATCTCTCGTCCTCTCTCGTTTTTCTCGTCTTTCATCAGTTTTTGTATAGGTAATTTCGTCTCCGAGGTCTAGCATATTCCCAAAATATATTTTCAAACCTTTCCTGAATTCGTATAAAAAAAGTAGGCTTAAGGTATCAAATCATGACGTGGATACCTGTTGAGACGTTGTTATGTTAGGAATAAGCCAAGTGCCAAAATGTTAAGACTTGCTACTTGTGACTATACTCACGTCAGTACATCAACTTCATCAGTCATATATCATAAAACCCTTCTGTCAACTTTGTCTTATCATGAATTTCACTGTTATGCTGCAGAAGCTTTTTGTCTCTAATAATATTATCATCTGCGTGTCTTGTCTGATGATTGAACAATTGTCTGATGTATTAACAAGGAATGTTGTTTTGTCCTCATTAGTCAGTATTGTTTGTATTAGTAATTAGTATCTACTACTAAACAGAGAATGTCTAGAAAACGCGCCTTATCTATGCAATCATTTTAGTTATATAAGAACTATTAAGCCTTTGTTATCATTTTTTTTTTCAGTATTAATAAATATTGTGAACAAGGCAGGAAAAATAATTTATTTGTTAACAAGAAAACTGGATCATCCACAATTTTACATCCACTGAATTGAATTGAATACCATCAGGTTATGGGCACAGGACGACTAAGTAAGACATTGAAGAATTGTTGGAAGTCAGGAAGTCAGCAAACACGTCGAAAAGACATCAAAAAAGAATGTCAGAAAGTCAGCTATTTTGAGTGTGTTGAAAATCTTGTCAGTTATATGCCAGTTACTCAATTGTGTGAATTGTTTGATTGAGTAAAATTCAGAGATATTTGAATCCATCATTACTTTTTAAGAAGTATTCTATTAGAATATAATATTTTGTGAAATTAATCAATTGAATATTGTGAGGTGCAGGTAATTTTGATAAAAATCATGGGTTCGATCTTCAATTAAATCACATTTGGAAATTCCATCTAAAGACTCATGTAAACTATGTTTCTTGGAAATTTAAATTGAAGTTAACTTTGAAATCGAAAGGTTTATTTTTGGTAGCAACAGGTATTGAATTTAAGCCACATGGATCAGACGCTGACGATGCAATGAAGGCGTAGATCAAGCAGGATCTTGAAGTGCAAGCCTTAATCGGCTTGAATGTAGGCAGTAATACAACAACAAAAAATCTGCAAATTGCAATTCATCTTATCAAATGCTAAATCGACTGAATATTTTTTATGGCAAAAAGTGAGAACTTACTAGGCTTACAAAGACAGTTTTTTGACTTTAAGTATGTTTCCTAACTCTGGCCATTTTCATTTTAGAGCTTTCTTTGTGTATTCATCAGTATTTTTCAAAATAAAATACTCTCCCCGGCAATAGAAAAATTGTTTGTCGTTTACCTTATCCGACATAAAAAGTTCAATAATTTTTTTTCAATCCAATTAGCTGCAAAAAAAGCATTACCGCTAAAGCTAAATTACACAACGGCTTAAAACCATGTTTTCACAAACTCACGTCTAATAAATTAAATTAAAAAAATATTTAAAGGCATTAAAAGCGACTCGCTGCAATTTAAAGCGTATTAACTCTCTGTGTGTGAAGAAGCATAAATAAGAAATGCAAGAAAGAAGAGGTGGCAAGGCAATATTTAAATAAAATACATTTTAAGCACCAGGGTTAATTAACTGGCCAATAAAAATAGTTACTTTACGAGAATATTTAATGAGCAATAATTCTGAAATTTTATCTTTGCGTTTTCCATTAATTTTATATGGGTGTAGCCCGATTAATTGCATTTGCTAAATGTTTGTGACAATTAAATTAATTACGGCCGTTTGGGTCGATGGACACTGGAAAATGGCGTTAAGCGATAGTGATGACCGTGGAGGTCGTTTTTATTTATGATACTAATAATATTAAGCTAAATTTATAAAAATGTAAAATATTTTTTCTCATAGAATGATTCAAACTAAACAATAAGTTATTAATATTATACATCGTATGTATTTGGAATGAAATGCTGTAAGCGTATTTTTTCATAGGACTGTTATAAATTAAATCCAGCCCGTAATTTGGAAAATGGTATTCAAACATACGATGAATGTCTGTTCCAAATGGTAAATTTTTAATATGCTGTTTCCTACTAATTCTCATTCTGTCAATCATAAATGGGATTGGCATTTCTGGCTAGGGCAAAAATCTGTTTAAACAGCGAACCTGAATCCACCTCTATCCATCCACCATTCTGGTAATGCTGATTCTAGATTTTTTCGGGTTTGAATTTATTTTTCGTAGTTAAAATGCGAAATATCGCGTTTTTAAAGCTGATGTTTGCTTATACCTATAGAGGAAAATATTAATTGTGTTGGCATTTAATATCCTCTGTGAACAATTATTGTAGAAAATATGATCTGAAAAAATATTATAGGGTCTCTATGCTATGCCTAAATTAACTGCACTTTATTAGGAATAAAAATATTATTTTCTTTGGTGCCTATATCTACCTGTCGAAATATTTCAGACATACCTACATAAACTTGAAAAAATTAAAAATTCTGAAAACTACTCTCGCCCCTGTAATCGATACACGTACTATGACTATGGTAAATCTAACTGGGCAGAAAAAGTGCTACGGCATTTATCTTGTTTATTGAATGAAAGTGCCGCGAAACCACATACCCTCTGAACTGGAAAAACGCGAAATCACTGAGTTGAATATTAAAAAGATGGTCGCGCAAATGAGGTCATTATGATATTTGCTATAATAAAATGTGTTTCATACCTTGTTGAGTGAGGTTCACAAAAATCTTGTTTGATTTCGCCGAATTTTGGACACGGCCCATTTGATCGGTGATTACTCGAAGATAATAACTTTCGAGATTTTTGGAAATAGGCAGATACTGCAAGGTCAAATATTTCGAAAATTTATCATCGTGTCTGTTTCCGATACAACCTTTCGAACAAATCGAGATTTCTAAATTTTTTTCATAACTTGGCCCGATAGGACTAACCGCGGGGTTCCAATCGAGATTTTTTTCAAATTCCTCGATGAATTTTTTTTCTTTCAAAAACTAGACAAAGTAATTAGACGGTGTTTTGTTCATTGTTTTTTCTTCGAAAACTTGATTTGCCCAATGAAAAATGGGAAGAAAATGAGTCGGCCAGTAATTCGGCAAAAGGTAACGGTTTTTCAAAAAAAAAAAACTAGGTTAAAGAATGCTTTCATAGCATGAATAGGGCCTGGCGACCGAGTTACCTGAGCTGAAGTACTGTTTCCTTTACCTAGTCTTAAGAGTGCTTCCTCTTCTTCTCCTACCTTTCCTATCCGGTGACACCCCTGATTGTCTTATTTTTTCATCTTTCATCCCTTGGAGTAGGAGTTTGGGAGAAGAGCTTCTCAGCTTTTCTTCTACCGAGCCAGTATCACCTCTCGCTCTCATTCTGTTCCTTGTAAATTCGATTCGAATTGTCTCGACCTGGGAGCGTAACTTTCGATTTTCAACGTTCTACCCCTTTCTCTCCCTTATTTTTATCCTTTTCCATTTTTCATCCTCACTGACTTAGATGATCGACATCCTTCGTCAAAGAATTCCGGAGTTGAATTTCCCCCTCCATTCGGATCTCCGGCAGGAGGGAGTAAGAGGAGAGTTTACATAAAGTTTATTTTTCGAATTTTTCAACATCATATGTATTAACGCCAACTTAAGCTCAGTGCACCAATATCTTGAGCAGAAAAATCCACATATGCTGGTCTTAACGGAAACGCAAGTAAAAAATCCAATCCATCTTCTATGTCCCGGATGCATCTAGACATTCCACTATACAATTCGAAACCCGTCTCTAAGGCGATTGGCTGATCTAAATAATATTTTGATATGAGGCCGAAACGCATAGTGGAATGTGTGAGCAGTGCTTAAATCATGAGTGGAATGTTCATACTCATTATGCATAAGTGCAACAACAGAAGTGCTGAACCACGTAGTAGAATGTCAGGACGGTGCCCAAAACGAGAGTGCAATGTCCTATGATTATTTTTGCGCTACGCATGGGATTAATTACTGGAATGTAGAAATTCTTCAAATAGGTAGTTTTTGTTTGTTTTTGAGGTGATTCAATTAAAAACCAATTAGGTATATAATATTATTTTAGTTCATTTTAGAAAATATGTAATTTATACCTACATAGTTTCCAAAATAAATATTTCCTAAAAATTTTTGATTTTGATCAACTTTCAATATTAGTCAAGAAAATGCAAATTCACTCAAACTAATCCAAACTAACCGGTCGGCCTAGGCCCTAGTGCGAGCTAGTCCTCGTAATTTACCATTTTGTTTGGAAAAACAGTTACAGCGTAGCGTCCTTTGAGCGCGCTTTGTTTTTCAAATAAAATGCTAACTTTTGCGAGGACCTAGATCGCACTAGGCGGACGGGTTAGTTTGAGTAAGTCTGCATTTTCTTGATTGTCATTGACTTAATTTCATGTGTCGCTGTTTTGTTTAGAGGTCGCCGTTTTAAATGTCGCCTAATATGTCGCGGTTTTAAATGTCGTTTTTTTTTTCTCACATATTGTGTCTTTTGGTATATCGCTGTCGCGTGTAGTATGTCGCTGTTTTGAAGTATCGCGCTTTTCAATGTCGCCCTCTTGATAGATCGCTGTTTTTTTTAGATGTCGCTATTTTGATATATCGCTTTAAAAATACGTCGCGTTTTTGATGTCGCTATTTCAAATATTGCCCTTTTGAACCGGAGCCGCGATAAAGAAATCAACATAGCATAACTTCCAATCAATTCTACATTCCACATCGCGATTCAGCACCGTTCGCACAATCCACTATCATATTGATCACCACGTATTGGTGGCAGCTTGAAATAAATCAACTGAAGCATATGACATTGCACTCTCGTTTTGGGCACCGTTCTAACAATCTACTATGTAATTCCGCACCTTCTATGGTTGCAATCAAAATTGAGGCGGGTGCCGAAATCTATAGTGAAATGGCTAAATGCATCCCGGATATGAACTTCATACGCGATTTCGCTTTGAGGGGACTTTGCGCGTTTTCTCGTAGTGAGAAGCTGTCTTGACACACAGAGGATGATCTCGATCATCTGTTCACGATGTAATTTGGCTAAAAATTACTTCTACGAACATGGTTAAATTTGTTTGTTGCATGTATCTTTCACCCAACGACTCCAGTTGTTAACTTCTATTTGAAAGTCTGGTAAATTCATTCGATTCTGTTCAGGAGACCCATCCGAATACCGAGATTATATTCTTAGGAGATTTCAATGTTCACCACTCAGAGTGGCTTAAGTTCTCGAACATAACAACCCATGCTGTGCCCGTATTCTAGAATAATCTAGAATTGAGAGAAAATTGCATTCCCCGGGGAGCTCCCTGATTTTTCTACTCCCACATTATTCTCTCAGTTTTAGAAATATATATTCTTGAAAGGAGGGAGTAGCTGGGAGGAAGTAAAAACATGCCCATAGTTGCCAAGTGTCGAATCCCAATTGTGTCCTTTCACAGATTAGAAATTTCTGACAGCCATATTAGGTAGGCATACCTTTATCAAAATTCAAAACCGTCAACGTCTTTCAAACTTTCAATTGATTCAATTCTTCCATGTGATTGTACGTTTTGTTGTGTTTTTTATAACGAACTTATTTTTATATGCATTGAATTTTAATTTTTAATAAAAATGAGCATTCCATTTCTCAACATGTCAATTCACTTGATCTGTTCCTTACCACTAATTCCGATTCTTACAAGATCGATGTGTTTGCACCTTTGGGCAAATCAGACCACACATTGATTTCCGCTCGAAGTTCGTTTGTTATACCCTCAGCCCCTGTTCAATGCCTCGTAGGAGCTGCAGACTGGTATATTTGCTTCAAATCCAAATATTCCTTCATGGCTGCACAAGAGATTACCGAAATAATTTCCTTAGGTATGGAACTGTACATTTCACACTCCAATAAAACATGCAGTACCAGAAAACCCTGGTTTAATAAGCAGTGTGTTCGAGCGGTTATAAGAAAGAACACCGCATATCGTGTCTGGCGTGGAAACCATTGCGAACAAACTCGATCGTCCTTTACGGCTGCCAGAAATTATTCCAACCGTATGACCAACGAGGCTGAAGAGTTACGCAACCAAAAAGTGCGTAATTGATTTTTGGACTGCCCGAGTGAATCAAGGTCCTTTTGGTCCTTTGCCAAGACGATAGAAAAGTTTTTCACATCTTTTTCCTTTCCACCATCTCTTTTCCAAACAAATTGCTTCCATTCCCCGGGTGGTGGACAATGGCAGAGCGCCACAGGTACTGCCACACATGTCGGGACAAAAACTTTCTATCAAGTCCTCGGTATCTCTTCTTGAGATGACCGCGTCGACAAACTTCTCTTGGCATGACCATGTATCTTCGATCACCAAAACCCCTTTTCAGATATTAGGTTTTTTGTTTCGTGCAAAAAAAATTCTTTACTTCTGAAAAACTTCTTCTCCATTGTAAGGCTCAAATCAGACCATGTATGGAATACTGGTCCCTCATGTGAAGCAATGCTCCCAAGCATGCGTTGGCTCCATTAGATGCAGTGCAAAGAAGAGCAATAAAAATTATCGACAATCCAATTCTCATCGATTCATTGCAATCTCTCGAACATAGACGCAAGGTGGCCGACTTGTCGTTATTCTATCGCTATTATCATGGTAGATGCTTTGACGATCTGGCCAGCCTCATTCTAGCTAGGAGAAGTTTTTTAAGAACCACAAGAACCTCACAGGCATCCCATGCGTGTATGTGGTAAAGTTGACTACCCCGAGGACCTCGTAATAGAGGGCTTCTTTTTGGTGGCATACTGCCCACTTCTAGAACTCCCTGCCTCTTACTTCGTTTCCTGAATGATTTTACGTGTTCAAACGGAGGGTCAATCATAACTTAATTTCTTCCGATAACGGGGCCGTTTAGGTAGTATAGACTTTGTCTTTTGTGAGCGGATCAATAGATATAAAAAAAAAAACCAGCCTACACGTGTTTTGTAGTTTAGGTTGCCATTTGACAAAGTTAGGTTAGAGGACCGATGAACGCAACTAAAATAGAATTTTCTGAACAAGTTAGAGTCCTTATTGAGAAAATAAATAAAAAACAAAACTTTCTAAAGAAGAACACAGAATTTCACCTTTCAACACAACTTGCATTTTGAGAGCCCCCCCTCCTTGTCAGCACTAAAAATTTTTAAATTAATTCTAAAATGTTGGCAAAATACCAAGAAAAATAGTTGAATTAGTTACTTAAGGGATGCAAGAGTTCATAATATATTTTTTTTAATTATTATCATACACAATTCAAATTTATTTTTGTAATCACTTTTAATTTTTTTTCTCACGGCGCACTACATTTAGTCACATCTGGCAACAGCGCAATTAAAACTCTCACAGCGGCAACCGGAATAGATGTTCATGCTTTGTCGATGGAGTCTTCTTTAATTTGATTGGTAAAAGATGCTCATACGTCATCGTCTGGCGTGTGTCAAGGATTTTGAATTTTTCCACATTTGAAGTGCCTGTAGAAAACTCATTTAGGCTCGTAAATATATATATTTTTTTTTTGCAAATATCCCATGCTCAAGATTTTATGCTCAAATTACGTATTTAAATTTTAGTGAAAGAGTCCAATCAGTTCACCTGAATAAAAAAGACAATTCAACACCAAAGAATTATTGACAAACGAGGTATAAGGGAATTAATTAATTGTGGACACAAGTATTAGAAATGCATTCTATAAAAAAGGATATGTTAGCCTGAAACAAAATTAAATAGTCCATAAACAATACCACAAGGAAAAAATAATGGGAATGAAATGGAAATTTCAAATATTTAAATGTCATATCAGGAAGAAACAAAATCAAATAATTTTGATAACTGATCATAAAATAGATTTCATAAAAAAGGTAATAAAAGCTATAATTGAAACTCTATACAAGCCTCAATTCCAACAAAAGGTAGAGTACGGTAGTCGGTAGCTATCCATTTTTAGTCACTGGACGAAGGAAGTTGTACATGGAAGTTGCAGATTTTAGCCTGGAATCGAGGTAGATAGAGGCTAGAAGTTCAGATTTCTTCGTCAAATGTGGAGGTACAGGTATCGATACGTGAGGGACTCAAGAGCTCTATGCCCAGAGATGTGGCTTGTTGAAAATGGATACCTTGAGAAAAACAACTCGTTTGATTTTTACTCGAAAGAGCAACGAAGTACTAGGTCGAGTAGATTAAAGAGGTACAGAAGAAAGCGCCCACACCCTTCTCGAAGTCACCGATAAAATAATTTAGCCGGCAATAGATGCCGCCATATGGACTGAATAATTATAGAAAATTTAAAACGCGAAAATTTATTTAGATAAAAAAAGCAAGTAACATTTGTAATGTTACAACATATTAAATTGGCAGACGAAGAGACCGACGACTGATGGAACGACGGTCTACAGAGAATTAGACAAAAGCCGAGAAAAATTACGAATGGGTGTCAGAGAGAGTGCGACCAGGATCGGAGGCGAGTACTGCTAGAGCAACTCAGATCCCAGAAACAAGGGTATAAGAGGGCCATACAGGAAGCCAAGCTCCAGGTTATACAGGAGAGGGTGGTGGACCTGGCGAATATTGAACCTTGGCACCGACTTTGGCGCTTCTTAGGATAAAGGAGCGAAGATAAGGCACCAGCCAACATACAACGAGACGATGGTACTTATACGATGAGCGAGGACGAAACCAAGTGGACAAACCCAAACTAGACAACGATATTAGAAGGGAAACTAGGAACAGAATCAAATGCTACAACAACAGAATATAGACAGAGAATAATCGGAGAGAGAAAACCCAAAAAGGCGAGCTCTAACAGAATACCCAATGGAGCAATGGGTCACAAATTCGCAACCATAACGAACCAAATATGTGGCATTTACTGAGACTGCCTAAAGGTTGGTTACTTCCCCAAAGTATGGAAGGGCGCGAATATTATATGGATCCCGAAAAAAGACGGTACACTAAGACCGATAGGCCTCTTACCGACCGTGGGCAAGTTATTGGACAGAATACTAAACAAGAGATTGCAGACACACTTAGAACGCACAAATAATATAAGCGAAAGACAATAAGGGTTTAGAGAGGGAACTGGGCTGGAATTCTATCTCTTTATTGATTCCAAAAAGAGAGAAGAAGACAGCAAGTGCCATAGCGATATCGATAACGATCTCTATTCGTTACAGAATTCCGCCTCTGGAACAGTGGAAGCGCTGACAAACTCTACCCGCCTGGTGGACAATAACAAGGCCCAAGGTCTACACCAGACAGTCATTTGCCTACCCCTGAGAAGTGCATTCAACTCGGCATGAGGCCCCAACGTAAGTGCGGAATTGGAAGCTGCCGAGACGCCACGTAATCTAAGACGAATTTGCGAGAGTTTCATGCTGGAAAGGACGGTAAGGACAGGCAAAATCAACAGAAATATGACAAGGGGTGGTCCGCAGGAGTCAAGCCTCGGCCCAGAACTTTGACTGATGGTAATACAGGGAGGTTTTCGCTGCATCGACGAATCGAGCGAGAGTTGGGGAACGACAAACCTGGACGGTCTGGCAGACACACAGGCTTATGCGGACGATCAACTTATTATCATCTCAGGCTCGCTAGCGAATATGGAACAGAAATGGAACACGGTATGGGCGTGCAAACGATGGGAGGAGAGGAGTGACGTAAGGTATGATAAGGGAAAAACCGAGATGCTCTTCATGCCCCACAATAAGATTATGAGAGGTCCCAGACTGAAAATAGACGGAAAGAACGTCGCCGAAAGTGGGCCCACAACAGAGTGGTCATCAGAGAGATTCTCGACAAATAAGTTCTGAAACCGGCCGTTTTATATGCAAGCGAGATCTGGGGAGAGAGGGCTAACACGGCCTTTTGAAGGAGGCATATGGATGAAGCGGTCAGACCAATGCTGTTAATGACCTGCAGAGCCTACGCCACTACGTCCAACAGCGCATTACAAGTCTTGGCGGGTTTCCCCCCACTATGGCTCGAAGCAGATGAGAGGAGACAGGACTGGAAAACAAAATATCGGGACATCCAGGCTGCGAAAATAAAAATAGTCGACAAACCTCATCCAGCCAAAACAGCTTCAGGATGGAGAATCAGAGAGCGTGTCACTGGACCGAGGTCGACGTGGACGCCAGCACGGACCAAAGGGGCAGAACCGGAATATTCATAAGCCTAGAAAACCAAACCTTCAGACGAAATGTGAGAGCTCCGGACAACGTCATCACGGACAAAGCGGAGATGATGGTAATATTGAAGGGGTTGCAGACGGGGACCTAGATACCAGACGCAAACCTTCTGATAATGACGGACAGGAGGCAGGCATTCGACCGTCTCAACAAGGGACCCATCAGAGACAGGCTAACCGCACACATACTAACAATGACAGAGGAACATATCGACCATGGAATGAGCATGAAATACCAATGGAAAAAAGGGCACTGCAACACAAAACCAAGGAGCAGGGAAGCCGACATACTGGCAAACCAAGCAAAGGAGGAAGAACAAAGTGCAGGGGACCTGGAAGAATACAGCCAGAAAAGTAGACAACAGCGCAAAATCGAGAGGAGCAGAAGGACCTTGGAGAGGTGGTAGGGGATATGGGATAATAAGAATAACGGCAGAGAACGTTACAAATATTGTTAAGGACGTCGAATATGAGAGAATCGGGAGAGAATCGGGGCACGGGTTTCTATAAAGTCTTGAATTTTCGTGTCATTCCCATCGAACCAGTCTTGATGTCTCTTTTGTATGTAGCCGACCATTTCTTCCGAGGCAGATGTTATTACTCCTCAATGCTTTCCAGGTACTCTAACGGAAGTTTCTGGCTTAGAGAGGCTTGGAAGTTTTTCCTGGTATGAACGTCTTGAAGGCGTTCTATATGTTAAATTTGCGTTTGAACTGCTTTTTTTGACATCTACGCTTTGGTGGGATGCGCAAGTCCATTCTGGCTCGTATCAGTCGATGGTCAGTCGGTCTCTAGAACGTACAATAATATAATCGATTGGATGCTAGTTCTGTGACCTTGGATGTTGCCAGGAAGTCTTGAATTTATTCTTTTGTCGAAAAAGTGTATTCTTTCTTATAAGGTGATATTCTGAGCATGTGCGGTTAGTAGGCGAAGTCCGTTCGAGTCCATTTTTCCGACTCCTCCGTTGCCGATCACGTTTTTCGATAGATGTGACTTGGTTCCGATCCGGCCATTAAAATTACCTTAAAGAACAAGTTTATCAGGTCAGGAAATTCCTTTTTTTCAGCTGTGAAGGTTGGAGCGTGGGCGCTGATTAGTGTAGCTTGTGGCTTGTTGCTGATGTTTAGCCGCAGTGTCATCAGTCTTTTGCATATTCTGGATGGAAGCTTAGCAAAATGGTCCATGCATTATTTTTTTTTATGGCGAAACCCACTCCATGGATGCGATGTTCATTCTCTTGCTTTCCTTTCCAGAGAAACGTATAGCCTCCTTTGTACTCCTTCAGTTGACCTTCGCCTGCTTTTCTGGCTCCGCTTAGAGCTGTAATATCGATGTTAAATCTCTTTAATTTCCATTCCACCATTGCCGTTCTTCGTTGTGGTCTTGTATTTGTGCTGATATCCATAAGTAAACGAATAGTCCACGTGGCAAGATTGAGTTTGTTTTCCTTTATTTTGTTTTGACCGCATGGGGTGCACCCTTTGGACGAGGTTATCCAGTCGGGCAGTTGTTGGCTGGCTATGTTTAGGGCACCTCTTGAAGCTCTTTCCCTTTCAGGGTGTGCAGAGCGGATCTTAAATATGGCTTCTCTCTCAGTCACGGATGCAGCACACTAGTTGCTCCACAGCCAATTATTGAACAAAACAGCGATCACGCTGTCCGCCGTTTTGTGCCGGTTTGTCACTAATATCTTCCAGACTACACTATCCTGCTCCCGTCGCCACTTGTCGATCGCCAAAGGACTTTGGTGTGTTTTGGACTTGATGGTCTTATGTGTCCTTAGAAACTACGACGATTGGGTCCTTCCAGATCACGGCTGGCTGATTGCACGATCAAGTAGTATTGAACTTGAATCGTGGGCGATGGGGTCGCCACATCACTATGCCCTGCCCACGACGAGTAGTCCACGACGAACCACAAACTTTCGAAGAACAGCGACGCAGACAGGAGATGGAATCTTTTCCGCAGGAAGGAGCCAGAGGACAGAGGAAGAGACAATGCTGCCAGAGGCTATGGGTGTGCCAAGACTGTGGAAGGGTGTGCGGCTCCAGAATTGGTTTATATATTCATCAGAAAACGCACAATCGACGACAATAAGAATGGAATAGAAGATATTCATACTCGGTATCAAGTGATAGCCTATGATGATGATGATGACTGATAACAATATACAAATGTTTGCGAAACTTGGACATTGGACATGAAAGGTACATACAGTTTTTCGACGCATTGGCCTTTTCTTAGTTGGCTTGGAAGACAGGAGAATCCAGTAAAAACATGTGCGAGATCGTGTGGCTAGTAGCGGCAGCACTGATTTCAAAGATCTCTAGAGCGCTAGAGCAGCTTAATTATGTTGTAAATTTATTTCAATTTAGGATAAACGGGTTAGGATCAGTCTTTCGTTAATTACTTAGATACCCAGTTAATATGATTTTTTCCTTCTATAGATAATCAAAAAAACATAGGTACCCAGTTTCTGTGTCTATAAACATATGAAAGAATGATCCAATAAATTACAGAACAAAAAGCAAAGAAGTAAAAAACAAAACCATAACATAAGTTTAAACGTCAGGGGGGCTATTATAAAAGGGCCTGTTATAATATTATTTATTCA
This sequence comes from Ceutorhynchus assimilis, assembly GCA_917834065.1. Classification (NCBI taxonomy): domain Eukaryota; kingdom Metazoa; phylum Arthropoda; class Insecta; order Coleoptera; family Curculionidae; genus Ceutorhynchus; species Ceutorhynchus assimilis. The sequence goes on along the minus strand of OU892277.1, from coordinate 24,793,856 downwards.
TTTTTCATGGATTTTTGAGATTCGACGGCGCGACGCGGGCTCTGGCGCTTTTCTCTCCTCCTTGGCGCAGCTTTCCACCGACGGTGGACGGCGGTGCCGTCGGGGAGGGGTTCGAGACCACGGAGTCGAAGAGCTCGCGTCGCGTAGTATTCCTTCCCGATCTTTCTTCACGTTTTGATCGCCGCAGAGACTGTGCTTTCAGCTTTCACATTAAAACCGACGTATTTGTACGCGATATGCACTACGTATAGTATAGACACAGAGACTCGCTCGAACGTCGCAACACGTCGTTTTGATAACCGGAGCGTCGGTGGAGTGCCCGGACTTTTGAAATTTTAGCGCTCGCTGCTGATACGCGGCGCGCGTTTTTTGAATTTGAATTTGACCACAGTTGATTGCTGAGAATAACTAGAGGAAAACTTGAAACACCAGCGCGGACAGTGAAACTGATTCGGTTTTTTCGAATGTGATTGAAACTGATTGTTTTTGGATTATTTTTTGACGATCTTCTCTATAATTATTTTTTTGGAGACAGGAACGTGACACAAATCCACAACGCTGGAACATTTAAAGCCTATTGTGGCTTCAATCACTACTCTCATTGGGAATTGTGATAGTATGGAGGCCACGTACTGCGTCGGAAGTGACATTGACGTTTGCAGGATGTTCGATCAGTACTTATACAAGGTACGACCCTCCTGAGACAAAAAAAAATACATATTTAATATTTTGAATTGATAATGCTAGAATATTCTTCCATGCCATATAATGCACTTTTTCGAAAATCTAAAATATATATCTGTGGTAGGTACCTACCTAGGTAGGTAGGTACAATTAGAGAAAATCCAAAATATCTATCTGTGGTAGGTACCTACCTAGGTAGGTGGTACATATTATCAAAATTCCAAAATACCCATTTGCGCTCAATTTTAATAAGCTATGAAAAAATCAATTTTTCCAGCTGTTTGATATTGATTTTTAATTAAAAATAAAAATTTAAACATAGAAGTTTTGTCTATTTTTTTATTCAAATTAAATACAAAGTTTCACTTAAAGTTTCAGTAAATTGCAAATAATTTCAAGTATGCTTCAGTTTATAGAATGTACAGCTACAGAGCAAAATAATTTACATTGTCCTATTATGTTTTTAGAAGAAAAAAAAATGTATTAGAAGTTGACTTATGGTTTACTAGAAGTCTACAGGGTGTAAGAATTTATGCAGTGCACTACCCTTGTAAATTATGTAAACTATAAATCAAATTTCAAATTTAGATTCTAAGATGGAAATGCGCAAATCATTTTGTTCTAAGTAGTTACTTGTCTGTATGTGATCAGAAAATTTTTGTTTGAAATGTTTTCTAAATTTGACCAAAAAAATATTGTGTGGATATTCAATGAAGTTCGTTCTCTTTGACTGGTTTTTATTTTATAGTAGCTTTTGCTCTTTCCAAATTAAATGCTCGCTAAATTTTGGATCTGGGATTGAGAGCAGATAGGTTTATTTGGATTTCTCGATATTCACTCAGATTTTTCTAAGAAGATAACAGAGTTATATTTTTTATATTATCATACATCGTTCAAAGGTGCAAAGAGTAATCGATCATTATTGAAAAGTTAGAATTTATATTTCGACTATTTTTTCTAAAACTGCATAAGAACACGATTCTCAAGAATTGAAATTGAAGTTGAAACTATTGAAGAGCTTTGGCAACTCTCCAAAAATTGGCTAATGTGGAGTTTTTTGTCCCAATTACAATAAGATCAAGATCTTAGTGAAATAATCAGGTTTTTTTAATGGTAGGAGAGATATTGCCTATGAGAATGTGCAAAAGTCTTTTTTATGTTAAACAATCAAACATGTGAAAAAATATAGAGTGGATAAAGTGGAGCAAAAAAAAAATCCATCCATAAAGTGAGATCTGGGCTGTTTGGTGGCCATTTGCTGTTCCTATATTTTCTTATTCATCTAGGATATTAAAATTTATCATTCGAACATGTAATTTGTTACATTTTCAATTTGATGTGGGGAAGCCGGATCCTGTTGCCAATCAAGCCGTTCAAGTGAGCTAAGGGAATTTCTTCCAAATATCCGTCAATTTCATGGGTTAAAAATTGTGGGTATCTTTCATCCGTCAAACTCCTCTCATAAACTAAGGGCCCCAAAATACATTCATTAGTAATACCACACTACACTTAAATAAACCCGACGACTTCATAATTTTTATTTGATGCGGATTTATTTGGCACCAATAGTGCGGAAATTTTTTCTGTTAAAGATGCCGCTTGTTCGAAAATTTCACTCATCGGTTCACACAATTTCGTTAAAAAAATGGATTTTGTTTTAGCTTCTGCAGCATATATTGGCAAAATTGCAGTCTTTCCCGCTTATTGTTTTCGCTAAAAAACTGGAACTTAGTGAATTTAAAAGGTCCAAATTTCTATTTTTTTAGCGTATTTTATATTTTCCAGTACTTTATAACTAAAATTTTACTGTGAGTGGAAATGGAATGCGTGGAATTTTCTACAAATAAATTATTATTAAGATATATTCTTGTGATCTAGCTACTTTAAAAGAGAAATCAAAATATTTAAAAAAAGGAGTTGGACGTACACCAATGCGTGCAAAGGGGAATGTGTGTGATGGTGTAAAAAATTTGAGGCATGAGATCATGTATACTTGAAAAACCTTTTTTGACGAGACCGACGCTGATAATGGCCCTTAAATAGGCGGAAAGCGCTTGGTCAAATTATAATTTTTTCAATAAAACATTTTTTACACCATTACACACATTTCCCTTCCAAAATATTAAGTTAATTAAAATTTCACCTTAGAAACAGAATAAGAAATTTAGATATTCATTTTCATTCACGCTACAATTAGCATTTTTCCTCTGTGAAGTTTTTGAGTTGATCAAATACATTAACAAAAGCATTTTAAGTTGCTGTTTAACGGTTTCTGTATGCTCTGCGGTATCCTTGTATTGCTAAACGTTAATTTTCATTATACTTTAGGTAAAACTGTAAAATATCAAATTTTCCTTGTTCCGTGTATGTAAATATAATTGGTCAAGTATGTATGTCAACTCTGGCAAAAATATCAGCTAATTCTGTTCTCTGTTACTTGGTTACTGAGTGACATAATACTAATAATATCTAATAATAATATACCAGTACCCAAATATTTAGGCAGCAAAAATTTGGTTGAAAATTTTTTGACAGCTCTAGCAGCCAAAAAAATTTTGTTATTTTTGGTCATGTGATACAAATCACCCAATCATTTCAACATTATACTGAAAACAACCCTAGGGCTGTTTTGACTCTATGACATTGCCTCGGACATTGCTGTCAAAACATTTTCTATCCAAATAACCCTCGAACATTGATAAATGCTCAAAAATTTTATTACAACTTTCTAAGCTTGTTGCTTTTAGGAAACAAAGCTCCGCCTACGGCGTTGGTCTGTTTCCAAGCAACACGCTTTCGAAATCCGGTATAGAATTTTCTCGAATAATTATCAATGTCCTTGGGTTATTACTACTGATAACAGTTAAAGATTCAGGTATAGAATAATGTACATGAAAAAAATCTAGAATTTTCAGAAGAATCCAAAAATTTAATAATATACAGCGTTCTCCATTTTCAAACAATATCATTGTTCTGACATTTTTTATGGAACACCCTGTATACCCGAAACCAACATTTTCTGAAGCTTTTTAATAACACCTATAAATGTGAAATTTGAAGCATGTGTCAAAATCGTCAAAAGAACAACAAAAAAAACATATTGGTCAAAAAGGGGCCAATGACCCTGTACACTCTTGTAGATCCTTGCTTGTTCCTTAAAGAAGTATCTCCGAAACTTTCGCAACAAACATTCGATATCTCAAAAATCATAAAAGCCCACCATGTTTCCGACAATCTAGTTACAAGAAAAAATAGTTCTTGAAATTATTCAAAATGAAACAATTAAATAGTCTTGATGCTTTTGGGCTTGTTACCAATGAACTAACACATAGTAAGTAATAATTCACAATCCGAAGTCAGAACAAAAGGTAAGATTTATCACTTTTCAACTGGTAGATTCTTAGAATCTTAAGTGCTGTACATATTTAAAATTACGGATTCAACATTTTCACGCGGAAAAGTAAAAAAAAGCTTTCTAATTTGTTAATTATCGAGAAAAATCTGTCAAGGTTTATAAAAATAGTCGAATCGATCTATGTATTCAAATCCCTTTACAAAAGTTCTATGTTTGCCAGAATTCCATGTTCGACCTCCTAAACAATGTGTTACAATTTATTATAGATTAGGTAATTTAAAACCAGAATAAATTACTTTATTTGATAATAAATTACCATATTAAGTTAGGTACCGGAAGAGCTTAATAATCCAACTGTGTATATGTAACATAAACATTTTTAAAAATAGATCGCATTACAAATTGAAAAAAGGACTTTTTCTAGTCTAGTGACCCTGGCTGGCTACTAGTTTGGGACTGGGCATGATGGATTGAAAAAAAAAATGTCAAAAATAATGTAAATTTGTTGGTGTAAAATAGCAAAACACAAAAATTAACACTGGCAAAACACGACGGTTGATAGGTAAAACCCATTTGTTGAAGTGTTATTAATTGTTCGAAAATTATGACCTCCTTTTTCCACTTTTCTGCTGATTATTTTTAAAATTATCTTAGCTCTTCATTGACATGGAAAAAATACCCAAACGTCATGGTTAATAACAATTCTGGAAGTTATAGTTACCTAATTATTTTGAAAGTTTGTACCGTGCAATTTGTATAATTAACACAATTTATCAGAGTCGGTAAAAAATAATAGTTTTTAATTTTGATAAAGTAATGAATTGCTGTAAAGGCCGCCTGTTATCATGTCGTTACCTTTTGAAAACATATTTATTATGATAGATAATGTAAAATTGACCCTTTGTGTTTTTACTGGTTTTTCACTAATTAGCAGTATTGTTAAGATATGTTGTTGATTAGCAAATAAATAACGAAGCAATAATTGAAGGTGAAATTTTCTCAAAAATTGCTATGGATAAATAAACTGAACACTAATTACCCAATTTTTGTTATAAAACTGAGCAAGGCGAAAACTGCAACAAAATTTAAATTGCTCAAAGTTAGTAGAAATCACACACTTTTTCGAAGATTGTCTCTCTTAAGGTGGTAAATGTTACACCCTATACTTACACCATAAAACCCTTAGACTGTCTGTTATTTTGACAATATGGACACTCTCATAGATATTGTACATCTCATTTTCGAGGCCTCTGAATTTTCAATAATTGAGGCGACAACCATTTCATTTCACTGCAATTAGGATTTTACTACATGCCAATTCAATACGGTGGTTAATTGAATAAGGCCTCAAAAGTTCCCGTAGTGGAAGTCTGATGATGCAATTTGGCAATGCCGTAAAGGTGCTCTGAAACGAATTTCTCGAAATACCGCGGGTTTCGAGGTTCGAGGAAATCCTAATCAATCGGAACTTTGAGTTACCTACCTACTGCTTTAGTGATGGTTTCTTTTCCTGACGACTCTAAATCAGTTCAGCAACATTTTCCATGGTAGTTAAAGCAAGCTGGTAAGCATATAAGTCTCAACCTCCGACAGCTACACATTGGTCGACAATCTCGGAAAGGGGTGATTCTTTGGTTTAATTTATAACTAAAATTTCTAACAAACATAGGTCCGCAAACGCTTCGTTACCGATCTACAGGGTGTTGAAATTCAAATGTATTCATATTAAAAATGAGCAAAAATATGGCGACGGGAGCTCTATTGTTGCCACTGTAGGTAGAAAAGGTTTATTGAGTCACTGCAGTTTCATCTAGCTAATTACAGAGATGTGTTTTTTAGTTTTTTTTTCGATAAGGGTCGTTAATTCGAAAAAACTACAAGAAAACAAAAAGTTTCTAAATAATGTAGAAAAACTATTTTGTTTTTTAAAATTTACCAGCGGCGCACCGCAAAAAAGTTTAGGGAAAGAAAATGGGGCATGACCCCTGAAAAAACATCACTCTATGGATTCTGGCAAACGTTTAACAGGTGCAATGATTTAGCTCCTCTTGCGTGACCTATAATCCAAATTTGAGCTAATCCCTCAAAAATTGCACGAGCTATAAAGAAAAAACTACAGTGACTCAATAAACCTTTTCTACCTACAGTGGCAACAAAAGAGGTCCCGTTGCTATATTCTTGATCATTTTCAATATGAATACATTAAAATTTTAACACCCTGTAGATCGGTAACGAAGCGTTTGCGGACCTATGTTTATTATAAATTTTAGTCATAAAATAAGCCAAAGAATCTCCTCCTTCCGTTTGTACATGTTATTTAGGAACACCCTGTATATATATGCTGTTTTTAGGAACCTCTGTCGTGAGCAAGCGGGTGATCCTATTAGAGGCGACTCTTTCACATTGACTAATCCCATATTCAAGCCTGCTATCCCAGGGGCTCGTAGAGCCCAAACATCACTGGAATTTTCGGTTGTCATAATTTCTATGCCACTTGAACAAGATTATGAAGCTGGTACTGGTAAGGACTGTATGATTGTTGCAATGTAGTGCAGCAACACTTACACGTTAAAAAAGTTCACGCTTATAATGAAGGACTTCACCATAAATCCAACTTGTCAAATCAGGATTGTGCTATCTGAGACCTCTCAGTGACAACCCGGCACGTAGGCGCCTATATAGGAAGGGGACTAGAAAAGGCGCCCTTAACATAGACAGTCCAACCACTCTCTAATGGCATAAGCGATCGGAATAGAAAAAGTAAACAAAAATTGAATTTAGCCTGTAATATGCGCGCAGGAATGGTAATAGACAACAACGAAGAACGGCAATTATGGCATATGAGCTCAAGAAATACAAAATCGATATCACTGCCCTGAGTAAAACCAGACTTGCGGGCGAGGGCCAACTGACAGAACATGATGGAAGCTACACTTTCTTTTGGAAATGAAAAAAAACGATAATTAACTTCGAATCCACGGGTAGGCTTTGATATAAAGAACCAACTTAGTCGGTCATCTTGACGAGCTTCTTTTTTGGGACAAATGAAGGACTTATGACTGTGCCTATAAAGCTAGTAAACAACCAATAAGCTATTGATTAGTGGATATCAAGATTCATATGGCCGAACTTCAGATTCTGACGATGACAGAAAGGAAGAGTTCCAGGCAGAACCTCGATCGGACCGGGTTATTAAGAAAGGAGACTTCAACTCCCGACACCGCAGAGACTCTGCAAGGAGGCTATATAGGTAATAGTGACACAACAAATGGAATCCTCCCACTAACCAAATTCTCCGAGCATGATCTCATCGTAACAAATTTTTCGTAAAAAGAGAAGAAATCCTGTAATACCGACCAAAATTCGGCTGTGAAAAAACAACCTATCTTTAAGCCGCGTGGTTGAAGTAAGAAGAAAATCAAAAATTCTAAAAAATAGTGAAAGACGAAATCAATCGAAATGGAGCCTTTCTCAGCGCCACTAAAGCGATCCTAGTTCCTCCACAAAATATACCTCTAATGGTGACTGGGAGACTTTGGTCCTGGATAGAACCGTATGGCGACGGAATATCCATTTAACGTTTGCAGTAATTCGAACAACAAAGGAGAATGCATGCGAATGACGAACAGGATCGTAGGAAATGTGGACTAGAATGGACTGATTTACCTAACAAAAGAGCACATAAATTGATATCTATGGACATATGTCATATAACCTTTAATGAGTAAACGCTGAGTTGATTGGAGTAAGTTATAATTACTGGATGAAGCGGCACAAACTTTTCCGTTTTTCTCAAAAAAGGTTCTTTTTTTGAAAAATAGAGGAGATAAAAGCTTTTTGCACAATTGAACGACAAAATTGGAATAATGGCCGTATCTAAGAAAAAGGATGGACGCATAAGGAAGATATTATCTACGCTTGCCACTAGCAACATAAATAGGGTTTTTCAAATTTCTTCGACATTTTTTCGGCCAGAACCGTTTAGAGTTTAAAGTCTATATTTATGTGTTCTGAATGTGGATAATTTCTGAAAGTTAGTCTACGTCGATACCTACTTTGAGTAACCTGCATAAAAAAGTAAAAATAATTTATTAATCAAATCACCAGAGTTAAACCCAAATATTTCGAAGAAAATCACGTAAACATTGAACTAAGTTATTTAATGAAATCCTAGCAAGTCTCATAAGCAACGATATTAATCCAATATGGAAATCTGAGTTGAAGTGTTTATGTGACAGGTATGCACGTCTTGTACAAAGCAAATTACCTCATCTCTTTGCAGCAGAGAAAATTCCCCCCATGGGGATAATCCCCAACGGCGAACGAAATTTATGGTAATTGCTGAAGTATTAAGGTACATAATTAGTAAGATGACTGCATGAGAATAAGAATGGAATTCTACCAGAGAATGAATTATTATTGAAAAATAAAGCATTTGTTAAATTAAAGAATATCTACATTCCTATTGGATTTATTTATTTTTTTCGCAAAAATGTAAAACAATGAGCATTTATCTCATTCTTTGCTTATATCAGGAATTTAATTTTTGTTATAATTTATGTAAATTTCTTACCAAACTTCGAGCATTTAGCTAAAATCTATTTTGAATCCGGAAGTTTTATTCCAGATTCCAGGGGCTATCGATTGCTTTAAAAATGTTTATTTTCCAAGTGATTATAACCCTTCAAACTCCCACTTATTATATCGGGTCTTCAAAAAAAAAAACCCAATCAAAGATTGCTATGGTGTTTTGAACGTATGCCTTGGCAATATTTTTCTTCAATTTTGTCAATGAACTTGAATGTCACAATGTCATGTTAAAAATCCTGACCAACAAAGAAACAATAATTCGACGTACGTTTTCGTAATCCGATCAGTCTTTGATTGTTTTTTTTTTTTTTGAAGAATCCTAATTTTCCTGTTTTAGGGCCGGTTTATTCACCTTCTGATAAACTGTCAGGCATGCAATCTGACGGATAGAAACGCAATCTATAATCCCATTAGTCCGCCAATTATCCGTCAACCAAAATAATTATAGAACGGTAAATTTCTTTCGAGTTTTAGGCCCGGTTTATTCATCTTCAGTTAAATTGCTGGTAACTATCTGCAAGATAAATTTACTGTTATATAATTCTATTGGTCGGCGGATAACTGGCCGACCAATGGGATATCAGATTGCGTTCTTATCCATCGGATTGCATACCTGACAGTTTATGAGAAGGTGAATAAACCGGCCCTTAATTTAATAACAAGGATGATTAACCTTGTTATTGAATTAAAATTACTCTATATCCTGAAAAAAGAAAAATATGTATTTACTATTTCAATTTGATGTGATTTTAAATTTGCGATATTTTGTGATTTTTATTTGTTACACAAATGGACAGGGTAAAATAAAATATCGACAAAAAAAAAAGATGATCAAGGCGACCCGTTTTGGTTTGGTTCAGCTAGAGAAAACAAACCAGGAAATCATTTGGATTAAATATGTAATACGATTTTTAAGTTACTTACGTCTTGCTAAATAGCTTAAGTCATTATATCGAATATTTCTATTATAAACTGAGAGTTTCGGCTTTCTTTAGGGTAGTGCAGCTAGGCTTATTATATTTTCTACAGACATTTCCTTGTACTATAGAACCCCAATACAATTTGGTGGTTTGGCGTCATTATCTCGACCTTTCCGTGATGCTTGGGGGATGAAGAATCCAATACAAACGAATTTTTTCTGACAATTAAATGCCAAGGTCTCTATACCATATTACCATATTTGTCAGATAGCAGCAAATACTGAAAATGTAGACAGAATACATATTTGGAGTTCTTCGACTGAAATTTTTGTCCGACAATTTCTTTGGTTATTCTTACACTTTATAATTCAAGCAAAATACGAAATTTCAACCAACTTGCGATAATAAAAATTTCATCTACGATTGTACCACTTTAAAGTGATCTCATACCCCTTTGTGCTTATCGCTAGGTCCAAATGTTTCAGATGGCATTTGATGATGGTAATCTTTTGGCAAATTTCAAGTCTAGTCCGAGTATTGAAAGAAAAATGATAACTGATGATGATTTTCGTTATTATTCAATAATGATCTTTATTTGTCAATATACTGAATATTTATTTATAATTTGTTATATCCACTGTGTTTTGAATATTTAGGTAGGTTTATATTTTAATAATTAAAAATATCTAAAAGAAGTATTTTCATATCAATTTCAAATATACACCGCCCTCCCTGTATGGGACTGGTAGTACCATCTACTTAAAGCCGCCGCCGGGTATTGTCTGAGCACTGAAAATGCCCTATTACAGCAACCTGTTCGAGCCTTTTTGGACATTTTTTACTGCTAGTCCCAGACTTGAAACGGGTTTTGTTCCGAATGCTTTATTTTGAATTGAGATTTAAACAGTGTTCCTAAGCAAGAATTTTAAGGTCTTGCTTCTCTAACTCATTGGCGTAGAGCATCAATTCTTTTAAAAAATTATTTATTTTCAATCAATTAGAAAAGTACATTCTAGAATTCAATTTGCTATAAAACTTTGGTTGAACTATTATGAGCATAGGTTTTTATGGTGATTTTATTGTATGTTACTAGGAGAAATTCTATATACATTTGAATCAGCACCATAAGTACCTACCTACTTAATAATTTGTCACCTGAAGGGATTCCATTAGTTACCAAATACCTAGGTGAAAGAATTTACAGAGGCGCATTAATTTATTTTAAAATGGAGTTAAAAATTAAATTATTTGTTTAAAGGTGGTAGGTAGTGCTTCGATAAATAAAAAATATTTGAACTCCATCACCTACCTTTTGGTATATTGTCGCCACTTTTGGACTGGCATTCGTTAGCAAGCGTAAAGCGAATGACAGATAACGACTCAATAATGAAATTATTTATTCAAAATCATCGAAATTATTTAAAAAAAAAAAAAAAAAATCTGTTGCTTATCAACGACATTTTTGTTTCTCAATAATAATCAAAAGTTCATAAGAAGGACACCTGTTTTTGTTGTTGTTTTTTTTTAATCGAATATCGAATACCTACCTACAATTTGATAGAATTACATATTCAAATATAATTACAGTGTCATTTAGAACGAGTAGAATCACCGATCCTATACTATGCTCCATATCCAATATGACGATCAGGCGTTTTTCATAGATTTTAAGACTGTCCATCAGATTAACCACCTTTCTTTGGGACTGTATTGGATCCCATATACCATATCGTTGGTTTTGTGAAACTAAATAAGTAGTTGATGTTATACCCTTTTTCATTAGGGATTGTCGAAATTATGACTTTTCCAGGAAATACTTTCCTGGAAAATCTTGGAAAAATTTTGAGTGAAGGTTCCTTCTTTGATCAGAGTGCAGTTTCACGTAAATTATTTATTACTTGGTATAGCACCGTTTCAATTCGGATAGAAAAAATAACTTCATTTTCGTGCAATATAGGTAAGTTATATCACACAAAAGGTAGCATTCGCTGAGCGTTCTTCTATGCTTCAAATCTTTCATGCGTCTGTAGCAATTGTGTCTGTAACCAATTCCTCCATCAATTTGTGCCAAGGTGAAACTATATTCGCAGATTCTTCTACAAAACTTCTAGACAGTGCACTGTTCGAGGAAACTTCTAAATTTATTATTATAACGAGATCGCAGACAGTGTGTTTTGTTTCTTTCATTCGTATGGCACCAGGCATTACTTGTCCAAAATATTCGAATCGCTTTTGAAATTTCGGCTCTGGTGGAGGGCCCATCTTTTACCAGAGCTGAACTTTCCATAGCGAAAAAATTCTATTTTTTGATTCTGGCAAAACCCTCCGCTGACTGTTCGGGAGGTTTTTCCATAACTATGACCGAAAAATAATACGCAAGCGCAGTGAGGTCTCAAGAGTTTGCAATTGAAAAATCTTATCCCATTTCTAGTTCTTTCTGTTTTGACCATTGGTTTCGATTTCTGAGTTTTTTTTCCAAAATGTTTATTATAATATCTAATTGTTTTTATTCACCTAGGTATTTATATTTGTAGCGGCCAGCGGGAGTGTTTCGAGAAATGCTTCTTCTTCTTCTTCCTTGAATTTTGTGAGCTCGAGTCCTAGACCACCGGCCAATGTGGTTTGACTATGGAAGATGTTCTGGTTAGAACGTCTGAGTGATACTCATATCTTCCACAACGTTGTCCATTTTCCTCAATTTTCACACTGGGATTTATAAAGGGGAAAAACAAAAAAAACATAGGTATAAAGACACGCTTCTCGCTCTGTGGCTCTCAGAGCATTACACAACACTAGCCAGGACAATGAAGGATGTAGCTGTTTTAGGATGACAAATTACTATTAGACACTCTAAGCAACTCATTTATGCAAAACTATCTTTCAAGCAAAGCTAATATTTCTATAACTTTATATTTTCACTAATAAGAAAATCTATTATCTTATTCATTTCTTTAGATAATGGACGATTTAGAATTGATTTAATACTTATGGGTCCCTTTTCATCCTGTATTAGGTCTTTATAGAGAGTCCTTGTTTTATGATCTCTTATAGAACAGTTAAAGAGAATGTGATTTAAATTTCCTTTACTTCCACATTCACAATCTGGATTATCCTTTATCTTCATTTTGAATAGGTGTTCGGGAATTAGACAATGATTAGTTCTCATTCTACATGTCAATGTTATACTTTTTCTGGACACATACTTTATTTTATGGAACCATGGTACTTTCTGAGGTATAGATTGGATGTCAGAATAATACGCTCTACACACCTGGGACCACTCTTGATATAGTTCAGTCCACCTTTGCCACAAATGCTCTTTAAGCAGTAAAGAGAGTCGAGTGCCTTGAATGGTATTTTGCTGACTTACATTTGCCAAACTTCTTCCCTTCAACGCCAGACTGTCAGCAATATCGTTTCCACCTATGCCCGTATGTGACGGTATCCACATTAGTTTTATATTGCTATTAGCATTCAAAAGTTCATGTCTTGTACTCAGAGTAATATAGTCACTTTCTCTGCATATTCCCATCCTCTCAATAGCCTGTAGTGCACTCAATGAGTCTGATACTATGGCTAAACCTTTGGTATGTACTCCTATGCTTCTTACTGCTTCCCGAATAGCTAACGTTTCTGCTGTGCAAATTGGTGTCTTGTCCCTTAGTCTTCTATATATGTTTGTGTTATTTTCTTTACAATATATCCCTATACCACATGCCAAATTTTGAGGATCCACTGATGCATCCGTAAATGCTATATTAAAGCCATCCAGTTCAGTTTTAGCAATGTAATTAAATTCTTTACTGTTATTACTGTTCTTTGACAAGTTTGTTTTTGTGAACTGAATTCTTTTTAGTTTGAATATCATATGGGAAGTTATAACATGGCAATTTTGTATCTTTAAACATTATGTCATGATATTGAAGCATATTATCAAATCCCTCCATTATGGCTGGTGTTGGTTTTCTTCGCCAATAAGGAGGATTCTCATTATAGATTTGATAAAAGTGGAGTAATTGTCGTTTTATCTTATCAGTGTTTAGGGCTATTATTTTAGATGAAAATTTAGCAGCTAACCAAATCCTGCGAAGGTCCAATGGCATTTCCCCTGTTTCTGACAACAAAGCTCTGATGGGTGTGGATCTCATACATCCTGTAATTATCCTTAAAGCCTGGTATTGAATATTATTTATCTTATTCCAGTTTGCTTTTGATGTTTTAAAAATGCACAATATACCATATTCTAGATGGGATAGAACAATTCCTCTATAAATCATCAGTAATACTTTTGGATCTGATCCCCATCAAACTCTTGTAAGCGATCTCATGATGTTTAAACCCTTTTGAGCTTTATTTATGCTGTTATTTATCTGTGATGTCCATCTAAGGTGACTGTCAAATATTATACTTAAATATTTATACTCCGGAACCCACTCTATTTCTTCATTATTAAGCTTGATTATAGTTTGTAAGTTTCTTATTGGTCCTTTGGAAAAAATCATTGCTTTTGTTTTGTTGATTGAAATGTCAAGCCCGTGATGGTTAAGCCACATAGCAATTCTCGTGAACTTGTTTTGTATTTTTCGAATACCCTCTGCTATATTAGATGTTTGTATCAATAAAGTTAAATCATCAGCATATTTCAATAGTTGTACATCCTCATTTTCTGGAAAAAGATCATTTATTGCACACATGTATAAATTAAATAAAACCGGGCTAAGTGGAGATCCCTGAAGGAGTCCCTTGTTTGTATACCTAGGTCCTATAAGTTCTCCGGTATTAGGGGATTTAACATAAACAAGTCTGTTTGTAAGAATATTGTGAATAAATCTAATGATTCTTTTATTAATATTCAATTCATGTAAGTAGTTTATTAAAATTGGGATAACAACATTATCATAAGCTGCCGATATATCCAAAAATACAACTATAACCTTATTTCCACTTGTAAATGCTATATATATTATTGTTGATAGGTATACTACATTTTCAATAGCGCCTCGACCTTTCCTAAACCCATTTTGTAAACTATCAAACACATTATCAGATTCTACAACATAATCAATGATGAATGAATTGATTCCATTAACTTTCCTACACACGATGAAAGTGTGATTGGTCTATAGCTTGAATGATCCGCAGGGTTCTTGCCGTGTTTTAAAATAGGACTAATGACTTGATTTTTCCATTCATTAGGTATTTGCATTGTGCCCGTAAGAATTTTGTTAAATATGACCACTAATTTCAGCTTGTGCTCATCCGGTAAATTTTTCAACATCTTATTGGTCACATCATCTATTCCTGGAGCCGATTCTCTTTTATTTATTAGGACAACTTCTAATTCCTCTATTATAATCGGTTCTATTAAATCCAAATCCTGCTCTAGCAACAATTCTTCTTATTCTGGATTAACTGTTTGTCATTTTTAGTAAAAAATTATTCAACCAATTTTCTTTTTCTTGTCTATGTAGTTTTTTCGTGTATGATCCGTCAAATTTCTTGATAGTTTTCCTGGCAGACTGGCGTGCTGCGGTTCAGATTACCACAAAAATCCTGGAATTCCTGTTTTTGTTTCAGCCTCAAGAATCTTTTTGTTTGTGCAGCCACCTTTTGGTATTTAATGAATTTTTCAGTATTAGGATTCTTTTTATAATCTTTGAAGGCTTCTCGTCTAAGTTTAATTGTTTGATTACAACTGTAATCCCACCATGGCAGATGTTTAATATATCTAATAGCACTTTTATTAAAAGTTACCAATGGTATATTATTGTCTGCTGCCTCGTTCATTTGTTTTAGCCAGGTGTCATAGGATCCTTGTGGTAGGTCTTGCAATTGCCTCTTGTATTCTTCCCAATTTGCATATTTTGTATTCCTCCTCCCATGTGGTTTACATAAATTTTGCACCTTATCAGTATGTACTTTACAAACAATTGGTAAATGATCACTATTACTAGGATCTCCATAAACTTCCCATTGGCATTTTAGTGCTATCTGTACTGACACTATTGTAATATCAGGACAGCTATTTCCTTCCCTAGTTATTCTAGTGCGGGTGCCATCATTTAAAATAATCATCATATTTTGCTCATTAATCGCCTCCAACAGATTTTTTCCAGCCTGATTGTTTCTTGTGGCTCCCCATGCTTCATTCTGAGCGTTTAAATCTCCTGATATAATTACATTGCCATCATAAAATCCTAACAAATCTGTAAAGTTTTTAACTGTTGGAATCACATCAGGAGGGCAATATACATTTATGATTTTGTGATCTGCTATTTCCACTGCTTGGATTTGAAAATGTTCATGTATATTATTTATGTTTATATTTAGTTTTTTATAAGGAATACTTTTATTAATGAACATGGCTATACCTCCATGTCCTAGTCCATTGGGTCTATCCTGTCTTTCTTGAGTATAATTTCTTATATCAACCTTTTTTTCAGCTTTCATTCTAATTTCATTTAGTAATACAATATCTGCTTCATTTTCAGCCATTAAGTTTTTTAAATCAACTTGTTTATGTATTAAGCCATTTATATTCCAAGTAAGGATTGTTAGATTCATTCGTTTTGTTGCCATTCAAAATCATTTTGATCATCCTCCCTGAGGCTTTCTCCGCTCGCTTCTGTCATTCCTACATCCTCCAGTATATCTTTCATTTCTTGTAACATTCTTTGTTGACTTCTTTCTCCTTGACTTTTAAACAGAGTTGTTTGACTTATTATCTGACCAACCCAGGCAGATAAACCTATGTTTTGTTGTACCAAATTCTGATTTTCTTCTATCTCCTTTTCTTGTCTGTTCCGTTCTAAGAAAGAATATATAGGTGTCGGAGAACTGACACTCCTTGCTGATGATGGAAAAATTGCTTCTTTGACTACCTTTTTATCTAGAGGTGGAGATAAATCCTGTTGTGTTTTTCTTTTTGGGGTTCTAACTGTTTGTGAGTAAAGTGGAGTTCTCCTATATGCTGTCCTATTATTCCATTCCCTTCTTTCTTGGACTTCAATAACATTTTCCTTGAGAGAATCATGCTTTGGCAATTGAGGAAAATCCTCTTTTTCCTGTACATATCTGTTACTCACTATCATGTTCTGTGTTCTTTTCTGTACATTTATTTGTGGATTTTGGGGTCTATTTTCAGAATTTAATGGACTCCAGGTCCTTGGACACCTAGCTCTAGCTTCATAAAAAGATATATTTTCTAGTGCCATAATTTCATTAATTTGTTTCTGTCTTTTATATTCTGGACAATTTCTATCTAAAGCTGAATGTGTCTCTTGGCAGTGTATACACTTTGGACTTTCATCACATGTCTCATGTTCTTCAGTACATTTTTGGCATCTTCTCTTACTTCTACATGATTGTTCAAAGTGTCCAAATCTTAAACAGTGTCTGCATTGTAGAACTGGTGGAATGTATATATATGTTTGTGACCAATAATAGTCAATTATAACCTGTTTTGGGAGTTTCTTACCTTCAAAAGTAACTATTAATGATTGCGTTGGACTATATTCAATTTGCCCTTCATCATTCCTTTTCCTGAAATTAATTCGTCGCGCTGAAATAACTTTGACTTCTGATTCTACTGTATTCACAAAATCTTCCACTGATATGTCTACTGGAATTCCCTTAATAACGCCTTTACAGCTAACTAAATTTACTGGTATAGCGGCTTCTAAATTTTCATTAATACAAAAGTTAGATTTAAGAAAATCATTTGCTCCCTTAGCTGTTAAGAGTTCGATACCCAATCGATTTCTACCTTTTCTCACAATTTTATGTACTTCTTCAATCTTTGCTCTCTTTAAAGACCTACCATGTTTTTTTGGGTGAATTTTTGATAAACCCTTCTCTATATTTTTTGATTGAATAAGAACTATGAAAGGCCCATTATCATTTCCTCGATATCTATTGATTTTTTGTTGCAAATTAGGTTTTTGTATGTCGTTTGTTACTGTATTACTATTGGAGGCAGCATTACTGCTGCCCCCACTATCGGAATCCATATAAGCAACAAGCACTTATTGAGGCAAATTTATCAAAAGCAATACAGAAAAAAAAAAAAAAAAAAAACAACAAAAGGATGGGTTATGGGTTGAATTTGTGTGAAAATGAAGATGTTGTACTCTTACCGGCTGGATTTAAGTTTACTCGTAATTAAATTACACTGATTTAACAGATTAATTCAATTATTTCTCACTCCGAAACGTGCCTGCTTCTTATCGCTAAGATGGCGCCAACGGAACCTCCTGTCTTGGAGTAGATTAGCTGACTCTCGAGAAATGCTAGAAAAGTGTTTCGCGACCTTTCAAATCGCGGTTATGTTGGTATTTATTTTAAAGTTATCTGCCAAAATTCTTCTTTTCGGGAACTCTATAAAACATACACGGACCTCTTCAATTACGCCTGCCCTGAATTTACCAAAGTTCACCTAGCATGCCGATAACGATTCATTTCGGCGGAATTTATTTCGCGCCCAGAGGAAATAGACGTTGCAGACTACTAGAGATTTCGGTTTTTTATTTAGAATCTAGTGAAAGTCCAATAACGGGCAGATTGATCCTAACAAGTAACGACATATTAACAAAAATATACTCATAAAGGCCATACTTGATGATTAAATTTCTTCTAGGTGGATTATAGACTATAACTTTTTTAATAAATTTTATCGACATTTGGATTTTTCTAAAAATATCAAAGGCATTTTCTAATCTCAAATTCACAGATCTGTCCAATTAAGTTTATTCATCTTAAAACAAGAACACATTTAATAAATTACATAAAACTAAAGTACTGAAGCTATAAATATATGTATATCTACATAAGGAAATAATCATATTTATTAGATACCTTTCTATACTATTATTTGTATTAATTTCAATAATGTCTAATTTAAATATTAATTATTTCTTTAAGCTATTCGCTCGGTATAATAAAATCCTTATCATTGTATAATTAAATTAACAGTACATTTACTATAGTGATTTACGATTACAGTAAACAGACTCTCACCGCATTTCACGTTTTAATCAGAAAGGATTTCAAATTGTTAATTCAAAAACAACTAATCTCGATAAATTAAAATTAAAATGTTAAACCGCCCAACAAAATATGTAGCTTTTAAAAGCAATTAATATTTTTTTTTTTGGAGCGAGTAAATGGGTAAATTGCTGAAACTCGCTTGTGAACACGTTATTAGAGACTGAAGTAATTTTCTTCGAGCTTGTCTTAGTAAATTGAGTTTCAACCATCCATAATGGACCATTTGAAATTTATGTTCGAGTCTATATCATAAACTGAACAAAATTAAACGGAGTATGGAAGGTTATTAACGACTTTAAAGTGATAGTATGAGTTAATAAAAAGTAATTCAAGGTTATAAAGCAATGTAGAATAACTATAGGTATCATACTTCCATTAATGATAATAGAGTAATTGAAAACTTTCATTAAAATTGGTAATTTATGTTTTTGTGTCTTTTAACACATTCTTGGTGAAAAAGCTCGTTAGTTTTCGAGTTTTGTCTAGAAGTATAAATTAAGGAGGAGAATAACTTAACTTAGGCCAAGATAAACATTCCCCAGCAACCAAAAAGGACGAACGGATAAGCGAAGAAACTAAAGAACTAATGCGAGAAAGAAGAAACAAAAGAAGTGAAGAAGCGACCACAGAGGAAGAGTTCAGGGAAATGAACAGACAAATCTCCAAAGCAATAAGAAGAGATACAAGGAGATACAAAGTGAGAGAAATTGAACAAACCATAGAGAATAACAAAAGCAATGGAAGGAAAAAAATATGCAAAATGAGAAATAAAGATGGAGAACTTACGACCAATAGAAAGGAAATATTAAATATAGTGGAGGAATTCTATAAACTCCTTCACAAAAGTCAATATGACGAAGAAAATCCTGAACCCGAAATCCTGACATCGAGAAGAGGCATTGTTAACCAAGGATCAGAAGAGCTTCCTGATATTACCATCGAGGAAATAAAATTAGCATTAAAAAACACAAAAAATAATAAAGCGCCAGAGGAAGACAACATAGTTACAGACGCAATAAAAATAGGAGGCCGACATCTGCTGCTACAAATAAAAGAGCTTTTTAACCTCTGTCTATTCAATAGTAAAGTCCCCAAAAATTGGCATAATTCTATTGTTATTCTGCTTCACAAAAAAGGAGATATAGCAGAGCTAGAGAACTACCGACCAATAAGCCTCTTAAGTCACCTTCACAAACTGTTTACTCGTATTATAACTACCCGACTAGAAAATAAATTGGATTTCTACCAACCTGTGGAACAGGCAGGTTTTCGTCGTGGATTTGGAACGAATGACCACTTTCAAAGCGTCAAAGCACTCATAGAAAAGACAATGGAATACAACAGAGCTTTAGTAATGATATTCGTAGACTTCCACAAAGCCTTCGACACAATAGAGCTAAATGCAGTGTGGAATGCACCTCAGAAATGTAGAATCGACTACCGATATACCAAACTCATCCACAATATCTACAAAAATGCAACAATGACGGTAAAACTACATGAAAATACCAACCTCATAACTATTGAACCGGGTGTTCGGCAAGGCGACACGATGTCACCAAAACTGTTCATTACAGTCATGGAGAGTGCATTCAAGCAATTGAACTGGAGTCAGAGAGGTATAAACATAGATGGCAAGAACCTAAACAACTTACGTTTTGCAGATGATATAGTGCTATTCTCGGATGATCTAGAAGAAATGCGACTGATGTTGCAGGACCTGCAAGAGGTGTGTGGAAAAGTCGGTCTTAATATAAATATGTCAAAAACAAAATTCATGACAAACCTTGTTCCCAGCTGTGGCTTGAAGATTGACGGAGCTGAAATTCAAATGGTAGATAGATATGTGTACCTTGGCCATGAGGTCAGCATCTCAAGGGATAACCAGACATGCGAACTAAAGAGAAGACTCACTCTCTCATGGGCAGCTTTTGGAAGACTTAAAGACGTTTTCAAGATAGACATTCCCGTCAATCTAAAAAGAAGGGTTTTTGATCAGTGCGTGCTACTCGTAATGACATATGGCTCAGAAACCCTAACACTAACAACAGCAACAGCAAAGAAACTCAGAATTACACAGAGGAAAATGGAGAGATCAGTGGCGGATCTAGCATGAAGCAAACGACGCACTGTGCGTCGGGCCCCCAGAGCTGAGGGGCCCCCACACAACCAGATTCTAAAGGGACCGATAAAAAAAAATAAACTCGTAGATATAAAAAAAAAAAAAACGAAAATTAAATTTTCTAAGATACGGCAACGTTGTATACCAGGATGCCTATTCTTGAAACTGGGGAACAGCGTTCTCACGAGAAAGAACGATTGCTCTGTCTTTGTCAGTGTTATGGAAATATGGGCAATTAAGACAGAACGCTTATCTCCTGTTTCGACAATAAAGGCCCTGTAGGGAATCCAGGGCTGGAATCATGACAAGTGGAATTCCACTTTCATGACGTCATTCGCGACACAATTGTTAGGCAACCTGACGTCATAAAAGAGAAATTCTAGTAGAATGTCGTGATCGCAGCCCTGATGCACTCGACGCAATAATGCGGCAACCGCGGACGCGTCGACTTTAGGCGGCTGTTTTAGCTATTAGGTAATTTTTCGCGAGGATTAATCAAGCATAATCTGATTATGCTGGGTTATGCGATGTGTCAATTGTATCATACTCTCCTAACTTCCTCTACATCAAATTCTGGGCTTGCGAGTGACGTCACTACTATCAGCCGCTTGTAGTGATGACGTCACCCGCAGACCTCGATGGAATGCTTGCAATTCAGGCTGTGCCAGTGTTAATTTTTTCGTCGATTTTAAATGTAGAAAAGGTGATTTTCGGTCTGTTCTCTCAGAAGAAATTAGGTGTTCTTGATCCTCGAGTATCCCAGAATTTGATGGTGGGGGAGTTAGGGGAGTATGACACAAATGACACATCATATAATCCAGCAAAATATTATGCTTGGTTATCCTCGCAAAAAATTGCCTATTGTCTTCCAGACTCAGATAATTTATGGCACTTGTCGGTGGAGTACGGACAGTATCAGTGTAGTGCGGAGTGCGGTACTACTATGATGTATTTCTTTTTGTTTAGATAAAAAGTTACCGAATTTTTATATATTTTTTTTCTTTTAACTTGTTTTCTGTCTCATATGTTCTTGATAAACTTGTTTTTTGATTAAATTTATTTCTATATTTGGTCGTTAAAAACTTCAAAAATATAAATAACTTCCGCACACTCACTTTACAGCCCAACACCACAAAAAAAATATCTAAAATAAGCATGACAGGACCCCAAAAAAAATGTTTGCGTCGGGCCCCAAAGGTCCTAGGTCCGCCACTGGGAGAGATCCATGCTTGGTGTGACCTTGAAGGACCACATAAGAAACGAGGATCTGCGCGAAAGAACCGGTGTCAGCGATGTCGTTGGAGCTATTGCGAAGCTTAAGTGAAACTGGGCTGGCTACGTTGCGCGGATGCGGGATGATCGATGGGAGAAGAGGCTTCTTGAGTGGAGACCTAGAACGGACAAGCGAAGTAAAGGAAGACCGCCTACGCGTTGGTCGGACGATATTCAGAGGACCCGTAGCAACTGGATACAAACAGCACAAAATCGATTGGAATGGAAAATGATTAGGGAGGCCTATGTTTAACAGTGGACGCAGAGGGCTGGTTGCTTACCTGCTTACTTATTGAATAAAATATTTGAACACCAAACGTTTCTTAATTTCAACCTATTGACCAAAAAAATACCGATAATCAAGTTGATGTGTCTGCTGTTTACACGAGCGTCCATGTTCTGAGCGGTAAAATGTGTTGCGAGTTACCTACCTAATATTGATGATTTGACATTTGAAGTCAACATTTGACAAACGTAAATTTCAATAACAGCCTTTCATTTTTCCGAAAGTGTATGAAAACGGCAGCTGTAAGGGCTTTTTGTGCTGAGCTCAAAGTTTGAAGGCCGACACGTAGCGGGAAATTGAGCACCTCTTGGCCTAATATGTAATATGAATAACTACTAATTATACCTTCACCTGAACCTATTCCAGCAGAAAATTACTTTAGGAGGAATTAAATTTAATCAACTTCACCAGGTACCTACTAGATATTAATAATTTCATTTAGGTCAAACTATCATTCAGTAGCAGGACACACCAAACTGTTCCCATTACCATAAATAACATTTATTTGAGGAATCAAGAGATTCATTGAAAAAAAAAAACAAGCAATTTTGGCTCCCTTTTCCCATATATCATGGATTAGCTTTAATGCGATACCATATAAATTTGACGTTAGTAAACAAATTTGATGTATGAGCTAATAATAATTCTTTTTTGGCAGCCGTTCAAATTTAATTTAAATATATGTAGATATATTTTCGGTGCGATGTATTTCTGCTGCAAACTGATGCTGCTCTGATATTTTGCAAATCATAAATAAATATTTTATTGCTTTTTAGTTATTATAGATGTACGACATTAAAATATTGTTATTGCCTGTCTATAATATTTCATAAATAATATTAATGTATTTTATGATTAAGGATCCAATGGAAAAAAATCCAATTTGAAAGGTGTTTACCATTAAAAAAAGCAAATTTAAAAATTTTATTGTGTATATAGTCTCGTTTTTTTTTGCAATCCCGAATGTCGGCATACAGCAAAGTTATCTATCCCAACTACAATCTAATTAAGTTAATCTCTTCACCCACAAAACAAATTTTCGGGAAATCACGAAAGTATCCATTAATTTGATTTATCATTGAGTACTAAGTACATACATTTTATCCTCTTGGTAAACCTGGTGGTAACTTTTAACGGAATTGTCAATAATTTTTCACCTATTGGTACCTACATACCTGTCAAATGTTTACCATAGCGTAACGGTGTAATTGTAAAGGACATGTGGAAAACAAAGAAAAGTTAATAAAAAAGAAGAAATTACGGTTGAAAGTGATTTCGTTTATATTTTTAAAATATCATATTTGATGTTTGAACAAAATAAATACTATCTTTCCGAGTAGCTCCGAACGTTCACCCCTGGAAAAAGATCTGTCCTTCATCCCTGCTGCTTCCTTATCGTGAGCGATCCACCCCCATTGTAGCATCTAACCAAATAATATTGTTATTAGGGATAATTGAGAATAAAGAATATGGCAACGTGGTAGCGTATCAACGGGACGTCAAGAGGTTGACAGTGGACTCCACTTGATACACAACCACGGAGCGGTGACGAATTATTAACGAGTGTATTTCTTAGTATCCCGAGTGTGATAAATAATAAATATAATAAGTGATAACAAGGGAATAACAAAACATTACATTGGCGACGAGGACACAAGGAATAAAAGGCTCAAGGTAAAAAGTAAGTACCTAAACAAATACAAATGATGATATAATATCTAACCATTTTCAATGAAAATCGGTTATATAATATGAGACTGCATTTTTATTCACCCAAGGGACAATGGTCCAAAATAGAAATAATAGTAATATTGAGGTCCAGGGGATCAAAGGGACATAAAGGTCCAGAATAAAAACAAACCAAGGAACAACAGGTCCAAAGAATAAAAACAAACCAAGGGACAACAGGTCCAAAATGTTACAGACATAAGGGAAAATGTCCCATATATACAAATAGTATAAGTCAAAAAAAAAAAAAAAAAACCATCCCTAATGTCCCTAATGCGTAGATACAATTAATTAAAATTGAGATAAAGGGATCGGAGGTCCAAATCCAGATAATATTATCTAACAAGGGACATGAGGTCCACACTCTATAATAAAAACTTGTGAGTTCAAAAGTTAATAATTATTTATTTTAGGTGCAATTTCGACAAAATGACGCCATAATTCTTTACCTATCCTAAAATAAACATTCAAGCAAAAAAAAAAGTTTACGGTTACCTACCCTATAAAAGATACAAAGCAATTTTTAAAATTTTAAAATAAATAAATTCTGACTGAATCCTTTCTAGTTATTATTTATTTGGCTGAATTATTTCAAACTTATATTTAGATAGTAATAAATTGGTAATTAATTATAATAATTAATTACTCAAATGCTCTATGGATTATTATAAATACTGTGATCCTTAAGACGATAATTTCACTTCTACTAATAATTAGGCTATTTTTAACAAAGGAAATAATGTATGTTAATTAATAAGGTACCTAATATACCCAAAGTAAATTTATTCCATGCTTAATTATGTACTTGTTTGAACTAAGATATATTTGCTACCCTCGTTATGTAAAATACCATTAACATAAGGTGTTTTCTTATGGGCTATTGCAGTTTGATAGAATCTAATCCAGATTTTCAATGAAAAATGGAAGAACATTTTTGAGTAGGTAATGACTAAAACTAAAACTGCTTTGCAGGTAAATAACCCAGTATAACGATGAATTCGAATATGCCTTCGGTTGAAAATTTTGACTGTGATGGTGACGTTTCCTCCATTGCTATACGGTGGGAAAAATGGAAAAGGGCACTTAAAATCTACCTTGAAGCAGCAAATATTGAAAACTCATCCAAAAAAAGAGCAGTTTTATTGCACAGGGGTGGACTTAGTATGCAAGAAATATACTACAACATCCCTGGAGCACATGCTGATAACGCACAGGACGTCGACGTCTTCGAAACTGCCCTCTTGAAATTGGACGTATTCTTTGCTCCAAAGCAAAGTAAAATTTTTGAGCGACACTTGTTCAGACTTTTGAAACAGGAGCCGGAGGAAAAGTTTGAGAAGTTCCTTGTACGATTGAGACACCAGGCTGAAAAATGTCAGTTCCATAATTTGGAAGAGAACATTATCGACCAAATTGTGGAAAAGGGGTACAATATCGAGTTAAGAAAGAAAATATTGGCAGCAGGGGACGAGATTAACTTAAATACCATTATTAGCGAGGCAAATTCTCTAGAGGTGGTTAAAAGACAACTGGGAGAGTTTTCCGGACAGCAAGGGCACCTACAAGAAGTCAATCAGTTAAGATCACAATTATCAATAAAAAACCGACAGTCTTGTACACGTTGTGGCAGTCAGGAACATTCCTCTTCATATCCCAAATGTCCTGCTTTGGACCGGGAATGTAGGAAATGCAGATTTAAAGGACACTTCGCATTCCAATGTAGAACATCAGCCGGGAAACGCAAGAAACCATCAGGCCAAGAGACGATAAACAACCGAAAGCATGGGCATTCAAACTCTAAGAGAGCAAAATCATCAAATACCCACTCTATCGAAGAAAGCTGCGAAACGGAAACCGATTACGTCTTTCACATCGACCAGGATCAGGACGAATCAGTAACCTGCAATGTGGGAGGAGTCAAGGTGGACATGCTTATTGACTCAGGTAAAGATAATAATTATTTATTTTAAATTGAAAACTTTACTGTTCTTAATCCGAATTTAGTTTTGGCATTTTTGTAATCCTCTTAACGATACTACATATCACAATGAGCTCAAATATTAACTTAAATTTATTAACTAGTCAGTAAGGAAAAAAAGAAACATAAAAAAAAAAAAAAACATTTTAGGTAGTAAAAGTAACCTGTTGACTTTGGAAACCTGGGAATATTTAAAAACACAAAAAGTTGAAGTTTTAAATCAAGTTCGAAATCCAGATAAGATATTTATGGCTTACGCAAGCAGGGAACCTTTAACTGTAGTGGGTTCATTTGAGGCAAATACAGCTATAGGAAATAGATTCAATACTGCTAAGTTCTATGTTATAAAAAGCGGAAATAGGAATTTGCTAGGGAAAAAAACCGCAATTGAACTAGGGGTTTTAAAGATAGGGTTTTGTTCAGTGAATGCTACTTTAGATTCGTTTCCAAAATTCAAAAATATAATGATAGATATTCCTATTGATGAAACAGTGAAACCAGTTTGTCAACCATATAGGAGAATTCCTATTCCTTTGGAGGAGAAAGTTAAAGCAAAATTAGAAGAACTAATAGCAATGGATATAATCGAAGAAGTTACTGGACCTTCAAAATGGGTGTCACCAATAGTACCTGTACTAAAGGATAATGGAGAGATTAGAATATGTCTGGATATGAGAAGGGCAAATGCAGCTATACTGCGTGAAAATCATCCCCTTCCCACGATGGACCAATTTTTACCACGGATCAGAGATGCCAACATTTTTTCAAGATTAGATATTGAGAATGCTTTTCACCAAGTGGAAATATCACCCTCTTCTCGCCACATTACAACGTTTATAAGCAGTCGAGGATTACTAAGGTACAAACGATTAATGTTCGGTATATCATGCGCACCCGAAATTTTTCAGAAATTGTTGGAACGTATTCTTAGTAAATGTGACGGAGTTATTAATTTTATAGATGATATTTTGGTGTTTGGGGTGACCATAGAGGAACATGACTTTAGGCTGGGAAAAGTATTGAGTACACTGAAAGAATACAACGTTTTGTTGAACGAAAAGAAGTGTCTTTTTAAATTGACACATGTTGAATTCCTAGGGCATCAGCTATCATCACAAGGCATTAAACCACTAGACAACTATATAGGAGTTATAAAAACGTTTCGAGCTCCTCAAACTACTGAAGAAATTCAAAGCTTTTTAGGACTAGTGAACTATGTGGGGAAATGGATTCCAAATTTAGCTACCCTCACGGAACCTATTAGGAAATTATTAAGGATGAAATTGGGAAAGCAAGCAAACATAACGACACTGTGGCTAGTTGAACAACAACAAGCGTTCGAAAAACTAAAACAAGCTTTATCGGAGATAAAATCCTTAGGGTATTATAACCCTCATGAAAAAACCCAAGTCATTGCTGATGCAAGTCCGGTTGGACTTGGCTGTGTTCTGGTCCAACGGAATAAAAATGGCCCAAGGATTATAGCATTTGGCAATAAGAGCCTATCTGACTGTGAAAAGAGATATTGCCAAACGGAAAAAGAAGCCCTGGCCCTAGTTTGGGCAATAGAACACTTTCACATGTATCTTTATGGTAAGGAAAGTTTTGAGTTGGTGACAGATCATAAGCCTCTCGAAATTATATTTGGTACAAAATCAAAACCTTGTGCCCGAATAGAGAGGTGGGTCTTACGACTACAGTGCTATAACTATAAAGTAGTATACTGCCCAGGGAAATTTAACATTGCGGATCCACTATCGAGATTACCAAATACCGGAAACGCAGGAAATACTTTCGACAGAAATTCCGTTTGTCAAATTATCAGTTATTCCAGACCTAATGCTATATCTTTATCAGTGATAAAAGAAAGTTCCGAACAAGATGTGGAAATTTCCAAGGTGAAAGAGGGTATATTTAATGAGAGTTGGGATCCAGTGGTTAACCATTTTAAAATATTTAGCACTGAACTTTGTTTCCACGAAGGCATCCTATTAAGAGGCGACAAAATTGTTATACCAGGCAATCTTCGACGTCAGGTTTTAGAAGCAGCACATGAGGGCCACCCAGGGATAGTGGCCATGAAAAACCGACTACGCACGAAGGTATGGTGGCCAAAAATAGACTCAGACGCAGAGAAACTGGTGAAAGCGTGTAAAGGCTGTACACTAGTTTCAACTCCAAGTGCTCCAAACCCCATGAAACGAAGGGAACTACCAACACAAGCATGGGTAGCGATAGCTATAGATTTTTTAGGTCCACTGCCCAGTAACGAGTACATATTTGTTGTTGTAGACTATTACAGCCGCTATAAGGAAATTAAAATTTTAAAAGATACCTCCTCTAAAAATACTATAAATTCTCTCCAAGAAATATTTTCAAGGCTAGGATATCCTGCCTTAATAAATGCTGACAATGGTAGACAATTTACTAGTCAAGATTTTCAAACTTTCTGCAAAGAGGCTGGTATTGAATTACACCACACTATTCCTTATTGGCCACAGCAGAATGGGGAAGTGGAACGTCAAAACAGGGATCTGCTAAAAAGAATAAGGATAAGCCATGCGCTTAAAACAAATTGGAAAGAAGAATTACTCCACTACTTGATGATGTATAATAGTACTCCTCACTCGTCTACGGGGAAAACTCCATCAGAGTTATTTTTCGGAAGGCTTTTTAGAGACAAAATACCAAGTGTTAAAGACATTGGAAACAAGAATATTGACGGGGAAATAAGAGACAGAGACAGAGTAATCAAAGAAAAAGGAAGAGAATATGCCGACAGGAAAAGGAAAGCAATAGAAACATCCCTTGAACCTGGAGATAAGGTTTATGTAAAGAATTTAACACCAAACAATAAAACATGTACCAACTTTAACCCAAAACCTCACACCATCATTAGTAGATGCGGTGGAGACGTCCAAGTTAGGAATGATGAAACTGGCCAAGATTATCGAAGGAATATCATTCATCTTAAAAAGGTAGAGGGTGAATGGAGAATAGCCGAAAACAATCAACAAAATACAGAAGCGGATAATAGCAACTACACTGAACAAAACTCTGTGGAAAAGGGTTCAATTAAAAACAAAAAATAATATTTCATCAATCTTTAATTATATTAATAGGGATTAGGTTTGTATTATGTATATGTATTGTATTGTAATAGTTATAGGGATTCAATTTATAGAAGTTTATTATGTTACAACGTTGTCATCATTAATTAAGTAAGTTAGTTGATTATTATGTGATTATTATTAGTACCTACTTGTATATGTAACAGTAAATGTTAACTAAGTCTGGTTGTTCTTATTGTTATTTATTGATACTTCAAAAAATATAAAATTAAATAAAAAGGAGGGTGGCTGTAGCATCTAACCAAATAATATTGTTATTAGGGATAATTGAGAATAAAGATATGGCAACGTGGTAGCGTATCAACGGGACGTCAAGAGGTTGACAGTGGACTCCACTTGATACACAACCACGGAGCGGTGACGAATTATTAACGAGTGTATTTCTTAGTATCCCGAGTGTGATAAATAATAAATATAATAAGTGATAACAAGGGAATAACAAAACATTACACCCATCTTGGTCCATCTGGATCATTTGACCATCGTATTTGCGGTCTTACTCTTTTTCGCAGCATCAGCGTTTGTCGGAGTTATCATACTTGGTCCTTATCGGTTGAGCACAAGCAGAGTTTCAGGCAGCTTTCTTTTCTTATTGTCATTGGCAAAACTTGCAAGAGCTATCAATACATGGTCTCGCGTTAGGTATGACTTTTTGTTTTGCGATGTTTGAGTTGGAAGTCGTGAGTTTATAATTTCTCTTACCAATACACTATTTTATCAACCGGATTTCTAAAATTGAACATCCACTGCAAGATAGAATGGTTGGTTCCAACTATTTTTCCTGGGTCTGTCTCTATTCCGAGAAAGTTTACTTTTTCCTGGAATAGGACACACTTCTTCAATTTGAATTCAAGGTTGGCACTCCGACCCCTGACGAAAAACTTACTTCAAGTGCGACACAATCGAAACTTTCAATTCAATGAAATTTTGCAAAACTAACTCCATCAGTCTTTCAAAAGTGTCAGGTTAATTCAAACGACATGACGCGACGTTAGATTGATATGGGCTGTTTTCAACAGAGTAGAGGCGGTGTTCTTCGTCTTCTTTATTTCGACAGTTTTCAGCTGCAGAGGCGGCTTCATCGTCTTTATTGGGTTCCACCTGCCTATATTCAATTTTTAAGTCTTAAGTTGAAAACCACTTGGATCCTGATAGTGGGTTAGGGGTATAATTAATCCGGAGCAATTTATAGCTGTCTATTTGTCACCCAGCCTTCTATAACCCACATAGAATCTCGTGGAAACATCCACTAGAATGACCAGGGATTACCACGAACTATTCGATTCCTTCAGAATATCTTGAAGCCATGATATTAACTTGGTTAACTAACGAAAGTTCTTCGTCGTGTTTTGCGAATAGGCGTGGCGCATCCTGTGATTTATTAAATGAGTTCGCCAAGTAATTTTTCCTTAGAAAAATAGATGGGATTTTTTCATCATCTCTTGTCGACCAAGAATTCTAAATGATTCCAGTTCTCAGTTTTTTCTAGATAAAAGTGTGCTCCATTTTCAACAGGCATCTGATATGCGCATCACACTACTCGGATAGCTGAGGTACATAATGATGAACTTCTTCAATGTCACCTGGTTTATCGTTAGGTTGTCTATTCTCACTGGAAAAACTTTCTTGGAGTTGAATGAACGTCATGCCACAAGAGTTCCTTCTGCCTGTTTTTAGTTGGTTCAACTATAATCCGCCGCATGAGAGAGAAAGGATTGAAATAATCCGACCGCACGTGCTCGCCCTGTACGTGAACCATCGCAACTTCTCCGCATTATTTGTTGCCTTTGTCTAGTCAACAGGCTATTTAGTATTTCTCGATCGTTGTAGTAAGTTTCCTAAGCATTTGCTTCCTCTCCCGCTTCAGGCGTCGGCCTTTATCTTCCATGCGGCGGACAATACCATGGTAATCACACTCATACTCTAACTGTCTTTCTGGGTGTGCCTTCACGATTGTCTCACTATTTTCAGGAATCCGCGTATCTTCGTCGACAAGGATTTTAACTTGGCAGTCCTTATTTGAAGGTGAAGAGAAATATATTGTCTGTTGCTCACGCCCAGCATTCTACTTTCGTCCTCAGATAGGGATTTACATGTCTCTAGAGCACCCACGCCTAACTGAAACTAATCTACTATGCCAGTTACTATCACTTCATCTTCAGTTTGGTGCTGCCTCTCTTCAATGTCACGGCGATCTCTCCAAAAACATCTATCAAATTTCCGTTAGCTGTTTATAGTAGATGTTCATTCCTCGATATCGCCAGTCCTTGTAAATCATGTCGGCGCGAACCAATGATCTGGAGGGTGCCTTCGGCCTATCACAATTCTTTTTGATGGAGAACACCCTCAATTTGGATATCAATGGTCACCAGCGTTTGCCCCCTGAGAAGGTGGCGTTTCCATGATACCTGTAGCTAATCTTGTTCTTGAGTCTTCGCGCATTACTTCTGAGAGATCGCCTTTAATTTTTTGAAAATATCTGCCTGAGTGTTTTAGCTTTCCTCGAATATACTACGTCCCTAATAAGGAATTTTTTGAGATTTAGGTTTACTGCAGAGCATCGAGAACAATTTCGGCTAGACTGTAATACCCGATCATTCTATATGCGCCTGTTGGAGATCTATATCGCTTACTTGCATCAATGAAGACAATTATTATGTGTATCAATGAAGTCGTTGGAAGCTTGAAGATATGCCAACCGGACCTGCCTTTCGATGGAACTTTCAGCTGACCCTGATATACCCGACTAATATACCTGTTTCATGAGTACCTCAGCCCCAAGGTGCCTACAGCAGATGATTTATCAATTTGTTTTACCTCAGGAATATTCTGAATAATTTCGAGCGCTCTTTCTCGTAATGCCAGTAGGTTCAAACGCTGTTGCTTCTTCCTGTACATTTAATCTATTGCATTAGCAGCAACCTCAAACCGTCTTTTAAACACGGACCAGGATTTTTCGTCGACAGTTGATGGTTTCACTTAGTCGCGAACACACCGGTATGTCCATGTTTCTGCCGATTTTGTCATTCGGCTCATCACGAATTGTCTCTATCTTCTTCTCCAGTTTTCTATACTATATTGCATCTGAAATTCCTCATGAACCGCTCCTATTTCGGCTTTGACTTCTCAACTCTCGAACTGCTTCTATTTCGCGTTTGGCCGTTTCTATTTCGCCTTTGATTTCTTGTTAAATGCTCTGGAATAATCCGGCGGGCATCTGTTTTCTTTTTCTTGCAAAATTTTCATAAGCTGCCCTATACTTCTTGTTTCTATTTTTGATAATCTGCCTTTTTCTTCGTACATTTTTTCTGTCATCTTCTTCTTCTTCTAGTTTTTCTTTAACTCTTTTCTCGACGGCAAGTTTCAATAAATCAGGAACCTGGTACATTTGATCTTCGATGAATCAGTTCACTCTGATAAGTTTAATTTCCGCCCGATAATTGGCTAAATTGGCAGGGTGGGAAAAATACGCCATTGTTTTTGCGACTTTCCATGACAATACAACCCTTAACACGGTCACAAACCGGTGGGCTTGTTTAGCCGGTTTGACGTCGGCACGGGTAATTAACTATTTAAAAGATTTCCACTTGGCCTTATTTTAATCCGGATTTCGGTGGACACCTTATTGAAAACCCATAATGGATGAACACTTTAAACGTACTTTTCAAAATCTGTCCGATTTGCTCGTTTTTCAACATCGCCATATTTAAAAAGTTTATTTCATCCTGTGTATTTGATTGCGAAATTGTGCATATTGCGAACTAATTTAAATTTTATGGTAAAAATATGATTGATCAGGTCATTCGATAATACTGGAAAATTAAAAACAATCTGGTACCTGAATCTGGAGCATATGAGGCTAGGTGCGCTAGCTCCAATACACCCTGAATACTGAATACCGCTTTTATTTAATGGTAGGTACATCAATATATCTGGGTTAAGGATCCTTTAAATTCAGATTAAAGTCAATAAAACCACATTCAGTTACATTAATAAATTAAAGCTTATAATGAATAGCTATAGTCTAAACTGTCGAATACGTATGTACATACATTTAATCAAGTCGGGGTTTTTTTAAGATCAAGACAAATAAATCATAGATTTGGTTAAACAAAATCAAAATCCAACAACCGCATTCTTATGTTAATGATTTTCTGTATGGCATACTTAAATGACGTGAAAATATATTATTTTTTGATAAAATAGACATAGCAGCTGTCGTTTTTCTACCTGCCTGTGGGTAATATCAGAGTTCTTATTGAGCTAGGGATGATGATAGATAGTTTTTTATGGGAAAAGATTTTCTCTAGATCTTTAGATCTTCTAGAGAAAAAAAATAGCTTTCTAATAATCTTTTCAGCATTTGTGTACTACACTTTAGTCCATAGGAATCGGCGCACTGCTAACTTTTGACTTCACCTATTTTTTTTTTAGAAACTATTCATATAGGATTATTATTGTAATACATAATTTCAACTTTCAACCAATAGTAGATGATATTAAATTGTTTTTCAAATGACACATTTCTTTTTTTATTATCATGAATAGTTTCTACAAAAAAAAAAAAAAAATAGTTGAAGCCAAAAGTTAGCAGTGGGCCGATTTCTATGCACTCAAGTGTATTTGAATTGGGTAAGTATTTTATTACATATATCCATCCTCACGATTAGAAAGTTGCTTTACTAGATGTAAAGATTATCATATTTTAATTCAACCACTAATTTTACAATTATTGAAATAAATTGCGATAAATTTGCATTGATTAACCATTAAAATCTACATAGGTACTTCTAAAAATTTTCCGACACAATTAAATAACAATTGCTATTTTAAATTGGCTATTCTCTAGAATTAATTTTAGAGCTAGCAGTATAATAATATAAATTTTTAATGTTTTATTACCAACCATCTTTTTTTTTTAAGCGATATAAATTGATAATCGCTCTAAGCACGTTATTAGAGACTTAAGCAATTTACTTGGTAAATTGCTAACTGGCAATAATTGAATGTTTAACCTAGTAATTAGAAAATAGTTCAGGTAGAAACTCAATTTTGTTAACATAATATAATGTTTAATATGGTATTACTCCGAATAATTTGTAAAAAAATCAAGGCATGAAAATTATAGACTGTTGACAACATGAGCTGTAACTTTATAATTCAAAACTATTTAGAAATCAACAAAAATGTTAAATGCCTTCCTTGTTGATCTCTTTTTAGGACGGCTAAAAATAATTCTTGAAGTGGTCTATTTTCAATTTTTCTTGTTTTTAATGTTGTCTTCTCTGTTCATATTTTTATATCTAAGGGACAAAAGTAGATATCCACTCAGATTATACCGAAAACAACTCAATAATTATTGTAATAGTTGTTTAACTATCATTAATTCCACGATCGATTTAAATTGATTTTGAATAAGCCACCAGTAAGGCAATGAGATATGTTTTTCTCGGAACTTCAATAAGAGGTCATTTCTTTCATTTCTGCCAAAGCATATTACATAGGAACGTTCAAGAAGCAGAGATAAAAAAAAATATATGACACTGAGTCGGATAGCTCAGCTATATGCACATCATTTGAAAATTTCTGTGACAGCGATATCCTTTCAGCGGAAGCCTAGTCAGTAGTAAACTATTTTGAGGATACGTGCGGATAGGCTGACCAGAGAGAAGAAATAGGCGCCATAGTTTAATTTTTGGGCATAACATGTGGAATTGCCTGTTTTGAACCCATGATCAATTCCTGGTCTACGACAAGTACTTTCATTGGAGGTTAGCATAGATGATTTGAACAGTTAGTCACCTATAGCCATCCATCTATATACATATATGGAAATAACGGCTCTGGAAAGAGAAGAAGCAAAGGCTTCACTCAAAATGTAGCAGTATATGTATACCCGGTCGGCGAAACGCTATAAAGTTTCTTCCCACCGTTTGAGGAGGTTATATTCTTCATACGATCCAGAAAATAATCTAAATTATCTTCGACGTTCCATCAAAATAATTTATGGTAATATTTTATAGTGTTGTTAAGATTTTGAGATTGTGTGAATACAATATTTTTAATCCCTGAAAAATGCAGTTTTTTTCAAATTTTTTACCAAAATAAGAATCCCCTTATACAATGATCTGTCTTCGAGACTTCGAGGAACCGGCCCAAATCTTAAAAATCTAAACTTATCAGATCATCTGCCGATTTTTTTATGGCTTGCTCCTAGAAAAAGTTCTGGCTACAATATAGTCTAATAACGATAGAAAAGTAGTTACCTACAAGTTTACAACTGACAAGAAGTTCTTGCAATACTTTGGCTTCCCTTGACAAAACTTCTGCTACTTTGTAGTAGAAAATATTGGCGCAAAGCACTGTTCGGCTATTTTAGCAATCATCAGATATATTATTTGACCTCGTTCGGTGACCTGTTTTCGTTAAATGTTCCGTTGAGTCGAATTAGTTTGCAATTGTACGCTTGGTGATGTTAGCGTTACCTTCTCTCCGCCAAAATTAGCTTTTCGTTACCCGCAATTTTGCGACTTTTCATTTTTTATAAAATAAAGATTCGCGCATGCGTCATAATTTCTTCGTCTTAATTTGTTGAAACGTGTTGCCCTCTCATAGAATCCGATCCTTTGAGGCGATAAAGAATCTACCAAAATCATCAAACAATTTTACAGGAATGACATTTTCCACAAGGTTCCTAAAGTTAATAGGTTGTCTGGTAATGCTAAACAGATGACATCATCAGGAGGATCTAATGAAGATTTGCATTGTGCTTAGGCATTCAGATGACGTCATAAAAGTTATCAGGCAACCTACCTCTTTCCAACAACCTTGCATTTTCCAAAAAATTTCATAGAAAAAGGATTCTCTCATTCCTATCATGTAGGTCCCTGACTGATAAATCAGGCAGAGAGGCTTCACTATTCAAACAATTTATTTACTATTTATCCAAGAAGTTCGATGTTTCTAATGGCAAGCTGATAAAATGGGCATTTCTATAGAAGTACGTGAATACGTTATGGAAGTGTTCGTCAGAAAAGGCACCAGTCGCCAAAAAATGGAGAGCATCCAGAAAACAATATTAGAAAGTTGGAATGTCACTTGAGATCAGGAAATGTCTCAGTTTCGACTGGGGTTGACATGAAGGGATCCTAGAGGACATTCATTTGAATGTGATCTTAAGCATGTTGATTAATGGGAGGATGACGTTGATTTCGAGTATGACAAAGAACATGGATCCAGAGAACAATATTCCTAAAGACATATCAATGGTAATCTTCCCGCAAAGAAAAATATCAGCAGGAACCCCCTGCCTTCCGATCCCTCCGTCAGAAAAAAAGGTAAATCTCGGTGGTGTTGGTTTCAGATTTCGATCATCGCCTGAATTTAACTTGAAATTATAATTAGAAAGAGCAGTAACTTCGAAACAACATTATACATGTGAGACCCTGTTTGGGACTGTTTTCTGCTATTATTTTTACTTTGCGGGAAAAGCAGCTTTACTAGGTATAACATAGAAAAAAACAGCAAAGTGTTGTACTAAACATTTTAGGCAGGGCCGGCGCTACCATGTGTGCGGTGTGTTCAAAACACACAGGCGGCCGATTGAAAATTAAGGGCTGCCGCCGCCGATGATCTTGATTCAAACAAAAATCATGTGCAGCGTCGTACACGTGGTAGAAATGAAACTTATTGGAAACCATCCCCCCTCATACAACTTGCAGACTGACCGTAGGAGTTGGGGTAAAGACGAAAGGATACGCGCATCTGTAGTGACGTCACAAGGGTATCGGCGCTTGACAATGATAGGCAATCCTCCTTGGTTGTCATTGGCTGTTTTTCTTCTTGTCTCTACGTTATCTCTTTCTTCTCTCTCCTGTAATGAAATTTCCCAAAACGTGAAGTTACTTGACGCGTCTTTCAAATCACTCTCCATTCTCCTCCAAATATCTGACTGCCGCCTAAGAAGTTTTACTTCAAAATAAATTATACACATCGAGTTTTATCTAAAATAAATCTCTCAAACAAATAAACCCAACCCATCAAGCTTTAATAACGAAAATGAACCGAAAGTATTTCTTCACAAAGTATTGTATCCCTGACTTAGATAACAATAATAATACAAGCAAATAAACACTTGAGTTGTCAAATTTCATTCTTTATTGGGATATCAAATGTTGGCGACAGACCAGGGATATAGGAGAGTTGTTGGTAAGGATAGAATAAAGGTTGTTTGAGAGAGGTAGGTTGCCTGATAACTCTATGACGTCATCTGGCGTGCCTCAACATAATGCAAATCTCCATAACGCACCTAGATGCGTCATCAAGTTACTCATTAGGTACAAGGCAACCTATCAACTTTAGGAACATTGGGATAGAATAAGAGTCCATCCTGCGCAACTGGCCGAATTTGAAGAACCGCCATTTCTATCAGTTGTCAAATTCGAGTGTTGGAAAAATAGGTTATGAACAACTCATAACTCAATAACCTCCATAACTGTCCAAAAATAAGCAGAAATGACAAAAAGAAATCTTCTAAAACACCACCCTGATAAAATTATCTCAGAAAAAGCAGGAAAAAACGCCAACAACAATCGGTAACCGACCAAAAGTAAGGTTATGTTGTTGTTGTGAAAAGTCTGTCAGATTGAAGTTGTCAACGTAAAAACTAGTAAAAAGTGATTTTTGCGTTTTGGCAAATTTCGTAAAAAAAAAAAAACGTAGAGAGTAAAGAGACGGAGAAAGACAGCCAATTACAAATGACAGCCGACGAACGATTGACTTAAATCAAGGATTATAATCAAAGAGGATTGCCTATTATTGAAAAGTGCCAATAAGTACCCTTGTAACGTCACTACAGATGCGCGTCTCCTTTTTGTGTGGTTCTTCCAATCCTTCCTTCGTCTTTACCACGACTCATACGCTAAGTCTTAAAGTCTACAAATAGACCTATCCATTTTTACCTAGTATGCGCGCGCAACACGAGGCAGTGCCTTTTGATTGGCTAACTAGTACAGCTGGATGATTCTCATCCTCTAGTCGCAACCTATCGTCCCGACTATCCCATTGCCTTCCTACGGGTGAGTCGGGACGATAGGTTGCGACTAGAGGATGAGAATTCTCCCCCAGGTGTGAGGTGTTCGTTTTGCATGCTGGGCTTGTCCTTGTTCATTGCCCGTGGTCTGACAAGAATAAAAGTACGGTCGATATTCAACTTCACATAGCTTGAAAAGTGACATTCGAAAGTTGTTTTAAATTTTTTTTGACAGATACGTTGCACAACACGCGGTCTTCTCCTTCCCTTTTTATCCCGTGCAAATAAGAAGGACGGATTGCTATACGTAAGTCTAACATAATTTGGTACGTTTTGCCTCATTTTGCGCATTGAGCGTTCTGTGTCTTTTTTTATCTAATGAAGTTTTCGTATTATTACCTTTTTGTCTGGTAAAATAGATAGGTCTATTGAATTCCATTCCAGCTTTCTTGATTTTGTACTTTAGAGAATGGTGGGGCGGCAAAAATTGTCTGGGCACACAGGAGGCTAACACGCTAGAGGCGGCCCTGATTCTAGGCTATGACGCGGAGAAATACATCAAACAAATTTCTCACTGAGGAGTATTGAATTATTTGGAGTCCGATAAATCGATTGCCAAATTACATGAATAATTATTAATAAATATAATTTTATTTTAATCAAAAGCTCTAATCCCATGCATACGCCCCTACGTCTATGATGCGAGGTGCAGACTGCTTGCTTCCCTTCCCCCCACCTCCGGCCGCGGCAGCGTCTCGCTGCTCCCTAAAAATTTGATGTATTGATTTTTTAATATCTCTCCGAAAACATTGGAAGGCCGTTGTAATGGAAAATAAACACTATGAGAGAACAAGGCTCATAGTCTCATGCTCATATCAGTCCCGGCGTAATGAAAATGGATTGGCCTGGATAAATAATTGGGAATATGGGATCAATTGTCTGTTCTAGTATATTTTTTTTCAATACGTTTATTTGAAATGAGTAAGTACATTTGGATTGAATATATTTTATGGAGTTAAAATGAACCCCTAAAAACAACGCTGTTATAACAAAGACGTGTCTCAAAATGACGTCATATTACCCCGAGGTTATCAACTGTCTGAATCTATTATGTTGTACTGCACCGAGGCCATGTGCCTTGCCTTCCACCTCTTGCCTGCAAAGCTCACCTCTCACCTTTGTATGTTTTCACCCTGGCGACCTTCTTGGGGGTTAAGAAAAAAAATCAAACTTAGCATCTCTTATTTTGCACCTCATTAATTTATTTATGTTTTTCCTTTTCACTTCAATTTTATCAAAACAGAAAATTTCAATAAATTTTCCTTTGTTGACTTACCAAATTATATCATTGCCTGCTTCAAAAAAATATATAGTTCTCACTTAGAACGCTAGAGGACTCATACTGCGTGGCTTGGAATAGGAAACCATGCTTTGTGTTGTCAGTTTGCTAGTCAAATCACGGAGCAGGTGTAAGGTCAAATCACCTGTAGCAACGGCCTATAGCAGCCGAATCAAGAAAATGTATATCAATTCGGATAACCACAATTTGGCAACACTGTAATACATTCTGCACTGCAATAAAGATGATACTGGAGACTTGCATTATATTCTTTGGCTTTGGGTACATCGGTGCATCAATCAGAATATTTACAAACATTGTCTAGTGTTGCGATTTATTCCTAGTGAATTCAATTCTGAGTTTAGTCAAGCTATTCTTACCGAAACCCTCTAATAAAAAAGGGATAACTATTCGCTTCCATATGTCGCGTAGGTACTGAATTTATAAGTTAAAGAAAAAAACATAATATGAAAAAGAGACAAATGATAACGCATGGTTAACATGGGGTTTTTGGGCTCTATGGATTTGGCCAATGACGTGAGAATTTAATTCTGAACAATTTTTTAATGGGACCAAAAGTAAAATGCAAAATTTTTTGTTGAAGGCTATCTACTAGCTAAAAAGACCTTCAATCGATAATCCATTCCAATTCACAATTTTGTGGATATTCACTCTCGATTAAAAATGTTTGGCTATAGGTACTTAGTTAAGTGGGTGAACATTCCCAAAATGTTTCCTCTATTGAATTGTTGAATCCGAGCGTTTTTCGTTTTATTACGCAACAACGGAAAAAGCTTGGGTTAGTTGTCTGAAAGTCAGCCTGTATAATGTTAATGCTATTTAGGGTAGCTTTGGAACAATTCACATCAATTTGTCGCAGTCAAATCGACGTAACATAAAAAGGTCGTAAAATGTTATTCAGCCGTTTATACATCGCTGAATTGAGAAAAATTAGACAACAAAAATGTATTGCATAAGTAAAATGGGTTTGTTGAAATTTCAGGTTGATACAAATGAAAAAAAGAATTTACTTCTTGATACCATCCCAGCCTCATTGAATTTGTGTTTGAAAAATTGTTCAATTCTCTTTTACATTTTTTTATTAATTTGTTTCAGCTTTTCTTTGTTTCGATATTTTGTTTTTATTGAACAAAGAAGCACGCAAAATTAGGATATATTTTTCTATTGATTATATATTGTTTCAACCGAGGTTTCAACAATCAAAAATACCAATTATTAAAAAAATTAAAATTGTTTTATGTTATTACAAAGCAACGGTAGGTAGGTTATTTAAAGCAGAAAATAATTCACATAAAACAGTAAAACGTAAAATTTATTTTACCGCATATAAAAAGTAGATAGGTACATAAAAACCATAATTAACCATTTCGCAATAATATATGATTTATAAAAGTGGGAGGGAATATTCTGTAGCAATATAATAAATATGTAATTTGCGTTCAGTTTTTATTGATAATTTATATAATCGAGTTGAAAGTTGTTTTCTATGAGTAATTATAGAAATTTATATTAGTATGTTAATAAATTGGTTTAATGTAGTAATGTTTCTAGATTTGATTGTTTTTTTTTTGTATGATGATTATTGTTTCTCTGACTTACACAGAATAAATAACTATACGTGAACCAGGAATTACAAATTAGATGACAGTATAATACCTGTTAGAGATCGAGGTCGAATAGGGTATTGAAGCATATTTTATGAATGTAATTTAGAGAAAAAGTAATAATAATTAGATATATGCCTGATATTATTATATAAATGATTTGATTTGATTTGATTTGATTTGATTATAGTACAAAATATTTTTGGAATAATTTCACACCTGATCACGATTGCAGGTACTCTACCTAGATATATTTCAAACGTTTAAAGACTTTCCTTTTCCTTGACTGAAGGAATGAATGATCATGGACCATTTTTTGAAATTGAAAAATAAACGACCCTCTTTTTTCTTTCTGTTCCTGCCAAAATTTTAAATGAATATTCCGGAAAAATTCAAATTTTCGGGTTTAATTTTATTTTTGATAAGGTGTCAAGTGTGAGAAATGTTAACAAAAAAAAAACTTCACGATTCTCTTAAAAAAAAAATTCTTGGATCAACAAACTCGTCGAAGATTTCAAACTAACACTTGAATGTTATTGTGATCCACAAAATCAAAAAAATAAAATAAAAATACTGCTCAGCTTATCGGACGAAGCAGCGCTTCGTATCCTGACTGAAATATGAAAAAACTACTTTGTTTTTCCTCATAGTTGGTAACTCGGCTTTTTGGGCAAATACTCATAATCTTCTGAGCCCCTAGGCGTTTAACATTGCGCGGGCCTTTTTAAGTCATCATTTACTCTCTACAATTTTTGTATAAATCTCTCTCACATATATTCTTGGTCTACCGAGATATACGGATTTGATCTTTTCATTTTCGCCCGCTCCGTAATTAGTCGAGTTTAGCCAGCTGACGGTCCATTTCAGTCTTACGAAAGAAAATTATTGGACGTCGGCCAAAATTTCGTGGCCCTCAGGCGAAAAACATCCTGCCGGGTCTTGACCCCTCTCCGTTATGATGCTTTCAATTTTGTGTTTAAAATTCAAAAATTTATTGTTGAAAAATATTTTGGAATATATGAAAACAAAAGTTAAGTATG
Source organism: Ceutorhynchus assimilis (assembly GCA_917834065.1). Lineage (NCBI taxonomy): Eukaryota > Metazoa > Arthropoda > Insecta > Coleoptera > Curculionidae > Ceutorhynchus > Ceutorhynchus assimilis. The sequence goes on along the minus strand of OU892277.1, from coordinate 24,751,710 downwards.
CCACTTTGAAGTTTGAATGTAATATCCTGCGGTACCTTCGGACTTTGTCGTTTTCTGTCCGAATGAACCTGACAATTAACTTGAGAATATCCGAAAACCGATTTGACATAGTTTGGGTTTGTTTGAAAGCTATCAGCAAAACGTAGGTTCCGAGTATTTTCAACCAATATAAGAAACTTTGCGGGAAGACGAACGAAGTGTCTAACGTTCTCTGAGCTGTTACGTGTTAATCCAAACTAACCCAAATAATCTAAGACTTTGTAGGAACGCAAACGAACGGACTGCGCCGAATCCTGACTGTTTCTTATTTTTTTTGAGTAATACTAACCCAAACTATTATGTGCTCTGCCATACAACATTCAAACAATATACTAATTTTAAGGATATACAGCGTATTATCCATATTTGCCCAATGTGTGGCTTTCGATGCAAAGCAAATTTATTTCCTCAATGATAGGAATCTAAATTCGATTGCTCTCCCATTAGCGAGGGTAGATTCGAGTTTTTATTTTATATTTTTTACATCGTAAACGCCGGGAGATTACTAGCAGTCTCTATATCAGTGAATATAACGTATATGATGATACGAATCTCATAGCATACATATGACGTGATAAGTAGTTTTTGTGTTGCTTGCCCTCCCCCTCCCCCTCTCGCCTTGAAAATATATGCAAATAGTTTCTTCAGCATTTTTATAAGTATCCTTATTATCTTCTTGTGGTGCTTACATCATTAGATTTTTCTCCAAATGGAATAACTACCGATTAAATTTCCAATCCAACTTTTTTTTTAGACAATATTAATTCCAACACCAGAACTTAACAAACGATGTCATATTATGTTATTTTGAAATGACAATTTTGAGGAATCATATCTCCAGAATAACGTTATGGTCTGAGTCGAAATCTCACCCCCTGACGGCACGCTCCTGTTCCTATCCCGTCTGGTGCTGTGCTGTTGCGGGGGAGGGAGAGATATTTTCAGCCTTGACGATTCGGGTCGTTGACATTTCTGATTCCTGTCGCCGAATAACGTCAGGGAAATGCAATTTATTGACGTATATAATGTGAATCGAAATGAGAAAAAAGAACGGAATTTTGATTTGTTGAAGGGTGTTGGCCCTGATGCTGTCATGGATAGAGAATAATGGGTTGTAGAATTGAAGAAAAGGTACCTATAGAGAATTATGTGATTAGATTTTTTTTTTGGATTACAACTTTTATGGTAAAATATATATGGGTCGTAAAGTCCTTGGATTTGAGCCAGTTTTTTTATTTACCACGAATAACATTTTTTATGGGGAGTTTATTTAGGATGTCATTATTATAGCTACAATATACCTATATTACGTATGAAAACTTTTACATTTAGCATTTATTTAGTTCTAATTTCCGAACCTGAAAATTTGAAGGCAATAAGATTAAGGTGTGCACTCGTTTACTTTTACAAAATAAGTACCTAGGTAACAGTTTTAAAAACTAGGACTATTTAAATAATTTTGGATTAGAGCGGCCTATACTATGATGGACTAGCCAAAAATCAATCTCTCCATATTACATTTGAAGTATAAGGCCTATGAAAACGAAACAATAAAATAACAATCTTTATAGGTTTTATAGTCTATTATTATACAGTGAGCACGTAAAGGTTGGAATAAAATCCATAAAATATACAGGGTTGATATTTTCCAATCTCGGACACGTCGATTTTTGATTTTAGTGGCCATTTTTTAGATGAAAATTTCATGTATACAGGGTGACCCAAAAAGAAGTTATGAAAGCTAACTTTATTTTTTACACCAATTTTTTATTTCATTTTCAAATCTACGTTAAATTCTGAACCTTTTTTATGTATCATGTCTTATACTTATCTTCAACTGTTTCGGAAATATTGACAGTTGAAAATTGACTTTTTTGCAACTTTGACAGGCTGTAAAACCGGAACCGTTAATTTAAGTGCAAACCCGATGATACATGCTTGTCTTAGCTTTCCATAAACTATCATTTAATATCAACTTTGAATTTAATCCATGATCAAAAATTCCGGTTAAATTTAATCTCCAGTTAAATTCAAAGTTGGTGTCAAATGATTGCTTCTGAAAAACTAAAAATGAGAATGTATGATCGATTTTGCTCTAGGTAGACACATGTACCCGGAAGGTTAATTATATTATTGAAGATTGAGCGATGTTAAATTAGTAAGAAAAAATGTAATTGAGAACCTAAACGTTATTTTTCAGGATACTTTCAGATTAAATAACCATTACATGTCAATGTCTATGTTCATTAACTATATTTTAAACAATTTGAAATACCAGATCTGTGATCTTACTAACTAGGTATATAACATTTAGACCCGCTTCATTAATTTTCAGATAAACTTGCTGGTGAAAATGAACCATTTTATGATGATAAATCTAGTCCTTCACCAATGAACCATATGCTTTTGGTGTCCAACGAGGATCTAATAAGTAATAAGCAATGTGAATCTGGATATTTCCAATGTTAGCATTAATCAGTTGAGAAAAATTTTAGGCTTCATCGAGAATTCGTTTTCAGAAGTTGGTATATTCTTATTTTTATTTTTATTGCTTTTATTATTATTAAGTAATTTTAGGTCGTCGTTTTATGCCCTAGCCAACTATCTGTTCCTCTTTTATCTATGTTCACTGTTTTATGGTTGTGTGTTGTCTGTCTGATCTTATATTGTTGGATTTAATCTTGTTTTATATTTTTGTGTAATTTTATACCAAGACCTATTATTGTTATTGAGCCTTTGGCTATCTGCGAACGTTCACATGTAGTTACCTACCTCAGGTGTTTGTTCAGTGAATCAAATAAATAAATAAAAATATTTATGCTCTTATTACATACCCGGGTTCGTTCAGCAAGATTGAATGGTGAGAAATTTAATTATCTCTTCTTTTCCAAAAAACGAAATGAAAAACAAATAGGACCTACGTTGTCGAAACTTACTCAATTTTACTTACTTGACAGGCGCCCGACAATAGGGAAATTTAAGGGAAGTTGTGATATGTAAGAAAAACGAAAAATGTGTGAAACGTCTAATTTAATAAAGAAACACTACCTATATTCAATACTGAAGAGTTTTTGGTTAGTTAGCCAGTTTCCCAGCAGGTACTGAGGTCCCATACGGGAAGCTACTCAGCTATAGTTGTTATTTTTGAGCCAATATCTTTAGATTGATCATTTGTTTGCTATTATATTCGCCCAGTCAGGGTAGGAAAGTGTTAGTAGATTCAACAAGGCCCTAATACAGGCTCTGAATACCAAAATTAAAATCCTAGCACAAAAGACAGCACATAATTGCTTAGGTTTTAAATTTACTTTTTATCTGCGTTGTTCACAACAATAAACGATCTTTTTTAAATACATAAACAATGCACATGTAATAAAAAATATTATAAACAAATAAAAAAAAACATAAAAATGAAAAAAAGAATACTTGTATAAATTGAACTCTCAAAAACAAAATAACATTTATTCAACTGACCTGTGAATGCTCCTTATGACATACAAACTAATCACAAATTGGATTGAACAATCAGCTCAATAGAAAATAAAAATTAAATAATGAACAATGGCGGACAAGCTTGTTCCATGGTCTGTCATTTTCTGTCTACCCTTCGGTAATTTTCTTGTGGCGCATCCCCGTTCCCATAAATTTCACAGCGCATACATCGTTGCAACATTTACTTTTCTTTAGTAAACGTTTTAAGAATTTGAATTTGAAGAAATAATATTTTAAATAGGTGGTTTTCCTCATACTTTATTTATGCAATAATTTAATCCAAAATAGTGAACAAAAAATGTTAAACGAGCAAATTAGTGCAAATCTCGAATAAATAATCTTGCTGCTAATTTCCGAACTTAATAGCGCTGGTTGACGCTGCTGTCATTTAACGAGAAAAAAAACGAACCAATTACCCCGTACATAAAAATCTTCACGGTCCTAGCTAGGTACATAATGGGTCACTTCTGGGTCAAGTGTTTACGATAATAAATTTTGACTTATAGACCGCTCGAAGATAAATACTTTTATTAATAGATTCTTTCTCTATATTGTAATTCGACATACATATTATTGAGTCATCTGCACCTGCACAAGTCAATAAATTACAAAATAAGACCAACAAGATCATAAATCTTGAAGCCTTCATTTTCACAGGATTAATTGGCATTTCTTGTGAAAGACAAATTACATCGGATATAAATTCTTTGACTGAGAATTTTAATTACCCGTTTTTTAATAGCTAATTTATAAAATCATTAAAATTATTATTAGTGTCGTTTTTAAGAAGATATACTTAGATACAAGTGTTTATGTTCTATTGATGTCCCTAATTGCGATTGCTGATCATATCCGGACGTAATTTGTATTAGTTTTTATGAAAAAAAAAACAAACAGATACGTTGGCACCTCTATCACCAGGCTTTCCTATTTATTATACTTTAAAATTTTGTCGAATTTTCAATTTTATCCGTTTCCCTCATTACACAAAAAAACATAAAGAAGTTTGCATGCCTAACAACTCAAATTGCTAGTCCAAATTATTACATTAGTTCAATCAGGGTCCCTGAATGATTTTGAGATTTTCTTAAATTTCAACATGCACAGCGCATAGAAAGTCTGGGATATCCACCTCAACCAATTTCATTAATTTATCTTTACGCTTTGTTTGGGAGAAGTAAGAAGTTTCGTTCTAGATCTTCAGTGTTGACACCCTGTATCTTGAAAGTAGAGCATTTCATTTTTATAATATATATTATGCTGGGAAAAATGCCTCTGGTAACATTATTTTTGAAACACTTACTCATAGCTACTTTCAAAAGCCTATACCTAATTCAAATGGTTCTTTGTTCGAAGAAAAGTCTTTGTATTTATACCTGGGTGGTTATGGTGGAGCATAGGAGGGGCCTGGTAACGCATGCGCTGTCACCGTTCTTCCTTTGTTTATTCGAGTGGTCCTTATGTTTCGAAGGATGGGGTTTAAGATTGGGTTGAGCTTCATTGTCTTTTCTCTTGAAGTTATCCGTAGGTTTAGGGATATCGATTGCTAGGTACGCTAAAAAGTTTGGTATAATTCCCTTCACTGAGCGCTTGTTCTGCAGCTGCCGATTTGTCAGTTTCTCCCAAATGTCTCCCTGACCACTCAAGTATAAATACAACCTCATAGAATCATTAGGGCGTCAGTCTGAATCCAGAGTCGAAAAAGGACGCACCGCTGAAGAAGCTAACCAGTCGTGCTAGCCCAAACGTCAGGAAGTAATTTTAACCTACGATGGCCATACTAAGCTCGACTAAACACTGGCCGTGAAAGCCTCAATCAACGTGTTTCAGGTTGTCATACAATTTTCCCAATAGGCGATTAAAATATCAAATGAAGTTTTATTGCAGGAACCTCAATGTCTCGGTTATTCAAAAACAAAGCAAATTATACAGGGTGTTCCGAAACTATTGTGCCAAAAATTGAGGAATGATAGATCTCGCCAAAATAAACAATTTTTACTTATAAACCCATGGGCGCATACGCTTTGGTTAGGTTATAATAGCACATTACGTCCGCACTGTGGTAGCCACCTTATACACGGAGAAACGTGTTTGAGTAAGCAGAACCTGTGTTAATAAATAATACAGAACCCAAAGAATGCTTCCAGTATTTATTTAAAATAATGATTCACATTAAAAGATGCTCAAAACTACGACCACCCGCCTCAATGCATGTGTAACAGCGTTATAGCAGAAATATCGAGTAGATTTCTGCACGAAACCCTTCCCGAAACTGTTTCCCTGTATGCCAGACAAAACATAGGGTACCAACACGATAGACCACCACCACATTACTTCTTAGCCTTACGAGAACATCTCAACGAAACATCTGGAAAGAGTGATTGTTAAGGGGGCATGGACTCCACGTTCACCAGACCTGACGGAATGCGACTTTTTTTATGGGGTCATATGAAAGCTCTTGTTTACGACACTCCAGTTGAAACAGCTAGAGGAAGCTAGTAGGAAAGAGCAGCTGCTGAAATTCTCGAAACTCCATGAACGTGTTCAGGAGGCTATGCTACGGCGCTGTCAAGCACGTATGGAGGTGAATGGTCCTAGCTTTGAGCATATTTTGCTGTGAATCATTATTTTTAGTAAATACTGCAAGCATTCCTTGGGTTTTGCATCATTCAATAACACAGTTTCTGCTTCAAACACGTTTCTCCGTGTGTAAGGTGGCTACCACAGCGCTACCTGTAATGTTCTATTATCACATAACCAAGGCGCATGCGCCTATGTGTTTATAAGTAAAAAACGTTTATTTTGGCGCGATCTATCATCCCTTAATTTTTGGCACAATAGTTTCAGAACACCCTGTATACTCGAGTATATACTCAAATTGAAAACAGAAATCTCTAGGTACCAACTGAAAGTTCTTAAAAAATTGATTTCCACCAATGGTTCTTTTCAACTTGAAAATTATTTGCACCAAAACAAAATTATCACATAATTTGCTGGATAAAATTGACACTACCAATCAATCAATTTATTAAAGAATGAAGGCTTTCACGGCCGGTCAAATCTAGCAAAAAAGTTTTTTTTCTACAAACGTCACTAAAAGTGTCATTTTTAACGGATGCTGTCAGTGTCTAAAATGCCATTTTATGACACTGGTGTTAAAAGTGATTACTTTTAGCACTAGTGCTAAAAGTAATCACTTCTAGCACTGATCAGAAAATATAAAAACATAGGAAATTTTATATCAAAGTAAACTATTTATTTAATTAAATTAAAATTAGCGAAACTGCAATTAGAATAAGAAACTCCATATGGCCAATCTCATTGGTAGCAAATACTCAATTTATTTTGGTAAAACTTGTACCAGGAGAGTAAAGAGCAATGTTATTTTCCGAACTTTTGGGCAGAATTTGATCCGCAATGTTCTTTTGTATGAAAACTCGTACTGTTGCTTTGACTTGCTAGGCAATAATTCGAAAGTAGCTTTATTGGCAGCTTCTTCAATTTCCGCCGGGAGAAATTCTTTGTCTTGATCACTTTCTATCGCCCAGAAAATAAACTACAATGAAACTGGATGAAACCACGCAAAAACCAAAAATTGTGCAGAAACCGTAAGCAAAAATTCGTGATTATTTGACGTTATTAATCAACAATGACAAACAGAGATGACAAATAAAAATAAACAAATTCGTTTTTTTTTCTTGCCAGCAACCTATTTCATAAATAAATTAGATGAAAGATTTGAAATTGAGGATTTCAAGGATGCGTTAATTTGGACTTTTAAACAGTGTTTGTAGAAAAAATAGTGTATGATATTCGTGCTAAAAGTGATTTTATTTTGTTCAAAGGGATGGAACACTCCGCCTTCGGCGTCGTGTCCCAAACTTCCCTTTTCACAAAATAAAATGTCACTTTTAGCACTTATATCATAAATAACTATTCCGGGCTATAATGCCGTGGTCCATTAGTCTACTGCTGCGGTAGACATCTTCAGAGGCGGTGTGGTAGAGGACGAAGTGTTCTCTTCCGTGTTTCTCTGATGACTGAATTCGACGTTGAGGGAACTGCGTTATTTATATCCAGGGTTGTGGGCGTGGCTTAGATTACGGTATTTTATTGAGGTTCATGCCCTCTTCTTTTCTGTTGAAGTTGTTGTGGTGTTTCTGTATCTCTATGGCTTCTCTGTGGAGCCTGGTGTAGAAATGTTTGGTTCTATCCAATGTTTGAGTCTGGTCGAAACGAGTGACATGGTTTGTTTGTGTAAGCACGTGTTCGGCGATTGTTGATCTATCTATTTGTCCTTGCTGACAGTTTCTTTTGTGCTCTTTGACCCTGGTGTTGATAGAGCGTTTGGTTGTTCCTACATAGACAGATCCACAAGAGCAGGGAATTCTATAGACGCCAGCCGATTCAAGAGGTGCCCTAAGATCCTTGGCCGATCTTAGACTTTGCTGAATTGTTCTTGTGGGCTTGTAGATAGGCTTAACGTTGTGTCTTTCTAGCGTTCGTCCTATGCGATCTGTGACATTGGATAGAACCAAACATTTCTACACCAGGCTCCACAGAGAAGCCATAGAGATACAGAAACACCACAACAACTTCAACAGAAAAGAAGAGGGCATGAAACTCAATAAAAGCTGGTTGCCAGTTCTCCGAAAAACAAAGACCCTTCCTTTCCGAGAACGAGACAAGGAAAATACCGTAATCCAAGCCACGCCCACAACCCTGGATATAAATAACGCAGTTCCCTCAACGTCGAATTCAGTCATCGGAGAAACACGGAAGAGAACACTTCGTCCTCTACCACACCGCCTCTGAAGATGTCTACCGCAGCAGTAGACGAAACGTTAGGTAGAAATACTAATGGACCACGGCATTATAGCCCGGAAAAAACTTTTTGCTAAATCAATTTATTGTTTAAAAGTTTATATTTGAAGATAAATGAAATTAATGAAACATGATTTCAATTGAGTATTTTCCTTAACTGTAAAGAAGGTTGTGAGGACACATGGATTGGCTATCCAAAGTTCTCAAGAGTCTTTAATAAGCCCAAAGTTCTGAATAGATCCCTCTGTATATGTTAAAAAAACTAGGCTTTCAATTTGCAAAATTAACAATAATTTTGTTTTTCTTTTTCAGGTATGTTGATGAATAAGCAAGCTCGCGGTAAGTTCCATGCACAGCAAAACCTTTCCATCTAGAGCCTCTATTATCTAATATAACATCTAACAAGCGGCTCAATCAACAAACAGCTAAATATTTAATTTTACCCAATAAGAATTGAGGTCAAAAGAATTTCCAACGCGTTATTTTTAACTTCATATACACATATAACCTCATTAGAATTGTTAATGCTAAATTATGCATTGAAAACAGACAAGCGATAAGCCTACCGTTGTGTTTATAGTTGGGTATGCTATTATTAATAATTTCCTAATATTACATGACGAACATGTTTTTTGTTTGCGTCTTTGAATATTGACATTGTCGCTGGCGATAGTTAAGTCAAGATTTTTCAGTTCTAACAGGGTGAGATTGAAAATTCACAAGATTAGTTCACTAGAGTTAAAAATAGAAATTACTTCTCTGACAACAAAGAAGTTGAAGTTTATCTTCGAAAAAAATACCAAAGCTCCAAGACACTACTAATAACTCATACGATGAGTTTGCATTGCTCTTGTCACGGTCAGATTACACAATTCTAAATACTTGGATCCTGGCGCTAACTGCATACCGGTTTCGAGCTTATTGGCTGTCGTCAGTGCAATTTAAGCGAAAGCACAACCAACAACTCAGAGGTTTATCATGACATGCACAAGATGGTATTGGTATAAACTTATAATAACGTGTGGCTCCATATCTTCGAAGTCTTACAAAGCAAAAACCAAGAATGACCCGTTTGGGCGTGATAAAATTAGAATATAAAAAAAAAAAACAAAAAAAAAAACAAAATCCGTTGATTCTTCACAGGATAGCAGTATAACTGTTTTAGGCATTGACCATTGTTGTTCAATATCGTCAGGTTATTTTAGCAAACAGTTTTCCATTCAGTAGGTCCTGGAAGTTTGTTTTGGTGTCCTTATTTTGATTTCGTTAATATTCAACTTGCTTTGTGGGACGTGGGACCTCACAGATAGGTCCATTAGTTGGTCAGTCCAGCGTTCATCCATAGATAGAGCCCTGGTTACTTTCACGTCACGTTTGCCTTTGGGAGCCACATCGCATAGTTGATGAGATGCCAGTGCTTTGATCTTTGCTGTTGCCAAGTTGTTTTCAATTTGTTCTTCAGATCTTCAGATAGTTCTTTGAATTTCATTGAAATCCTTTGAATTGCTATTGCCTATTTCCTTTTTGCCAGTGGTACTTGTCCAGATGGCCAAGTCCCTGCCGATTTAGGCATTGAAGTCACCTACCAAAATTACTTGTCTGATCGAGGTATGTTGCTAGCAAAATCTACCCCGTTGATTTTGAGCTCAATTTCAATCTTTTCTTTCCTTCCGCCATGTTCTGTGAGCTAGCTGGTCGTCGCCCACACGTCTTGTTTCACTTAGTAGAGCGATTTTCGGACGAAGGGCCACTTTTAACCACTTCAAATTAACATAAAACCTCAGTTCAGTTCAAAAATATATGTTCAGCATCATAAAACTAACCCAAACTAACCTTTAAGTGCCGGTTTATTCACCTTTTGATAATCTGTCACGTAAGAAATGCTATCTGATGAATAAAACGCAATCTATAATCCCATTGGTCGGCCAGTTATCCCCCGACCAATAGAATTATAGAACGGAAAATTATCTTGCAGATAGTTACTAGCAAGTTTATCTGAAGATGAATGAGACATACTTTACTGGCCACACTGCATCTGTACCTACCATTCACACCCAAAAAAAATACAACAAAAAATTTAATTTTTTTAAATCTAGAATTTAGATAGAAACATGGTAGGTATACAGGATTTAGTGCGATATCGGACGATATCTCCTTACAGCGTGATGCAAGAAGAAAAAGTTAAATTACAAAGTTATTTGTTATTCTAATATGCATTAGTTAAAAATATTTTTGAATATACAGGGTGCTCCGTTTATGGGGTATGCGACAGAACTTTGTTATTTTAAATAGACCACCCTGTATGTGATTGCATAATTGGATTCTACGTAAAATTCTAAGCAGATATCGTAAAATATACCCTATACCTAAGTTCAACTGTTTTGGAAATATTGACCGTTGAAAATTGACTTTTTTAAAGTTTGCCAGGCTGTAAAACCTAAACTGTTAATTTTACAGCAAAACCGATTTCACATTCATATCTTTGATTTTCATGAACTATCATTTGACAACAACTTTGAATTTAATCCATGATTAAAAATTCCAGCCAAATTTAATCTCCGGTTAAATTCAAAGTTGGTGTCAAATGATAGGTTATGAAAATCTAAGATAGGAATGTAAAATCGGTTTTCCTCTAAAATTAACCGTTTAGGTTTTACAGCCTGTCAAAGTTGCAAAAAGTCAATTTTCAACTGTCAATATCTCCAAAAAAGTTGAACTTAGGTATAGGGTATATTTTATGAAAACTGCTCATAAGTTTTCGTAGAATCCAAATATGCAATCACATACAGAGTGTTCTATTTAAAATAACAAAGTTCTATCGCATACCCCATAAACGGAGCACCCTGTATATTCAAAAATATTTTTAAATAATGTATATCAGAATATCAAAAAACTTTGTAATTTAACTTTTTCTTCTTGAATCACCCTGTAAGGAGATATCGTCCGATATCGCACTAAATGGACACCCTGTATACAGTGTGGTTATTTATGTATGCAACATATAGGAATTTTTTTCAGCAATAGCACAACCCAAATACAAACAAGTCCAAAAGTTGGTGCATGTCTGATAATCATATTAGGTGCACTTGGAATGGTTGCAAGTCAAACAGCATACAGGGTAGCTCAAACAATATCAAAATTGTACTGTAAAGTACCCTTATTTTAGAAAATTCAGCAAAATCGGAGAGTTTTAAGGAGAGTTTTTTTAATATGCATATTATCATTAATATTATTTTAAATTGTTAAAAAAAAAAATTGCGATATTTTAAAATTGTGTTGAATATCATTGCAACAAACATGAACTTTGTGATTCCATAAAAAATTAAAAATCTGCGTTAATTTTACAAATATGCTTGAATTTGAGCAGAGTTATGTAAAATTGACTTGATTTTAATTAATTTTTGAAAGTATTAAGGGCGGAAAAAAAAATATATATGTATATAGAAATTATTAATGTTTTTCGAAAAAAAATAAAAAAAATCTTAGGAGTCCATGTTTTGGTATTTAGGCATAACTTTTAATTCCAAACAACTTTTCTCAATAACATTTTGCTGAATTTACTAAAATAAGGGTCCTACTTAACCTACTTTACAGTAAAATTTTGATATTTTTTGAGCTACCCTACTGTATGCTGTTTGACTTGCAACCATTCTAAGTGCATCTAATATGATTATCAGACATGCACCAACTTTTGGCCTTGTTTGTATTTTGGTTGTGCTATTACTCGTAAATTGAAAACCAATTTTAATTTCATTACGATTGATTATAAAACCAATTCCAATTTTCTCCAGGAAAACTGAATAGTAGAAGCGTGATAATAAATTATTAAATTCATATGCCATCGACCTCTGCTCAATCAACTTACAATATGATAAAACTAAGAGCATCTGCTTAGAGAAAGAATCAATTTTCAATTGTTGTATGTTGTACAAAGCGTTCAATTTATATCGACTGTCAAAATTTATTGGCGAACATAAATTTCGTTGCAGCAACGCTAATATTTATTGTTTCTACTAGTTTATTTATCGGATCCTTCCATGATTTATTTACATGAATTGCATCTACATAATGTACTATTGTGATTTATTGCAAGTGACTCGATTGAATTACCTGACAGGCTTAAGTTTTTGCTATAACCTGTGCGAACCTGGATTACCTACTTATAATTAATATCAATTTCATTGTTCTATAATGGGCATTACTTGCTAGTTTTCCCTCTATAGGAAAATAGAGCTTCAACTTTCATAAAGTCTCTAAATTCCATCTTTCTCTTCAGTACAATGTGTATGTACAGGGTGTCCAAGATCCGATGGTTTTGGAGGGTTCCGGGTATTTATAGAGGAGTTATAAAAAATCTGACCCCCATTTGCGAGCCTCAATTTTCAAGAGAAATTGACTGGTGAAAACCGCATCTCGATATGTCGAGCCGTTTTCAAGTTACGAGGGGCTTTTGAAAAGTTTGCAGTTTGGCAGGGAGTCTATAACTTTTTTATTTATGAAAATTTGGCAATCTTGTAAAAGACTTTTTAATAGATTTTTTCACGTAGAATTCTATGTTGCAATTTATTTTTATCTATCTCATCTAGTTTCCGAGATATTACACGAAGTGTGTATTCTTCTTATGGGGTGGCCCCTGTATTATTGAATTTTTCAAATCAGCATTAAATTTCCTTTAAATTGGTTTTTTGCATATGAATTTTGCTTTAGTAGTTCCAGAGATATTTTATTGTTTTCGTTTTCTACATAGTAGGCCTTGTGATTTGCCAGATTTATCATTTGTGTGTAGTCATAAATACGAATATAGTATCCTACTATCACTCTGAGAAAATCTGGTGGTTTAATTGAATCCCATCTAGGGCCGGTTTCTCAATAGCAAGAGCAAGTCAAGTCCGGGTTAGGTATAACTCCAGGGTAAACATTGCAACTGGACACGTCTACCCTGGAGTTAAAATCAACCCGGAGGTGACTCGCTATATTTTCTGTATATTCGCTATATGTCCCAATTAAGAAGTTTGTCCGGGTCTAACCCAAACTAACTCAAAAAAATGGCGCCCACATTTACAGAAAAAAGCAAACTTAATCATTTTTGACAGACCCGTATTTAATTTATTTTATATAAGTAAGTGTTCGAACTTATGTCCATTTTGTCGCAAACACAAACGACAACGTTTGATCGTATTCCTCGCAACATTGATCAAGTTTATATTTCGTAGTCCATTGAATGATTCATGTAAAGCATCTTCTAGATCTTGTCGATTTTCCGGCCGTTGCTTATATATTTCATTCTTGATTGTTCCTCATAAATAAAAATCGCACAAAGTTAGATCTGGTGACCTGGGAGGCCAACGCATAGGTCCTTCATTACCTATCCAATTATTGCCAAAGGTTCGGTTTAAAAATCTTGTAACTGCCCCTGCCGTATGTGATGGTGCTCCATCATGTTGGAAATAGAATTGTTCTGGATAGTCAATTAATCGCAGATTATCCAAATACTCTTCAACGACCCCTTCCAAAATTTCATGTTGATACCTGGAAACAACAAGTGAACCAAAGAAATTCTTTAATACGTCATAAAAAAGTTTCAACAGAATTTGAAATTGAGTGAGTGGTGAAAGAAGCAAGTTTCAACATAAATCATCCTTGGAAATTTGGCAGGTTGACCTTGTATATAATAATGACAGTATATGTCAAATTTCAGACAGTTTGAAATGTGTTTTATATAATTTTCGTAAGTGTCGCGGTATTAAAATTCTCTGGCTTATCTGGACAATCAAATTTGACACGGCTATTTCGAAAAAAACAAACCTGGAGGTTTTTCAGGAAATACAAATTGAAGCTTAACTACCAGATATATTTGGGGTAGATGCCAGTTCTTATAACCAGCAATCAATATTTTTGTTGGACCAAACCCGAAACAAAAGTTACTGTGAAAACATATTTAGGCTGTTAAGCTTACTGTAATGGTTACGTGTGATTTATCTCATTTCAAATAAATCAAATAAACTTATTACCATACTACCCAATCTTTTATTTTTTATAATCAATTTGGAAAAATACTTTGGAATTGAATCTGCTCAGATATTTTACACATTATGGCAGCTCGGCTTTCTGTTTCATAACCCTGAATTTAAAAATATACTTTTTCTACTGACGTTTCATAATACGCCTAAAATCTGTTTCATAATGAACTCCATTATGATACAGATTTTTTAGCCACTGGAATCTAGTATTTTGAACATGAACAATGTTTATATAAAAATAACAGACTTGCTTTGGAATTTTGGATTGTTTCTATTAGTATTTACCCAGAAGAAACAACAAAAAATTAATAAATCGGGTGCGGAATTGTGGCGGAATTTATGCCCAAATGACTATCTTGATTTTTGAAATTGTCAAGTTGTCAACAATTGTCACCAGTTGAGAAGTTCTATTCTTATAAAATAAATATGTATTTTGTTTATTATTGCAAGTAGAAAAAATAGTGTAGGTATGCAACTCTCATTTAATGGCCATTAATACACTCGCATGTTATATACGAAACTCGCCTGCGGCTCGTTTCGTTTCCTACAACATGCTCGTGTATTAATGACTATCATTACATGATCATTGCATAATATACTATTGTCATCAAATGTCATTATTATACGAGGGTCAACCTGTCAAATTTCCAAGGATGACGTTTCGCCAATAATATCTGAAAAGCATATTATTATATAAACACATCAAACCTTATTTTTAAAGGGCCTGGTTACCTGTTTTGGTTCAGATTTCCATCAAAGGTCCAATCACTCTTCCACTAAATACTCCAGCCCAAACATTAAAACCAAATCTCCCTTGATTCGTGATGTCTACCGTGATATGGGGATTTTCCTGAGTCCAAGAATAGCTATTATATCTATTGAATATTCCATTACTGGTCACGTGCGCCTCATCTGTCCACATTACGTTCAGTGGGAAATCATTATTATTCTCACATTCATCCAAAAACCAATTTGAAAAGGCCATCCTTGGTTCGAAGTCTCTCGCATATAAACGGTGTACCTTTCGGGTTCTAAAGGCTTTAAATTTATGTTTTTTCAAGATATGATGCTCCGAGCTGCGTGGAATCCCGGTGCTCTCCTCAAGAAGACGCACAGACAATTACGCATTGTTGTGAACTTCACCTAAAACTACCATTTCCTCCAAATCTCGGTCTCTTTTCACGTTGTAAACTGAGGCCCTAGGTTTTCCGAAGGAGCCATATGTGGTTAGGTTTTTTTTTTAATTCTTTTGAACATGTTCACAAATGGTTTTCGACGCTCAGGGAACCGCGCTAAATATAAATTACCAGCTTCTTCCGCATTTTCGTTTGATTCAATAAAGCACTTCAACATGTCATATTTTTCGCTATACTCAAACATTTTAACTTTACGACTTGAGACGATGAATATAAATTTGACAATTACGTTAATAGATGTTCAATTTTAAGGTGAGAAAACAAATGGGTATCTATGACTACAAACAATTGAAAAATCTGGCAAATAACAAGGCCTACTATGTAGAAAACGAAAACAATAAAATATCTCTGGAACTACTAAAGCAAAATCCATGTGCAAAAGACCAATTTAAAGGAAATTTAATGCTGATTTGAAAAATTCAATAATACAGGGGCCACTCCATAAGAAGAATACACACGTCGTGTAATATCTCGGAAACTAAACTGCTGGACAGTTACTTTTTAATAGATTTTTTTACGTAGAATTCTATGTTGCAATTTATTTTTATCTATCTCATCTAAACTGGTGGACAGTTGCTTTGCAACATGGAAAATTTTACCCTAATTCAAATCTCGATATTTGCGGAACGGAAAGAGATATCGAGTTGCGGTATTCGGGAGGTTCTTGACCAACTCTTTGAGAACACGCACTGAGGTACGCGTCCACTAAGCGGAACAGGTCGGGCGGATTGCGTCGCAAAAATCCGTCTACCATAGTTTAAAATGGAATTGCAGAGTGGACGCAGATTCATTTGAATCTATGGTAGACGGATTTTTGCGATGCGATCCGCCCCGGCCGCATCTTAACATTCCGGTATAGGATTCGGCACCTACGCATATTTCATTGGTCCGTTTGAATTTGGATCGCCAATTAATACGGAGAACTGAAATCCGTACTGGTATGTTGAACGGTGCTGAGCATAGGGTCGAAATGGTTCTGTAGCCACAGGTATGTGGAGAGGCGAATTTAAGGTCAAAATGTTAAACAGTGCCCAGCTGCAGGTTGGAATGTTGCCCCGTCAGCGCGGCACAAAATCAGCAAACATAAGTTTTATTTACTTGTTGCCACATGAACTGAACAGCTTTGTTTACTGTTCAGTACTATGTTTTTCTCTAAAATGCACGGTAAATTTGTTCACCACATTGAAAGTGTTTGAATGATTCAGACAAATTCATCTTGCATGTAAAGCACAAGGACGCATGAAGCAACGTGCCAAACAGACCGCATCCTCTGCAAAATTGTACGAAGGGGGTGGACAGCTGATTTATTATAAAAACCGCGCCAAACGCATGGCAACATTCTAACCTGATGCTCAGCACTGTTTATAACATTTTGACCTTAGATTCGGTACTCAACTGCTGATTTTCCATTTTTATTATTTCCTTGATCCACTCTTTTGTAACCCCTTTGATGGCATACAAAAACATATCTAAAAAGTGTATTTTCTAAAGTCTATTCGTATCCCAGAAGATTCTACGTCATTGAATTGACATTGAACACAAACCTGCATTTGAATCTATATAATATCTATTTTATATATAATTATTCTTTGCTGACTTCACATTCCAATCCGTATATGTTATATCATACTCTTCTATCCATCGCTTTATATCATTTTCCTCTAAGATGTTAGCACGGTAAATTTGTTCACATTGAAAGTGTTTAAATGATCCAGGCAAACTCGTCCTACATGTTTAAGCACAAGAACACATGAAGCAACGTGCCAAATAGGCCGCATCCGCCGCAAAATTCTGGAAAAGAGGAACACGAAGGGGGTGGACAGCTAATTTATTATAAAATAGCTTTTAAAAACCGCGCCAAACGCATGGCAACATTCTGACCTGATGCTCAGCACTGTTTAACATTTAGTCCTTAGATTCGGCGCTCCACATGCCTGTTACTACTGAAACATTCCGACCTGATGCTCAGCACCGTTCAACATTCAAGTACGGATTTCGCCGCTCCGCATTAATTGGCGGTCCGAATTCAAACGGACCAATGAAATATGCCTAGGTGCCGAATCCCATACCGGAATGTTTAGATGCGCCCCGGCCCGATCCGCTTAGTGGACGCGTACCTTTGAAAGGTGGTATCTGCAAGCGTATCGCTCAGCAATAACGCTATCTCTTACAACACTGACTATTGTGTGTAAGTCGGTCTCCATTACTTCTCAGGAGACCAGTCAATTGCACTTTTTTTTTTTTAAAAAAAGTCGAGCCGAAAGATATTATTGCAGGAGGTTATTCAAAGAAGGACCCTTTTATCCAAGCGGGTACGCCAATGCTGAATAACAAGGTTGAAAAAGTCCAGATGGAAGATGAACAGCAGTGTAGACCAGCATCATAGCATTTTGAAAAATACCAATTTTTAAGTTCTTCCCACCAAACCAAAAAATGCTCTTGGTGTTACGCTACTGGAATTCACTCCTTTAGAGTAGTAACTTGGATTTGTTGATTGAGCTGTTTAATTGCATAGTATAATTTAATTTATAAATTCGGTTTTAATTACATAATGTCAAAAGCAAATTTTTTCTGCAGCCACTGTAGGCAATACGTTCAATGAGTGCTTCAATCTTTTCTCGGGGCCAAGAAATTCCACTTCATGCAAAAGTATGAGAAAAAATACCCGTTCTCAAGCGAAACCCCGAAAAAGTCACTTTTTTAGGGATAAATGTAACCCTTTTTTAAAAATTCGATAATTTGCGTTATAGCCAACTTTCGAAAAATTTGAGAAATTACTTTTTTTGGGATAATCCAAAGATCGAAACGATGCATATAAAAATTTCCAAGATCGAAAATTGAGAATCTGGCATAGTCCCAAACTTTGCTAAAAAAACATGACTTCCTTTACTCACCCTGTACAAGTGCATAAATGAAAGAAATATACCGGTCAAACCTTGTGCGTGTTCTCGAAGAGTTGGTCAAGAACCTCCCGAATACCGCAACTCGATATCTCTTTCCGTTCCGCAAATATCGTGATTTGAATTTGGGTAAAATTTTCCATGTTGCAAAGCAACTGTCCACCAGTTTAGATGAGATAGATAAAAATAAATTGCAACATAGAATTCTACGTAAAAAAATCTATTAAAAAGTTTTTTACAAGATTGCCAAATTTTCATAAATAAAAAAGTTATAGATCCCCTGCCAAACTGCAAACTTTTCAAAAACCCCTCGTAACTTGATAACCACTCAACATATCGAGATGCGGTTTTCACCAGTCAATTTCTCTTGAAAATTGAGGCTCGCAAGTGGGGGTCAGATTTTTTCTAGCTCCTCTAGAAATACCCGGAACCACTCAAAACTATCGAATCTTGGACACCCTGTACATCCTTCCGTACACACACTGGGGTCTACCGGGCCCCAACGAAAGTTTGAAAGCGTGACAAATTACGAAAATTTCAGCGATGGTTTCAAGAATCAATGTGAATTTATTTTATGTCCCTCAATACGTAAACCTCAAACGGCAGGATCAAGCATTTATTAGTTTATGACAAGCATGTTAGTAGGTCGCGGGGTCTAATATACCCCAGTGTGTGTTGCGCGTAACTTATTTGTGTATATAAGGTCGATTTCAACCGACATCCAGGACCGTTCTAGAACGGTAATTTCCAGTTGCTCACCTATTTTTCACTAAGTTGAACGTTTATTCTAATTGACAAATGAATTGATCCACTGGAAATTACCGTTCTAGAACGGTTCTGCATGTCGGTTGGAACAGACCTATACTTTTTGTATGTATGGAATAATTTGATACCAATTTTTCTTTGTTTGTATTAGCTATATGTTACTTTTTCGATAAGAGAATTTATTAGATTTTATTCAAGAATATTCGTTTTCGTTGATAGAAAATTATTTTTCCACTAAAACATTTTTATTACATTTTTTGGATGGTGTGTACCTACAGTGTAACAGAATATTTATTTGTTTTTTAATACAAAAATATTAATTTTTTAAATGTTGAGTTTTGCTTTTTGAACAAATAAACATCTTTTAATATCCTGAACGTGTATATTTTTTTTGTGTGTTAAGAACCAGGAATAAATGCGGGGTATCATACACCCCAGTATGTGTTCGGTGTATTCAAAAAATATGTGTATGTAAGGAAGGTTAAGAGCTCCACATTGTTATAGGAATAATACCGATAACCACGAAATTACACGGTATGTCGTCCGGCAACTTATTAAAACTAAATATCTTGGATAAATTACAGCACTTACTAAATTTTCCGCTATTATTACCCATAAACTCTCGATAATTACCATAATAATTTATCCGATTTGCCGATTTAATGGTTTTCGTGCTGATAAATTCTCAATATTGCAAATTTACCATTATTAAAACCCATAATGTAAAAGCGAAGAAAGATAATCTCCAAAATGAATCTTTATTGATGACGCTCCATCCATTTATTAGGTTCTTGCATCGAATATTTCGCGGATATTCTTTCAGATAAAAATTGAACTTGAACACAAAATTATGAGCAATAGGAGCTCATTAAAACTGGGATAGGTAATCATTATTTGAGCGTTTTTAATCCGGCTTTTTTCACGAACCGTCCTAATACTTTTTCTTGTGTATGGAGGTTAAACTTAAAAAAAATATGACGTAAAATAGAAATGAATACTTAAATATTTTTTTTTTTTTTTTTGGTTTATGAATTATATATTCGGATATGACAAGAGTAATAGCAAAGTTAAATTATCAATATAAATAGGTCAAATAGGTACGTAATATATAGAAAAAAACATAATACCTATGTAAGAATTCTTTCTTGCAATCTTTCCCTTAAATCTATAAACTGGGCTCCTATTCCTCAAAGATCTTCTAAAAATAGGTACTTTATCATCCAAGAAAATCAAATTTCTATTGGCAGAACATGTTTCTAAATTCTCCAAAGTATACAATAAAATTATAAATAAAAATGCAACTGCTATAGCTAGTCTAGGTATAAAATACTTAATATAAAAAACATTAAGTACGCGTCTTCAAAATATAAACAACACAACACATCAAAATAACAGGTTAGGAGGAACGATCCCACAGCTGAGAGCTGCCATTGACGGCAAGCGGCATTTGTCGAACGACTTGAAAATACTTTTTCGAGAAACGTCAAATAGCGGCTAAGTTAACGTATACGTCTATGTTAAGCATCAGAATGATCTTCGAAAACTGCGGCGTTACGGGCGCTGTATTACCACCTAAGGCACTCGTACGGTGTTGACACTCCAGTGCTGCCATATGTCCCCTCTGATATTCCGTACGTAGTGGAGAATGACAGAGCCAGAATATACTGGAATTTCGCATTCCCCATTCTCCGGCTTGTAAAAGCTAACAAGCCGTATAGTACTCCTTGACAAAAATGACAAAATTATGTATGTCATGGAGTTCTCGGCTCCTGCCGAGACGAACATTATTGCCAAGGAGGAAGAGAAACGGACGAAATATCAGGATCTTCTCTTTGACCTTTGCCGAATGTACCGGGGCTATACCGTCAAGCTAGTGGTTTTGGTAATTGGGGCTCTCGGAGGTGCACGACAAACACTGCTCTCGGCTCTCAAGACCTTGCCAGTGTGTCGTGATAAAGCGGAATACCTTGCTGGCACGATGCAGAAAGCGGTAATCCTGGGATCATTGCGTCTACTCAGAGCACACGATGCGGAACACCGTTTCTACTAACCTTGCGGTTGGTGGGGGAGTAGAACGGTGGATGGAACACCAGGCCTACTTGCACCCGTGTAAGTGTCGGAGCCGCGGGACCGTAAGTAAGTCCAACCAAAAAAAAAAAAAAAAAATAATAATAATAATAATAATAATAATAATAATAATAATAATAATAATAATAATAATAATAATAATAATAATAATAATAATAATAATAATAATAATAATAATAATAATAATAATAATAATAATAATAATAATAATAATAATAATAATAATAATAATAATAATAATAATAATAATAATAATAATAATAATAATAATAATAATAATAATAATAATAATAATAATAATAATAATAATAATAATAATAATAATAATAATGATTACAAAAAGGCTTTCGACTCAGTGCCACACTCCTGGATAAATGAAGTAATGAACATCTATAAAATAGAGAAAGCCACAGTAAACCTTATTAAATACTTGATGAGCAATTGGAAAACTACACTCAATGTACAAGTAAACAATACAGAATATCAGTCAGAACCAATTTATATGAGAAGCGGCATATTCCAGGGGGATAGCCTGAGTCCGATACTCTTCTGTTTGGCAATTAACCCATTAAGCTCTATGCTGGAAAAGAACAACTATGGTTACATGATAACACGCAACGGAAAGTATAAACTAGAGCACTTGCTTTATATGGACGACCTGAAGCTATATGCAAGTAACAAAGAACAGCTCCAAAACCTACTAAAGCTTGTAGCGGCCTTCAGTGACGACATAGAGATGGAGTTTGGACTGGACAAGTGTGAAACCATACACGCCAAAAGGGGAAAATATGTGGAGGAAGAAAACATCACTCTTATGACAGGCACCGAGTTTTCTACACTTGGAGCGGAAGAACGATACAAATATCTTGGTGTTAAACAATCCCTAACAACGGGACAAGCAGATATGAAAGAGATGGTAGACAAAAACTTGATAACCAGAGTAAAAACCATTCTTAAGACTCACCTTTATGCTGGGTCTCAAGTAGCCGCCCTTAATGGCTGGGCGCTTCCGCACCTTTGGGGTACTCAAATGGTCTAACACGGATTTACAGAGAATCGATCGCGCAATCCGAGTAAGCCTTACCCAATATAGAGGTCATCATCCCAACGCATCCATGAACAGGTTGTATCTGGAAAGGAAAAAAGGAGGTAGAGGACTAATAAATTTAGAAATTTCACACCAAAACCAAATAAAAAACCTCTATACTTACTTCCAACGCAAAGAAGATCCGTTCCACGTTGCAATCTGCAGTGCTGATTCCCACCTCTCGCCTCTGAATCTTGCATCGAACGCTGCACCTAAAATAGATAAGAACATGAGAATTAGAATGGCAAAGTAAAACCCTACATGGTAGATACGCCGCTGCTCTGAAAAGCGTAGAGGTTGACCCCAAACTATCCACAACCTACCTGAGACATGGATTTCTGATGCCAGAAACGGAAGGCTTCATACAAGCAATACAAGACCAGGTAATCTGTACAAAAAACTACAGAAAGCATATTCTTAAACAGGATATGGGGGGCGACCTGTGTAGACTTTGTTACAAAAATAGCGAAACTGTTCAAACCTCGCGGCAGCATGTAGTTACCTAGCTCCAAAAGACTACACTAATCGTCACAACTTGGTAGCAGGAATCCTACACCAAGAAATTGCTATACATTTAAACATAAGTAAAAAAAGACTCCGTATTACACATACAACCCACAAGCAGTACCACAAAACAACGACACCAAAATATACTGGGACAGGGCAATAACAACAGACAAAAACGTAAAACACAACAGACCAGACATTCTAGTTCTGAAAGAAAATGACCACGCTTGGGTTATCGACATTACTATACCGTTGGACGGAAACATTCGAAAGGCCAAGATCGAGAAAATTGAAAAATACCAACCATTGTGCGCTGAGCTACGGAAAATCTACAAGCTTAAAAGCATTTAAGTGATTCCCGTCATTGTAACGACAAACGGCTTGGTGGACAAGGATCTAGAATCTGATCTGCAAAAGCTGGGTCTGAAAAACACCCTCTCCATCGTCGGCCTCTTTCAAAAAGCCATAATTCTGTCGGTCTGCAGTATGTTCCGTCGAATCCTGGCACGTGAGTAGACTCGTTGGCCACTCAGCCCCGATCTAGTCAAGCACCAACTTCCAAGTTGTGATACAGAAAAATAATAATAATAATAATAAGACGTTTATTAACTCAAAAAGTAAATACAAACAACATTTTACATCCAGCTTACTTATACAACTAGATGAGTTAAACGGCCTATATTTCAGCCTATATTGAGAGGTCACGCATGATCTCACAAATGCTGTTGAGGCCTAAAATATAATAGCAACAGAATAAAAGAAAAATTAACAAGAATACAGAGATTATTATTGGCAACTATAAAATAAAACTAAGCGAAAATAAAGCAACAAGGAGTGTAGGTAAGGGAAGGAGAGAGAGGGGTAAAGAGAGGTAAGCACACATTTGCAGGAATGAAAATAAAATAAAAATAATAATACTAAAAAGAAAATGTTCGTACAAAGATACATATATCGAACAGAGTCAACAAATATTAAAACACTATATTCGTACTAGCTGCGATTGAAATAATTTAGTTTTAATTCGTTTTTTAACAGATGCAATCGAAGTGGAAAAATTCACTATTTGAAATTTGTTCATTATGTTAGCAATATTGTATGCAAAATACTTTTTGAAAAATTCTTTGTTATGGCGTGGTATCGTTAAAATAGGGCTACATCTAAGGTTGCGGTTATGGATTTGATTTCGATATCGCACTTTTTCTACAAGATACCTAGGAGACTCTTTCTTAAGAATTTTATAAAAAAATATTGCGGAATGCATCACTCTTCGACTATACATATTCAGCCAACCTGCATCCTGCAGTCTATACGTGATTCGTTCTCTTCTGCGTATTCCGTAAATTAGCCTTAGACAACAGTTTAGCAATTTCTGAAAGCGCCTAGAATCGTGAGTAGTTGAGCAAGGACCATATAACATAACAATAATTTAACGGTGATAAGACCATCGCATCGCACAGCATCTTTTTGGCATCTTGATGTAAATATTTTCTATGTGAATAAAGCAATTTCAAGTTGCAGAACCCTAAACTAATCTTGCTTTTAACCTGTTCGGTAAATTTTAGTTTATTATCCATTATCAGACCTAGGGTTTTAAAATAATTCTGGAAGGGCAGATTTGTACCATCAATCTTCAATGACATGTCACCAGCAATACCAGCCCGATGCACCTCGCTACAAAAAAGGTTCAACTGATTTAGTGGGATTAATTTGTAATTGATGGTCCTTTGCCACCTGAGACAACGTTCCAAGGTCCTCATTCAAAAGAGTACATGCTTGTGACTCTGTGTGGGACTAAATGACAGTAGTATTTGTTTGTCGTCTGCGTAAGTATGACTACTGCAGTGTTCCAAGTATTTGTCGAATTGTGAGGTATAAATTGTGAACAGAAGAGAGCTCAAAATACTTCCCTGAGGAACTCCGGCGACCACCTTACAAGAATCCGACATTTTATTATCAAGGGTAACATACTGTTGACGATTTGATAAATATGATTGAACTAAACCAAAAGCAGTAAATTAAAAACCAATATACTCCAATATTGATAGAAGTAAATCGTGATTTATTAAATCCAATGCCTTACTAAAGTCCAATAATACAAGAACTGATGCTTGATTACTGTAAAGAGCGGCCAATATATCATCTGTTACCTTGGAAAGAGCTGTGCAGCAGTCATATCCTTTACGAAATCCGGATTGGTTTCATGTATTGGATCCATGAAACTTCGAATTTGGTCTTCCATTACCTTTTCAAGGACTTTTGATAGAACTGGAAGTACCGATATAGATCGAATTTGCGAATAGAAGGAGGCATTTTGAACCTTTGGAAGAGGAATAATTTTAGCTTTTTTCCAGAGTAGTGGAAAATATGAATTTTCTATAGAAAGATTAACAATGTGCAAAATAGGCTTAATTATGACAGGAAGAGCTAAAAGTATTATTGTTACATTTGAATTGTCCAAACCGAATGCCTTACTCTTCATGTGAGTGATTAAATCTCTAATATAATTTTCTGTAACCAACTGAAATTGAAATCTGCAGTTTCCTAGATTGTTTTGGTTCTAAAAATTGGAAATATTCTGATTTATTGGAGGTAGATTTTGAGTTACTCCAGAGAAATATTTATTAATTTTATTCACATCTTTTAATTCTTGTGTCAGATTGAGTTTTTTAGATGGTTTACAAATATCTATTTTTTTAAATTCTTTCCACATTTGATGTTGCTTACCATTAGATAATTTAAAGTTAGGATACGCTTTCTTCTCTTTTATTATAGCTGTAGTTGTCATATGTCTCAAGTTTTTGTACGAAAGCCAGTTTTAGTTTCCCTAAAGAGCCTTATTTCTTAAATTGATCAATAAACGAACATTCAGTAATCCAGGGTTGAAATGGTTTATCTTTGTTTTTAATAATCTCAAGAGGAGCATGAATTTCAAGTACTTCTAGTAATGAATTGGGAATTGGTCAGATAATCAACTTTCGTGTCAATATCACGCAAGGCATAAAATAAGTTCCACGGTAAATTACGCAGATCTTCCAAAAAAATATCCGTATTTATTTGATCTATTTTTCTAAATGTAAAGGTAAAACTTTTTTTATGCTACATTCAATTTCTATATCACAAAAAATAAGCAAATGATCGGATATCTGTATATATCTCACCCCAGAACTAAGAATATTATCCATACTGGAAAAAAAAAAGATCAATAAGAGTACTAGAATTGCTAGTTAACACGAGTCGGTCCTGAAATTATTTGTTTCAAATTAAATGTCTCCAAGGTATCCAGCAGCATTTTAGCGCTTGAGCAACACAAATCAAGCAGGTTTATGTTCATGTCACCCATGATGCAGATTGAATCATATCTAGGAAATTTGTATAATGCAGTGTTTCAAATCAGAATAAAAATACTATACCTATACATTATAGGTACATTTAAATTGAATTCCAAGTTGTTAGCAAACTGGAGTGCTTCACTTAGGGGGAAGCGTAGAGACATACATTAGAAACTTTTCAAATTGCACTTTGAAGGCAAGGTCAAAGTAGACCCAAGCTGCTTGCCGAAGCCAAGCAGAAATTCAGGTTACGTCAAAACTTACAGGTTTTTACTGATTTTGGTAAATTTAATGATGAACTTTTTGGAATCCTATTCCCTGATTTCTCGCAATATTTGAAAAAAAAACAAAGGTTACCATAACAAAATTTTTAAAGAGAAGAATATAACCTATAATATGACACAGTGTAAATGGTATATTCGATGGTCAATTGGAAATTATGGGTAGGAATTGAACGTAAATGTATTTTATTGAAAAATAGAAATATTCTAGTTCCTCGTGGATAAAGAATATATTTTTTTTAAGTGATTATTTTATTCCCATGCTTCCAAATCCAAAGCCAGCATTCCATGACATAATAAAATATTTTTAAATTTCAGAATCCAAAAATAAGATACGAAACTTCCATTTGTAAGCAAAGGTTCACCTGTAATTTTCTATAGAAAAAAATAAAGACCTGATGCCACATAATTAAATTCCATTCCGTCTTCTTCATTACGAGATTTCGTGTGACTCAGATGAGCTCTAAAATCCGCTAAGAACTGCCACGACTCCATCTTTATTCATGTCATGCTTCGGAAATATATTTTCACTTCATAGGGACAATCGCGATAGACAATGAATTTTAATTACACCAATATAATGCACCGAAAAGTGTTTAGGAAATTGGAAAAAATACCAGAGGGAAAATTAAGTTGTGAATAAAATATTGATGAAGGACTTTTTTAATGTAACCTGTTTTAAGGAAGATGGCTAAAAAATGAGAAAAAAAGGTTGATTTTTATTGGATGAAGTTCGGTTATGTTCATTGGGCTGCGGTTTTTTTAAAATTGTTTTTGGGATAGCAAGAGAATTAAAAAAAAAATCTACATTTAAAATAAAGACGTTATGTTGCGGTCACAGCTTTTCATCAGTGACATTTATTTCAAGAAAGATATAGGTACTGGAAAAACGTCAAAGATTTAGGTACTAAAAAACGTGCACGACTGATGAACTTCAGGGACATAGGTGTCCTTCTTTTCTACTTGACATCTCCACATGGAAGATTTGCTTTAATCTCACTCTGGGTGAGGATGCTCGAAGTATAGATTTATTCAAGTAGTGGTACAAATTTCTCAAGTTATTTAGCAATAAGTACGTCTTTCCCCACCCTTCGTCTGCCCAGTATTAAAAACTGTGACATGTGGTAAAATCTTCCGGGAATAACGTGAAGAAGGTTAGAGAAAACATAAGTCTAGTCTATTTGATACTCAGGTCTCTATTGGAGAATACTTTTCGCATGCATCTGAACGTAGATCAGCTTAGCCCATTCTAGATCTTGTTGGTAGTTGAGTGAGTTGGTTACAATATGACAAAATTTTTCAATTATTTATAGAGATGAATTATTTCCAGATTGCTCATTTTGTGCCTTTGTAGGAAGAGTATGATAGTTTGATGGCTGAACATAGGCTGCGAAATAGTATTTTGCTGCAAACGAAAAAAGAGATTTTTCATCAAACTAAAATATTAAACTGCAGGTATACATATACTCTCCAATTACTTATCTTTCTTCTTGTCAGAAATATACCTACTGACATTAGGCACTAAGGTCCTTTATATAGTCAATTTCCCAAATCTCTGAAATTGCAACATAATAACCAATTTAGCGTTCTTTTAATATGGTCGTTAACTTTAAATGACCCTAAACAACAGATGCCGTTTCTTGGACTCCATCTCCATTCCTAGGGCGTTCTCATGTTATTTTCTTTTTTTCTTGTCCTTATCATTAAGGAAAAATGGGGCCCTTGTTTCTTTAAGCTTTAAATAGATTTTAATTGGCTATAGGTAGGTATTTTCAATCCAAGTTTAATATTATTATTTCTAGAAGAGCAATTAAAACTTCTTTCACGTGAACGCTCTAAAAATTAAATTCCAAGATTTGTTTAAAAGTTTCAATTATAGCTGCAATTAATTATTTTCACTGATATTTTTTTATTTTTCGCATTGAACACATAAGAATCCCATAAAATATTTATAATATAATAAATATTAATGTCATTTTGCGTTGATTAGTTTTCAGGATATAACTATGCACCGAAGGCCTCGGTAGCTCAGTTGCTAGAGCTGACTGGTGTTTCAGCGATCCTATTAGCAAAGTCTCTATTGGGGTCAAATCTTTAAAAATTATTTATATTTAAATTTATAGCTAATTGATTATTTAATGTAAGCTCAGACTTCCAGTTTAGTTTGCATTTATAGCATATCCAAGCCAAGCTATACTATAGTCTTTCCATCGCTATCGCAATGTGATGTTACGTCATCCCATCATTGCCATCTTTATTTATGGCATGAATGTATGTCCTAAATCGGCAAGGATGATACGACTACAGGATAGCCTATCATCATAAGGCCTGTGTGGAACAAATTCTCCCTCCCCCCCCCCCCCAAGCCAAATCACCAGTTGTGACGTAGGCAGCATGTAATTTCTCGCCTTGACGTTGGCTGTTTAAACAGCTGGCGACTTATTTATGACGTCGGAATTGGTGACACACCAATATGGCCAATATCCTGTAGGTGTGTATCATCCTTGTTAAATCGGTACCTTAATGGTAAAATGTAACTAACTGCACATTTTTGACATCGATTATGAACAGAGATGAGTCTATATAAGATAAAGGGTTTATTTTTATGACATGAGTAATGATGACGTAACATTGCTATAGCGTTGGACAGACTTCAGGACTGGCATGTGCCAAAATAAAAACCAGACCACCCAAGCAAAGAATTGTTTTTACCGTTACGTCACTATTTTCTGTCAAATGACGTCATGGTTATAACCGCCAGGAGGGGAAGGTCAATGGGGGTCAAGGATGATACACACCTACAGGATTGCTTATCGGCCTCTTTTTTGGTAGGTAATCGCCGCCATATTGGTGTGTCACCATTTCGGACGTCATAACTAAGTCGTCAGCTGTTTAAACAGCCTACGTCAAGGCGAGAAATGACATGCTGCCGACGTCACAACTGCTGATTTGGCATGGGGAAGAAGGGGGAGATTTGTTCCACACTGGCCTTATGAGGATAGGCTATCCTGTAGTAGTAGTATGTATCATCCTTGACTGCGGGTGACATTTATGGCCGTTTCCACCAACCATTTTAGGGGAGCTCTAACGATAAGTATTCCCTAAAATGACATTTTTGCATGGAGAAATGTCAGTTTAAGGCATACCTATCGTTAGGGCTTCCCTAAATTATGGTTGGTGGAAATGGCCATTAAAGAATGACACGATTGTCAATACAAATAAATTGTTGCATGTTTTTGTTTGTTGATGGATGTTGATTAGTGTTGGTTCTTGTAACGTGTTCTCATGTTCTATACGGTAGTTTTGGAAAAAATTAACTACTACTTTTTTAACTGGTTATCTGCTCGGATAACCAGTACCTCCAAGGGACGCGTATAACCGTGAGTGCTGGTATGTACCGTAAAATCGCTTGGTTATGCTATCAGTAACGCTTAGTTTTTAGTGGCATACCGACGACATTCTGAGTTGCGTTAATTTCTATAGGTACGTTTTATTATTTTTTACTCAAATATGAAAAAATATTATAGTTCGCTTTTGACAAGTACAAAAAAAAGCTAAGGTGTTTATTCTAATTCTGGTTACTACATAATGGAAAACATTTGAACCTATTCATTTTTTGATTGATGATAAAACTCATAAGTAAGCTGGTTTCAAGAATAATAACTATAAGCTGAATTTTTTCCAAGAATTTTGCTTGAAATGGATAGGCTTTCTGTAGCAAGTGGTGGAAATCAAAAATGAACCGATGGAGAAGATGTTTTTCTTGATGAGTGAATGAAAAGTCATATCGCAGAACACAAACTTGCTCCACCAGATGAACCGACTTGTTGCAAATATCTTTTTCCCCTGCATAAACCTTGAAGCTCTACCCCCAAAATGGATTAATTTTATCGGTGATTGAAGAGAACCTATATAGTTCTTCCATTCAAGCAGAGTATAAAAAGCAATGTGAAGAGTGAGTCGTAGTCGTATCTTTGTTACTTTGTTTTTTTTTTTTTTTTTTCATTTAGGTAATTGACAAGTTGCTGGCATTTTTAATCTCATCGATTTTTCTTGAGTATTCGGTTCTTTAAAGGTGCATCCAGACTAGCCGCGCCAAACCACGCCAAATTTCTGATTTGTCTGATTTTGAACAAAATAAATAAGGTAGATCGAATTTGTATTTCTGTGGGTACGTTAAGGTCCAATTTCTGACGATTGAAACCACGGAAAAGCAATATATTGTCACGGCTCTGGGGTGCGTAACATTATTCTTGGATCCTTTTATTCCAAAATCAAAGTCCAATTGACACAACAATAATTTATTCCACGTTACTATACACTCTGACACTAATTACTCCTCCTTTCGTGAACAAGGCAGTATTTTCTGGAATTTTAAGCATGGATTCTGTATAACCTGGCGAAAGCGCACCGTCAGGGTAGTGTGACGTGCCTCTTAAGATTGATCGTCCCGATCAACTTCATGCCCATGATATTTCGTCAATCTGTCCAGATGTACAACTTTCATCTTACTTCTGGTGTTGCGCTGAGTTCGATAAACCAAATCATCAATCCTCTTGATTATTCTGTAGGGTCCTTCCCATGCTGAAGACAATTTCGGCGACACTCCTTTCTTTCTTGTTGGATTATACAGCCACACCAAATCACCTTCTTGAAATCCGGCTGAATTGGCTTTCAAGTCGTATCAGGTCTTCATTCGGTCACTGGCTAGCTAAATATGCTCCCGAGCAAAATCATGTATCCCCAGAAGTCGTGCCCTTACTTCGTCGGCATAATCTCGAATTTCTTTCCGTTCTTCTCCAGGTATTCCAAACATCAGATCGCAAGGTAACCTGGGCTGGGACTCTGTAACGGATAGAGATCGTTATCCCTATCGCTACGGCACTTGCTGACTTCTTCTCTCTTTTCGAAATAAATAGAGAGGGAATGTCAATAGAGAAAAAATATCTCTATTCGTTACAGAGTCCCAGCCCTGAGTTCCCTTCCAAAAACGATTTTCCATCAGTTTGGTCTCTTGAAGTTCCAACATTTCACGCAGAAGTTCTTCAATTTTTTGTTCTTCCATTTTTGCTTGTTGTCTCTTAATAGGCGTATACAGAATGTTTTGGAATTTCTCTCAAAATATCTTCAAATATCTTTCCTGGTTTCGAAGTTCAAACACTCCGGTGAAGTCACAAATTGGATAACTTGCTTTATTCTCGAATGGAATGTTCTAGCATTTTCTTGAAATGTCTTTTCTGAATGTCGATTGATATAGCAAACACGTCGGTGAAGTCATAAATTCGATATCTCCCTTGGTTTCCAAATAAAATTTTCGAGAACTTATTTGAAAATTCACTATCACGGTCAAAATCGAGTATACAGTCACTTCCGGGGTAATTTACACAATCGGTCAAGTCTTTTTTGGTGATTGTCACTGCTTACACTGACTAACTGTCCCAGTGTTCACACTAGAGTCGGAAGTAGTCCGCACTATTCTGCAATCCGATTTCACTTTGCAGTCCTCGAATTATATCTCACTTCTGAGACCAATGTCACAGCTCTGGGATGCGTGACATTAATCTTGGGTCCGTTTATGCCAAAATCAAGGTCCAATTAACACAACAATAATTTATTATTATTATTATTATTATATAGCATTTATTGCAATTTTTCACATTCAATATACAGGCTTGACCAGTAACAATAAATACCAAATATACCCCACAAGAGAAAACCTCGCGCGTGGGAAGTCATCCCATTCAGTATTTGAAGTAAAAGGATTACTTAAAACTATAACTACCTACCTATGGTTGTTTCAACTAAATTATACTTATAGGGTTTGTTTTAGTGATAGTGGAAAAAGATATAATGAAGGACATTAATAAAAATAGCATGCAAAGAATAAATCTAATCTAGTTTAAATAATCTGAATTAAGGCACCAAAAATAATTTGTGAACCACTAATCTAGTATAGTGTATATTTCAGCTCTAGAAATGATTGTTTGAAATGTCCTCCGGATGGATTTTTCGAAAATTGTTAGTGACTGTGACGCTCTTATCAGTAATGATACCTTTGGATGGACATTAGCACTGAAGTATGTGAAACATCTTTGTCCTATGGTCTTTTTCATTTGCGGTATTGTAATGGCGTTTTGTCTAAATCTTGTGTTGTGTCGATGTTTTATATTGGTATTTTTTTTTTATATTGGAATTTTATTTTTATAAAGTCGTACAGAGATATTTTTAAAAAAATAACATTCTTATGTCATAAATGTTCGTTTCATTGAACAACATGTCCGTGGGGTAGAGTCTATCTTTTTTAAATATTATTTTTAGAAGCCATTTTTGTGTGACATATTGAGGTTTCTTAGGTGAGTTTTTGCTGTTCCTCCCCAAGCAATTAGACCATAAGTAAGGTGAGAATGGACCAGGGCGAAATAAAGCACCTTGAGTTGTTCCAATGTGAATATTTTTTGATAGAACTGAAATAAACTTAAGAGGGATCTTAATTTTTTGGTAACATAGTCAACATGGTAGTCCCATCTTAAGTGACTATCAATTATGATTCCCAAGTATTTGAATTTCATACATCGCCTGACTTCTTATCTTTGGGAATTATGTTGGAATACTAGGGTGTCAAGCTCTGGTAAAGTATTGGAGTAGCTGCTAAATGGCATAAAGTACGTTTCCGTAAAGTTAATGCTCACTAGGTGGTTATTGAACCAGTCAATGTATTTCCGAAAATCCTGGTTTATTAGATTAAAAAGCTCTCCCCAGGTTGGGGCTGAGTAACGAACCGATTCCTCGTTACTTTCGACTCTGCACTAATTACTTCAATTATTAACTCAAACAACTTAACTCTTTACAATATTCACTATCTAAATCATATCACAGCAAATCTTAAAACTAAAAACTACTAACTAATACCGGCCTTTATATATCCGTAATCTATTCTTGTAAAATCCAGAATAAACGCGATAGCCTCCTTTCTTGAACAAGGCAGTATTTTCTGGAATTTTGGGCATGGATTTTGTATACCCTGGCGAAAGCGCACCCTCACAATATTCAATTAATTCACATGGATCCAAGTCGGAATTACGGGATGGGATTCAACTCGGACTTTCACAAAAAGTAGTCCATCATCAGCGCTTTTTCTTTTTCGTTTCTATTTTCACTGCATCACTCAAAATTTGGAAGTCAGCTGCAGCTGTTGCAATATCAGTATTGGTCATCTAAAGGCGCGTATTCATACAGCGAACGCACGCGAATTCGCCCGAATTTGTTCGACGTTTGCTAAAAAATTGTAATTGTGTCCACATACAAACGAAAGAATGCGTTCACAATCATACGTTCATTTTCGCGGGTATATTTTGTTTTAAATATTAAAGCTAAAGCTGTCAAGACATACTCACTACGACATAGGTCAAACAACAGGTTAAATACGCGCCTTAAAAGTGCGTATTCATACAGCAACAAATTCGTTCGGTTAATGTGGACGTCACGACAAACAAGACCGATCGTGTTTGTTCGCCTTCGGTAGAGTTCGCTCCGAGCGGAACATCAAGGAAATTTGGGAAGAATTCGTTTGACCTAGTGCTCTAGTGTGTACGGCTGGGCAGCATAGCATTCGGTGTATATCAATGAGTAGCGATATATCGCAAAGTAACCATTAACTTTTCTGTTGAGAGTATTGCTTCTCTAAATGATGTATTTTGCTTTGCAATTTCAGAACCAATTTGATTTAATAACTATTCAAAATCGGTAGAGTTTATCATGCAAAAATTTTCAAAAATTCAATAGCCGATTTCAGCTGTTAGAACACTCATTGAAGTCTCCTCCTTTCTCCGACTTCTACTTTTGAACGAGAAAGTAAGTCATCCACCAGCGCTTTCTGCTTCCCTGCTAAACAGAATATTCCCGCGAAAATAAACGAATTAATGTGAACGCATTCTTTCTTTCGTATATGGACACTATTCCGATTTTATAGCAAACGCCAAACAAATTCGGGAGAATCCATGCGAGCGAATTCCTTCGCCTTCGTTCGCTGTATGAATACGCGCCTTAATAGAGTAAGCGCAAGAGGTGGAACACGATAAACAAGTGTGTTGGGTCACGACCCAGCTGCGTCCAACAATCGAGTACGACTGTTCCAATGTCTGTTCTGTTCATGTCAAGAACTTGTTCAGATCTCTTTGTTGAGATGGATATGAATATTTTTGCTCATCTCAGACCCGAAATGGATCTCCAATGAGCTCGCATTCGGTCCTTTTCTCATCTGTTCATTTTTGTGGAGACGTATAGTCCGTTCATAAAGTCTATAGACTTTTTCGAGTGCGTGATCTGAGATTTTGGACGCTGATTGACTAGATTTTGGGGCCTCATTGGGGCCTTGGATTGATCGTTTAAATTGACCGCTGGTCGCCCAAGGGTCTGTTCCCACAAGAGTCTCTGACAGTTTGCAAACTGTCAGAATGCATCGCCCATGCATATTTTCAATATTGTCGTTCCAAGATAAATCAGTAACTTAGCTGAGCGATTGCTACTGACAGTTTGCAAACTGTCAGGGACTTTTGTGAGAACAGATTACAAGTCGATCCCCTAATTTTGGCCAATCAGCGTCCAAACTCTCAGATCACGAACTCGAAAAATTCTATAGGCTTTATGAACGGACTTTTCATTAGTGCACAAAAAAGCTCTGGGCCTTGAAAAAATGTTACAGCGCCTTGCTTCGCGAGACGGTCAGACTGCTCGTTGCTCTCTATGCCCTGGTGTACTGGCACAGATCACCTAAAGCCGCGTCCAGATTAGTAAATAAATGCGTTGCGTTGAATTCGGGATTCGCTACAAATTTTTGAGGCAAAAATTTGGCATCTTGACCGACATAAATATTTGTGTTGTGCGCCGTGTGTTCTTGCTAAACGCGTGTGTGCCTATTTTATTTCAGTGTGCGTGTTGCGTGTTTTTGGTTATTTGTTTCGTTCGCGAAAAAATGCGTCCACACTAGAACGATGTTACGCCGCAAATCCCTTTGATGTCTTGAAAAAAACCGACAAGCCGCGGAGCGCGTGCGTTGAATGTCGCGAAAATTTTTGCGTGCGTCTCTATGCGGCGAACAGGTCCACACTCGCATAAATTTGTCTCGCACACACAAATTTGTGCCGAATACAACGCACAAGGTAAATTTTTACTAATGTGGACGCGGCTTAATACAGATGCGTAAGTACGTATACTTGCCGTCGACGATATTCTGTGACGAAGCCGGGCTGCCAGCAACCCCACGCATAGATAAAGATCGCCTGCGTCAGGACAATTAACGTGGCCGAGTGCGTGAGCATGTTCCAGCCTGTGTGTTTACATATTTTTGCGGGTAGAAAAAAATAGTTTTTTGCTGTTTGTGAACCAATTAAAGAAATAATATTATATTATTGAGCTTCCGCGTTTATATAATGAATATGTTCAAAATACATTGATGTGGCATTGGTGCGGCCAGCCTATGTCTATCAAATTAATCTTGATCCACGAATTCGCCGCTCTTTCGCATCTGTATGTAGGTAATCTGTGGTACTGGCACAATCAGAGTTACTTTATTCCTCCCAAACTAGCTGCGAATTACACTTGATGGCTCCTAGAGCATTTACAGCCGCTTGACTGTCGGACAGTATGTAAATGTGCCTCTAAGAAGGCCTGTTTCAAGGCACTCTTGTGCACAGATGTTAATCAGCTTGAAATATTGTGGGTGTTTAAACCATTGCTATGGAGAGTTTGAAGCTTGGTCCAGTTATTATTTTGTCTGGAATAGCCTGTGGGCATTTGCTCTTTTTTCACACGTAGGTGAAGAGGAGGCTTGTTCAGACAGCAATGCCTCTAAGGCTGCGGTGGGGCAGGTTGACATAGTCCCTGTTATTCCTAGACAGATCACCCATTTTACTTTACGTAGACTGTCCATTCAGTAAATTGCTGTATACTGATACCTTTTGTTTTCATTTTTGTGTGTGTTTTTGCGTTGATATTATTTGAAACTAATAAAATTAAATTTAATAGATAATTGTCCAATGGGGCAACACCTACTGAATTAAAAAATTGCAACCCATCCCTCTCCATTGGCGAAGTCTCTTTCCCGCAGAGCGCGGCTTTAAATAAAAATTAATAGTTCCGGTGACATTTTCACGAACTTAAACAACGGAAGGTTATAAATAAAAGCGTTTTGATACGGATCAAGTGCGGAGGTATTTCGAAAAGGTTAGTAGGAATTCTTAGTTTTTAACAAGACGAGAAAGTTTATTTTCGTAAAGGGCGGATAATAAATAATAGTTTCTTTGGGTTAAACTATTTTTGATGTTAGTTTTACAACATGCAAAAAATTAGTTTGGATATTTTGTAAATACAATACCTATGTGTATAGCGTCCCAATAATTAGAGTCTGCATCATATGCTTTTTTTCAAATTATTTAGCTCACCCAAATTTAGAGCAAAATGTTGAATTATTGCACATTTCAATGCGAAAGTGTTTTGCTTTTAGGACTTATGCATGTTCAACTATCTATTTGCTGTTGGTTTTTTTGTTCAGGAATGAATTTATCGAGAGAAGTTGTTTTTCTACCAAGAAGTTGATCAGTAGCCTAAAATAATTTTTGTTGTCGTAGGTATCAATGCCGTCTTTTTTTAATCTCCATTTATTTTTCTGCCAAGTTTGACGTTAGAGTCTCGTATAGCTAATGTTAGTTTTGAGGTCTTTTCTTTCTTCAAGACTCGGTAGAACAAGGATTTATGCTTGAAAAGTTGATATCTTATTCAATTTGAACCGAAAATAATCCTTATAAATTCAAATATGAGATACAGCAAGGCATACAACTACAACTACAAACTCATTCTTTTATAAAAACTCTTCAATCTCTGAAATTCGTTGCTTGAAAAACCTTTTTTTTCGATAACGGCAGATCTTAAGGTTTATCAATCAAATTAATCAGCATCTTTTTTCTCGTTCTCGTCTCACTGTGCCCCCTTTATGAGACTAAGTTAATCTGTTTATTTTAGGAGGTAATTATGAATGCATAACTCCATTTTTCAAGAAAATATCATTAAATTTGCTGGAAAATAGCCCATCGGGACCGTATTTATTGACTTTTAGGCTGTTTCTGGCTGAAATAATCATTTTTTTTTGTTTTTTTTCTTTTTGCAAATGTAAATATTTCAATAAAATACTTGGAAAATACGCTGTTTCAATATTGAACTGTAGACGTTTATAAGTAAAAATTGGAATGTAATAATATGGCCTTCTTATTAGAAGAGTGGTTATCAGTAAAATGATTTGGTTTTATTCAACCATTCTTTGCAAATCGAAGTGTTTTGCAGATTTGGTAATACTGTAAAAGTTGAATATTTTAGTTCTATTTTAATTTAGTTAGCTGAATACCTGCTTTATTGCAACAGTATCATTAGATACTTTAAGCAGGTCCTAAATATCAAACGTATTCGTATCCGCATCGGTCTGCGCATGCGCAGAATAGATACGGTGGTTTTGTTGCGTTGCGTTGTCCGCATCGTTACGAAGAGAGCTTCATATCCGTAACCGAAAACGTATCTCAACCATTTGACATTATTGAAAGATCTTCAGTTACTACTAAAATAACTTCAGCGACATAAAAACAGTACTTATAGATAATAAAAGAAAACCTACAAAATCAACACAACACTTTTTGAGGTAAGAAAACGTTTCATCCAAGGATTCGATCGTTTTCGTATTACGTTATGTCCTTTAAAGGAGTTTTAGGTGGTCAATGTAAGTCGATGCGTTTACGGATGCGGATACGGACACGTAGAAAAATTTGGGGTTTGCTTAGTATCTATTAAATGAAAATACTGTACCATTTTTCATAGAGCTTTTGTCCGCTGAACAACTAGACACTTGTAATTTTTTTTCCAAATTGTTCAATCTCACACCTTTGCTGAAGACTACTATCGATTTTTGAATTCAAACGTTCTCAACAAGAAAAGTAAAATCCCTATCCTAAATACCCTTTTTTGATTCTAGTAATAGGATAATATGGTTTGAAGAGGTATGTAAATTATTTTGTCTTCAAGCGGTGTATACAGTGCCGGTTTAAGGTAGTCTGCCGCCCGGTGCTACAAAAACGCAGCGCCCCTCGCCCGTTCGGAAAAAATCAAAACAATTTTTTTTTGAGCATTTTTTTCAAAAAATGTATTCAATTCTTTTATACAGGGTGTCCCAGGGAAAACAGTCCATCTCGATTTATTGAATTTGGAATGAGAATCTGGAAAAACGCTCGGACACATCGATTTTTGATTTGAAGCGGAACCATTTTTCAGTTTTTTTAACCCCGTAGTTTTTACCCGCTAGCTGGGGGGGGGGGAAAAAACCCCCCAAATTTGAATATGGGTCGTGTCCTACCTCTTTTTAAAGGTCTAATCGAGTTCTTTATGGCCCTGGATTTTCGTCCTATCATTTTCATCCGTAACAAAATGACAGCTTGTCAAAATCTTGGAAATGGACTATTGTTTTAGTGGGAGTAAAAGCGATACTTACCTCCCCTTAATAAAAATACTTGAAATTGAAGTTTTTTATCATTATTATTAATCAGGTGAACACGTGAATTGTAAATTAGAAGTATGTTTATTAAGGGAGGCAAGTACCACTTTTACTCCTACTAAAACAATAGTCCCTTTCCAAGATTTTGGCAAGCTGTCATTTCATTACGGATGAAAATAATAAGACAGGCCATAAAGAACTCGATGAGACCTTTGAAAAGAGGTGTGACACGACCCCTATCCCCTACTCAAGTTTTGGGGGTTGCTCTCCCCCTAGCTAAGGGATTGAAGCTACGGGGATGAAAAAAAATGAAAAGTATTTCACCCTCAAATCAAAAATCGACGTGTCCGAACGTTTTTCCCGATTTTCATTTCAAATCGAAAAAATCGGGGTGGACTGTTTTTCCAGGGACACCCTGTATATATTTATTACGCAACGACGCCACCGCCAAACAATATTATTATTATCTTGAAATGAATAATTGAAGTGAGATGCGAGCTGACTGTTGTCTGTTATCGGCGTTATCGCTGTCGGCTATCGCACGAGTAAAGCCAGGGACACATCTGTCATGCATTCTTCCGATCCGACTCCGATCATACAATCAAGGTCCTTATTCTTGGAACAGGGGAGCAGCGGAACACTCGTTCTCCTCGGAACGCTGCTCCCTGTTTCAAGAATAAGGACCCTGATTGTATGATCGGAGTCGGATCGGAAGAATGCATGATAGATGTGTCCCGGGCTTAATACGGTTCCAGGAATTTAAGTGGAGCTGGGCATGGCTATAGAGACGGGCGTAATTGTACTTTTCTTATTATGGTTCAAGAAATAAGAACGTAATAATAAAGAGGATTCATTGAAATTTTAAGGGTCGTTACGCACTTCGCGCGCCGCCCCTAAGATTTTGCCGCCCGTTGCTACTGCACCCAAAAGACCCCTGGTTAAACCGGCCCTGGGTGTATAATTTGAACTTTATTCTGTTCAACACTTGACACAGAAGTTATTCATTATGTTCCTAGGACCATAAAGATTTTTATGTATGGGGTTATTTGTTCGTTAGAGGCAGCGCTATTATGTTCTTGTAGTTAATTTTGCGTTTTCTTCTCGCTAGATAGCAGCTTTAACGACCGAGTACGAAAATTGCTTTAAGAGCACAATTTATTCATAATTTGCACTAATTTGTTCATTTTACGTTGTTTGTTCAATATCATGGACTGGACATGGACGAGCATAACTAAATACGGAAAACCAAGTTGACTTGTCTGCTCGCTTACAACTTAAGTTCGCAGCAGTAAGATTTGTTCCGAGTAACCTGGTAGATTTGACATTTGAAGTAAACAATTTTACATACGTCGACAATTTAAAGTAGCAGCTGTTTATTTTTCCAAAAATGCACTTCTTGGCCTAATGACAGATAACTATTACCGTTCTACTCATTCTAACTTTTCTTCAGAAAATCAAATCGATATTATTATTATGTATAGCTATTCTTATGATATATTTTATCGCAGAATGCAGTTACTTGGGACTACCTTACCCTAGAGAGCCCTACTTATATTGCCGTTTCCCTAAACCTCATCTTACTTCACCAGAGTCTAAACGGATTTCCCCAATTAAAAATCACGTTCCAGGATATCAATCAGCTAATCAGAAGAAAAAAAAAAAAACATCGTACATATATCGTGGATTTTATTGAAAATGACTACTGTTGTTGACATAATAATAGTAATAGTAGAACATAACTGATTCTGTGTCGCTACCCACAAGCTGTCACGCTATACGCTTTCCAGTTTACGTGGGCCACAGAGCGGCGACAGCGGTCGCGTGCCCAAGCCCCGCCGGAACATTTCGATGTTTTAAAAACCTGTAACGACTCTATCGATATTAAATTTAATCGATATCGATATTATATTAATGTCGAATAATGAAATTGTTCAATTCAAATCACTTCATATTTATCAAATAACAACTAAGCTTATTTCAAAGAAATATCAGTATTGTTTCACAGACTTCAATTCTTTGATCCATAAAAATTATTTCTTTCAGGAAATTTATAAGATTTTTATCCGATACGTTGAAAAAGTTCTAAAGAATTGTCTGTGATGTCCTATCAAGCTCAAACATTATTGGTCCATGTCTTTTTTTGTTCTCGATATGCTATATTGAAAACAGAAGTCATACAATATCGAGTACAATATATTATATAGACAGTATGAACAGGCTTATGGAATATATTTTTTGTCCTTTAGATGTTGAAATGTTGATAGCATGGGCACTACGTTATTCCATGCAGATATACATATGCAAATCAAAGAATACAAAAAATTAACCAGTAATGCACTTGTAGTAGATTGTACCAATAAATCATCAGGCCGAATAAAAACAGGTACAGCAAATGTCTAGTAAGTAGGAATTTGTAAAAAGAATATAAAATGTATTCAGAAAAAAAAACTGACAAATTCTAAGCAAGCCAAACTAGGAGTATGAACAACATTGTGCAATCCAAGTTTTTGTTTTTCGCCATGATGCCACTTCAGATGTACCAAATAAACTAAAACCCACTAAAAGTGGTCCAGCACAGCATAAAACATTGAAATTAGACAAACAAATTGAAATCAAAGTCGGTGGTAATATTTTTGATTTTTGCAACTGGACCTATTCTACCATCTCAGACCTACTAGAAATGTATTTATAGTTATTCAAATAAATTTTTTGTGAAAATTACTTTTTTTAGAGATGCCATCAACATTGTCTTTATAGAATCGAATCTCGATACAAGAACATGCCTATCATGCTATTCGTCTATCAGAATCCGCAATGATCTCAAGCACGAATCGCACCTAATCGCCCCTGAGACACCGATGCGGCGTTTGTGCCATGTGGATGGACGGCGGCAATTTATAAATAAACCGCATACTGGTTGGTTCATGGCCCGATGTGTTAAGCACTTAACACGATATACCACAACAACAACCGAACAGAATTTAACTTCAGCTAGACAGTTCGGCTTCAAGAAGATACAATTCAAGATTTTGTCGTTTTTCGCTGATATGGGTTTTTTACAATCGAAGAATTTTCAGTCAAGAATAATCAAGATAGGTACTTGAAGACAAATGACTTGACTTAATTTCATATTGTTCTATTTAATAGGGAAAAATATATAATGGAATGCAAATTTTTTTTAAATTTTGATCTGTTCACTCTTTGCTTTAAACCTTCAAGATTTGGTTAGAAATATCTTTGTTAAATTCACCGATCATAAAAATTTTGAAACGAGTAACAGAAACAAAACTCCTTATCCAAGTCGACCAATCAAAATCAAGAATAAATACTGATACTTTGATACAGTCACACAAGAAATTATTTATAGTTCTACGAATGCGAACAAAAAATCTACAACATAAAAGTAACAAGTTAATGGCACCAATTAAAACAACTTTACAAATAATGTTGTTAAAAAGTTTTTATGTAACAACTAGTAATATAAATATATGTGTATAATAAGATTCAGCCAATGCGGATGTGTTTGTGTATGTGAATATGTTCAATCAGTTGGTACTGGCACCAATATAAAACCCATAATGATGTTATGTAAACAGTAGTTTTAAGTGGAGTAGGTTAGCTTACTTACCGTTTTCTCTGGTTATGAACGTTTTCAACTTTTTCCGATTTTTGATTTCGATGGCCTCAAAATTTAAGATTTATATGTTTTCTTATTGATAATTAAAAATTATAGTTTTTTTTTTATGTCAATTGAGCTTAGCACAAAAGCACCTTCTGGGACGAATGGCATGAAACATTTCATCTCCAAGAGGCTGCGATGTTTCCTTTTACAACTTTATCACTGCTTTTTTCATCCACTTTGGGAGAAATGGAAGGCTGCCACTATGACGTATGTCAAGTCTTTTATCAAAATGTCAAATCAATCAAGGAACGTTTCACTGCTTCAAACATTGACGCTCGTGTAGACGAGCAGGCACATCAACTTGATTAGCTTTATTTATTGAAGAGCTGTCACTATCAGCGTTTTAATCTACCTGAAAATTATCTTTGATTTTTTATTTGAAAATTAGATTTAAAGGTTTTTAAAAATCTAAATATTTTTAAAACAATTCAAATCTTTTTAGAACAATCTAAATCTTTCTAAAATGATTTAAATCCGTGAAAAGGTTTAAATCTTCTCTTATACGTTTTCTTCAGATTTAGTCTTTTTCTTTTAAAATTATGACCTGAGTAGGTAGACCTACCTAAATCATTCTACATGATTTTTGATTTAAATAATTTGTTCAAATGGAAAGTATCTATGATATTTGATTTGAATATTTTTCAAAATGATCTTAAAAACAGCTCTGTCGTACTTTATTTGTGCATCAAGAGCTAAGGTCCGAACTTGGTCGTTGACGTGGCCATCTAGCAAAAAAAAAAAAGAAAAATTAATTACAAGAACAGGCGCTGATTGACGTTGCTGTCTTCTAGCGAGAAAAAAACGAAAAAATTAACCGATTAATACATTTTTTATGGCCCTAGGTACATAATGGGTGTCAAGTGTTGGCAACAATATAAAGTTTAAATTATGACTCGCTTGAAGATAAACTTTTTTTTGGCTATTCTGGATAAAAATGGCATACTCTCTTGTTTTTTTAGATAAAAGATCCATTAAATGCAAAAGTGCTTTAGTAGACCGGCACTTTATATGGATTTACTGGAAAAAGCTTTTTAAACACTTACTAATATTTTATACAAACTACGGCAATTTATATGAGAGAAAAATAGGTGCATGCCTTCCATGTGTAAATACGCTTTTGTGTCGAATACAAAAGATTTTGTACCTATAAGTACTTGCGTAAAATTTCACTTTAGATGCTCTACATATTTTTATGAAAATAATGTCTATAATATAATATGCTAGAGAAGAAAGAGTTTGCGAATCCATATTTTAATTCATGGTTGCGTTGCAGTGGCGGTCCGTGGATAACGGAACCAGTGAGACAAGGATCCAAAAAGAAAGATTAAGAACGGAAATTATTTAATGGCATAACATAAACTGCCAGCCGGCGATTGCCGTTTGTAAGGTGAC
Organism: Ceutorhynchus assimilis; assembly: GCA_917834065.1. Lineage (NCBI taxonomy): Eukaryota > Metazoa > Arthropoda > Insecta > Coleoptera > Curculionidae > Ceutorhynchus > Ceutorhynchus assimilis. Next base: position 24,707,579 of record OU892277.1, on the reverse strand, counting down.
CAAGGTTTCGCTAACAATATCACCACCTTAACATTTTCAAATTTTCAACTTACCGGAATTGAAGACTTAATTATTCTTACAACTAACAGAAAAATTGATATGCATGTACAGACCAGCAATCTAAAATGCGTGAATAGAGAATAGAGAACAAAATTTTGAGCTATGCAGAAGATACTGGACTGTCTTGGCAAATTCCCAGAATAGGCAAGGGTTTTTCTGGAAGTTAGTCATGGCCATTGAGAGAAACCCTGAAGACACTTGAAGCCACTTAAATGGATTTTTGGAGACAGGCTGCCGGAAAATCGACATTTTACAGAATAAATAAAGTTATTAGATAATATAATATATCCGAATTATCCAAAAGAATAGGCGAAAACAGAATGGCAATGAGAGTAGCAAAGAGAGTAGCTAGGTACTGAATTGAACACCACAAAGAAGACGTGAAAGAGGGAGACCTAGAAGAAGTTGGAGAAAAGGAATCGCTAGCGAAATCAGAGCAAAAATGGAGAAAAATAACTGGGGGACCGAGACCAATGAACCTTGGAAATCAGAAGGCGCCAAAATACGTTGTGAATAGATCAATATACATATACTTTCTGGTTTCTTACTCCCAATCATGTGTCCCAAGGATTGATATTCACTGACAAATTCTACATAAATCTTGACTTCTGCACAGGACTTTTATTAAATTTAGACTCTCCGGAATTAAGTATTCTCGAAACATTTCCACTTGAATTTCCTAACGATTCTGGAGACAATTTCAAGGGGGTTCGTACAATCTAGGTATTCACTTTCTGAGTTCTGAGTTTCTCGTTGATGGAAAAGATCGGTTTGGAATAATAACTGCACATTGAGTTCTGAATTTATTGTAAAATAACACTGAACTTTGTTGTAGAAGATTACCTTGAAAGTCGCTACGTACGATCCATCCACTAATTTTAGGAATAACAATACATAGAGATAGGCTAGTAAAACTGGGCTTATTTTGAGCTGAACCTCAAACAAGTTCGCTACAAGCTGAATTGTGTTTCTTTTGAGGTTTTATATAACTGGCTAAAAATCCGATATAGGGGGCAGCCCCTCAATCACCCCAAAAAGTACATTTTTTAGGTTTTTTGCAATTTTCTCAAAATCAACAAGTTTTTCGAAAAATTTGCAAGAAACTTTTTTGTAGAGCACAAAATTTGCAATTTTTTGGTATGACATACTTTATTATTTAAATCAGCTCAAGATTTAAAAGTATAAAAATATAAAAAAGTAACATTTAAATTTGTATTGGTCTTATTTAGTGACATGTCCCTATATTAACTGGTGTTTACAATTCGGAATATTTATTGTTACAACGAAAGGCTTATATGAGAAATATTATTTTTTTTTTATTATTATTTTAAAATTTGTATAATTTTTTAACAGCATACCTGTCTAAGCTGGTACATACATATTTAGGTTATTAAAGATACTAATAGCTCGATATGAACACCACACCATAATGAAACGCGTGTAACGTTTAACCACGAGGCGTTAGCCGAGTGGTTTAGTTACACAATTTTCATCAATAAAGTTCATATCGAACGTGTGTCATTCAAAGTTTAATCTACGATGGTCCAGATAGATTTTTTTTTTGCCTTGAAATAGCAAAAACTTCTCAAATTAAAATTCAAAATTTAGCAGGTGCCCATACTATTCGACGAACGAGCTTGTTAATTTTTGGAATTTTAACATTGGCAGCTTCAATTTTGGAGTCCATTTTTGTGCTACAAATTCAGTTTTAAGGTTTTTAGACAATGCTTTATTACTCTTTAAAGGAGAAAATACTGTATTTTGCCATTTTTTAAAAAATGCTGAGGTGGTATCACAGCCCGACATTGCGTGAAGGAATAATATATTATCCAATATTATACAATTTTTCCAACGTTTGTTGCAATTTGTGGATGTTTGTCACCCTATCCGGCTCTCCTGAGATACCGGGTCTAAACATATACACGGTGTCCAAGATATGATGGCTATCATGATCATGGGGATCTCGTAAATGGTAGCAGATACACCAATAGTTAAATGGGAAAAAAGTTGCGGAATTTAACGCTCAATAAAATGGTGATTTGACATTTGAAAAATTCTGAACATTTTCCGAGATATCCGGAAAAACCAGAAGTTTTGCAAAATCGATTTTATTTTTTCCTGAGCTTATTCAAGGAGATATTTCAAAAAAAAATGCCACTTCATCGTTACCACTTTTCCTACTCTACAAGATGACATTATCAATTTTCAAATTTGACGTTTCGTCTTTGGGCCACGATCATCAACTCCATTTTTTCAAATACGATCCCCTATTTCCTATTTTAGATTTCATAAGCTTCTGATGTCCTGAAACCAATGACGTATTGGACTTATTTAAAAAAATTATATTATTGGCACTTTCTATAAGAACTTAGGCGTTCCGTATGTTAACCAGAGTTACCGATCGGTATGAAGCGGTTGGTCTATGGTAACAGTCTGGTTCCTGAAAATGCGGTTTATGTGTGGAGCGCTTCGGTTCAGCTTTGGTTTGGCTTGGATGCTAGATGATAGAATATTATCCTCTCAAATCTCAAAACTATATTTGTAATAAATAATCGTCAGGAATGAATGTAATATTTATCTCTTGTTCCATTTTCACCGCGAATACACTTCGAAACCGAAAGAAAAATAAAAAAATTAAAAAATTATCACATAACCTAACAAACAAATGTCCGAAATTGATAACAAACCGAAACAACCACAGCTTTTTGATCTGTAGATTCGCTTGACAGTTGCCACCGAATTTTTCAGAAACCGCGTTTCATAACCTAACCAGATTTCAGATTTCTGGAGTGGGATTTACGGAACGGGAACCGAAAAAACCAGGAATCTTGGTTAACTGACGGAACGTCGCCTTAATGTGTTAGAGAGAGACAGAGTAGAGAATTTTGGTAGGAAATTACGAATAAACATCATAGGTTTTGGGACATCAGAAGCACTTAAAATCTAAAATAAAAAATCCAGGGTCGTATTTAAAACAATAAAGTTGATGATGGTGGCCCAAGGACGAAACGTCGAATTTTAAAATTGATAATGTCATCTTGTAAGAGTAGGAAAAGTGGTAACGATTAAGTGACATTTATTTTGAAATATCTCCTCAAATAAGCTCAGAAAAAAATAAAATCGATTTTGCGTGTTTTTCCGGATATCTCGAAAAATGGTCGGAACTTTTCAAATGTCAAAGTACCATTTTATTGAGCGTTAAATTCCGCAACTTTTTAACCTTTTAACCATTGGCGTATCTGCTATCGTTTACGAGATCCCTATGAAAGACATCCTTATCTTGGACGCCCTGCATACGTTTTCTGTGGTACAATGTTCAATGAGAAATACTATTGAGTCTGTGTCTTGTCCTACAACAATCATAGGGTTAGTAGTTTCTTTGGCGCGCTGTACGGCTGTTGCTGTGATTGTATAGTCTGCATCAGATTTTATTATTTTATTGGTGTTTGTACTAAAATAAATAACTGCTAGGTTCTAAGGCCTGTATCAACTCTAATTCTTTAAATAATACAAATGGTTATACCATTTGATTCGAAATTTTGTACTCTACAAAAAACGTGCCTTTTACTTTTTTATTTAAACTTACCGTTTTTGAGAAAATTCTAACCAACCTAAAAAATAGTTGCGCCCCCTATCGGATTTTTTGGGATTTTTAACCCATTATAGAAAACACCGAAAGGAACACAATGACTTGTAGCCAATTTGTTTAGGGTTGCCCACCTAGTTTTACTAGCCTAAAAACAACTTGGCTTTGATTGAATTACAACATGATTGTATGATGTACATACATTCACATTGACCCTATATTTTATATTTAAACACGTAGCTACTTTCTAATGAAAGCCTGTCATTATTATTGATGCCAAATTAATTTTATCAAGTCCTAATTTGTCAAAACGGAATTGAGTAATCAGATGGCCTAAATTTGCACTATTTAACAATAACTCACATTAATGAGTAACGCTAGAAAAATCTGACACTTCCAATTAATAAATGTGTTCGTAACAACACTTTTGGAAAACCACCATTTATGCTGATCGACAGAATCGTAGCACCGTTTCCATTATTTGTTATTTTCATCAGACTTGGAATGATCCACTGGAATGATCCAAATGCAAGAAGGTATGTCTCAACCATTACTCCGTGCATGCGTGAATAATTGGATTTACTGCGTCACTGCGGTAATATAATTCTCATTTCTTTATTGTTCAGATGTTTAATAAACAAAAGAATTCACAGCTACATAACCACAGATTTTTTAAAATAAAAAAATAATCAAAATGTCGACTGTCATCGTGCCTCGAAGTTATTTAAAAGAAGAAAACTTAGGGACCTTTTGGACATTCCTGGTTTTTTGTCACCATCAAAATCTTAGGTACAAGGCTGTTTTTCGCCTTTTTGAATGCATGCCATGTAGAGATCTTCGCACTACTTTCAGCCCCTAGAGTTCACAAAGAAAACATACAAGGCTGGAAAGAAACTTTCTACAGCTACTGTTTCTCTCTTAAGCTTGTGTTAAGCCAATCTAATATGATCTACCAAGACAGCTTTATATCTAGCTTTTAGCTCTCAAAGATGGCAGAGACGAAAAGAAAGCCCGAGTATTTTTTTATGCTCTGACGGTTCTTGAGGCTAGAAACCTAATTGGTACCGTTGAATAAATTACCTGATTGAGGTGGTTTTTAAAACAAGCCACCAGATAGCTTCATATTACAACTTCTAGCCCACAATGTTACAAAAGCAGCAATTATAGCTTTCTCTTAAAAGTGGAATATGATGTACAGTCGTGAGCATGAAAAGTGGGACACCCCTTTTTTCCTATTGTAAAACGAGCTCATCAGCTATAGGTACCTACGCCAATGACAGGCATTGTCATATTTGACAAAACATCCATTGTAGAGAAAAGACTGATTTACCCAAAATAGCGAAAAATGACAAGACCTGTCAGTCGAATGTCCCACTTTGTATACTCACGACTGATATTTCCTAAAAATAATTTTTCAATTAAGTTTTCTCTTTTTCCAAATAATATATAGGTACAGTTCAACGTCAAAAATATGTGCTTAAATAGTCAGAAAGTCGTAAAACAAGTACGTGTAAGTAATATTTTAAGTAGCTTAAGACCCAGTGACGGCCACCCGTCAAGTAAAAGGTAACAGCCGCCCTCCATGCCAGCGCCATGGATGTGATCTCGTCTCGTCTTCGGACTTTAATCTCATCGGACTTTCGGCCACAAGCCGGCCGGCGCGGATCCAACATGTGTCGTTTGAGACGGATTCGGTTTCGGCACTTGTGCCATGCTTAGTTAACTTGACGACAACGGCCACAGATCGGGGATTTTACAGACTTCCTTTTGGTAAGGTAAATGGAGAGTGAAATGACGGGCCGTTAACAAAAGGGTTTTTGGTGCAAGCAACAGATTGATTGTTGGATACTGTGTGATCTTGTTCAATGAAAGACTGAAATTACTTTCAAAAGATCAGTGTACGAAATATTTTCTAGCAACAAAATTTTATGGTACCATCTGCAACAAAAGTTTAAGCAAAAACAGTTGATCTATGAAAAAATTTGATGGTAGAGCCTTTGCTAATTGGAATAATTGCATTTTTATCCCATAGTTTCGTTCTATATTCACGCACTAAGACAAAAAATGTCGCATGAGGTGCAAGAAGAAATACCAAAAAATGCACAAATCTATCCAATGGTTTTTTTTGGCATTCGGCTGTTCAGCCATACAGCCAGTTCAGCCAGTGCCGGGATTGGAGAACCTAGCTTTGGTCTGTAAAAACAAAATAAAACAATAAATTTCATGCAATGCAACACAACAACGGTCCTAATACTAGACTTTGCTAATACCCCCAATTAAACCCTACAATAAAAATAATTTTTCTGCACAGTTACCTTCGCCCATTCTAAAATAAATTTTTCAATATCTTCCACGCCAATCGTTCGCCTCCTTCGTAATCCCAAAGTAAACGGTAATAATTAATTAACCCAATTCCGGGAGCTATTATTTTATTCAATTCATGCTTTCTGGTAGTAAACCAGCCGATAAAAAGGGATTCAAAATCTGTGATTGCGTGGCACGAATGTTTCAAATTTTTATCATTTCATCTCGGCGATAAACCATACAAAGTTTTGTGCTAGGTGTTATGCTAATTTTTCACCCGTGTTGTAGTAGCAAAGTAGTTTACTTTTTTGATTTTCATTTATGGTCTCCTGACGTAGTTCCATTAATAATTTGTTGGTTTTCAACAAAAATGTTCAAGATCAAGGCTATTTTTTTTGCCTACAACAATTTAATTTTTAAACCATTTTCAGAGCACCCACGCCCCTGCAAAAAACGAAACAGACGTTTATGAAACAATACGACAACCGATCTCGACTGAATCGAGCGAATGGAAAAAAATCGTAGCTTTTCAACCGCTACCATAAAAGGGAGAATAGCTACAAAGGAATCCATGTTATTTATTCGATAAAGATCTAAAATGTGACTCCGGAGAACAAAAGACATATTATCTGGTTAATTTCTACAACATCGGCAATAAAAATGTTTCGAATCGTTGTCAAGTATCGTTTGTTTCAAATTTTTTTTTAGTTTTGGTCGTTACCTAAGTTTGAGTAGGTGCATATAAGACATTAATGATCAATAACAATGGTTGAGCTTATTCCATTAATTTCTGCATTGAAAACGCAATCAAGATGTTATTTCTTGTAGTTTTGATGTCACAATCTATCCACCAAAATAAACATTTGCCGAAAATAGGGGGTTACCCTTTTTCCTAGTCCTTCGTCAATATTTGCTCGCTTTTTACCGAATTCCTAAATATTGCCCCAAATGTCCTAATCAAAAAAGGGGGAAAATGATCTTATGCCCAAATAAGTTGCTATTGAAGGGGTCTTCGTACACTACGCTCAATACCCGTCCGCCGGCAAAGTTATTTTTCTCGTGTTTCTACAGCATTCAGTTGACCAATTTAAATGCGGTATAGATAGATTTGCAAAGTTGTTGGTGCATATTTCGCCGATATTCAAAAATACGCAGCTCTTCGAATACTTTTTGTCAAAGATTATGCCCTGGTCAAGGATTCGTCTGTTGTTGTGTTGTTGTGGTTGGTAAGAATGGTTCTTTGACCACCTGAAGTATTCTTGGGCTCGCAACACTTTTCCCACAGCTGTGAAAACCATTTTAAAGACGCTGGGCAGTATTGATATAGGTTTGTTCTCCTTCTCTCCTTCGTTATCATATCGTTCTCCATTGAGAGTTCCTGAATCATTTTAACATGCGAACTGTGTTGGAACGATGGTGCCCAACAAACTGGGAACCTAGGTTTCACAGTAAACCGCATCCACAAAAATTGCTGCTGTTCTTCGGGAAAATTCGTTGAGCGAAGTTTCTGAATATCACAGCTAAACATCTACCTACCGCTGCAACGCACTACTGGCCTAAAACAACAAAATTCAGCGGGTGAAAAACTGATGGGTTTATCATGATAATATTATGTAATAATCCTAGTATAGACTTGACATTAAAAAGTATGAAATAAGATGAATTCAGAAAAAGGAAGCTACTTCAAAAAAAAATCACTATGAAGTAGCTTTATACATGAATTAAACTTTTTCAAGAATGAACATTTAAGAATCCATAGGAATGGGTTATGAACACCCTATGCATTATTTGATTTTGGATTTTCTTTCTTTATTTGTTTCATAAATCTGGTTTTTATGTTTCTTATACCTAATCTGCTGGCAAAAAAAGTTCCTCATATAGAAACGATCAAACAGAATTCCTCAACTGAAAATACCTACTTTATATTATCTTAATATATTTAAATGACGTTTCACTACTATGAATTATTTATAAAACATCCGGTTTTATTTAAAACCTTTACCATACTCGTTCAGGCCATTGTGTTGTCTTAATGCATTACATGATCTTTCGAGATTATTTTAAGATTTATGCGTTTGCATTGCATTTGCCTTAGTTTAGTTTTCTTTTCTTTTTTATCCGCATATAAAGTGGATGGACTTTGGGAAACCAGTAGCGGAACGACAATAACTTACTTTGTTAGATAACATAAACGTTAATTATTTCTGCAAATTAATATTATTTTCGTTGAATACTCACTAACTAGACAAAGTAGGAAGTCGTATTTGCCCCTCTTTGTCGAAGGACACTATTTTAAGAGTTCAGTATTATGATGTTTTCCTCTACAATGGCAATGTATTTGACGCCATGTTTTACCAGTGTTCTATCAATTAATATGTTTGAACAGGTGTCCGCAGTAAATCTAGCTTGTTTGCATGCTTAATTAATAACGTCAACAATTCTAAATTAAACAAGCTTGGTAATTATTTTCCTTTGATTATTTGCCGTGTTAGTTTCGTACACGCATGTTGTTAATTAAGCACACGGCAATTTTGACTAATCTGTCTGGATTTGTGTCGAATAATAATTAATGCTGTACCAAGTTGAAGAAAGCTAAGTTTTTAGGCATCGAACTAAAGGTATATCTTTTCCACATTTCCACATTATGTTCCTTGTCTACCAAAAATGTCGACTACCTATCTAATGCCGTGTCTGTTACTATCAACATATTATTTTTTTTAAATGTTTTTCCATTTTGGACTATGAGCTTTAAAAAAAAGGCGCCAACAAGCAATAAGTTTCCTTCTACTTTTCAGCCTGTAATCAATAACTCCTGGTTGTGGGCCTCTTCTAAATTCTTCCAAGCCCTTCTATCTTCAGCAATCTTCTTTCTTCCTGCGATATTTGTATCATATCCCGCCATCGTCTCTGAGATCTGCTAACTCTCCGCTTGATCACCCTTGGGCGCCAAACCAAAACCCTGCATGTCCACCTGTTTCGAATTGATTGCTGCTTTCAGTTCTCCAGTATCTATTTCAGGAACTTTCTCTGATCCTACATTTTGTATGTTTCTTCTGTACAGATTTTATTAGAAATCTTGAACCGCTGTTATTATTTAATTTCGGTTGAAATCTATAATACCATCTTTTCTTTTGGTTTGGTCACTGGGCTTCCGTTCGGTAGTTTGGAAGTTTCATACTTTTGTTGTCTTAGATTGTATTTTGGATCACTTCAATATTATAATCTCTCACATCTTTTAGAATGTTTCTGCTGTCTTCCTTCCTAAGTTCCTTAGAATCCTGGTTTTCTTGATCCATATTGCTCTTTCAAAGATTTTTTGTGCGTGACCCCGATTTTCCTGAAGTTTTTCTACTGTCTGGAGCACAACTTCTTGTTGCAACCTGGATAGTGCTCGATATATCATGTTGATCGCAAAGGTTGTCTATCGCTGATGTGTATTTTCCTGATAACCCCAGTTGAATACCTGTTTGAGATTTTTTTTTTTTTTTACGGATATGCGCACTCGCAAGGAAATGTCCTATCACACTCGAGAAGCGGCAAGTGCGCGGAAATGTCGGTGTATGTTGGTCTTGAAACGGTTCAGGTCGTAACCTGCAGGGAAAACCGTCGCAGGGAGTTTATTCCACAGCGATGCTGTTCTCCAGAGATATGAATTCTGATATAATGAGGTTCTTGGTGCCTCTAGTTTGACAGTAAATTCATGGTTACCGTCTGTTTGACGGGTTCGCCTGGTAGGCGCTACTCTCGGTGGAATCATACGTGCCAACTCTTCAGAGCATTTTCCGTGATAGTACCTGTAGAAGAGAGATAAATCGCCCACAGATCTGCGATGTTCGAGACCATCCAAGTTACGAGTAAGTGCGGGGTCCTTGATCAGCTTGATAGCTCGTTTTTGCACGGTGTTCAAAAGCATTAAGGTATGTTTGGGTGCTGCACTCCATATATGTGAGCAGTACTCCATAGTTGGTCGAATCTGGGCTTTGTAGAGTGTCAGCAATTGGCTTGGTGTGTACAGATGTCTTGTACGAAATAGCACCCCCAGCTTTTGGGAGGCCCTTTTAGCAATATCTGCCACGTGACTGTGCCAAGACATGTTGGTCTCTGCAGTAACCCCCAAGATGTTCAACTGACTCTGTAATGTGACAGCACTTCCAGATAGCATGATGTTTGGCTCACCGGTGCTGGTCTTTTTTGAAAACAGAGCTGCTTGGGTTTTCTGCGCGTTGAACTGTACAAGGTTTTTGTTACCCCAGTCCTCTATTATCTCTAGGTCGTTATTTATCTGCGATATTTGAGTTAGTCTAAGATGATGAAATTCACGTGCGGAAAGACCTGTGGGTGGTATGAGTGAGGAGACTACATTGCCATCGTCTGCAAAGCAATAAAGTGGATTTACTGTTTTATCTATGAGGTCATTTATGTAAATCAGAAAAAGAGTTGGCGAAAGGATTGCTCCCTGTGGCACACCAGCATTTATTTGGTAAGAGTTGGAGTTCTGGCCATCCAGTGAAACATAAATGGATCTGTCCTTTAGGTAACTTTCAAACCAAGTGCAAAGTTTAGGCGATAATCCCATTGCTTTGAGCTTGTTGAGATACGATGGAATAGTGTCTTTATTGTGTCTCAGTATTTGAAAAGTTGGGAATTTTTGTCGTTGCATCGATCTATTTCCCTTGAATCTTACATTTATTTCTATCCTAGATCTAGATATACCGCGATCCATGTCTCAATCGAATCGATTCGAAACGGTGACATTTTGGCATACACGCTTTCGATTGATTAAAGTCGATATTGTTTTTTGTTTGACCGTCTGGACTCCTCCAAGTCTTTCTCCTTTGCACTGGATTTCACTAAGAACTAAAATCTGTGTAAATTAGATTTACTTTTGGCTAAAAATTAACTTCACAATTATTATTATGTATGTTTCATAGTTCATGTTGAATGCGAAGTTGACATTGTTGCCTTCATGGGCTTTGCGCAGTGACCGTTGGTAACACGCATTTTTTGTTTGATTGATTTGAACCTAGTGAGTTTTCTCAAAAACTAGAATTTTAAGAAATTGCAACTAACATTTGTATGCATTAATTATATTTCTAATTACTTGGGTACCTGGTACATACCAAAACTTTTATTACGGGAGAACATCTTCAATGCGGTTGCCATATCTGTTCCAGATAAGTACAAAATAGGTAATTGTGGCTTTTGTTGATGTCTGCTATTTCTTAGAACGAAAACTGTCTTGCCTTTCGCGTTCTGTTCCTCCCTTTCAGTTAGGTAGACTATTTTATGGAAATAGTTCCTCGTATGCATCGTTTGATAGAAATAATCTAGGAAAGAGGCTAATAACCACCGATTTCTACCAATATGTTTGATCTAATCAATGACAAGCGACTGATATGTAATGGAGATTCCCCATTATATTAAAAAAATTTATTAAATGGCCACGTTCGCAAAACTTTTTTAAAAGATGACTAGTAGATACGATCCGAAGATAAGGTTCGTAAGAGCCCAACGAATAAGTATTATCAAGATGATGGATGATGAAAAATGAAAACCGTATAATTATATCAAATAAAAAAGCCAAAACAACAAAAAGAAACGAAGGAGAATGGGAGAAAACAGGACGGGACTAGCTCGTGTTCACTAGGACTCCCTACTGATATCCTTGCTCACTTTATAAGCTTGTCTTTCGTTTACAATAAATTTGTGTGCTGGACATTGTTTTGGCCGGTGCACCTGTTATATGTAAAAATCATTTCAACCACTAGCTGATATTGTACTGAAGTAGGTAAATTGAGAAATATGTTTTCCATAAAACACATGATAATACCTTTTCCAAGCCAATCTCTACCTTCGTTTAATCAATAAGTTTTGTAGGTCACGATATTCATTTTGTCGAAACCGGAAACTCAGCATGTTTTACTTACTTAAATTTTTCGGAACACTAGCCAAAATTTGAAAGTTTAAAATATATAACCGATTGAATTTCTTATTTCAAATGTATAAATAATAATAGTTTTCAATCCGCTCCTGAAATGAAGAACAGGTTGATTGTCCTCCCCCTACCAAGCCAGTAGACACGATATACCGAAAGGTCAACGGTCACAAAATTATTATTTTCCCATAATAATCTTCCTTCCATACATAACAATTATGAGATATTACAAACATTGTGAAGGAATGTTATTAAACTTTTTTTTTGTTGGTACTACGTTGCATAGGAGTTTGTTGGTTGATTTTTATGTTCGGTTTGGTTTTTGATTAATGAAACTTATAGACGTTATTAGTTTGAAATATAAATTAGAACGAGATAACCACATTCTAACTTAATTGATAATTTTGGTAATGGATATTATTTTGAATTTGTATGATGACAAAACACCTCCTGGATATTATCAAGAAATTTTAATAGAAGGATCTATTATATTGTATATGGTTCAAAAAAGCTATCCGGAGAGGTCCAAGTTCGTCACTGCTCCACAACTAGATCAGTAGTTCCTGTTGGACACATCCAAAGCAACTGTCAAATTCCACCAGGAATAAGGAAGTTCCTGCAACAATATCGGTATCCAGAGTCAATCTATCGCTAGAAGTGAAGAATATATTCCATATTCCTCAGGCAACTATGCCAATCTCAACAATCGGAAATTTATTATCAGCAAATGTTTGCTAATTGTTGTTATTTTTAATTTTGCAAATTCACGATATATTTGCTAAAGTATGTTGTCCACTTGTACTACTAACTAACCCAAACTAACCTCACAGATAAACTGCTGCCTTCACAAAATTTCAGGTGCTGGACTTCATAGCTTTGTATTCACCTGAGCCATAATTTGCCAAATAAAAGTTGACCATAATTAAGTAGTTTTCAGTGTATTCAAGAATAAATAATTTTATGTTCAGCATCTGTTCCCATCAATCATGAAGAAAATTTCTTCGATCAACTGAGTGATGCCCCGCGCCAAGGAAATAATAAAATAGGAGAGAATAATAACGGCAAACCTCCAATATTTCTTGCCTATGAGGAATTCATATGAAAGGTAAGAGAGTAGGATGCTGCTCTGGAAAAAAATTCAGTAGCGGGCCACTAACCTCTCAAATATCAGTATTCCAAATAATAAATTTTGAGAATTGTGAGAGATTTTAAAAACAGACAAATGAATGTCCACTCACAATTTCAGTATGAATCATTTACACAGTTGAAATGAAATATCATTTTATCGTGGCAGCCTGAAAATCATTTTCCACTACTCTACAAATGGATGTCCGGGGCACCAAACCAACAAAATATTCCTCACGTCGAAATGACAGTCAAATATTCCGAATCCTCAGAAGAAAAAGAGGAAATGATTTGAAAGAAGTCAAGATATTTTTCAAAATGAGCAGCATTTCTGCAATTAGTAGAATAGTGTTAAATCTCCAAATTATACTTTAATGCCTCTTATTTTAAAATCTTGTTCATAAGCTTTTGCTAAGAAGGCTAGCTTTAATCATTTTCCTGAAAAAAACCTGTTGCCATATTAACTAAAAATAATATATTGTACTATAATAATGGTATGAATAGAAAAGATGGTTATAAACTGAATAGAAGTAATACCATCAAATTTGCATTAACAAGCTGTTTATTTTCACAGATAAACATATCTGATTATTCGCAAAAAAGACGAAGAAACAACCATGTAATAACTAAGTTTATTACATTTTAAGCTTACATTTAACCGCACTTTAATAACGCGCCATTATATTTAAGAGCAAATTAGTTGAATTAGGGCTTTTTAAATATTTAAGTATACTTTTAACGATATTGCTAGGGAGTTTATGCATTTTCTTGCCAACTATGAACATAAAGATCCAGTTTACGACTAACGTAAAACTCTAATCGGCTCCTTAAAACTGCGTTTAAATCTGTTGCTTAATTTTTACCGAATAGTTCTTTCATTCTTTTCAACAAGCATTGTTTAAATTTATGATTAACAAAGCCCAATGCGATATTATTTCAATGAAATAAAGAGAAGAAGGTTTTTCATAAGTGCAAAAAATCTGCTAGGTTCTAAAATTGGTAAAGAACGTTGACAATAATGACATGACAAAATTTTGCCAAGAACTAAGTAACCCCTTTTACTTCCTCAAAGACAGATCATATAGGTAGAGGAAGAATCGGGGGGATCATACATATACAGTGTGTCCCGCATAAGGACTGACCACCCTTCTAAAATTTTTATTTTTCAACCGATTCAATTTTTTTTTTTTTGTCTTATATCTACTCGAATTTGACACTTATTGGGCTCATAATTTTATTTCTGCGACTGTACTGGTGTACAGGGTGTCCTTATTATAGGCTCAAATTTCAATCAGTACTATTAGGGCTTTTTTTAGAAAAAATCTAACCCTCTAAAAACATGCGCAGATACTAACCTACGTAAACCTTACGTGTTCCATGTTTTTAGGTGTTTGTGTGTCTGTGTGAAATGTAAGTTTTACTAGGTGCGTGTCTGTATATAGATATTATGTGAGTATGTTTTTAGTTTGTGTACATACATGTAAGTATGTTTAAGTAGAATTGAGAAAAAAAAAATCTCCTCAAAACTTTCATTAACACAGAATACCAAATATTAATTCCAGCCGCTTATATTTTGGAAATTTTGAGAAATATTCTTAATTTTTTTTGAATGAACAACACTCAGAACCAATTTGCGTTCATATTTTCTCAAAAATACTGCGAAACACAAATAAAATCAATAAATTTCGTGAAAAGGAAGTACTAACCCACGTAAACTTTACGTACAGAAGTGTACTTTTGTGAATCTGGCAGACGTGAAACGACTGTCATTTATGTAGCAAAGGCGATGCCTGAAATTTATTCGGACTGGATCACATATTTGGGAAATGACAGCATATCAAACAAAAAGAACACGTAAAATTTACGTGGGTTAGTATGCTAGCGTTAACCAAAACTTGTAGTAAGCTTGTCTCAAAATATGAAATTTTTGCGATTTGATTCATTAAGTTTTGAAAATTTATTGTGCATCACCCTGTATCGTATTGAAACAAAAATTAGTACATTTGGATTTTAGACCATTCTAAACAAGAATTTGCTATCATATTTTTCGTAAAAAAATCCCTAATAGTTTTTATTAAAATTTTAGCCTATAAATGTGGACACCCTGGTGGTCAGTTCTTAAGCGGGACACACTGTATATATATATATATATATATATATATATATATATATATATATATATATATATATATATATATATATATATATATATATATATATATATATATATATATATATATATATATATATATATATATATATATATATATATATATATATATATACAATATATATATATATATATATATATATATATATATATATATATATATATATATATATATATATATATATATATATATATATTATTGATTTGTTTTCTTGAACCGTAGGTAATATATTAGTAGTTTTTTCTTGGGTTTAGGTTCATAAATGAAACGACTTTTTTATTTCCTAACGTTTCGCCTTTAATTTAAGGCATTTTCAAAGGGATTGTTTTCCTAAAAAAAATAAATAATAATTTCACATTAACTTATTCACTAATTATGTAATAATACAAGAATTTTCCTAAAAATGTTTAATACAGTGTACATACCTCGAAAATGTTATTTCTTATTACCAGGTACCATTTTATGTTGTTGGTTTCAAGGTACTAGGTGTTTTGATATGCGACAATAAAGGAACCATGGTATGTATATATTTTTTTTTTTTTATTAAAATTTTTATTATATTTAAATTGATCTATTAATATGTGTTCACACTAGATTGAATTTTGCGTCATTTGGGATGGTTGATGATCTATTTTTTATTAATTATCCGTTGTTATAAGGTTGTTGTAAATTCGACTTAGTCCCATTATGTCAGTTCTGTCATTCACAGCATTTTTTTCTTTTCTAATTTCTATGATTTCTTTGATCATTAATTTATGAAAATTGTCTTTGTTTAATATTGTGGTATTGTTAAACGCAAAACAGTGATTTGAATCTTTCATGTGTTTATCCAATGCAGTGTTGGCATTTTTAGTGTATTTATGTCCATTTAGTCTGTTCTTTACAAGTTGAGTGGTCATGCCAATGTATTTTTTGGGACAATTTTCACAGGGGATTGAGTAGACCACATTCGAATCTTTCATAATTGGCGTTTTACTTTTTAGTTTCGTAAAAAGGGAGTTTAAATTATTTTGGGATTTGTGGCATACTTCTATGTCATGCTTTTTCAGACAGCTTTTCAATTTTTCCGATAACTCAGCTGTGTATGGAATAGAGATATATCGTTTTGGGTTATTGGTTTGAGTGTCTTTTTTAAGATTCATTTTATTATAATGTTTGTAAGTTCGTTTTTTAATTATTCGGTTTATATCAATTGTAGTAAAACCATTTTTGATAAGTGTTTCTGTTACTTTCTTTAAAACTTCTGGTCTAAATTGGGGAGAAGTGAGAGCAATAGCACGATCTGTTAAGCCAATGATGACACTCAGTTTTTGATTTTTTGGGTGGTTTGAGAAGAAGTTTTGATATCTACCTGACCATGTTGGTTTAGTGTACCATTTAGTTGAAATTCTATTATTATTGCGTTCTAATGTCATATCTAGAAAATTAATTTTTTTCTCTATTTCTACCTCTGAAGTGAATTGAAGTTTTTTATGGAAATTATTAAAGGCATCAAGGATTTCTTGAACTTTTTCATTTGGTACAGCCATCAAACAGTCGTCTACAAATCTTTTGAAAAATAATATATTGAAATTCAATTTTTCAATCACTTTTTGTTCCAAATATTCCATGACTAACTGTTTCTGTGTCTCCCAGTTCATCAACTATTGCACAGTTAGTCATGGAATATTTGGAACAAAAAGTGATTGAAAAATTGAATTTCAATATATTATTTTTCAAAAGATTTGTAGACGACTGTTTGATGGCTGTACCAAATGAAAAAGTTCAAGAAATCCTTGATGCCTTTAATAATTTCCATAAAAAACTTCAATTCACTTCAGAGGTAGAAATAGAGAAAAAAATTAATTTTCTAGATATGACATTAGAACGCAATAATAATAGAATTTCAACTAAATGGTACACTAAACCAACATGGTCAGGTAGATATCAAAACTTCTTCTCAAACCACCCAAAAAATCAAAAACTGAGTGTCATCATTGGCTTAACAGATCGTGCTATTGCTCTCACTTCTCCCCAATTTAGACCAGAAGTTTTAAAGAAAGTAACAGAAACACTTATCAAAAATGGTTTTACTACAATTGATATAAACCGAATAATTAAAAAACGAACTTACAAACATTATAATAAAATGAATCTTAAAAAAGACACTCAAACCAATAACCCAAAACGATATATCTCTATTCCATACACAGCTGAGTTATCGGAAAAATTGAAAAGCTGTCTGAAAAAGCATGACATAGAAGTATGCCACAAATCCCAAAATAATTTAAACTCCCTTTTTACGAAACTAAAAAGTAAAACGCCAATTATGAAAGATTCGAATGTGGTCTACTCAATCCCCTGTGAAAATTGTCCCAAAAAATACATTGGCATGACCACTCAACTTGTAAAGAACAGACTAAATGGACATAAATACACTAAAAATGCCAACACTGCATTGGATAAACACATGAAAGATTCAAATCACTGTTTTGCGTTTAACAATACCACAATATTAAACAAAGACAACAATTTTCATAAATTAATGATCAAAGAAATCATAGAAATTAGAAAAGAAAAAAATGCTGTGAATGACAGAACTGACATAATGGGACTAAGTCGAATTTACAACAACCTTATAACAACGGATAATTAATAAAAAATAGATCATCAACCAACCCAAATGACGCAAAATTCAATCTAGTGTGAACACATATTAATAGATCAATTTAAATATAATAAAAATTTTAATAAAAAAAAAAAAACATACATACCATGGTTCCTTTATTGTCGCATATCAAAACACCTAGTACCTTGAAACCAACAACATAAAATGGTACCTGGTAATAAGAAATAACATTTTCGAGGTATGTACACTGTATTAAACATTTTTAGGAAAATTCTTGTATTATTACATAATTAGTGAATAAGTTAATGTGAAATTATTATTTATTTTTTTTAGGAAAACAATCCCTTTGAAAATGCCTTAAATTAAAGGCGAAACGTTAGGAAATAAAAAAGTCGTTTCATTTATGAACCTAAACCCAAGAAAAAACTACTAATATATATATATATATATATATATATATATATATATTTTCATCTGCTATCGAAATTTTTAAATTTGATTTTTTTCTATTCTCAAGTATGTAACTACCTAATGCTCAGTTGAATAATAATGACTGAATAAGGGTTACAGCAAGACACCTTTTTTTCGAAAACTTACGTCAAGTGTCACTTCAACCGTCGCTAAGAAACACTGAAATTTGATCATAATAATGGAGAACATAATAAGAGAAATATTCACTTACTGGACTGTCCCTTGGATTTTTGAGGAAATGGCTCTGAAAGATAAGGTGTTAAAGATACTGAATTCAATTTTGCGCCGGTAAAAATTGTTTAGATTTGCAGTTAGGGGTTGCAAGTTTCCAAGCTTTTTTGTCATACAAAGTAAAGTGGTGAAGTATTTTTTTTATGTCCAAGCCTTTTTTTGGACAATTTGCACCCAGTTCGTTTATTTAAATTTCTTTGCAATTGCTTAGTTTTCTAATGCGAAGGTTTGCTCAAACACCAATAATTTCATACCATTTTTATTTTGGAATGCCTTTTTGAGGCAAGATTGCTGCATATTATTGTTTAAACTGTGAAATATTTGCATCAAATGCCCAGCTAGATTCTACAAATCCAGTTGTTTACGTCTATCGCGACTATTCGGGGAATTCTATTATATTCGATAAGGGCGTGTTTTTCTAGAGAAATCCCGACAACAATGTCGTCTATAAATATCGCGTAGTAAGTCAGTTCAATAGTTCAACTGATAGTGTGGATGTAGTCAGTTCAAATACAAGATTCATTGTGTACGGTTATAAGATCGTTACTGTTTGTTAAGTGAGTTTTTGTGGACCCGGAATCCATGTCATTATTATAGAGAACTTCTCTATCGGTTTCATGGGTACATAGCGGCACTTGAAGAAGTGTGACCTGATACTAATTAATAGGGAGTAAAATTTGTACTTGAATGTATTGTACTATTATTATAGACAAATTACTGCTCATTACCTTAAAGTTATTATGTCGGCATTTTTGTTGCTTTTTTTTTTCACGTAGAATTCTAATGTGTTCAATTAGAGTTGAATGCAATCTTTCTAATCGTCCATTGGATTTAGGATGACAGGGATTAGAGAAATGAATTTTAATATTGTTCAAAAGATGGCTTTAATTACTCCATTTTTGAAATCTGTTCCATTATCGGCAACAATTAATTTAGGTATACCTGAAAATGAGAAGAAATCAATCAAACTTTGACATGCTGACATAGCTCTGCCAATATATGGGAGCGGTTATTCAAATTTGGAGATTTTTTCAAGGAATTTTACAACATTTTTGTTGTGTCGATATGAATTATTTTGAAAGGATTTGAGGGTGTCTCAGAGGCTGATTTGGAGGTTTCCAACTGTATTCCGCTGTTTGGCATATTTCATAACTTCCACTGAATTCCAGTAGTGATTTGTTCTAAGTCGTTTCATTGTTTCTTGTATCCCACAACCATTAATTTCGCCTTCATATGCGAAAATCTTTTCATAATTTTTCTTTGAACTTGCTCCAATTTATTTATCAACTCTGTGCACTTATATTCAATTTGAAATTGCGAAAAAGCTTTCTGGAAATAATGCTTGTAGCTCCCAAGGAAAGGAATTTATTATAGGTGGTTCTATCAGCAAGATTATCCCTAAGAAATTGTGTTATCGTATCTAGGTTTAGTTAGGAATTTATTCCATTTCCATCGAAGGTCTCATGAACTCTCTCAACGTTGGCGTCATAGGGAGATTTCGTGATAGTAATTTGATTCGATTTATAAATGATTATTCCATCAAGGATTGAGATTTCTGCTAAAACTATGGGCAATATCTGTGTTGAATGAATCTTTGTTCGGGGCTACCTATATGATTTGAATATTTTCAATAATTTTTATTCGTGAAGCTGATAGGTATTCAAGATATTGAATTGATATGTTCTAAAGAACATCGATTTATTCCATATACTTAATCTGGGTCATCAATTTCATCGGAAAAATTGGTATCTATGTCATCCAAAAATTCATCAATTACATTACTATTACTCCTGGGCCATTCGGGACAGATTGACTCTCGAGAGCATTTAATGAAGTTTGTGAAAGCCAGTGATCACTAGTATTTTGCTTTCCGCTCTTATAGATAATAGTGTATTAGTCCAGTCACGTTGTGGTTTCACCTACTAATTTTGAGGTAAGAAGCTGAAAATTGGTATAAACCTTCATTTTGACGTTATAATAGTTGCCCAAAAGTCACAATAAATGTAGCCAAGGCTTCTTTAGTTATTGCAGGTCAAAGGTCAGAGAAATCGTTTCTTTTTGCGATTATCTCAGTTCCTATAGCTCCAACGATATTAACACTTATAACAAAAGTTAGAGATAATAAAATTCCTAAACACTTTTGTTTGAATTTTTTTTAAATAAAATTAACCGTTCTTGAGATAGAGCGCGAAGAGTGGTAAGCCATATATGCTCTAGATTTTGATCAATAAATTAAAGGGACCTAACGGTGAATTTTGGCAGACACGTTGTTGTTATGGGTCTAAATAATTGGTGAAAGTTTCCCATTGATTCGGTGATTATTTGGGCCGTTACGGAGGGTCAAAGGTCAGGAATGCGTATATCAATATCTCGAAAACAGTCAACTTTTTGCGTTGTATCTCAAGAACGGCTAATTTTAGAGCAATGTACCTCAGAACAAATTTGGAGCAAATTTATTTATTATTTTTCTTTGAATAGGAATTTCTAAAAAAGTTTATCGTTTTTGAGATATTGATAAACGCATTCCTGACGTTTGAGCCTCTGTAACAGCTCAAATAATCATCGCCGAATCGATGGGAAACTTTCACCAATTATTTAGGGTCAAAATCTGGAGCATAGGGCTTACCACTTTTCGCGCTCTATCTCAAGAACGGTTCATTTTATGAAAAAAAGTTTCAAACAAAAGTGCTTAAAAATTTTAATATTTCTAATTTTGGTAGAAAGTGTTAGTATCTTTGGAGCTATTGGAACCGAGATAAACGCAAAAAACCGATTTCTGTGACCTTTGACCTGCAATAACTAAAGAAGCGTTGGCTACATTTATTGTGACTTTTGGGACAACTATTAGAACGTCAAAATGAAGGTGTATACCAATTTTCAGCTTCTCACCTCAAAATTGGTAGGTGAATCCCTATTATATGCTTGAATAACTGCACTACATTCCTATTTTTCTATAAAAATAATAATCTTACATTCCAGATCAAGAAATCTAAATATCAAAATGCAACTAGTAACCCAAGCGAATATACAGTTGGAAAGTAGCAATAGGGAATATCTCTTAGACAAAAAATACTATCAGGAAGATCTGAAATACGTATCGGGGGATTGGAGGGGAAACCAAAATGAGGTACTTTTTGAGTCACCCTCTCAGCCCTTAGGGGGTAGCTACCATAACTGATTCTTTTTTGATACGAACCCACCTTGTGTTGCACATCCTTGGATAGCTCGTTGCTTTCCCTTTACAGTCTTTCAGCAAAATCTTAAATCGTACGGTTAGTTTTTGAGACATCGGTGTTTAAAAGTAAGCAACATTTTTGATAACTAGTAATTTTGACTATCTTTTCGACAAAATAATTCTGTCAGAAAAGTCTCAAGTACACATCGGGAAAACCAAATAATGTGTTTATTGCCTAACCCCCACCCCTCTTGTCTTAGGGGCTAACCGCCCCTAATAATTTTTCCAAAATGACAACACACCCCGTGTGATACCTCCTTTGAAAGTTTTTTTTATTCCTCTTCAGAGGCCTGCAGAAGCAGATTACGATAAACATACTATTTGCTTTTTTTATTGTTTTCCATTAAGGGGTTTCATTATTGAAATGCACCACATTTTTTTACTGTCAAACTTATGGATGTTTGACAGTTGCGAAGAAAAACAATCCGATTCAAGAAAATGGAAAGATTTAAGTACGCTCTAACAGCGGAAAAAAATAATGAAAATTCAGATATGGTTAACATTCCGTGGAGACAGTCCGCTGAGTTCGCGTGATGTATGAATGAGACAGTGTCACGAACAGCAATTCATTGTGAAGCTTATTAAGAAATTTGAGCAACTGAATTCGTGAATAAACAGAATTGTGGGGTATAGAGGGCTTCAAAAATCCTAAAATAATTATTTTTGAGAAACTTCTGTGCGGCAGTTTGATTCAGAACTTCTTCCAAAGAATGGACATTTGTAGCCGTAGCTGGCGGCCATTTAATAGATATCGTCTTTCACATTTAATTGGATAGTGTTCTCTTCTTAACTTTCAAAACAAATTAAGTATTATTAGTTTCATTAAAAAAAGCGCGAAATTTAAAATTACTCCTTAATAGAAAACTCTTTATTTCTGTTTTGGTACCGATGCTATTCGTATTCAAATTTCTTGTTATACAAATGTTGGTGCGATTTTACGTCAATAGGATCAACAATGTCAAGTCTTGATTGTTCCTGTTAAAAATGGATGGATGGTAGATCAAGCACGCGCAAGCTAATTTTTAGTCGTTCACGCACTTGCGGCGCATTAATCGTATTTTCATTTAAAAAAAAAAAACCTAAAATGATTCAATGAATCCTTAAAAATAATAGATCCAAAGATAACATATAGTCTAGACAATAATTTTCCATCGGAAGACATAAACTTAACGATATTATAAGTCAAATTATGTATATACTTGACAACTATGAACTGTAAAAGTGACTTCACGAGTAGGTACCTAGTAGTAAAAACTTAATTGTCGTTTCAAAACTACATTAGATAGTGGTTTTATATTTATTTGGAATACAAGTTTGTTTGACTCCTCATATAATGTAAGGTTTAAAGCTGGAATAATAAATATATCTTAAAATAAATTATCCAAAGTTGCTTCTTCAATATAATAAGTCTCATCTGTGGCAACATCGGTGCCTTAAACCAGTCGACTGAAAACAGGTATTTATAGACGGTATGTCAGGGTTAAAGGTGGCCTAGTACAATGTGCGGGTCAGAGACCCTTTAAGATGCAAAAGAATAAGAAAAAAAAAATGAGAAGTAGAAAGAAGAAGAACTAAAGGGGGGATTGGGTAGCAGCTGGCTTAGGGTAATCATGGAATAAAACATAAATTATGAAATAAAATTCAATTTATTCATAATGCATTTATAGGTATTGATCTTTTTACTGGGAATTTAGAAATTCTTTTAATCTTGTCTATTGGGAATTTTAGTTTGTCAGTCTAAATAAAAACAGATACGAAAACTTTATAATTTCTATTAAAGGTAACGCTAAGTTTAGATATAGAATGATGAGAGTGAAGTTTGATGGTCATACCAAAAGTTGGTAATAAAAAACACTGATTAAGAGTAAGATTGAATTGTTCTCGAACTTTAGAATAATAAGCGGGTATTGGCAAGAAAATAGAATCGTTTAGATAAGATGCTATTACAAAATCATGCAAGAAAAGATTATTCAATGATACTAGCTAAAAAGGTGTTAATGACGTGGGTTATAAGTTGTATCAATTCCGAAGTAGTCCAGGATTTGGCCTTGTAAGAATCATGCACAAAAAAAATTGGAGTTAATAGTCTAGATCTGCGGTCTTTATATAAAATTCCGCCACCATTTTGAACTTGAGGGTACAATAAATAATTTTCAGCCTGGGAAAGTACCGGCCCCGTTTATTGGTCGGTAAAGGTTTGCGTTATTCGGATGAGGTTAACTCTTCTAGGTGAAAACAGACCATTAGATATTTCAAAAAAAAAACATCAAATAAAAAATCAGTACATTTTTGACTAAATTTTGTAGGAAATATTTTATTCCCTACAAAAAATGTTCTGTCAGCATTATTTCAATAATCAGTTAACGATGAAAACCTAACTCATAAGTACTTTTTGTTTCAGGTGAGCTAAAACAAGTCAAGAAATTATTGTTTCTCCCAGCCGTAAGTACACTTTAAATACATTAACTTCGACATGCTTACACAACAAAACTTAAAACACCCGCACCATAAATCTTTCGTATTGGCCATCCATAAATATAAAACTATCATCGTTTAGGAGTTGAATTAACTATCTTCTACCTAGAAACATTCTTTTTAGTTCCCTCCATCTGGTGTTCTTCTTTTTACCGTTAATTCTTTAGAAAATATATCATTAGGGATCTTTGGATTATATCTACGTCATGTAAATTTAAGAATCATTAATGGTTTCATAAAAAAAAAATCTACTCCTGAGCGCCATTAAATTACTTTTAAAGGCATTCGAAATTATTAAATCTCTACCTACCTTAACAGGTGCAAAAACACTTTAACAAAGAGGCCTTTTTGCTTTCCATAACCGTTAACAAACATATGAGTTGGGTCACGTTTTCGGCCTTTTCTACCTAGGGGTTATTTTTAAAGCCATTTACGCATGTAGGATAGTATTTTTGATGTTTTATACTGTAATATCTCAAAGAACCCCCAATTTAAATAAAGGGTCTGTGAAAATTGTACGTTTGATTACTTTTGCGAAAAAAGATATATCTGAACAGGAAGATCAATGTTATAAAAATGATTTCGTCTTGGGCTGTCTTTATTAGGCGACAAATTATGTCCCATAAAATAATTCATAATAGATTATGCAACGCCATATCATTTATTTAAACTCTATGAATCATCATGTAGCTTGATAAATTACCTAATTACCATGCTAACGCTAAATTTTTTTTTTGGTTGTGGTGTTATGTATGGAAAAAGCTCAATATTTCAGAGACGGCTTGGAAAAAAATTAAGAAATTGGCTCCAGGACGGTTATTCGCCTGATTTAATTTTGCCAAGTTTTTTGCTTTTGAAATACTACAGATAACTTTTCTGAGCAATATTTACTGTGATTGCCCGTAAAGCTTTTTCATCTTTGTTATATTCTGCGAACTCAAGATACAGTTCAAAGTTGTTGCTGTTATCCAACCACTTCGGCGAGTCAAAGCTTTGAATTTTGCTGGGCTGAGACTCTATAACGAATGGGGATCATCATGGCCGTCGCTATCCCACTGGTTGTCTTTTTGCCATTCATCGAAATCATTGAAGAGGGGAAGCGACTTAGAGATGGAAATAGTGGGAGCTACTTATTACAGAGTTCTAGCCCTGATAGTGCTCCAATCTTCATGCTGTCTTGTTATCGAACCCGCGGAAAAACAAATAAGGAAGGAAATAAAAAATGGTACGCAGGACCATGACTGTTTGCCCTCTTTCACCTTAAGCAGCTTTAGCAACTCGTTTTTGGCCTTGCTTTGAAATAATTTTGCTGGGTTTGTTGCACTCCGGTTTCATGACAGTTATAGATAGAAGCTCAAACTGCTGTCGACCCAATTCTCCTCCAAATAAATTTCAAAATTCTCCAACGGTGTAGCGGTTGAAAGATGTTCCACGGGAAGGACTTGTTGGATGTAGCGTTGTTGTAGGGACCAAATAAGTGACGATTTATTGTTTCTCCCTATGACGCCTCGAAGCCAGTCATCTGTAGCTATTCTATATTTTTCAGGAGTCTTTTTGTTGTGAGATTCCCAATGTTTTAGGGCTTCATTATCAATTTTCTCCTTTGGCACAACAAATCTGTTGAAGGGAACTATCCCCGCTTTTCGGAATCCACTGGAGATTTTTGATGATAGGTCCTTCCACGTTTCTTCAAGTAAAATAAAAAATTCTTGAGCCACTATGCTTTCTTTGCCAAATACATAGTTCTTGTTCCCACTTGTTTCTCAAGGATTTGAACACGTCTAAGTCAAGGTGTTGTAGTAAATGACTAGTGTGCGGAGGCACTTTGAGTATGGTAATATCCTGTGCTCTTGCTAGAGAAATAACTTTGTCAGTTACATGAGTTGCGTGCCCATCGTAGATCGCAGTTTTTTTTCTAAATAATTGTAGAAGATTTCGCTTGTGATCCACCCTACTAGCTAGCAGCGTATGACATATTCTGATATCCTCGGGGGGTTGACCACTCTGGAAAATATGTACATGTATTGCCGCATTATCTCGCATTTTAAGGTAATGTGGATAATTCGGCGCATTAATGGACAATGGGGAAAAATACTAAAAATGTTAAAACATGTGATGCAATTAGACATAATGTGAAAGTAATGCGATATTATCTGGCATAATGCGGAGAAATGTTCACATTGATCACTCCGGAATTTATTATTAAATAATAATAGTACTAATAAAAAAACTAATTATTGACTTTTGTGTGACCATTTGAAAAAAACTGCCTACAAGTTATTTTACTGCACTTTATTTGTTGTTACTTCCCAGGATTACATATTTTTAATATTTTTATGTCAGCTATATATCTTAATTTTTTCTATGTATTTAATATGAAATGGCCCATTTCCAGTCATATAAATAGGCTCATAGGAAATAAAATCACGTTGAACTCTTTGAATGTCCTCTTTACGACGCCATATGTAGCCATTTAAATCATATTTTAAAAATGTAATGGTGAATATTTTTATATATTCATCTACACCTAATACTCTGCCAATATACCATGATGTATCATAGTACACAGCATAATACTTTTCCAATTCTATACAGAGTTCTTCTTGAGGTTCTTCCATTTCATTCCCACTATCACTCACTTCCATTTGATCTATTTCCTCAGAGCTCCCTTCGTAAATCACAGTTTCACTCTCTTCAGAAGTTTCGCTTCACAAGACTCGCTTTCATTATACTTTGTTTTAGGTTTTTTTTTTTACTTTTTGTATTTTTTTTTCTCAATACTCTTTCGCTTACCTACCTTGTTGCCAAGTTTATCTCTAAATCTAAAAAATTCTGTCTGTGGATACCTTTCCATTTTTTTGACCAAAAACCCAACATAATGTGGATTTTTTTACTAGTTTTATTTTACTCTTCATTTTTAATTTCAAAATTCCATCGTGCTGATTAATGCTTGGAGTGTCAGTGGCATCCGTTATGTCGGTGGTTTTAATATTTTCAAATAATTTCCCATAACTTCAATTATTTCTGATTCATCTTCTTCCTTCATTTCCAGATTCATTTCATTAGGTGTCGTCTCCTTAGATGTCTCAAAGGTATTTATATTTTCAGAATCATCATCCTCAAATTGTTCCGTTGATAAAGGTATTGATACGACTTCAAACGACTTTGACGCATCGACTTTGACGAATAATCCCTAAGAGGCCTAAGAGCTGGCTAAACCAGGCCTATATGAAGAATTTTTCTACACAAATTTGAATGTAAATAGGTATCACTTAACTACAGTTTGTGCATATAATAGTACATTATATACCTAGGTAGAGAAGTTGGTCATTATAATGCGTAAGGTATATAATGACTTTCTCTACCGAGGAATATATAGAATTTTTTTTACTACTACTAGTAGAAATAAAAAATAGTTTTGAAATCTGTGCTCAAATTATTTTTTCTTATCGGAAGTACTGCCCTCTATCAACAGTTTAAGGTAATTTCCTATAATATACATACAGGAATCTGTTTTTTAAAAAATTTACAGTTTGAAGTTGAAATTAAACCAATAGAAACCTGTAATGTTATGACAATATCCTTGTGCCATGACGTCATTTTCATTATTGACCTAGGTTTTTTTTCATTATTTTCATTATTAACCTAGGGAGAGAAATTCAATTTTTTCCCAGAAAAATAGATTGAATAATGACTACTTCTCAGGTTAGTAGTAAAAAAAAAGTATTATGTAACACTTTCTTAATGAGGCAAACGTGATGAAACAAAACTCGGAACACAAAATCAGTACATCTACAAACAACGTCAAACTGGGTGAGTGTGTGTAATATGAATATGTTGGCTCGATGTCCGCCGTATCAGAATCAGAAAAGTATCAAGTCCTCTTCCCGCTACTTCGCATTTTCGCATTAATTAAAACAATGTCTTCTCAAAATTATTGATAATGTGGCATTGATGCAGCAAAATGCGTCAAAATGTGGCAAAATACGTGAAAATGTGGCAAAATGCATGAAAATGTGGCGAAATGTGGAAAATGTAGGAAAATGCTGCGAACAGGTGATGTTTCCTTTTTCTGGTCCCCCTGTCGTTCGTGAACAAGATTTTCCTTTTTGTCCAACAATTTTTGTTTTCGTTGGATCGGTGCATACACTTGCTTCATCTAAATTCGATATTGTAGCTGGTTTATCAAGTAAATTGAGATGTGTCAGATATTTATGTGGGAGGTCAAAAAAGTTTTGAATGACGAATGGGTCAGTCATTTTTTTCCTTGCAAACTTTACTGCGTATGGTTTTTTAACTGACAAACCATGGCGTTTTTTGAATTTTAGAAACCAGTCTTCTGCAGGTCTTCCATTTTTGAAGCCAGTTTCTATCCCATTGTCATTAACAAATCTCTCCACACAGTCAAACCGCTTCTACCCGAGAGAGCCCAAAGCTCCATTTTTCGAGTATTTTTAAATAGTCGGCCAATTTTGTTTCATGTTCCATGGAAAGTGCTGGTGGGCGGCCAGACTGTAATGTACTTTATGGTATTTTGTTAAGAGTTGCTGTCTTCCTTATATCAATACTGCCATTTTTCATCCCCGATGATGCAAGTCTTAGAATATCTTTATCGTGAATTCCCTTGGTGGTTTCGCGCCTATAATTGAGTACCATCTTTAAATCATAGCGTTTTTAGTTCCACCGTCTGGACTATTTCGTCTGACCAAGACCAAAACTATACAAGTTCGGAACATCCTCGTACGTGTTTTGGTTCCGATTCCAGCATAAAAATCTCCCATAATTGTAACAGAATTGACTTTTTCATTATTTTTCGCCGTAGTTATATCCTCATATAATTGCTTCACTCCTTCAAATCAGATCCGCCCATGAGAGCATACACCTGAATTATCTAAAAGCTGTACCGGTTGTTGATTTTTAACATAAGCTAGGTATAAAACTTGCGGGAGAGATACACTGCATTTTTGCAACTCGATTCCTAAGACGTTGTCTACCATCAGAGCAACTCCCCTACTTGGCAGTTTGTTCCAAAGTTATTCAGGTTCAATAGGTGCCGCAGATTTGCTAGCGGAGTTACTTCTATATTTGTAATATGGACTCTTGTTTCGCACAAACCTAGGATATCCAGTTAATATATTGTATTCCTGGTGAAGTCTTTCCATATATTTTTGAAGCCTTAGCGTTCATTGGTGGCTATCATAAGTTTATCTATAGCTACAGGTTTTGGTCGTTGTATCCATTCCTAAGTCCAATTTCTGCTTCCTTTAAAATCCATGTAGAATTGGCATGGCATATTTGGAAGGGTCATGGCAATTGCACTCCACGCTTGACAGGCGGGTTGGCTAGTTCTGTCTCAAATGCTTATTTCAGGAACAGAGGCTGTTAACGGACGCTGTCGGTATTCATCATATCTGGTTAATCTGGCTATTCTCAACTACTACATCTACAGCATAATCTAAAGCCCTGCGCCTTCTAGATTAAACGGCTAACTTTAGTAATGGCGGCGAATAACCACATGTGTCTTTTTTTCTGAAAAAGTCCGTATAGCTCAACATTTACGGACTCCTCTCCTTTTTCAAAATGATACCAATTGCTGCCTGTCGATAATCATCTCACCGCATTTTTAGGAATATTGAAACATAAACCTATTGTTTCTTGTTGCACCAACACGATAGCACTTTGACCTAAATGAATTTTCTCGGTGTGGACAGAATTTTCACGTTAATTTTGTTGTGGTCTTCTCTCTAAAAAATGAAAACCAGCAACAACTCCTGTTTGTTTGGTGTGTAGACATAGCTTCAACAGTTTAAAATAGGTCACAAATTAATGGGAACAAAAAAAACGTGTCTACACTGAGAAGAAAGTTTACCAATTTTTCTAAATATTCTTTCGATTTTTACCCCTAAACGTTGTTTCGGCATTCGTGAAAGATATGGAAACTAGGCTTGTTTTCGTCTATAGAAACTCTGTATAGCTAGAATGGAGAATCATCGTAGCAGATCCACTTTTCATAATATATTTTGCAATTTTATGGTTTATCTCTGATTTTTATTTGATGTTTTGAAGGATCAATCTGCCGAATATGTAAAAGGCGTCTCAACATGATTTTCACACGAAACCTTTGGCACATGGTCATTCTTTTCATGAAATCCTGGATAACGTTTTCGCATAACTATTTCGGCAATAACCGTATCTCTTCTTCAAGGCCTTCAACTATACGTGGGTTATTCACATACACAACTTGGTCCGAAGCAACGTCATTGTTTCATGCCATGATAACATTTTGCGATACCGCACACCCTTATAGTTAGCGCCTATCCAGCTCCTTTTTCTAAGAAATATCGCCAGCACAAAATCCGCACCACACAGTTACTCGCGGCGGATGTACCCCAAAAGCAATTCGGCTTATTAACGTATCCGTTCAGTTGAAAATGTGTCTCGTCAGGGAAAATTATTTTCTTTCATTCCAGAAATGCGTTTCAGTTTGGTGTTGCTCCAGCACCCAATCAACGAATCCACGGTGCTGGGCATGGTCCAATGGTTTCAGCTCTTGCGTCAATTGAATCTTGCACGCATGCAAAAGCAGATCTTTCGTCAAAATTCGTCTCAGGGTAGGTCTGGTAATGTTTAATTCTTGACCACGATGCCAGATAGAAGAGCCTCGAGATTCTCGGCCATACTGTTTCTCACTGCAGTAGCGTTCGCCAAGGGTTGTATTTAATAGTTATACTTTTTATAGAAATATAACTTCCACTCATTTGTTGAGTAAATTTATTATAAATTTATATGAATATTTTTATATGCAAGTTCAATTGTTGAAAGAGGACCCAATTGGTTCCTACTTACTATTTATCATACTTGTAAACATAACTTATTTACAGTATAATTATTATTCTAGTACCAACCTAACTATAGTACCAAAGTATAATTGGTTGCCTATGAGCAAGCACAATAATTTATAAATATATATTTTAATAATATCGTTTAATATATGGAAACATAATATATGTTACACTGCGGCTATATTTCCGAGGGACTGCAAGGACGGGGACGAACTCCTCTCATTCATCAACGTGAATCTTGTCAAATTTTTTAATTAAAGGGCAAACTGTTAACTCATTTGGCGGATTACTGCGACCGAAAATTGTTTGTTATGAGTTTTCACAATAATTATCAAATGTTTCCCGTTCGAATATTGCTCCATAACTTCTGATCAAATGACAGTTGTGTTGTCAACAATTAAACACCGTATTAATCGCAAAAACAAAATGGCGGCAAATTCAAATCCGACGCAGATCAGATACCCGATAATATGGCTAATAAATAATATCGCTTTTTTAAAGGCTTGTTTTACTGTTTAAATCAAATGCACTTGATAATTGAATTCGCCACGAAAAAAACGGATTCCAGAACCCGGTTTTAATTTTCTATAAGGCGGGTTTCTTTTGTTTCGAAATCAGTTCGAGAAAGCTGATCAGATGGTGCCTATTTTTATTTGTTTTAATGAATTTTGAGGGTACCATACTTTCTATCCAAGTATTTTCTAGGTACCTAGACTTAACTTCCTGATGAAAAATTCGAGATTTTGCCACTAGGACAATGTCTTAGGCAAATTGAAGCATCTAGTTAATACATGAGTTATTTTCTCAACTAAATATGTATAGTAGATGACCTGGAATTAATTTTTTTCCGTTCGAGGTAAATTATGTTAAAGAAATTAGGATGGAAGTGGCACTGAAGACTCGATAATATATTACCAAGTGGTTATTGAAAAATGCAAATGAATGAATCAATGATGCAGGCTTATTTCTCTGTCTCCAGCTCAAAAACTACGTTTGGAATTTGATCTAAATTTCAACAAACTACTGGGAATCTCAAAACGTAAATATTAAAACGTTTCCGATTAGTACATCTATAGTGCATTCACATTTTTTTCTATCAATATTCAATACGTAAAAGAAAAAAGATAGAAATACATATATTGCTTTTTTTTACGTAAGTTATCTCTAATATTCCTTTAACCAAAGATCTCTTGTAATATAATCAATAGAAAATAAATTACTGAATACCGGGCAATATAGGTATATTATTATGATGGAACATTGGGCATTGCTTGAATTAGTTTAGTGCCAGCTGAATTGACTTCAGAACATTCATTTCCAATTTGCTTGGTGTGTCATTACTGTTGAAAATTGAATTACTTTCTAATATTTTTCTTTCAAATTACATTCCAGTGTTAGTCTAAATCTAAAATAAATAATTAAGTATCCCTGCAATAATTAGAAAAGGCAACAAGGTAACAACTCCGGTTATTCCAATACACCTACCAGCCAGTCCAAAAATAACCATACTTTAGTTTTAAGATTAAGTTATATTTGATCCAAAATTGCTCTAGTTTCAACATTTCGCAACCAAATTCGCCTTATTTATTCTCATCACAGTACAATCCATGTACCAATTGATAGACCCCAGTTCTCGGAAATCTAATTATAATAGAGTTATTCAAAGTTTTCCAGATTTGTCCTCTGTCTAAATTTGATAAGTGGGAATAAAATGAAAAAATTAGCAAATTTTATATTTACTAAATTTTGGAAAATTATCGTTCGTAGCCACAGGTAGGTATAGCCTATGTATTGATTAAAAAATCTTCACCGTCATTTTGTACTATTTTCACTCTCAATTTGCGTAGATTGAGTGATAAAAAATAAATCCCATATGATGCGGACTTAATAAATGGTCACAGCCACACAGCGTTTTGGGTTTCGAAGAGGTTGAAATATTGATTTAATGACAAAAGTCACTTTTTGTTCATAATTTTTTGTCTCTGTGTGTATTGATCTTTTTCCGTTATGCCTACATATCCTCGCATTTCTGAGATAACCGGAAGGTACTATCCCTTTGAAGGGCTGCTATTTTTGCGTTGACTGACGACAAGTAACGAGGAAATTTCTAGTGATCATCATCAACGTAAAACCGTTTTCCAGCTCTCAATCTTAAACGGTGTTAAAACTAATTTTTTTATTTTATCATCCACATTCTGAAATTCTTATTAGAAATTCATAAAATTTTCAGTACTTTACTCTACTAACCTTGCAATGTTTCTTGCTTTTCTTCAGAGCAATTTCCGATTGGGCCACCCTATAGCATCATATGTATGCGTTATTCTAGCAGGTGCAGTCTACCCTAAAGTTTAAGATAAAATACGGCCCTGCGCCCTTTTGTACTGAACAGCATCCCAACCATGTTACCAGTAGAACCGGATTCTTGTACATCCAAGGTCATCGAAAGGAGAAAAAGGAGTCTGGTGGTAAATTAAGGTGTGTGTATGTGTGTGTGAGTAACAGGCTATATTGTATAAAGATATTTGGTTCTTTTTTTTTGGAGATAATGACCCTCGTCGCCTTTATATGCATTTTTAAATAATGACGAGGCTCCATGCCGTTGTATTATCTTTTATTTTGCGGTCAAGTGTAGTATTTTGTAGCAAAAGGTTATTATACTTTACACCTTTGGTTGAGCCAGTAAAGCTCTACTTCGAAATGCGTAGATTTTGTTCATACAAAGTGGTAGTTAGATAATATGGCAATTTTTTCTTGTTTAATATACCTAATATCTTTACACACAAAGTTTGATCAAGCAGAAATGAGCTAAATGTATGCATATTAATAATTTAGGCTGATGAAAAATAATTGACACTTTTCTTAGTTGCAAACCCTTTTTTCAAATTAATTTTTAAAGTATGAGATGCATTTCTTTGCGAACAAAAGAGTACCTATAATAATTAAAATTGCGATTTTTTCATCTGTACCATCTAAATTCAAAAAAAGTTAAATATGTGTTCAAGATTTAACTGATCATGCACACGCTTGTGAACTTTTGAAATACGTAGAGCAGGGGATCAAAACGATGCATTTTCCTTGGTGAACAAATTCCAGTATTTTTGATCTCTCCAGCTCTTAGCGATTTACAATTTTGATTATTTGCGGAGTACTTTCTCTATGACATGACCGCTCCAGGCTCCAGGCAGATAGATAATAGCTTTGTTTTGGTTCGAAACGGTTCTGGGATTAAGCAGAACAAAAAATAATGAAGGACTGTTCTATCACTAGTTCTGAACCGATTCTGAATCACAAAAACCATAACAAGCCGCAAATCACAAAATTCCAAAACAGTTCCTCCTTCAGAGCCAGAACTGAGAGAACCGTTCTGGAACAATTCCAGAATTGTCCTTATATGGTTCTAAATAATCCAAAACGCTGTCAACATAGTTCCATTACGATTCTGAAAAAAAGTAAGTAAACGCTTTTTATAATATGCGCATGTGCAGAATGATTCCGAACTACTTAGTTCTGAGTGGAACCAAAACAAAGCTTATGTGGACTCGGCAAAAACGCGTAACAAACAATGTTTTCGAGGACATGTTCTAAATGCAAATTATTCGCCATCATCTTGATTAGCGCGCTTTCCCAAATCAAAACTATGAGTAAAACAGAAAAAAAATTATTTTTTTACATGTTCCTAGATTATTCAATTTCCTATTTGTTTTTTTTTGCAACTTTTTTTTCTAAATCCAAGTGAATGCTTATATGTTCACCTCATAAATTGTTTAAGAACTGAAAACAACCCATTTGCACGAAATGTTCCATCGAGAAATTGCAACGAAATAAGTATGGACAGTATGGTAGGAAAATGTGTTTACAAATTGTGTTGTATGCTCTACGAATTCTTTGTCAAAAATTAATATTTATAACATTTTGAAGTGGAAAAGTAGCTGATTCCTCGAGAAATAAGAAGGAATGGACCTGACCAGCCGGAAGTTGCACATACTAATTGTAAAAGCTAAAGTGTTTTTTTTTTAAATGTTTACCCAGCCAATAAAAATAATGTTGGTAAAATTTCCAAATATTCAAAGTCCTGAGTTCAAAAAAAAAGCGGTTTCCAGCATATTATTTTAACAATGAAATAATATCTTATGATCCAAATAGGTGAGTTTTAACACTCCTACAATATGTCTAACTTATTTATAACAAACAACAATTTTCTCTGGACAAAAAAATATATTTAATGAAAATATGATCAATAAGTTGCCCAATAAATAGGCTTGCTAACTGTCAATAATACTACTTAAATTTATATTTATAACATTTTCTATTTTCAGTTTCAGTCGATAAATTAACGCTATCGGGCACAACCACTTTAATGTCGGATAATAATAAATTCAGAGCAGCAGCCTATTGCAAAACCCAGCTGATTTACTTCATTGTTACAACATTGCAATATATTGTTACAATCTTGTTTTAATAGGGTGATTGTTGTTATAAATGTAATTATTATTACCTGATGTAATATTTATCTGATTTATGCTTATTGTGTTGTTTTCTTTATGGTTTTGGCGTTTTTAAATTGATTTAATGTCAGATTGGTAGTTATGGATAAGAAATTTATAGAAATTAGTATTTGAATAGTCGAATAATATTCAAATTACACATACAAAATAATATTCCTTTATAATTTTTAATAATTCAGTAAGATCCTAGAGGTTTTAAATTTTCTTTTTTCAATTACCTACCATTTTTTACACAAACATTCTCACCTATTTGGCAACCATACTGCAAAATGATCAACATTCAATTCATTTCAGAAGCTTTAACAGGGAAAATCTGCATTTTTTTATCTGCTCTAAAAACGGAGAGTAGCTTGATGAGATAACTTCTCTACTACACAGCCTGTTGAAAAGCACTCCTAAGAAAAGAAAAATTGATAGCACCTAGAATAATTATTACGGAAGGTTCCCTAATAAATTATATTGAATTTTTGAGTATGATCTTAAATCTATATTTTACTTATAATATATAATGTGACGCAATTAATTATTACAGGTAATAAATTAACCGTTTACTGAAAGTCTACAGTAATTGAAAATACCATATCTCAATATTCTATATCTATTCAATATAAATGTGACTTTGACTGATTACTATTTCCATTAATTGTAATATTCCCTATTAGTTCTGATTTGTTCAATTGAACTGTCAATTCAATGAACCGTGCCACCTTATTTCACTTTTGTAGAATATACGAACATACGAATAACATCGATTTAGTATCCTTAATAAGCAAACTGTCTGACTGTGTTCCGTATTTGAAATGACGCTATTCTATAATAATTTTTGTAGGTATAGAGCCGGTTGTTTATTAATCTATCGACTTTTTTATAGTCACGGTAAAATTATCCAATTAGCATTTTCTAGATAATCTGCGTGAGTCATTTGTTAGTCGACATTTATAAAAAATAAGCTACAAACTATCGTATTCAACTAAATTGCTTTTAAAGCTATGGTCCTTCAACACGTTTGCAATATGATAAGCTAATTAGTTATTCATACATTTCTTTTGATGTTCCATTTTCTATGAATACTGAATAAATTCCTTGTTTCAATATTGTAGCAATACAGTATGGCTGTAATTATTTAGAATTTGCTTAAATTAATTCTCTTGAATAACTAATATTTTAAAAGGATCCAAATAGTCCAGAAAAATATTAAATGACGTTATGCCTGGAGATCGGAATGTTTATTACAATTCTCTTCTTATCCCTGTTAACCTGTCAGAAAATATTTCGTTTGAATAATTTCCAAAATATCTCGCATAATGTGTTAGTGCCCTATGCCAGTCCCATTGCTCTAACAAACAGAAAATGAAGAGCGGGGTTCATCTGGTTCGGATAATAGCAATTTGAAGAGGTTCCTGTCTAGGGTAACAGGCGAAAACTTAAAGCAACGCTATGGAAACACTTAAATAAAGAATATTAAAACTCTAGGTCGAATAGAAGAGAACCCTAAAAGAAGAGAGCCATACTTCTGAGATGAAGTAAATCTCTTCATTTAGAGATTAGAGATTAGAGAAATAGAGGATGAGTCTTACCACAGATATTTATCAAAAAAAACAAAAAACAGAGTGAATAAGGTAACAAGAACGCACAAACAAAAGTCAGAAGAATGATAGGATCAAAGAAAAATTGGGTCTAGAAGATGCAAGAAAATAAAAATATAGGAGGGCTAAGAAGCACAGAGAGTTAGAAAGTTTTAAAAACATTGGGAAAAAAAACATCTAGAGATATTATGTCTCCATTAATAGATCCTGAATGAGGTCAACACTCCAAAAAACTACGAGCAGAGTTCCAAGACGAAGAGCTCTACTTGAAAATTGGCTCCCTGTTATTGCTGAAACTTTCTGAGGATAGAAGCTTCTGGACCAGGTAATATTCCAACAATATTGATTAAATATGGTACAGAAAAACTATTTTGTCGAATACGACATCTTTCTTAAACACCTGAATGGAACCAAAGTACCGGAGGAATGAAAAACTTGTAACATATCTATATATTTCACAAAAAAGAAAGAAAAGGCAGCTGCGACAACTTTAAAGGTATTTCTGTGACCAGTATGCTGAGTAGAATTCATGGAAAATGATAAGAAACAGAATTCAGAAAAAGTACAAAGATATGGAAGCAGAAAACATGCTGGTACATTAACTGTGGTCCATTTGTTTTGCATAACACAAGTGATAAAAAAAAGCCCTATAAACAAGAATAACACCTGCTACGATATGTAGGTAAACAAAAAGTTCACTATAGTGTAGGTACGCCTAAATCTACTTTGGAAAGCAACAAAAGAACGGCTAATCAATGGATTTAAAATCAACAAGGAGGCTAAAGGAGGGCTTTGTATATCTCCTACGCTTTTCAATATGTATTTGGAACAATTTCTCAAAATATGGAGAAAAAAAAATGTCAGAACATCTGTATACAAATAAAATAAAGCACGCTGTACTCTTCATGTTTTGCCGATTACCAAATAGTACTGGCTCAGGACTACACAACTGAGAATACATGACAAGCAAGTTAATCGATGAACAAAACATGAGGACTGAAAGTCTTTTTCAAGAAAATCGAGCATAATATGTGTATTGGAGGAAGAAACCAGGACCTAGTTTTGGAGCGGGACAGCGAATTCAATTTTGCGAGACATTTAAATATCTAATTTTTAAGAATAAGGTCTGATGGCAGACTGGATGAGGCCATAGAATATCAAAATGTGCAGGAGAGAAGGGCAATATCCTTGTTCAATGGAGTATATCGTAAAACAATAAAAAGCTTATGCTACTGCATTGTGAAAAACATAATAATATATAGCTCAAAAGTGTGGACAATTAACTAACGACAAGACTGACAAAGTTTTATGATGTGCTACCGAAATCGATTTCTAGCGGCTATCAGCTGGAAAGATAATATGGAAAATAATGACAGGTTGAGAATGTACGATAGTGTATGACATTAGAATGAAGTAGCTGGTAGTTACGCATGTACAACGAATGGAGAACGATACAGTACCACGACGAATCACACAGTGGATCCGATATGGAAGAAGGAAACGAGAAAGACCCATAAAAAACTGAAGAGACGGCGTAGATAATGAAATTCGCAACAGAGACCTAGAGATGAATATTTATGGGCCGATAAAAACGAGCGCAGATTATGATTCGGAAGACGGAGAACGTTATGAAATCGATTTATGTATATACATACATACGTGTATAATGTCAAGTGTTATGACGAATTATTCCTGTTTGGGTCAACTTATTCAACAATTCACTAAGAAGCATCATTCCATTTCTAATAACCGGGCGTCAACTTACTGTGACGTTAATCCACCTTGTTGGCTTTACTCTAGTGTAGATGAGAGGCTAGACGCTCTTAGGGCGCTTTCCGTGATTAGTATGTGCACACATGGCTACGATTATCGCATGCTAGGCTGCTAGGTTTTTGGTATCCAATTGTTGGCAATCAAAAATGAATGGTGAAGACGTTATGTTTGTAGATTGCGAACAGATAATTGAGACGCCGTTGAAGTGAAACAGACAGTAGAATCTTTTAATAACCCATTGAGAAACATTGAAGATGACATTGCAGCCTAAAGCCCAATTTATAGATTGACGTAACGTAACCGTAACGCAACCGTAAGAAGTTAACTTTAACGCAACCGTATCTCCGTAACGTAACGTAAAAGTTGACCAACTTTCAACTTTTTACGTGTGTTACGTACGTTGCGTTCCTGCGTTTGACCAATGAAAACATAACCAAACATTTCAAAAATAAAAAAATTAAATTCCTTCCGGGTAGTGATGCCGCGAGACGAGACTAAAATGACACTCTCGTCTCGTCTCGTCTCGTCTCGCCCTAATTTCGTCTCGTCTCGAGGTCATTTAGTCTCGACTTCGAGACGAGACGAGACGAGACGAGACGAGACGAGACGAGACGAGACGAGACGAGACGAGATTAAAAGAAGCGAGACGAGACGAGATTCTCGACTAATCTCGTCTCGTCCTTCAAATAATCGTTTTAGTTTCTTTTCCAAAAAATATTTCAAAGGAGCTACCTACAGTAGGAAATCTTTTATTCGATAGTACCTAATATAACGAAAGCATTGGAAATTATCGAAAATTTTTGGCAAATTTTCTCGAATGCATTTTCAGTTGACTATTTCACTAGAGTGTTCTACACTGGCAAAATGTCATAGGAACGGCCGGTTTCCTACTGACAAAACTTCTACTTTTTTCACCTGGGCAAAATCAACATGATTTTCAGCGACAAAATTTTGTGTGGTTAAGGTGAAAAACTATTGAGTTTGACAAGTGTCACCTAAAGAAAATAAATTTTCCAAATGAAAATTTGGCTTGTTTTTCTCGTGAAATAGTCCAGCCGAATACCACTCAAGAAAAAATTATGTAGGCAAAATTATTCTCTTGGTTTTATTCAAGTTTGTTGCTTTTTGGTTATTTCGCTCATGAAATTTTTGACAAAACCACTCACCTGACGGTTAAGATCATTGAGGCTTTCACTATCAAAAAAGACAACGTAAATATTGTAAATATAACAATTAATCAGTGATTTTTAACAATTTACGACGCATGTGCCAAACGTAACGCAAGAAATGTATAAATTGTAATTTTTAAAATGCTTGCGTTTTGCTGCGTTACGGTTCGTTACGGATACTTCACGGAATGTATAAATCCCGCTTAATACTCATTGTCGAATAAAACGTAGAGCTCCAAAGAAAAAGATTTGCAATAAAACGCAAGAAAAGACGCGCGCCAACTAAACAGTGAATGAGCATAATCCACTAATCTAAAAAATAAATGGATAAACAATTTATACGGCTTGATTGGCAAAATTTGTGCGAAAATTTGGGGTCAATATTCTACGAACAGTTGTGCAACGGAACAGCCTAACACCTGCGCAGTGTCTTATCTTTCGAACAACTGTTCTAAATTTTGAAATTCCTTCATTTTCATTGGCCAGATTTTGTGGACGCACAATACATGTATCTACTGCGCACGCTCACAGCTGTTCCAGTCAATTGTTTTTGTTTGGCTTTTGACCTCGTAAATTAGCAGCATTAGAAGCGTTCTTTGTTTATCCATTTATTTTTGAGATCAGTGGCATAATCTCGTATCTAAAAATGCTCGTCAACGCCGCCGGTCGTTACGTTGAGCCGCATCGAACGCGCGTAAAATTCTAATCAGGCTTTACCATGTAAACAGCAAGTAACACTTATTTTGTGTATTTTTGAAACGCGAGATTAAACTTTGGCGAGATTGTGAAACGCGAACGACTTCAATCTGAAATGAACCTAATTCTCTCGTTCAGTTGTATGTGCGCGCGAGTAGCGATGCTGTTCGGGCGTTCATGAATGTCTTAACTTGCAGTAGAACTATACTGTGTGTTTTGTCAATTATTAAACTGGTAGACTTTTGAACTTTTGTATCAATAAACACGTTTATTTCTTCCAAAATACTCAGGGCTCAAGGATACAAGCAAAAATGTCACCGCGTGACTTTGTTAGTCGACGACACAAAACAGCCACAACTGGCAATCATGATATTATACTTCTGGACAAAATTATCGCATCATTGCTTATGGTGCTTATGTGCAGTGGTGGTGCGATAATTTTGTCCAGGAGTATATTTTTTTTTTAATAATTTTTATTTTCCCTTTTTATAATAATATTCAGAAAGTTATTGACACTAAATAGACCCTTTCCACGTCGAAAATTAACAGCTCATAATTTCATCACATATTTGTAATGATGGTCATTCTCTAACTTCTGGAGAAATTCCAGCCTCTCAGGACAAAACGTGTTTCAAAAACCGTTGTGGTAATAATTTCATATATCTGGTGTGATATCGCTAATATTTCGAATAATTTGAACGTTTATCATCTCATCAGGAAGGAAAAACAAATGTCTGGTAATACATGGTGCATCCGTTATATTTCTGTCCAGTGAGTTCATATCCACAGATATGAGCCTTTTCTGATGATCGTCAAACCTTAATTCCTGGAAAATGATTTCTTATTTTTTTCAAATTCCAAAGATCATTAGGGCTGTCATAATGGGATATTTGGCCGCATGGTCATCGATACTGCCCGCTTGATAAGTGTACTTTCTGAGGAAGTTTCGTTTGTTTGGATTGATTCGCCCTTCTAATCCTGTGAGCATTTTTAATCTGCTCAATATGGTCAATATTAGCGGATACCTTATAAGTTTCTTCTAGTTTAAAAGTTTGTC
The DNA here is from genome assembly GCA_917834065.1 of Ceutorhynchus assimilis. NCBI lineage: Eukaryota > Metazoa > Arthropoda > Insecta > Coleoptera > Curculionidae > Ceutorhynchus > Ceutorhynchus assimilis. The sequence continues at coordinate 24,665,750 of OU892277.1, read as the reverse complement.
AGAAAAAAAGTACATATTTTATTTTCATCAAATTCCGGTCCAGGATCACGATGCCTTAATTTCCATCGTATAACGATGAACTATTATCTGATTGAGAAAACGAGACAACTGTCTGGCGAGATTTTAGAGTGCACTGCAGCATGGCCAATTATTGGAAAACCTTACTGTTTCTGACTGGATTGGGCTTGTGATTGGATGAAACCATGCTTCCTGATACAAGATCATGTGAAAATCCTATATGCAGAAGCTGCGAGTTGTAGAAACGAAACAAAGGAGTACCTTTTTAGAGACCGCTATGTTGTGTCGGAAATAGAGAGTTTCCATCCTGCAAGGACGTTGGGTTACTGGCTTGTCAGAAAACTGTGTGCTGTGTTTCCAATTAGAACCGATTCTGGAACCTTTAGAAGCAGTTGCACACACATTTAAACGGTTCTGGTTTTGACTGGAACGACAAAGCCATAGCTTGCTCGGGAAAAGTTTCTGATTCTCTAAAACCTTGGACTGTGCGACTGTGCGATGGATCGGTGGGCCCGAGAAGGTGCTAAGTAATCCGAACACAGTGATTTCTCCATCAGGTGCAAACTAACCCAAACTAAAATCGAATAAAACTAATTGCAGCTCATGGAAAATATGGAAACATTTAAAAAAACAATAAAATCTCTTATTTCATAGTTGAAAGAACAGGGAGAGAAGATATAGACAACACGCAATGTCGTGGACGGACTATTTAGTCTCTGTTATATAATTATTTTAAGGATATAATACCATGTTTTATCAGCAAGCGTTTCGAAAATGATAGAGGATTTAACTTTGCATAAATGAATTCAGAATCGATGATGCGGTAACCTAGGAATTATGGTGAACTAATAATAAAAAGATTCCTTGAAATATGGGCTTCTTTGGAAAGTTGTCATGATCTAGAAAATATCTAGATAAATGGTATTTACCTTCGAGAAATCGGTGCGAGTGTTTTAAATAAATTATTTTCAATTAGGATGATACTTATGAAATTGGTTATCGCTTTTTTCGTTGTTTTAAATGTTTCTTTACATTTCTTTGTTTACCGATTTTAACCATTTTTCACGATAGTTTCTACTTGCTATTCTCTAATTTCGAATTTATAGGTTTCAAACTACTGTAAACCGTAAGAAGTTAAAAAACTACTTAATTTAAAATCAATATTTAATGAGTCTTCCAGAACAACAGTTGAAAACGGTAAAAATCTATAAGCGAAATCGTTATGAATGATTTTTTTTTCGATATTAATTTTGTTTCTTAGAAGTGAATGAAAATAATAAAGTGATAGCTTTTTAATAGTTTTATCAGTAAAAGCTGATACGGGAAAGCAATAGCAGATAATGAGAAAATTATCTTTGAATAAAAGATCTTTATCTGAAATTGGAGCAATCTTGAAATTTTATTGAGCTATTTTAAAGTAGTGAAAAATGCCTTAGTGCAATTTGCTGTATTTTGAAAAAGAAAACTACCTAATGGTTTTTCAGGAGAGTAGTCAAGAAAATAACGAAATCGCCCATGATGGAGTCTGGGGCTGAATCGACTCTAATCTGTCAGAATCCGATAAGCTCCAAGGGTAGGGTTTCCATACGTCCGGATTTACCCGGACATGTTTGGGTTTTTAGGGTGTCCGGGGAAGTCCGGCCGGAATTCAGAACAGTGTCCAGAAAACTCGGAGATACCCAAGGATGATACACACTACTACGACAGGATGGCATATCCTCATATGGCCTGTGTGTAACAAACGAGTAACAAATTCCCCCTCGCCCAAATACCAGTTGTGACGTAGGTAGCATGTTATTTCTCGCCTTGACGTAAGCTTTTTAAACAGCTGATGACGTCGGAAATGGTTTCACACCAATATGTCGGCAACTACCCAAAACAAGTCCGATAAGCACTCCTTAAAGAGTGTGTATTCTCCTTGGGAGATACCTACCAAAAATTCGAAATTTTAATTTTGTATCCTGGGGTGGCAAGTAAATTGTATCCTGTATCCAATTATTCGGTCGCCACTTTGAAACAAGGAGAAATAGGAGAATACACACTCTAAGTCGTCAGCTATTTAAACATAAACAGCCTACGTCAAGGCGAGAAAAGCCATGCTGCTAACGCCACAACTAATTGTTTGGCTTGAAGAGGTAGGGGGGGATTTGTTACACACAAGCCTTATGAGGATAGGCCATCCTGTAGTAGTAGTGTGTATCATCCCTGATTTTGATACACAAGTGTTATTATATTTTTGTCTCTTGTCATTGGTACCTTGTATTTGTCATTATGTCTTCAGTATAACGGAAAAAATGCTCAAAGCATATCTATTAATTTCTGTAAATTTTTTTTTTTGCAAAAAATAAACAAAATTCATCCTTTATAAAAATTTTATCGACGAAGTCCGGATTTTGTCGGGATTTCTTGACTCCTAGGTCCTGGATTCCAAAAAACCTTTATGCAAACTCTATCCAAGGGAATTTTCATGCATTTTGGTTGATTTTTCTGGTGTTCCTCTCAAAACAGCTGGTTTATTCTTTTGAGTCCTTGAGTTGACCTCTGGGTGAAAGGTTCTTAATTCTGCAGATGACAAAAGCAAACCTCATATTTTATCCCTCTTGACAAATATTTGTATTTTTGAGATGAGAATGCACAGTTTTGAAAAAAACGCTGCGTACTATTTTCCCGTTAGCCATAACGTTCCACCAAATTTTTTGGGCATGTCTGGCTAACTGCTCCTATGCTTTCATAAAGAAATTGTAACTCGCAAACTGAAAATATTTTAGATCGAGCTTTAGACGCAGCGTGGAAAATCTTGAGCAACAACTCAACCCAAATGATAAAAAATTTAAAAAAATACATAAGCTTTTAGAAAAGAAAGTATTATCAATAACTAAACTTCCGACATTGATGAAGGATAATCACACACGTTCAAGAAATTAATTGGAATTCAGAAATCAAATAAAATACATGATAAGCCGTTACAGCTTTTAAGAATAGTTATTCAGTGAGCTGTAGCATTATGAAAAACTATTGGAATCATTGTAAGAAACTGTACAGGAAAATTATTAAGAGCTAAAAATTAGTAAAAATAAGCAAAACTCTATGGAACATTACATCTGATACATCATACCTACATTTCCGAAGAAATATTTACATAATTTCACCTTGAACAATAACAAAATAGCAGCTGGCAGAAATCTAATTGCAGGAAGTTTTAACGATACCTACATCGTCAACGCTTCCCAAAATGTAGTGCAAGTTCCAGATAATCTCAATAGAAAGCTAAAATTTTAAATCACTATGTTTTTGTTCCAGACATACAATATAGAGAAATGTTTCGAGTTGTTGACGTTGACTGAACATTTGCTAATAAACAGAAGATATAAAAGTTGAAATAAATCAAAGATGAGTACATTATGTTTATTGTACTTATGTATTTGAATTTATAGTCGTAAACGGGGGGGATATTCATTTACGCTGCAACTTTATCTTTTTCAATGGCATTATATTTTATGGTAATCCGCTAACGTAAATTATAAAAGTTATCATCGTCGTTTTATTTGTATGGTGTTGTGGCTCCCCTAGAGTTTTTAGTGGCGAGTATTTTGATACAATGTTATTGTTGGTGTGATGTTGTGAATATTCATAAAAGACTGCGCGGATATTTACGAACCGTGGTAACACTACAAGGTGTAAATTTGTTTTATAAGATATAAACTTTACGATTTTATCTTTTGAGCCGTTCCATTTTGTTTGGCCTCTTAGATTTTATTGTGCTGTAAATGTTTGGATTGCTGCCACTAATTTCAACTTGACAAATATTGGGAGAGTAACGGTGCAAATGAAATATCGTTTCACATAATAATTTGGGTACCTACTCATTTGATTATGTTTATACTTGGTACCTGGAGTTGCCTTCAGGATACGTACATATTGGAAATTAAAAAAAAAGGTCCCTGGATTGAAATTTTAGTCCAGTTTCGGTAAAGTTTGGCGGAAAATCATAAATCTGGTCGTCTATATTCTGCGAGTTAACTCTCCTCAGTGAAAAATGATGATAATAGCCTAAATCTTAATGCAGCAAAGTGTTAAATTGATGTCGAACCTCATCAGGCGATGAATATTCCAAATTGATGCAAACCAGAGAGCAGTGACAGTACTAATAATTTTAATCAAAAGTTCAGCACAATGCACAACTAACCCAAACAGTCCACATAAAACATACAGATTTCCCATGTCTTTTAGACATAGGTAGGTACTCTGGAGGTAAATAAATATATCCTGATCTCGTCTTGTGAAAACGTACATTGATGTTGATATATCTATCTAATAAATATATAAATTATGTCATCTCATCGACTTACACTAATATATTGCTATTTGAAAAAAACTCACTGGACCACCCCGTATAAGCTATCATGGGGTAGGTAAGTCTTGGGATTGTTCGATCGTATCTGCATCTCTCTCACATTCATTAATATATTTTTTTTTTCAACGAATATAGCTTCAAAACAACTGGTAAAAAGTAAATATTCCGGGTTAAATGAGCATGGACTCATGAAACGTGTAGATTGACAAATCGTGTTACGTCCATTTGAATTGTAAAATATAGATAATAAAACAGGCCCAGAAAACTTATAAAAGAAATAGAGAGGCAACTCATAAATTTGGATTCTACAGTAATAGTAGCTAGGTATATATTTACTGATTTCTACACAGATAAAAGGGTATCAAATTTGTCCACAAGAAAATAGTGTCTGCATATTGAGTTTCTATCAGAGGAGCAAAACAAAAGCAGTGATTCTAATTTGTCAAATCCAGACGTCAGGCCTCGATTTCCCATATTTTTGAATTCTCGTTTTGAACACGTACCCGTGAAAATTCTGCCAATCCACTTGGAACGTAGATAGAAAGGTTCCAAAAACGGAGAATTAATCCTATTTTCCAAGTTTTCTCAAAGTTCCAACATTGTTTTATTCACTGAAATGGGTATTGTTTTGTTTTATTGATAAATAGACAAACAGCAATAGGAGTAATAGATGACATTTCTAGGGAGTTTTTAAGCCTCCTAGTCAACGTTCAATTCTCAGTATCGGTTTTTATTGTGCTCATAGGCGAAGATACGCTGTTCAAGTTGCCGCCAAATACTTTTGTATGCTTAAATTTCAGTATTAAAATAAAATAGCAACAGTATTAATTCTACAAACATGTTTTCATGGGGATGAATTAACGTTGATGAGACTTTTTTCATATTTTTAATGAAAAATAGTTAAGAAATCTGGTGATGATTAGACCAACTTGGCATCATAGCGGACCCTTCTGTGATTTTTTGGAAACACTCCAAACTCACTTGTCTCTTCTCTGTCTGTCATTTGTTGACCCTATGTGCTGTTTTTAAACGCCAATTTGTGGATTTTTCAAACAAGAAACAGAAAAGAAAAATGTCAATAATTATGTCAAAGTCAAAAATAAAAAGTACGGTTAGATTAGAAGAAGGCGCAAAAACTATTTTTCGGTGACAAACACCCCACTATGCATGATCACAACAACGCGGCATCAAAACATCCTGCCACCCAATATAGCCATAGCCTGGAAACCTGATCAAGCAAATTCGATGTGGCTATTTTGGGTAGCATAATGTTACTACATGCGCTGCATCAGGGGTCAGAATGTCGGGACGATGATGGAGCCATTTAAAGGGTCAGAATGTTATTGCATGGGCTAGATTCAGGGTCAGAATGTTACAGGCGATAGAGCATTAGTATTAAATTTAACAAACAATGTTTGATGTTAAAAAAACTATAATTGTCTTTTGTACGTATTATACAATTCAGAAATATAGATGTTCTTTGTGCCATCTATGGATTTTTTTCATGAATATTGATTAAATTGTTAGTCTTTTGATTGAAATGGAGGAATTAAGAAACATTTCCATTTGGATATAAGGGGTTACTAAATTTAGATTTAGCAAAATCTGAATACCTAATAATTAAAAATTTTAGTTCTGAATTTTTCAAAGACTACACCTTTTGTAGCATTTTCAATTTCTCTTCAAGAATGCTACTTTGTTTCACTCTAGTGGATATGATTCCATATAGAACTATAAATAAATGAATAAACAACTATCTTTTCTATGCCCAGATTTTATTACCTTGAGTATTGCCTTCTACTAAAAGTTTTTTGGTTCAGGTTTGCAATTGTAGTTAATTGATCTAGGAAGGTTTGATTCGGTACGGCAGGGCCCGCTGTTATTGAATCTTATAAAAAGGAGAGAGTATCATCATCTCTGCAAATTCAATTAATAAATAATCTGAGGTTATGATAATTGCTGTTTAATTTTTTCTATTTTTCATTTCCATCATTTCATTGAACAGCTGTCTTGTCTAGGCGTTTTCTTTAGACCTGTTCTACTTTTTGATATAGGTTCTATAGGCAATTTTCAACATTCACCGGTTATTTATACACAACCCACTTTTCAGTTTGTATTTTTGGGATTAAACTGAATACTCTTTTTTCTATAATTTTCATCAATGTCAAAATTAGAAGTTTGACAAATGTAAGCCTTCTTCCGAAATCTAAAAAAGGCGAATCTTCCCTTTTGATTTGCGACCTCACGCTATGTGGTCGTCCGGTCTCGGCCCTAATTATTTTTGGGCGAGACTTTTTGGAATTTTGTGCCAGGGAACTCAAGTTTTAGACTAATTTTTTGTTGATAATTGTCTAGAGTTGTCCCTTGGTCATTTTGAATTTTGTTTCGGTAAGTTTTGAGATTTTCTTCAGGATTATTAACCTACAACACGTGTTTCATTTCTTCGATAGGATCGTTCCGAGCAGCTTTTGGAAGTTTAAGACTTCACTTTTGGTCCAGAGCATCCCTCAGTTTGAGGTACGATTATTTCTAATGTTTGAGGCTCGATTTGTTTTTTTATACGAACATCTTTATAGGGTCCTAGGCTATATTATGAAGATTCTAGGCTATACCTAGACAGCTCCTAGGCTGTATTTAGAGAGAATCTAGACTGGATCTAGATTGCTCTTAGTTGGACTTTGGTAGCCTTCCTTCAGCAAACCCTCTTGGTTCCACTTTGATAGGACCACATTGAGTTCTACGTTAAACAGATAAAACGTGGATAGGACTTCCATAAGACTCACTTACCATACCATAGTCTATCTACAGTGAGACCAAACATGTAGATAACCTCACTTTAGGAACTTCTGGATTTACACATACATTTGAAGATAACTAACACTTGTATACATGTAAGTTACACTTTTTCTATTTAGGCAAATCTTATATAAATCACTTGATACTGAATTACGTTCGGTAAGTGCCCCTTAAATAAAATTCTAGAATTTTACCCTGAGGTTGCCCTGACAATAATTTTCACCTGTCTGGTGTTAAATTTGCCTGCTGGTAGAGTGTAGCTCAAACTGTAGTCTTTCATATTTCACAAGTGTAAATACCAAACAGTTTCAGTCATGTTTATTTAAAATTCATATTTATATATGCATTATTTACATTCATATTTTTTTTATAATCAAATATTTAAAAAATTGGTACAAGCCATAATCTATACACTTTTTTAATAACGTCCTGGCTATCCCTATTTATTATTGAAATTATTTTTTAATAAAGAAAGCCAGATACATTATTGTACCTAATTAGTTGTTTTATTGCTAAGCTCTCCAATTGCACAGGTTTTGTTTATGACATCATTAAGTTATCTTCCTAGTTAAGTCACAATTAACTTGGTGGCGCCCAGGGATAAGATGTATACAACGAATCCATAAACCCATGGCCTCCGAACTGATGCTGACTAGCCGTATGCAGTATAATTAGGCAATTGCCAAATAAGTACGTTATACTTTTTGGTACATTTTGCTTTTTAATTTTCTGAATATCTTGTATTCATAGTTACTCCTTGTTACTAAAATATGAAGATATCACGTAATTAGTAAAAACGTTAAACAATGATTTAGTGCATCGCAGAATGATTTACTGTTAACAAATACAATATCTTTGGAGTATTGCAAATTATGTGCTCTTTGCATTATTTTTGGGTAGTTTTATCGCATTCATCTCCATCATGAATAAATATTGAAATGTCTCCGCATAAATTTAAAAAGAGCAATGAGCGGGGAATGAACCAAACATGGGGCACTTCTAACGGACAAGTGCAACAGGCCATCGCGACATTCTGACCCCTGATCTAGCCCATGCAGTAACATTATGCCGCTCAACATAGCTACATCGAATTTAATTGGTCAGATTTCCGCGATATGGCTAGATTGGGCAGCAGAATGTTTTGATGCATACCGTTGATAAGAATAAGTAAATTGAGGGGCTCAAAACCTCCCTATTATCGAAAATTGAAATCGGTAAAAATGTTCAAAATCGAGAAAGATCACATAAATACCTTCGCTGATGATTTTATGGAGAAGCATTTGAAGTTTTTTTGTTTTAAATAGTTATTCCACAAATCTTTTTTTCAGGTTGATGTGAGATTCCATTCCAAGTTGTGTTTCTCACTAGCACTTCGTCGATATACTCGACATAACTAATTATATTGTGCTGTGCGGTCGCATTGATAATACACGATAGTTTTTATTTCTATATCAACGGTTACCTATATTCCTGGAGGAACAACTTTTTCACTAACAATTTTGAAGAGATTTCGAAAATTATTTTTTCCAAGCAAAATAACAGCGCCATCTAATTCACAAACGAATGTAGACTTCAACAGACTCTGTTACCATTGCTTGAAAAGACTGTTTCTTTCTTTTATACAATGGTGCCAAAACGAAACTAGAAATCGTAACATATATCAAAAATTCGATTTACTCGGTATTAAAATTAATTTCGATTGGAATAAAAGCAGGTTAATTTGAGCTATGACGCGAATAGGCGAAATGGTTTGATGATGGGTTCACACTCTGAAAGAGGTTGTTGAAATACCTACTCATTTCTTTTGCCAGTTTAGCGGTTTATCATAAATTAATTATCAGTTACGACTAAATCTGATCTAATATAATCTAAAAAAAAAAAAACATCCTGCCAAAGGCCATCAACTTTTTAATATAAAAATTGTAATTTTCAGATTTTTACGAAGCCCTGAGCTAAATTGCGTTTGTTTCAAAATAATTTCATCTCCTTACGGAGAAGTTTTAAAAAGTTTAAATTGAACAACGTAAACCAAACGAAGTTTTATGAGTTCCATATACATTATAAAAGTAGTTACCGAACGCAACTTTCCTTTTTCTGTTAAAAAGTTTTCACTGAAGGGGGAAACTTTGCGTCCAAAAAAGGCGAGAACTGTAAAATCCTTCGAAATATGTTTAAAAATAAATTTGATATAGCATAGATCGGTTTTGGGAATAACAGCTTTCAACATCTGTTTACAGAGAAAGATATATATTAATAACGAGATTTTATTATAACTTTCTAAATACTCTTTTTGATTAAATAATCCGTGCTAATATTTTCAATATCTTTTTTAGAATATAATACCTAATTTATTTAATTTGAACATTATTTAGTACCCTTTACAATTTTTCTCGAAACCAATTTGAGTTCAATAAGTCAACTTGTCCCTGATTACCATACGAATGGACGATTTTTACCCCTTTCTGTATTTCGCCTAATTAGTAAAATCAACGCAACGGAATGTTAATTAATTATATAATCAATTTGTTGCTCGAGAATACCTTTAAAATACTCGAACACGCATAATATATTCTATAATAGCCCCGCGGGCCAACATGACACTCTTAAAATAACGACCACTTCTTCTTCTTCTTCTTCTTCTTCTTGTTTCTTCAAATTGTTGCAGCAGATGTTCTTTTCGGTTTGGTGGGTACGGTAGTATCATTTAGATTTAGGTGCACTTGTTCGCAATGTTGCCAAGACGTCATAGATTTATAACTTGTCCAAATTGATGAATAGCTAGAGTATAGTTTACATAACTTACTAAACTGTTGAAGCAATTTTAGTTTTTTGATTAGTTGAAAAAAGTCAGAAAACTGAATTTCACCGATCAACATTAGTTTAATACATAGCTCTGGAGGTTTCGAACAGCAACACCCTAATTATAGCTTCTTGCATAAGTCGAGTCCATCATCCAGCCAGCGAGTCCTCGCACATTGACGTTGATATTTGAAATTGCAAGGAATAAGGAAGCGTTCCACTCAAAAAAAATTGATATAGACTCTATTGTTCTTTTTTGACGAGTGTATTCCTGATTGAATCATGAGAGGTGTTATGAAATGCCGCCTGTATGTCTAAGAAAACACAGATGGCTACTTCTTTATTTTGCAGTGTGTTCTGAATGCTGTCGGGTAGCTCAAATGAAGCGGTTTCTGTGGCTCTGCTCGCTTTGTATGTATGTTGTCGAGGATGAAGTGGCGTCTTTTCCAGAACACTTGTTCGGATGTTATCTACAAGTTTCTTAGCTGTTTTCAGTCACGAGGACGTGAGGCATATAGGTCCAAAAGACTCCGGAAGAGTGGCGTCCCTTTTCCTTGACTTTGGGATGAAAGCTACCTCAGCTATTCTCCATTACCTCTGCATGTAAGAACCCAATCGCGGAGCTGTATCTGAGAATTCTGATCAGATACGGTATGACTTAATTTTTTCCTTTTTGCAGCAGGGCTGGACAAATTTTCTTAACTATAGGTGACTTGAACAATTGAAAGGAGTTAATCGCCTAAGTGAGCCGCTCAGGAGCGCAAATGTTCTTGGCATACCTGCGTTGTCCTTCATTTTCTGTATTACTACCGTCTCGTTTTTTAAGCGTCAGTGGTCCTTGCGCCATGTCTTTTGACAGGGTTTTGTATATAGCCTGTCTGCCAATGGAGTTTCTGTGATAGATTTACAGAAGTCTCTGAAGCCTTCTCCATTTGGCTTTTTTTGGCTTTTCTTATTTCAAAAAATGATAAAATTTGATATCATTACCCACCAATTTAAACGGACGCCAAAAGATTATGACGTCACCGCCCGACCGTGCAGAGAATCATCAACAGATAGCGCCACTGAAGGATCTTTCTTTGTTATCAAATATAATAGTCCAATAGATGCCGCTTGGAACTTCTTGGAGATCACTGTACTTGGAGACCCAAAATGCCTGTCCCTGTCTGCAGTCGAGGTATCCTTTTACAGGGATGGAATCAGTTTTCACTGAATTTCGTGAAAATATAATGGCAAAAATATTATTCACTAAACATTTTTCTAGAAATATATACCAAGAAATAGGTGGATTTTCAATATTTTTTGACAGATTTAATTGGACGAATCCCAGGAATTTGTCACTGCAAATTGCTACAATATTTTCATGGTATTCAGCGTAAAACTGATGTCAACCCTGAAAATACAAGCCGAAAAAAAAAAGTCCGGATATAAATAAACTATAAACAATAAACGACAAATAGTAATGAACTTGTAAAGTGTAAACTAAACTGTAATGTAAACAAGTTGACTTGACGATAACGTGATTCACAGTGACAGAATGGATGGGAAATGCTACAGTAAACTGTAAACTTTATAAAAGACAGTGCGCCATCTTGTGGTATTGTGTGATACTGCGCCTCTTGCAGTCGATGACGTCACGCGCTCCTTTAGAGTGAAATTTAAATTATGAATTTTAATATTTTTTTTTTTTTAAGTTAGTGATAACTTTTGAACAAAAAAACACCGGATTGCCCCATTAAGGAACTGAAGGGTTTTCCTCTACTTCACGTGTAACTTTGTACCGGAAGTTGTTTCGTTCAAAGTTGCATTTCAGGTTCGGTGTGTATTTTTCGCAGTTCGTATTTCTGGGGCTTTGATACGAAGTCCCTGCACTCCTTCTATATCAAGCATGATGATTCTGATGATAGACAGATGGTTCATCGGCCAACCGCTTGATCATTTTGTCGATGTTGTTATATTTCCTACATTTCGTATACTGAGGTTAGTTTGAAAGATGAATTCTAACAGTTTTTCACCTCTATGGTTGATGTCAGTACTTTCTCAGATAGTGTTGTGGGCGTTGGCATCACAGCCGAGTAGGAGCGGTAGTTTGGTCCTGTTACAGTACTCGCCTAGTGTCTATCCGCCATCTGGTGGTACTTGCCAATCTCCAGCAAAGCACCCTGATGCCAGTACTAGGTCGTAGTGTAGTTGTTCGGTGATGAGATTTACTCGATCGGTATCCAGGTCCCGCGACGTGAATTCTGAGACATAAGTGATTACCGTTTTCGTTGAGGAGAATGCATAATGCTTTGGGGTCGTCGCAACAAGTATCCCAGATTAGTTAAGCCCCTCTTCTGCCCACCATGCACCCAAGGTTTTTGGACTAATACGGCTCTCAAGTGTGTTGCAGTGAATATCCGCGCTATGACAGCAGATGCTTCCTTAGCGTTATGTCTTCAGCTGGGCTATTAGGATATTATAGTAGCCTGCTCATCGTCCAAAAGCATCTTCGGATTTCTTCTCGGTGGGTTCTTCTGTATTGCAGTTCCTCGTGTCTACGAATTGCCTCGGAGGGTGAGAAGCACGCTGACCGTCTTGGATTTCATGTTTCATTCGATATGTGTGATTAGCGTGCTGATAGAGGTATGTCGATAGCGAAAAAAAAAATTAAATTAGCATATTCCTTTACAGATGGGTTTAGTGCAAGAAACAAAACCGTGCTTGATTTAAGAAACAACAATAAAATGTTCCAACCAAAACTCCACTGAATGCCGAAGAATGAAAGCTGCGAGGATCTGAGAAACAAGATTACAAATGTAATAAGTAAATTGAACCAAGTAGCTGATACTTATATGCGATAAAAGCCAAACCAAAAACATTGCCTCAGTTGAGTATTCACAATGATCTTGGATCCAAAGACGAACGTGTTGGAAGTACCCACCCATACCAGGTTCACCAAAAAATAAGTCTCTTTTGTTACCTATTTGTGCATTCATTTCATTTTTGTTTGACATGAATTTTATTTGCAAAAAAAAACTGATAACCTATAAAATATCCTTATAGGTACCTTTTTTTATCAATGTGCATAATGTTAATAAATATGGAGACTTTATAATTTCGGCTTTCCCAGCTTACGTCAGCCAATAATAAAATTTAAAAATGTCAACCTCCATTACGCAAATGACACTTTTATCTGGAAACTCTGTGTCCGTGATAAAAGGTAGAAGGGCTTCACATTATCTGGCTGTATAAAATTTTCGTACAGTGCCGAAATCCAATTATGAAAGTGATTTATTGCTAATAGGTTTGTGCGCATTTCCCCCTTTTGCGAACTCCCCCCTCTTTTGTGACTTCGCGGTCCCCTTTTTTATTCTTCTGCTCCCCCTTCCGGCGAAAAGATAAAACGTTTCGAGACTGTGGGGGAGTTTTGCTTTTAAAGCATATTACTCAATATAGCGTAAAGAAATATTCTATTACGCGGTTATGTCTTCTAATATTTGCATCATTTGCATGCCAATAGCCCATATTTCTCTCGATTCTCTCAAATCAGCAGCCATTGAAATGCATTGCAGTTTAAGTTTTTTTTAGATCCTCCTAAGCTCTCTTCAGACCGTAAGAAATTTAAACACGATAATAGGCACGTAAAATCGTAAAACAGTAAACAAACATAATTCGCTCTCGTTCGCGAACAAAACCTCATAATCGGTGTGACAAGAGACAAAACAGAAAAAGACCTTCTCAGAAATTACTACATTGTACTAAGTATACCTTGTAACAAAGTCCACATCTTTTGAAGCATTTTTTTAATAGCGTTTCGGGTTTTTGTTTTCAAAATGAGACTTTTATGCCTGTCCTGAGAAAACATTTTAACCATTATTTATTAAGCCATTGTAAATTTGTGTAAATCATTTTCGTTTTTTCCCTAACAGATGTTTCTCAGCCTAAAGAATCGGATATGTGTTTTTTCTTATTTTCGACACTAAAGTTAATTGTAATAATAATTGTATTTTATAGTACCGTTGCCGTTAGTGTATTATTTATTATTTATTTAACTTGTATTTTCTTTGATGTTTCTTCAAGGTGAAATTCGATTCCAGGTAGCGCATAATTGACTTAATAGTTTAATCCAGGGCTGTCCAACTTCAAGAGCCCCAAGAGCCACTTTAAACAAAATTACGGTTTGGAGTGCCGAATTTTAAAATACTTCGAATGCAACTTCATTTGTGAGTTTTAATAAGCATGGTATACAAAGAAATTTGGAACGGTTCTGGGATTGCGCAGAACTGCTTGCGCACAAAAATAATAGAGGACTGTTTTAATACTAGTTTTGAACCGATTCGGAACCAAAGAAACCAGAACACGCCGCAAATCACAAAATTCTGAAACAGTTCCTCCTTCAGAGCAAGAACTGAGAGAACCGTTCTAGAAAAATCCCAGAATTGTTCTTAAATAGTTCTAGATAAACCAAAACACTGTCAACACAGTTCAATTACAATTCTGAAAAAACGAAAACGCGTTTTATATTATGCGCATGTGCAGAATAATTTCGAACTAGTTCTGAGGCAAACCAAAACAAAGCTATTGTCGAGCAAGATCGGTCCGAATTCCAGTAACTTCGCTGCGACTTTCTATCCTTCGCCAGTGGCGTCACATGTTTTTTTATTTGCGTTTTATCGCGAATGAAGCATTGGGCATATTTCATATTTGAGGGTAATTTATAAATTTATGTCATACCAGTACATTATTGTCTTTTTATACCTTAGATACCATCTACATAATTCATCACTTTATGCCCGTGCGGGCATAAAGTACACATTCTGGCCCGCGCGGGCATAATGTACCATTCTAAACATCATGTTGACAATTACGCCGCAAATGACGTCGTTTGCGTGTACGCAAAGTTGCATCGATTTCAAATAAAGTTTTGTATGCACCACGGGTACTAATAGATATATACCCTCGGGCGACTTACGAACCCTCGGGCCAGAGGCCCTCGGCTTTGTAAGGCTGTCGCCCTCAGGGCATAATCATCTACTTAGTACCCTTGATACATAAATAACTATTGGGGGCCTGCTCCGCGGGCCGCAAAAAGTGCTGCCACGGGCCGCATGCGGCCCGCGGGCCTCTTGTTGGACAGCACTGGTTTAATCAATAAATAACGTTTCGATCGATTGATTGACCCGTTACTTGTTGGAAATCCTTGAGACAAAATGTTTGGTTCCAAACATTTTTAATAGTCCGTAAAATTTCTTTCCCCCTTCCCCTTCTTCAGGTGCGCAGTCATTTCGTTTTTTCAAACGTTTTTTTCTTCTAATTTTATTCAGTTTTTGGGCTTTCTAACACTAAGATATATTTTTTTGGAAATATTTTCGAATTATATTTTGAATAAAGCAACTGGCAAATGGCGCCCAATGACCTGACGACCCTGACGTGCTCTAGAGCGTTTTCCATACGTCTTGTTAGAATAGTTTAGGCATAAGCGTACAACTTACCTCTAAGGTTCAAAGCAAAAAATCCGGTGAATCAGGGAAGGCCGTGGTCAGTTGAAATTTGAAAAATTGCGATATTATTTGATTGCCAGAAAATTGTCTCAAGGGAGGCATTGTTTAACGGGCTGTTCAAGCTGTGGCTCTATATTGTTGGAACCACAACTCTGGATTGTTCTCCACCCCTGACATTAAAATATGTTCAGTCATTGTCCGTTATTATCTCCTACGTAGTTTTAGAAACAGTATGGTCCCATGATCTTTTCTGCGGTTACATTAATTAGACTAGATGCACAGTCAATCTTGGATTTTTGGTGCCTGTGGTTTTGCCAGTTCATCTGATCATTAAATAAACATAAACATAAAATATGGGCATCATCGCTAATTTTTATGAGGTTACGAATAAACTAATTCTGCTCTGTCACGATTCTTGAATTTACTAAGCATATTCATTGAGATTGAGATTTTGTGGATCATTTTGTTTCAACTCGTGTACCAGTTGCATCTGGAAAGAGGTTTGAATGCCGTACAATCCTTAGCCAAGACCGCCTAGATATCACCAACTGCTGAGAACGACGCCTGGTGGTAATTTCGGGGGTTTCCTCAATACTTTCGCACGCCCCAGCAAAGTTCTGGTCATTTCGAACTACTGCACGACGTCTTCCGGTACGGGGAAGATAATGGAGAGCTTTTTGTTGCTGATAACGCTGAGCCAATCGATAAAGTGTTAATTATTGGCTCATTTCGAGCATTAAAGATATTACGAGATGCTCATTATGTGAGCATGATCGAATGTTGCCTCTCAAAATAAAATTTGAACAACTTTTGTTCTATGCTCTGTGCCGAGTCTCTAGTCTCTCCGTAATAATATCTCAAGTTTTTAGGCCAATAATTCTTAAATAACACTTGTTAAACCATAAAGCTGATTTGCGCCACCCACAGAGTTAGTATGAAAAAAATAAAAGTAGTGAGAACGTCACGAAACAGCCGATTAACTTGCTTACGTGAATTTTTGGAATTTGATTTACAAGGCCTACGAATTATTCCCGATTTGATGGTGGTTTAGGCGATATTGCCAAGAATAGATATAGTTTATTTCCATAGATTTGAACGAAATATTTGAATTCCGGTATCACTGCTTGAATTGCAGCTCTCATACGGGCTTTGAAATCAGCTAAGTCGTGGGGAAGGTTTATAGATTTTTGTTTCAGGATGACCCTGAAAGATAGCGATGAAGACCTTTCCGTTCTATCCTCCTATCCAATTATGGCATTTATACGCAAACATTTCCAATTGGCCAAATTAAAATTTGAGTCTTTAAAAGTGTATGATATCGTTTGTGAAAAATGGCTCTATATTGTAAGTATTTCCCAATTTTTTCGGCTCCCCTCACAAATTTTGGGAATGTAGAATATGATACTCCAACAGCCAATGAAGAGTATTCTGTTACCAATACCGGCAGCTGTGTCTATTTTCTATTGACTATTGATAAAAATATTTAAGCGAAAACTAGCATTGTCTGAGAAAAGTATTAAATTATGATCATTTGAGTTTCCATTGGTAATAATGATAATATCCATGAAACGACCACAAAATTACATTTTTCGATCTGGATCTATAAAAATAATTCAACAGCTCGGCAGAGAAGCAAGTTCGTTAATTCGTAGGTTATACTAATATTCTTCTTGTCAAATTGTATTTTGGGAATATTGATGCTGGTTAAATGCTATCAAGAACCCTTATATGAATATGTGTGCATGAATAATAGTTCTCATAGGTGAGTTTCGGTAGGATGTCCCACCCAACCATTACAAAATACACTATAAAATATTGATAAAACTAATTTTCCTAATTACCCAAATAAAATTAATTTAAATAAATGGCCGAATATTTATGTCGCAAGCATGAATTATGTATTAATTAATTTTAATAATAATTTCCATATTATGCAGTTAATAGCAACGCAAAAAATAATTTGTTTCGACGATATTATCGAAATAATTTCATTAAATATAGAAAATTAATTAATTAATTTTCTACCACCTGTTCAATAAAAAGCAAATTAGAGCAAAATCTGCCTGCTTATTAAATATCATAAACAATTATATTAATTTATTATACTACATTCAATATTATTTTTCCAGAGATATTGATAGATTATCCCTTTCCACCTGAAAGTTAATCTGAATCATAGAGTGTGGCTACTTATTCATTCTTCACCTAATACATGGTAAAGCAGGTATAAATAGGAATATTTTTGTATAAAATTCCACTTTTCGAAGATTTATAGAGTTTTTGTATGTTTCGTCGCTGATCAAGAACCAGTAAACCTACAGTATACGGGGTGGATTGTATTTAACTATAAACTGGAAGCGCATCTCACAGAAAATTCTATCCTATAGGGTTAACTTATGTCTAAGGAGCAGCTTACACAATAGTTATTTCACATGTCTGTAGACAATAATTCAGTGAAATGTCCGATTTTTGATCTGAAAAAAAATTAGAATACAACCCAAAACTCAAAAGTTTTTTTAAATTCTGTAACCCCTTTTGTTAATGAATTAACAAGAGGCCCATAATATGCTCGGTTTGCTCAGCAAAAAATTATTAGGGGTGGGTTGATAGTTTAATAAGTACAGAATGGCAAGGGCGCCACTGAATTAAAAAAAAAAAAAAATACATAAAATATGGGAGAGTGAAAATTTAACACACCTAGAAAATAATCAGCAAAGAGTAAATGGTAATTCTGAAAAGGAAATAAATAAGGCACATAACTCAAATCTTGACATAGGTAAACCAATAAAACAATTAAGTTAATTTCAAATTAAAAGAGTACATATTTTCACTGTCAGTCAAATATCCAGCATTGAATTATTTCAAAATATCAAATCAATTATTGTTGGTAAAACACCTTAGATCAAATCAAATAAAAGAGGTTACCTTTCAATCAGATTCGTCAAGCTCAAAAAACAAAATAGAATAATAGTAAAATAACAATGCACTTCAGTATACTTGCCATATAAATTCATTAACAGTCGCCATATAATTATCAGGAAATGAAAATATAAAAGATTTAGGTTTCCAGAAAACTAATTTTAGAAAAATGATTGAAAATTGTATTGATAAAGATGGGCAGCTTCTGTTTGAAAAAAAAAAAAACAAAAACAATATAATCAAATTGCACCTTTATGAAATCAAAGGTTAAACTTTGAAGGTATGAAGGAGATATAATAGAAATCCTCTAATATTTAAGTCATAGGACCCAGGGTTAAAAATTTATCAATTTTCGACGATATAGGTATTTACTTAAATATTTTGACGTTAGAACATGTTGTCCAACCTTCACTCCAGTTCAGATTAATGATTATCTAGAACGGCTGGACTGATTTTTATGATTTTTGCTTTATTTGATTTGTCTTTGTCCCTAATAACATAATAAATCGAAAAAATACAAAAAAAAAAAACAAAATTACTTATTTTACTTATTTATGAAAAAAATTCACTAAGCCCGCATACGACGCAATACCAAGTTTACCGCCACATTTTCATTGCAAACCATTTTGTATACGGCGCCATCTCTGATACCTAGAACGAAGCTCGCCGTTGCACGGTAATTTCATTGCAGATACAGTAGAACAATGCTGCTCAGGAAATGGAGCTATTCCGAATAGAACTATCTCACTATTTCGATCAGATAGAGTGGTGTAGAAAGAGTAGATCAGTAGAATAGTGCAGATAGAGTAAAACAGATGGAGTAGTGCAGTGCATGCAGTGCAGATAGAGTGAAACAGGGCTGCGCTGGAGATTTTTTTTGTTTTCTTTACATTCTTTGAACATTCCTGTGCCTGAGTTTATTTATTTGGTGATACACTTTACAAGAATAATGCCCACAAGCGGCCTAAAAAGGGATGATGTAAAATTTTAATTTTAGGTGACTTCTGATCCAGAGAGTAAACTTTAATATTCTTCAACTAAAGCCAAATACACCATCGAAAAAAAATGAATTTAATTCAGCTAATAGATACGTTAACAAAACATTTAATAGGTATTTAATAATTCAGAGGCGGTACGAAACTCGCCGGGTCAGCTAGTGATTAATAAAAGATAAAATACAAGTGCATTATCCAAATATGAAGGTACTGAAAGTTGAGTAAAAACAAATCTATATTAAATACGGCAAATCAAAAATCGGAAACAACTATTTAAAGTGCACTAAGGTGTCAAGAATATCATGAATGAAATTGAAACTTTGAAAATTTAAATCTAAAGTCGGTAAAAATCAAATCAATTATGGTAATTGACCATAACGTAAATTTTATAAAAAGGTAGGTAATAAAGGTTAAAAATCAAACTTTACGAGCCTCAATTCCAACAAAAAGGTAGAGTTCGGTAGTCGGTAGCCATCCATTTGACTTGACGAGAGAAGTTGCAGGTTGAAGTTGCTGATTCTAGCCTGGAGTCGAGGTAGATGGAGGCTAGAAGTTCAGTTTTCTTCGTCAAATGTGGAGGTACAGGTATCGACACGTGAAGGACTCAA
Organism: Ceutorhynchus assimilis; assembly: GCA_917834065.1. NCBI lineage: Eukaryota > Metazoa > Arthropoda > Insecta > Coleoptera > Curculionidae > Ceutorhynchus > Ceutorhynchus assimilis. Next base: position 24,645,778 of record OU892277.1, on the reverse strand, counting down.
GAGCTCTATGCCCAGAGATGGGGCTTGCTGGAAAAGGATCCCTTGAGAAAAACAGTTCTCTGGTAAAAACAGGTCCCCGGTAAAACTCACGAGGGTTTCGAAATTCAAACTTGAATAAAACGGTAATCACAAGACTTTTGATTTAAAATTTCTCGTTAATCAATGGATTTTTGCCTTATGCAACTTTATTTCGTTAAGATAATGCCTGAAGGCCGATAAGGTACTTTTTTCCACGAGAACGGTATTACACTTTAGAAAGATGGCTGCCCCAAGTCCAGCCACAGTCGACATTTTTGAGGCAAGATTAAAAAAAAGAGGCTCTTCAATTTTCTCTTCCAGAATAAATAGATTTCACTTGACATTTTTGAAGGAAACCCTATCAACCTGTCAACCCTCAGCTATGTGAAAAGTACTACGTTCGAAAACTATCAACGAGGTTAAAGAGCAACAAACTACTACGACGTGTAGATCAAGGTAATACAAAAGAAAGCGCCTACTCCCTTCTCGAGGTCACCGATAAAATAATTAATTCAGCCGGCAATAGATGCCGCCATATGGCTGAATATTTATATAAAATTAAAAAATGTGAAAATTATTTATATAAAAAAAAGCAAGGGACATTTGCAATGTTACAATTCATGTAATTCGAGTTAACCCGGGAGTACACGCATTGATAAAATCATTAATTACGCCTCTGGTACAAGGGTGGCAGTTTTATCCATCCAAGAATGCCTGATACAGGTTTTCCACTACCTACCCATTGGCACAAAAATATTTTGGTTTTTTGTTGATGTATAATTCGTTGTTTTCATAGTCGGTACTTTTGACCAGGCGCGTGAAACCTGAGTATCTAAAATATTTATGTTCAAAATTGGCATTTTCTGATATTGGGAGTACCTTTGGCTGTCGATAATACTGTAACTGTACTGCATAATATAATTCCCTGTGATATTATTATGAATTCTAGGAATTATAGTGCTTTTACACTTTTTTCGTGGAGACGATCCCAAATGTATCCTGAACGCTAGGGCATGACCTACGGCAGGTATTTGAATGTTTCATGTCTATTGATTAGTAAACCTGTGTAGGTCATGCCTTAGCAATCAGGATACGTTTGGGATCGTCTCCGCTAATAATTCACATAAACATTTGGGCATGCGGTCGATTTGATCGTATGCGTAGAATAACGTAAGTTTTTTGAGGCATGTAATGCCCGATTAATAAGAGTCTAAATAAGGACGATACTTGACAGGGACCGGTACAATGTTCTTAAGTTCACGTTGGTTACCACCTGGATAAACCTTGTCACAATTAGGATTTTCTTCACAATACTTGTCATTTTCAGGCTCTTCAATTTACTGTCTTCAGAATGAAATTTATTCTTTCTTCTCATGTTTCTTTTTTTTAGTTCCAAATTTATGTAAAACAATCGTTAACCTCATTTCTTTCAAATTAGAAACGGCATATTTGTGAGAGCGTCCACATAGACGTCAGTTGACAGAACCCAAGAAAAGCCCTATTGGGTCAAAATTATTCCAGTATCAGGAAGGCCTATGGCAAACAAACATGTGTTATGAAAAGTTATGCTCCACTTTGGAAGCTGAATTTCACTGGTTTTTCACACACTTTAAAATTCAAGTTTCTCTTGTGAATTAAATCAAATTGCTACTTCGATTATTAAGTAATACAATAATTAATTCCTTCTATTTAAAAACTGAACAACAGTTGTTAAAGAACAGACACATCCTTAGTTTCTTCCATTAGAAACACTTTAATGATTAAATAATGACTTGAAGATATCTACCATATTTCTTTATAATGTGAAAAAATTATGAATGATTGATAATAGTTATTATTATGTACTATTATTCTGATTTTATCCGACAACCTTAAAATTTTTGTATTTCTCTTCAAGATAATTTCTTATTTGAATGCCGATTTTAGGTTAGGTTAATTTGTAGCACTTTCATTTATTATCAGCCTTATTCAAGATTCAGTAAGAAAATGAATTTGTTCCCAGATAAATTTAAAAAATAAGACTATTATATGAAATAAATTCTCAGTTGCTCATAACATGAGTTAAAACCATTTTATGTTCCTGTTAATTAAATAGGGCAATGCCAAACATAATTCATAAATATAAACACACACATAAATACAACTTTTAAACATTTTACCGACTTGAAAGGGTCCTAATTAAATTTTAAGCCCTTGGTTTGTTTATTTAGGGACTCACCCTGACCTGCTGAATTGTTATTTGACCTTTTTTTCCGTAAGAGTAATAAACCGAAAATAATAAGTAAGAGTAATAAACCGAAGATAATAAGACCGCGCCATCGAAAACAAGAATTACGATGGAAAATTAAATATTTAAGTTGGTGTTTTATTGGTTTAGAAAGTTTTTCAAACATGTTAGATTTTTTGTGGAATATTAAATAACACTCAATGAGGACAGTATGAACAAAAATTGTGAATGTTTTACTTCACATAAGACTTTTTTCGCATAGGTAAGTGGCAACTTTGTAATTAACTTTCAAGTCTAATGTCAGAAAGAAGCTTGAAAAGTAAAAAAGTGACCATCGTGGTCTGGCAGGCCAAATCGAATAAAAATTCAATCGGAAAAAAAATGTTCCCGAAGTTCTTATTTAACTTTAATTTATAACAATAGACATATAGATATAGGAAGGCATTGGAATTCGTGGCGCCTCAAGTATTTTTGCAATAATTCTTTAAAATTTTACAAGAAACTATTAAAATAGATAAATGTTATAGCAAACAAACCCTTTGTCAAGATTCTTTGGGAGATACCAATGAAGAATCGGAATAATAAATACATGTTGTCACTGTCGATCTCCGAACAAGATTGGAGATTGAATTGCGTCAGCAAATTAATTTGGTAATGGAAATTACGGATTATAATTATTGTCGTTACGTTCTTATGCTATTCACAAGGCAAGTAATAGAATTGTATTTGAAATACAGACTGTTAAAAAATTATTGGCAGAAAAATAAAGTTAAGATTAGATCCTTTCACAAAATTAAGCAGGAAACTGTTTGAGAAAAAAAAGAATGATGCAATAGGATTAGTCAAAAAGGTGTTAATAGGTGGTTGAGGAAAACTATTACCGAACAACTCAGCAAATCCCTTGAATGCCAAAGGGTTGAAGCGACGAATTTCAAATCCGCGGGACTTCTACAAACTCCCAGTTTAACGCAAGGATTTCAAATAATTTAAATAGATTTATTTGGACCTTCACCAGAGACTGCAAGTTGCGACGGATGTATTTTTATTATATGAGGATAGAGCCGTCGTTGGGTTGCGAGTGGTCAGTGATAAGACATTTAATTTGTTGGAGCACTTGAGCGTCAACCTACACTCTGCTTAAATTTTCAATTGTTTATACTCATTTCCAGCGATCATACATTGGGATTGGATAAGTTATTTGCGATTGGATCTACTATTAACAGTTACCAGATGCGAATCACTTGAGAACGCAGGATAATGTCGTCAGAGATAGCCTCTTCGCCTTACATTCCCATATAGTCCTGAAGAGGCTGATCAATGTACTGAGTCTGTATGGTTTATTCTGACCACTCTTGTATTTTGGTGCCCTGTACAAGATTGTAGAGGGCTTTTACTGAGTAGTGTTTCTTGATTATCAACAGGTTTACATTTAGTTGCCCGAAGTTGCTAGGCCAGTACCTGACAGTTGGCTGCGATCTGCCTGGCTGTTTCTGGTTTCCTCTTGCAGAATCTGAAGTTAAGGTCGCCGTAATATAAACCCATCCTGGTCAAGTGGACTTTTACTGATGCATGACCATTCCTAAGGCCCGTTATCGTTCTTAGCCAGTTGCTGCTAATTTGTAGCATTTTTTCGGTCCTCCTGCTGCACGGTTGAAGAGGTGGAAAGTCTGGGATGGCTAAAAGGCCCAAGGTACCCTACTAGTTTCAGCCTTTGGGTTATTGCCATGATTGTGGATTTGTTGGGACCAATATTCAATCCTTTTTGATCCACTCGGCTTGTTGTTTGATCTAGAACCTTTTACATGTGCACCCTTGAAGTAGAGGTAAATATCCCCCGTGGGATGATGCCTATATCGCCAGCATATCCGATGGCACGGAGTTCTCCGTTAGTGAGCACCCTAAGTAGACCTTCCGCTACTAAAATCTACAGGAGCGGATACAACATCCTACCCTGCGGATATTCTCTCTGCACCCGGGTTGCCCACTATCCTCCCTGCAGTCGTTGTTATTACCACTCTTTCTCTTACCATGGAGTCGATCCTGCAGCAGGTGTTTGTTCTTCAAAGATCTTTGAATGAAAGGCCCCCTTTATGTCCAGAAAAGCACCTACCATCACTTCTCCTTGTTTTCCAGTGTGGCTTCCACTATGTTCACGTTTCTATCCGATAAGCATACTGGTGAGGGTGTAGTGGCCTGCTCATTAACACACACAATTGTGTCTATCCACAAGTTTTTTCGATTTCTTGAGCTCAAGGGGCATAAGTCTTCAGGTACTTTGCCCTATTTTGTCCTAGTTTTCCAGGTTTTGGCATGAATGTAACCCTCATTTATTTCTCGTATTTGGCCAAAGGTTAAGGCGCTTTTCAATGTTAAAGAATATCCTGATGTGAGTTCAGTTTCATGCTGTGAAAGTATGTTATAGATATGGATGGGATCCCCGGGGACTTGTATCGGTCAAATATGTTTATGATTACTTTCTCGTAGTTGATCACTTTCGTCGAAATTAGCAAGTCTTCGCTGGAAGTTCGTGGAGGTCTAGCCACATTCCGGGTTATTAATCGAAACGACACTTCTGCTCCAAAAATTACTCCTTACCTGCCTACCCTAAGCAGCTCACTTTCAGAAGCACGACAAAATTGGGAATGCGGTACTCTCCTGACGGGTGGTGCGTGCATCTTTCCAATCGGGAACAAAAGATTTACTTTATTCACTAGTTGCACAAATTGATCAATTCATTTCAACCCCAAGATATTAACGAAAACAAAGTTGGCAACCCTCGTCAGAATAACTTTGAAAGAAACGAAGGAAATAATAATAATTCAGATAAAAAACGAATTCCTATATTCACTTAGAAATGTTATAGAAAATATTCTACTGCTTTGGTAATAAAACAAATACAAAAGTTTCTTTTTTTAGACATCCACATGATTGGTTGAATCCTCGTAAACAAGCTCTTTTGTAGGTTCAAAAAGCCACGAATATTACACATCATTCCGTATGGTTATTTAAATGAGTTACAAAATGATGTTTCTCGTACAACAACGTCAGTAGGTATGTGTGTGTGTGTGTGTGCCGGAAGCAAATCAGTAATGGGCATTCTTGATCTTCGGCGTCCTTGAAAGTAACTTTGTGTCTCGATGGGAGATTTGCTGTTTGATGTTGCTTGCATTGTTCTGGTTTCGGATTTATTTACTTGAAAATAATTGGACAATGTGATGCATTTATTATGTGTGAGCGTCCAGGTTGGTCGGGAGTTGCCATAAATGATGAACAAGCTCAAGAAAGGAGTATCTGCTGCAGTGATGAAATTATCTTGGATTGCCTCTATTTTTGGTTACTCCTGGGGGTTAGACTAAGCTGTATATAAGGAGTGCGTGACTGAGATCGAGTGAGATCTTCAACGCATTGGGCATAGTTAATGCTTTTTAACAAGCTTTGTAGTTTGAAGATTGTTTATCTCTTGCAAATGCATTTGTGTTTTCTATTTTAATTTTATCTAAATAACAAATATTCTCTAGTATTCGTTTGAAAAGAGAAGCGACACTGACTACTAAAAAAATTAAAGACCAACCAAATAATTTGAAAATCACTGCAGATCCTGAATTGATTATGATGACATTTCAGCAGTTTAGACGATTGTTGTTAGTCAATTTATCCAAACACGGATTGGAAACGTTAGCCTATGAGAAAAAATTCAGAATAGAGAACCAGTTGACTGTATTGACAAATGACTGCCTAGCTGCAGAATTATCAAATGATGGAAGGTGCTTTTTCAAGAAGTAAGGCTTTGTACAAGATAGTATAATCAACATTGCGAATTAAATTCATATTTAAATTATTCCTTTGTTGAAATTTTTTAAATGCTTCTGAGAAAACACGGCATGGCCCACATCCTGAACTAGCCCATTCTAATTTAGGAAAAGAAAAGTGGCAATAATAATTATTTATGTCATTAGACCCAGAAATGGGTTGCAATGCTGTTTTCATCCATTTTCGGAAAAATAAACACTAAACAACTGATAAATTTACGACGGATGATTTGTTTACTTCAAATGTCAAATCAGTATCAGGTCACTCGGTACACATTTTACTGCTCCGAACATGAAAGCTCGTCGAGTGTTGACGATAATAAAGTTCAAATTATTATGGACCCCTTTAAGATAAAAAAATATTCTTGGATGGTATTTTGAAGATGTGTCATCATTCAGTATCAACATTTGCTTGCGTCCTACAATTATTGAAAATTACTAATAATGGTTTAAACAATAACTCTATCGGGGCATGCATCATAAATATTTAAATTCATAGATGCTAAAAATAGAACAAAAGTAAATTTATTCCGTGAATAATAAAACATGCCGAGAATAGGAACGGATGGAAATATTATTAGGATAATTATTAGAAAAAATCGTTAAAATTTGACTAAAGCCGTGGTGGAAATCTTTCACTGATAATTTGATTAACCATTTAATTTTTTTTTCTATAATTTATCCGGTTTAGGAATTGAGTTTCTTCTAAGCCAGTCCGTGCACTGTGCAAGTGGTGATAACTGGGAATTACTTGTTAAAAAAAGTAAAGCTGAACAGTTTTTGATCAAAAATCGATACTAGGGCTATATGTGCTATCATAACCTAACTATAACCAAAAAATTTATTTTTAGTATCAAGTATGAAAAACTAATTATTTTTTTCTTTACAGGTAAGCCGATATGAAACTTTTGATCAAATACTCCACAGGTAAGAATTTAAGACAACCGACTCTCAGAATAAATATATGTCCTATCTGTTTCACTAAAGTCTCAAGTAATATATTATTTGCTTTCTATTTGTATTGATCATGTCCAATGAACTTAACTAGTTCACTTTCACTTTTAAGCTGCCATATCAATCGCGAATAGTTTAAGATCAGGTTTCGTAATGGCTACAATTAAATCGCGATCGGGTAATTTTTTATCGCATTTTAAAACTTCCTTATTTGATGAAAGAGTTGTTTTAAGATTAAATAAATGCCATAAATCGTTTCTGACCGAGTATTGTTATCTAAAGAAAATTCACAAATGTTTCATAATGTTTTGTTAATTGTTGGTTAAGCTTCAAGTAGAAAAACGTACGAAAGAATCTGACTGGTAACTGTAGGGTAATTAGATAAATTGAAGACTGCATGGATAGTTTCCAAATGACATGAAGACATCTTCATTTATCTAGATTTAACAGTATTCAAAAAAAACTCACTTGCTTGTTTAAATCCAAGGAGTAAGTACCATGTACACGTGGTTACTTAACCGATATTTCAAAGTGTAATCATCTTTTACACGAACGAATCATGACTTCTCATAATAAAAGGTTTCAAGGAATTGCCGTCAATTATAATTATTGTTCAGAGGGCGGTGAAATTACCACACAACTTTTATTGAGAATCAGAGATAAATTTAAAGTAGAGAGCCACAAGAACTTAAAATTCTAGGGAACTTGAGTAACGTATGTCGGTATAAGTACATCAATGAAAACTTATGCATTATTTTCACCACTCTACTCTAGTCCCTAGCTAAGAAAGGTAGGTACAGTTTTGTTTCCGTGACAAAAAATACTGAAGATGGATTTAAAAAAAAAAAAAAATTCTGCCTGTCCATTTAGATGTTGGTTTTCTTCAAAACTAAAATAATGACTAACCTCTGGTTCCCATCAGTGAGCAGACCCGAATAGAAAATAAGCACTTAAATATGTAATTGGACAAATACGTATATCTAGGTCAAGAGGTGCGAATTCGCAAAGAGAATCAAACCTGTGAACTGTCTAGAAGAATAACTCTAGGATGAGCATCATGTAGAAAAATGCAATGTATTGAAGGCAAGAGTCGGTATGTCTATACCGACTCTGAAACGGAAAGCGTTTAATCAGTGTTTGGTCGGTCTTGGTCTTAATGTTTGGCGCGGAGACCTTAGCTCTCATCAAAGCATCAAAAGTTGAGTGGATGACATTATAGAATGAATAACAAGGAAAAATGGAGATGGGCAATACAGGAAGAAATTAGAAGAAAGTTTAGGAAACTCAATAATTATCACAGTTAAGTATAGGACCTAGTTTATAGAAAAGGAAACAAGCTTCCTTTCTTGGTAAAAAGTTAAGACAAAAAACATAAAGGGTATTCCATTTTAAAAAAAAAATTAGCCATGGTTGTTTGAAATGTCTGGTTTTGTTTACAGTATTGCGAACAGCCTGTAGAATGTTATCAGATTATCATAGGACTATGAAGTAAATGTAGGTATGCACTAACAACCTGCAAAAGATTTTGCTTATAGGATCTCAAATTAATGAAATATGTTAGTAGTCTATAAAAATTGCCGATTTTCAAAAAAAAAACTTCTACCCAAATAAATTTTTTAGGAATGATAGGACGCGGGTGGGTGATCATAAAACCGAAGATATCACACATTCACCCCTATGGCGTTTTGCGCTATAGAGGTTGAAAGTGCGCCATTGGCGATTACTTGGTACCTATTGATTTTACAAAAAAATGTTTCAAATAAAAAATGTGCAACATTATTTGATCAACAATGTTTATCTAAAGACTTTTTTGATTAGGGGCCGTCTGTGGTCATAAGGGCCGTTTGAAATTTATAATGAAAATAAAAAAATTTAACCTAAGGGAAGTCTCCCCCCGCTGAATGGGGGTGAGTTACAAAAAAAGTTGATAAGGAAAAATTGTAGGAAATGTAATCTTATAAAACTTTTATTAAAAAATTTTTTTTGTAAAAAAATAATTTTATTTTTAACTACCCCTACTGAAAAACGGCAGGGGGTGAGTAAAAACTTCATCAAGCAAAAACGTTGTATGTGTTGTAGAAATTTTTTTCACGTTGGTTAAAAAAAATTATTTTCATTATAAATTTTAAATGGCCCTTATGACCACAGACGGCCCTTAATCAAAAAAGTCTTCAAATAAACATTGTAGATCAAATAATGTTGCACATCTTTTATTTGAAACATTTTTTTGTAAAATCAATAGATACCAAGTAATCGCCAATGGCGCACTTTCAACCCCTATAGCGCAAAACGCCAGAGGGGTGAATGTGTGATATCTTCGGTTTTATGATCACCCACAAGCCTATATATCATCCCTGAAAAGTTCATTTAGGATTTTTTTTTTTGCAATGCATGTATTTTTCGACCATTTTTCTAGACTATAGGTAGTTTTTGTTGACACATGCAAACTGCGATTTTTTGAAAAAAATTCAAATATTTCTAAAACGGTTGAGTTTTAGTAGGTAATTCCTAACAAAAAGTATGTAGGATTTTTAAAACGATTCATTTATGAACTAAAATATAGGGTGTTCCATTTAAAATAACAAAATTCTGTCGCATACACCATTTACGGAGCACCCTGTATATTCAAAAATATTTTTAGCTAATGCACCTTAGAGTATTGAAGAACTTTGTATTTTTTTTTTCTTGCATCACCCTGTAAGAAGATATCGTCCGATATCGCACTAAGTGGATACCCTGTATATATATATCTCTGTAACATGCGCGGGCAATGCAATGGGCTCATGTGATGCTGCTACATGTTTACATCCGATATTCAACTCAGCGAATACCAGACAAGAACAGAAGCACGATTTTTGTTTGCACTGAGAATCTAAGCCAGAACACAGGAAACTGGAAAGTGTGAATTTTACAACCAAAGTAATCCGCGCATCCTCCATGTAGTCTGTTTTCCGATACATTCAATGGTGATTTTGATCATAAATATAGACTGGGCAGATGTAAGGTCCTCCAACATGGATCTAATGCTCTTTTATTCTGTGCTACCTTTCGTCCTAGAATGAACGCCGATAATCTGATGGAAATCCATGGATAATAAATAATGCAACAAGAGTTAATTCATTGTAAACCAGCAACTATATAAATGTCAATAGGATCGGCGAACGCGTTGGAAATAATTACCCTCAAATAAGCCATAAATACCCCCAATCTGTCCATTTCGTTCGCCACTCGAAAATTATCGGCGGCATCAAATATTAACCGCCACTAATTTTACTTTCATCTATAGGTCACTAAATTTACACTGGCAAATTTGTAGTTAAACCGATCGAGAGCCATTAACAATACATCAAATAAATGAGACCGAAATTTACCAAAATATCGGCAAAATACGATAAAATCGCTTTTGCATCGGGACGTTTATATTCGTCCATTATCCGACTATATTGTTTAGTTTTAAACAATGAAATGTGCTAATATCATATCGCAAACATATGTATGACATGCCGTTGTTTAATATTTAACATTTCAATTGATTTATTTAAATTGGACGCTATTATATTTTGTATCCAGATCAATGGGATTTAATTTTGGTCTGACGCTCGAGTATTGAATAGTAATAATAAATTCAATATCAAATAGTAATAACACAATACTTTGAAACAGGAACTTAATTATAGGTAGGTACATATATATTAATAATTGGAATATATTGTTTATTGTTTAGCCCGAAAATATTAAACTATTGGGAAAAAAGAGCTTCATTTCCTGGTACATCCACAAGAACTTGACCCAGGTCTAAGCAAACATGGATCACAGAAATTCAGCGATTAGGAGGCGTGGACGTAGGCAGTCCCCCCTCGCACGAAACTGGACGAAGAGACCTGAACAAGCCAAAACCAATACGCAAGCCTTGACCACTGAATGCACGGACTGGATCACAGTCACCTGGAGACCTAGAGGAAAGAATATGATCATCTTCCACCGAGTGTTTGGAAGAAACAGTTGTTCCAGGTTAAGCCGTTATTAAGCTAGAGCGCAAACAGACCGACAGACTGATCGACGGAATCGAAAAAACATGATTTTCGTAATCTAGTGACCTGCAAGATGACATGAAAGATGCAATGCTATTCAAATAAATCAATTTCGACATTTAAAAACTAGTCCATGGAGTGATTTCTCTAAAACATTCTATCGTGTGTGTGTGTGAGAGAGACAGAGAGAGAAAGAACATAACCTCATTCTATTACATACAACCGAATCGGGACATGTTGAGGCCGGTCATTTCTAATTGACTATATTTGATAATATTTAATAAGCGACCTAAGAGATGATAATGCGAACCTTTTGTTTTAAGGGTGGAAGGCTTACCCCTGGAATTGAAATACCAACGCAAATACAAGAAATAGTATAGGTTATTTCTGCAAGCGCAAAAGAAAACCTAGGATAGATGAATGTGTGCGTTTCCAGATTTCTTATTTATTTCCGACAGAAATGCCGAATGAATTTAGATACTTCTGTTTCGTACTGTTCATATGAACATTTTGAAAATACTTTCTTTTCTCACTGCTAGATGTGCTAGAAGTTGCCTCTCACTTGAAAAAAAAATATATATATTTTGATAACCTAACAATATATTTTTGCGTGCATAAATAAAATACCTAAACTATTAAAATCCGGCTCTCAATAAAACACTCTGTATATAATACAATGTAATACGGAGGGAGTAAACAGTCATTAATCATATTAACGTTCGTTTTATTTTAATGGAGGATTACAGGGAGGGAATTGGGGTCCCTAACTTGGTTTGAATATCACTTTAAAAATCAATACCGCAATGTTACAAACAAAGCAAGTATATATTCTGGCTCCAGCCTGAAATTTGAAGTCAGAATTTTCGGCGAATCAAATAGATATTTGTGAAATTTTCTCAGTAGGAAGGTGCAACCTCGACTTTTCAGTTTTATGTATTATAAATTCAATTAAAGCCAATTCTACAACCATGTGGCTCTCTTGGAAATTCAATGTTGTGCTGTCAATTTTGTTTTCATACCATTTAATTCATCAATTATCTTGTTTATTAGCCCATAAACATTTGATGATCGGCTGAGAGCTCGACTTACTTTCAATTATTTCGAGGTTCAGTTGTCTATTTTTATTATTATTGTTTCGTGAATTTCTTATTATTTTAGAATAACTTTGTTAATTTCCAATTAGTAGGAAGGTACCTATATCTTCTGGGAATTAATCAAATGCAAATTATTTTATTATAAATACTTTGTTTCTTATTTTATAATTAACGAGACACTAAACATGACATGGTAATTGTTCATTATAGGTAGTGAAAATCGTGAGTTTAAGTAAAACCTGTTCAAAATTTTCATAAATAAAAATAGCAGGTACCTAATTAATAAGAAAATAATTGTCATATATAATTACGACTAGAGTAATATATATTTTTTATATACCTATGACTATTGAATAATATGCGTATTTTCCATTTTCTATTGATGTGTCTACTCATGCAGTGAGTTTTTTCCATTAGGTACTCAATTAGTTTCAATCAATAAAAATATCTCATTACTCAACTTTTAGGAGCCAATTAAAAAATTCGGCAAGTTGGCAACATACGTCAACCTCCAAATCGCTAATTTTGAAATATCTGATTTTGACAAGACTGGAGGACAAACTGAACGTCGAACAATAAATAATAAACACAACGCGATTTCTAGGTTACGCTTTTTCCAATTTCCAATGTGTTTCTAGCTCATTTCGGAAAATTTTGAGAATTTAAACATAGTATGAACGTTTTGGTTTGTTAGTGGTAGATAAAATATATTGTTCATTTCACTTGATTCTGAATTCTGGAGTGGCGACTACGTCGCCGAAACCTGTTGACAGATTAACGTCTTGTAGTGCAAACGACTGTCAGCCATTATTGAGCTCGTTTAATAATATACTATTCTTTGTTTATTATTGATGGAAAATAACTTAGCAAAACAAAATGGCCAAAATATAATTGAGGAAACAGTGATACCTCTACGTTTACATTGTGTCCAAGATAAGGATGGGATAGCATTAAGATCTGGAGAACGGTTATGGTGTTACAATGTTGGTTAGATTGGGAAAAAGTTGCGCAATTTAACGCTCAATAAAATGGTACTTTGACGTTTGGAAAATTCCGAACACTTTCGGGGATCCGGAAAAAGCCGAAATTTTGCAAAATCGATTTTATTTTTTCCTGAGCTTATTTGAGGAGGTATTTCAAAATAAATGTCACTTCATCGTAACAACTTTTTCTACTCCACAAGATGACATTTTTGAATTCAAAATCTGACGTTTCGTCTTTGAGCCACCATCATCAACTTAATTTTTTTAAATACGGACCCTTATTTTCTATTTTAGATTTTATAAGCTTCTGATGTCTCAAAACCAATTACGTATTGTACCTATTCGAAAAATTTATATTATTGGCACTTCCCATAAGAAGTTAATATGTTAAAGAGAGAAAGAGAAGAGAATTTTGGTAGAAAATCATTGAAAAGTGAAAAAAAAAAAAAAAAAAATCTAATAAATGCGATACGTTATAGGTTTTCGAACATCAGAAGCTCTTAAAATACGAAATAGAAAATCAAGGGTCGTTTTTAAAAAAATGAAGTTGATGATGGTGGCCCGAAGACGAAACGTCAGATTTTAAATTTGAAAATGTCATCTTGTAGAGTAGAAAAATTTGTGAACGATTAAGTGACATTTATTTTTAAATATCTTCTCCAATAAGCTAAAAAAAAAAATCGATTTTGCAAAATTTTGTTTTTTTCCGGATATCTCCGAAAGTGTTCGGAATTTTTCAAATGTGAAAGCACAATTTTATTGAGCGTTAAATTGCGCAAGTTTTTCCTAATCTAACCAACATTGTAACTCCAACCGTTCTCCAGATCCTAATGCTATTCCATCCTTATCTTGGACACACTGTATACAATGTCCACCATCATGTTTGCTACATATGGAATAGCTATTTACATAACAAGTGCGGAAAATGAATTTTTCCGCAAGTGTTAGGTACAATAGTTTTTCTACAGATATGCGGAAACAAGTATACCTACATAATTTGTAGTGATTTATTATAATTATTTTTTTTGACAGCCGTGCGGAAAAATTTTTCCGCACTATTGCGGAAAAACTAATTATCCGCACGGGCATCGGTGCGGAAAATTGATTTTTCCGCACGGCTGTATAAAAATCTCTAATATTTTTAAGACATGCCAAATTTTTTTATGTGCGATCACGATTTATGTCCAATATACCTACAAGTACATTTCGCCATCGGTCACGTGATCACTGTCATGGCGGCAAATTCTAAAATCTCGATATGGAAACGCAATAAGTGGATCGCAAAATATCGGAAAAAGTTATTTGAAAAAAGGTGTTGGAGGAAAAACAACAAAAATTAGGAAATTACTTATTTTTCCCTATGGATCTCTTATCGCGTACCCATATCGAAATTTTCGAATTTGCAGCCATGACAATGATCACGTGACCGATGTCAAAATATACTTTTAGGTTACCGAACATGCAGGATCGATCGCACATAAAAAAAAAATCGCATATCCTACAGATGAAAAGTTTTCGCAAACATTATGGTGGACACTATGTCTCAAAAATTGATAAGAAGAGATGAACAACCGAAAAAATTATAACTTTAGGCAGTAATAAAGCAAATAAAATATACCTATTCCTTATTACGAACTCATAACAGAGCAATACAAAATTAAACTTGAAAATAAATCAATAAAAATAAAAATTTCAGCCATACTGAACAAATATCCAAGACTGTACACAATTTCATATCCTATTAAAATTTCTGCTATTGTAAGCAAATAAATTAAATTTTGCATACATAAAAGATAAATTTAGACTGGGGTTTGGGATTGCTTGGGGGATGAGGGCAACGAAACAACGGCAGAAGGGAGGCAGCGAGGGAGGTTAATGGCTTTTCCTTATTCCAGTGGCTTTAAAAATTTCATTGATTTGATTTTTTGGGAGAAAATTCTTTTTGGAGTATTCTTTTTTGGTATCGTATTTTATTGAGTTCTGGTCTATTTTTGTTTTTATTTTCAAATTAGGTTAATTATTTGTCATTAGTTGCAAAATGAGCCTTTACACTGAAAATTAATTGTTCGAGAATTTTTCTGATAAACCATACTTTTGGAATCAATATTTTTAGGTTAGGGACTTCAAGTTCACAAGTTCAAGTACAACAGTGGCCTATAGACTTTAAACGTCCGTTTCGATGTAGGTTTACTCTCTTCGCTTGATTTGCGTTTTAACTAAATCCTGAAGAGGAAACATGCCTAGTTAACAACACAAAGCCATTCCATTGGGCAGTACCTATCCAAGTATCCTCAACTTGGAAAAGGTCAAATGTTCAATTTCCGATGTCCAGAAACTCTTTAAAGATGCTCTTGTGGCAATCAATCAGAAAATTATTTCTAAATCGATCATTTTTAGATATTATGTTTTGCCGCGATAAGCAATAAAAACCGTTTGGTTGCCACTGAACGCCGAACGAAAATGAGGAACAAGGCGTAAAAGCAAAGAATGGTCGATAAAAAAGGATTTATTTAATAGAAATAAACATGACAGAATTTCGAATTTAATTAAGGAGCTGGATTATTTTTCCTGGAAATAAATTGCAAGCTTAGTTAATATTATTGTCAAGAAGATGTGAAATGTATTTACTGTTTCATTTTTTTAAGTTTTATTGAGAATTGAATTAGAAGTTTACAGGAACTTTAGCTCTAAGAAAAAATTTGTCTGTTCCAAAGGGGTCTGTTTAACAGCATTTTGATATTTTTGGTATACTATGCTTCAAGAGCCGCCAATATACTTTCCCTATATTAGCTACATGAAGGAAGACTTTGCCACAAGACAATTTTTTTTGGGTGAAACCGATATGGACCGTCAGCTGGCTAAATTTCGGGTATAACGGCACAGGCGTTTATAAGTGAGAGGTAGAATTTGTGCGAAAAAATATACAAAATTGTTTTATATAGTGCACATTCGAACCCCGGGATTTCATAGCAGGTGCTTTAACCTCTTGAAGCTCGATTGATGCCATGAACATTCGAGTTCTGGCTGAAGCGACAAAGATGTGCATTGCGTGCTCCGAATTGGAGTTCCTAGTTATGTTTTATTTTTCTCTTCGATCGACTTACAAGCGATCTGATGGAGCTATTCAACAGAAAAACTTCTCGTCGGATTACCATAAGTTTTTTCTTGCTTTTCCGTTAAACATAATATTCAAAATAAATATTATCTATTCATTATTATTGAAAATTTTGAAATAAATCGTTCTAAATTCAAATAAATAATAATTTCAATTCAAAAGCTATTCACGCAACAAACGAACAGAATTTTTTTTTTTACACTCAGTGGAACCTGAAAATTAATTGATTTGTGTTCTGAAATTTTCTTCTCTGGTCGGGGTAATTTTTCTCAGATGAAACATTTAGATGTGTCTAGAGAAGAGTGTAAGATGCATCTTTTTCCGTTCTTGTCGGCTGAAGGCTGGCTGATGGTATCAGTCATACGATAGGATTTGAGGACTCAGATACACATTTACCATTCAGTAGAAACAACAACAGGTAGTGTCTCCCAAGGGTTCACGTTTAAAGTTTCTGTCACCGATGACTGTGGCTAAGAAGAATTTCCGGAGGTTCATGTACTGTCCTCTTCTTAAGGAGGATTATCCAATCTCATTCTGTTACGAATGGTATTTTATAAATAGAATTTTCAATGCTCTCTATAGATCCCAAATCACTTCAAATTTCCACGAGAAAATTGAAACGAGAAACTTTTTTGTTTAAAAAAATTTAAACTACTTATCATTTAAACTTTTTAACTGTACCTAATTACGAAAAGATGGCACTGAATAAATTTTTAGATTGACCTTAATTTCTGGCAAATATTTTATTTTCCAATCCCGATCCAGAAGAGAAAAATTATATAGGTACACCTCTTACTGGAAATTCAATTATCTTAGTATCAATCTTGCCTCCAGCATCAAGGATTATGTCAAATCAGGCTCTATAGGATGAAGACACTCCTACGATTACTTTGGTGTTGTAAGTGAAAACTAATTTGATAAAGGGGTTTGAAAACAATCTGTTCCATGTTGTTAAATATCAGTACCTACCGTTATTCATGCAAAAAATTCAAAATAAATTAAATTTTCCTTATTGCTTAAATTCCCATACATTGAGATTCGGATGGGATTATTCTAGATATTTTTATACGTCGATACCTGATATATTTATACAGGGTATCCCAAAAGAACCGGAACGGTCAAATATCACGGCAACGGCGTGACATAACGGTATGAAATTTGGTATACGGGGGTTCTGAATAGTGCCGGATCTAAAAATTATATTTGCAACGTTGCCGGTTTTATAGTTTTTCCGATAAATCTCTCAACTTTATTTTTTTAAATGCAAAAGTACAGTAATTTTTTTTTTTAAATGTTGTTCAAACCAAAGTGTTTTCTATCCTAAAATATCAAATTTTTCTTTCGTGGTTTTTAAAAGATATGGTAATACTGCATTTTCATTTAAAAAAACTGAAATGGTGAAATATCTTAGCAACGGCTTAACACAACGTTATGATATTTGGTATACAGGGGTTATTAAAAGTGCCGGATCTAAAACTAATATTTGCAACGTTGCCAGTCTTACAGTTTTTCCGATAAATCTCTCTGAATGCAAAGCTATGGTAGTTTTTCATTTAAAATGTTGGTCAAACCAAAATGTTTTTTGGTCTAGATTATTAAATTTTTCTTTTTCGCATTTTGAAAGATATGGCAATAATGCATTTTCATTTAAAAGAACTGGAACTGTGAAATATCTCACCAATGGCGTAACATAACGTAATATTATCAGAAATTATTAAGTTAAGTGTTTAAATAATAGACCTCAGAAATTTCATTTCAGAAAAAAATTCATTAAAGTTCTGATTTTTATAAAATATTTTAAACACTTAAAAATCCATAACTCGAAAACTAAACAATCATTGGAATTCATACTTAGTGAGGTAGAACAGCTTCGGAAGAACTCAAAAACCGTGTTCGACTTTTTCAAAATTTTAATAATTTCTTGTATTTTTTTAAAAATTTGTTTCTTAAATTTTGACATGTCCTTGTATGATATCCAATTGCTCGGTAATGGATGTCTTTGGTCAAATATCAAATAGATATTCCGAAAGACAGCTAAATTAGGAATTATTTAAGACTTTTTTAGACCCGACACATTTTGAATAATTCTATAAATTTTAACTTTACATTAAATTTTTATTTGCTTTATCCTAGCAATGTTCCTATTAACATTTCTACAAAAACAACTAGGTCGTCGGAAAGCAGATAGCTCGACAAAAGTAAAAGACTTAACGTATTAAGTGTTCAAAAATATTGGCCATTATTTGTCAAACAATATCCAAGTCTGTCCTAACTCACGTGTAGTATTATTTACTATTTTTGGGGTAATAAGATCAATTTATCTAAACTTAGTGGTCTTTTTTTGTATCCCCTATCTTTCAAATGTCCCCAATAAAAAAGTCCATGGGTGTCATATCCAGGGAGCGTGATAGCCATTCTATCGATCCTCTTCGTCCAATCCATCTTTCTGGAAATACCTCGTTCAAAAATTGTCGGACTTCCTGTGCAAATTAGGAAGGGGCCCCTCTTGCTGGAGCCATATTTGATGGATGTCAATGTTCAAGTTTCCATCGATAACAAATGGTATAATAATATTATTGCCGAGAATCCTTGCCCTAACGTTCAGTTTCCGTGGATGCTGTGTATGTAGTTCTTCCATCCAGTGAGGGCTAGTTGTAATCCAGAACCTACAATCATGTCTGTTCACCTGCCCATTTGAACAAAAAGTCGATTCATTACTAAACAGTATTTGGTTTTTAAAGTTCGGGCAGCTATTAATCTTATTCACCATGATCTCAGAAAACTCAATGCGACGGTGAGGATCATCTTCCAATAGTTCTTGAGTATACATTAATTTATAAGGCTTAATTTTTTTCTTACTTTAAACTCCTGTGCAATATATTTAGTTTTCGAGTTATGGATTTTTGAGTGTTTAAAATATTTTTTCTACTGACATTTCATAATACGCTATTAAACGATTAAAATCTGTATCATAATGAACTTCATTACGATACAGATTTTCATTATAATACTCATTTTTAATATTATACAATATTGATAGATGGCAGCACTAGTTAAGATATTAAACATTTTAAACGGTAATTTTGCATAAAACAATTATTTTGATAACTATAAGAAAGACTCCGAATTGTTTAAAAGTTACCTAAAGTTTGGGACGAAGAATAATTATTATGGAAATAATGAATGATAAAGAAGAATTTTTACTTTTTTCATTATTATACATTGTCAATAGATGGCGCCACCAGTTAAAAAAAAATGATTTTTTTTTTTTTTAGTGTTGGCAGCACTCAGTTTAAAGCTTTTCCATGGTAATTTCGCGAAAAACAATAATTTTATTAAAAAAATTACCTCAAATTGTTATTAAAAGTTAATACCTAAAGTTTGGGAAAAGGCATTATTATGGAAATATTGAGTGATAACGAAGAATTTTCAGTAACACCTCCAGAAATTACAGAAAGGGCGACAAATGCAGGTAATAATATACTACCGGACAAAATTTACGAAAAATATATGGCCAATTTATGGATTGGAAACACCAAAAACACATCGTCCTTCTCAGAAAATGTTTTGATAATATATTTTGAAGAATTACAACAAAAAATTAAACCTTCAACTGTGTGGATTCACTCAATTATAAAAAAATCTCTATTCAAACTTAAGCAAAATGTTGACATATCTAAATATCATAAGTTTCATCATTGGCAGTAGAAAAAGTAGTGTATGCAACTCTCATGTAATGGCCATTAATACACTCGCATGTTATATACGAAACTCGCCTGCGGCTCGTTTCGTATGCTACAACATGGCTATCATTACATGATCATTGCATAATATACTATTATAAAAACCGGAACTTTAATAAAATTTTTCTGAAATTTCTAAGGTCCATTCACTGATCTCAAAAATAAATGGATAAACAATCGGACGGCTTGATTGGCTGCACTTTTGTGAAAATTTGGGTCAATATTCTACGAACAGTTGTGCAACGGAACAGCCTAACACCTGCGCATGTCTTACTTTCGAACAACTGTTCTAAATTTTGAAATATCCTTCATTTTCATTGGCTATATTTTGCGCACGCACAGTACATGTATCTACTGCGCACGCTCACAGCTGTCCAAGTTGTTTACATTATGACCTCGTTAATTAGCAGCATTAGAAGCGTTCTTTGTTTATCTATTTATTTTTGAGATCAGTGGGTCCATTATTTAAACATTTAACTAAATAATTTCTAATAATATTATGTTACGCCGTTGGTGAGATGTTTCTCCGTTCCAGTTCTTTTAAATGAAAATGCATTATTGCCATATCTTTAAAAATTCGAAAAAGAAAAATTTTATACTTTAGATTTTGGTTTGACCAACATTTTGAATGAAAAACTACCATAGCGACGCATTTAATTTAAAAGATTTATCTGAAAAACTGTAAAACTGGCAACATTGCAAATATTATTTTTAGATCCGGCACTTTTAAAAACCCCTGTATACCAAATGACATAACGTTGTATTGAGCCGTTGCTAAAATATTTTACCATTCCAGTTCTTTTAGATGAAAATGCAGTATTGCCATATCTTTTAAAAACCACACGAAAAAAAATTGATATTTTAGGATTGTAAACACTTTGGTTTGACCAACATTTTAAATGAAAAACTACCATAGTTTTGCATTGAAAAAGCTTAAGTTGAGAGATTTATCGGAAAAACTGCAGAACCAGCAACGTTGCAAATATTATTTTTAGATCCGGCACTTTTAAAAACCCCTGTATACCAAATGTCACAACGTTGTATTAAGCCGTTGCTGAGATATTTTACCATTTCAGTTCTTTTGAATGAAAATGCAGTATTGCCATATCTTTTAAAAACCACGAAAGAAAAATTTGATATTTTGGGATTGAAAACACTTTGGTTTGACCAACATTTTAAAAGAAAAATTACTGTAGCTTAGCATTTAAAAAAATAAAATTGAGAGATCCGGCACTATTAAGTATACCAAATTTTATACCGTTATGTCACGCCATTGCCGAGATATTTGACCGTTCCGGTTCTTTTGGGATGCCCTGTATATTTTTCTCCTAACCCCATTGTATTGTATTGGATGAGTTGGGAGGTGTCAGTTGCACTGCGGTCTTGGTTGATCCATTGTAAGCCTCCTTCTGCTGCTAAATTCAGGTTTCCTGCTCAAAGTATCCCCATAGTCGTAAGTCCTATAGGAATCTTGAGATATCCAGTAGTTCCAGACTTGAATTGTCTTTTAACTGTATAAGGGTCCCAGATTATCCATCCCCAAGCGATTGACAGCATCGCAATGCTCAGTAGCAGGTGGTGAGGTTTCTCCTCTTCATCTTCACAGAATCTAGAGGTACTGCTTTCTTCCAACCCCAATTCTCGTAGGTGTTTCTTGAGTCAGTAGTGTCCCTAACAAAAACCCGGTTAGAGTTTTGAGACTTTTTTGCTAAGGTTGACCAGCAGTTCTGATATTTTTTGGTTGAAAATGCTCAATAGATCCTTGGCCAGTCGTGGCACGCATCTTCCGATTGCTTGCAATTCCGCTCGAAAGATTGTAGATTGTGGGGGAGTTGTTCCGGCTTTTCAGCCGCTCAGCACTGCTACCTTTGCAAATATTTTGTACGTGACTCTATATCTTGAGTAGTCTCCAGGAAGCGTAGACTTCTGCCGAAGGAAGCTATTTTCCTGGGTGTCAGTTGGCCCACTTCTTCTGGTGACAGTGTTGCCCTCTCGAGGAATTTTAGCCTCTTGCAGAATTGGGCTGGACATTCGCATAACAGGTGCTCCACAGTCTCTGCTGCGTCTGAGCAGAATCTGCAGAGATCGTCTTCTGCTCTGCCCATTAACCTTAAACGGTATTTTACCAGGCAGTGTCCTGTGAGCAGTCCTACCACCAATCTGATGTATAGTCTGCTCATGTTTAGGATCTGTTCAGCTCTTTTTGCTGAAAGGGTAATAAACGTTTTTTGACTATCCAATCCAATATGATGACAGTTGGTCTTTCTCCCATTTGTTGAGTTCTTCCATGATGTGGCTTTTCATTAAGCCACAGTAGGGCTCTAGTCCATAGTATGGTGTTGAAGCCCTTTTTTTGCGAGGCCATCTGCTTCTTCGTTTCCTTCTATGCCTCGATGACCAGGCAGCCACATCAGCGTTACCTGGTTGTGTGTCGCTAGTGTTTTTAGGGTCGAAAGATACTTGGTGATTTGCCCATTGGCTTCGATTATTTAGTCCGGTCCCCAAATCCTCCTGCTCCAGTGCCCCCAGCATTCTTGAAATTGTATACCATTTGTGTGAGATCGCAGACAATGAGTGCCGAGATTGCTTTGTGTTTTTGTGTTTTCTTCTACGTGTCAAATTTTACTTTCTTGTTCCCAATTAAGTTTGCTTTCATTGAGGCGAATGCTTCTCAGGTTTGTGAGTTTTGTTCCTCTTGCACATTACACCAGTGTGGTTTTTGCTGGGTTTAGATGCAGCCCCACTGACTGAGACTATTCCTCCGTTGTTTGAAATTGTGTTTCTATGAGGTCGCAGAGTTTTTCTTCAATTTTGCCACTGGCCATAATGACAGTATCCCGGCGTATCCAAAGCGGGTAAGCTCTATTGTTCAGTATACTCGAGAGATCATCGACTCCACATCCCCCCTGTGGAAATCCTCTAGTAGTTGTACTGACTTGAATGGCTATTCCTATTCCTATGAATGTTATCTATTCAATGATTAAAAATAATACATACAATGATAGTTGAGTTAGAGTTGCCTACCTCTTAATCAATCCAAATAATTATCAAATTATGCCACAGAAGGCGCGTTTTATAAACTCGGTGAATCAACAGGACTCAGCTCACACTTCATAATATCTAGAGGCAAAATTAACATAAACGAGGTTTTAATACCGAAATTATCGCGTTAACTTGCACCTCTTTGGTCGCAAGCAAAACGTTGAATAGGGAGACGCCCTTCAAAAGCCAGGCAGGCATTCCATTATGAACACGCAGTTATATTCCAGAACTATAAATTGCAAAAAGGTTTATAAACCCGGAGATTTTGCCGTGTTCTTTTGTGGAGACGAGCGGCCCGCATTAATATTCATTATACTTTTAATTACGTCTACTTTGTGTGCCAGTTTAATCCATTTATTTATATTTATGTCCCCATGAATTTTAATTATGTGTGCTTTGCCTCTTATAATTTATTTACTTATTAATGTTTCACTTTTTCTATGACGCACACTATATGATTAAATTTTCTTTTTAGAATTTTGTTGAGCTCTTCTTTTATTTTTTATTTTAGAAACACACCACTTTTTCTACCACAAAATGAATGCAGTTTGGATTAAAGTATGCAGCCTGCAGTAATAGGATGTGTTGTCCTAGAAAGCAGGCTCACATATTTTGAACATTTTTCAGACAAAGGAAGTTTTAGTTTCGGATTTTCAACCTGTATGTTTTTTTCATTATTTATTTATGCCTAGGTTGAATGAAATGTTAGTATCAAAAAAATAAAAAGTATTATTTTAGACATAAAAATGTATCCGCTCTATTGTCTGCTCATATACAGCTCTCTTTCCAAGTCAATTGCACAAATGTTTTAACGTTAACATCTTTTCTATACAAATATTTCTTTTTTCCACTTGCGACATTATTGTTTTGCTTGCTCAGATTATTTTGGTGTTGGTATTACTGTTTAGTATTTTGAACTGATGATACGTGGAGTTTACTTTTATCTGGTCGAATAATCGAATAAAGTCCACAAAAGGTTGAATTTAAAATTGAGTTACTGTTGACGGAATAAGATACAACTACTAGTTAAAGGGAAAATTAAAATACTCATCGAGCGAATAGAAAGTTGGCTTCACCAGTGCTCCCTTTAAAGTTTTGTGAAACTTTGAGATATCTGATATGGTTCTGAAATTTCAAGACAGCTGATTATAGATCTTTATGCTATTATAAATGATTGAATTTTGCACCAAAGCCGAATGGGGGGTCGGAAGAGGAATGTCATGCCTTTGACGAGTCAAGCAAGCTGTCTGATGAACAGGAAACATGGCAATAATTTGGTGTATTAAACTCGCGATCTTCAATATAAAAAGGCAGGGTAATGTTGAAATTTCATATTTGATGGAAAGCGGTCTACAGTGATCTCTAGAAGCACCCGCAGTGTAACGTATCGCACGTTTTTGTAGTTTAAAAACAGATTGAAACAAAAACTGGCTACAACAACCCCAAAATGGCAAACCGTAGGAAAGATGAGATCGTATAAGCGAAAAGTAAACCACCCTAGCAATCGAGACACCTAAGTTAGCTGCCACTGCTCGTCCACAATAACAACCAGATGCAAGTCTTCTGTTCAATTTAATTATGTGACCCTGGAATTTGAGGTCGGTGTCCAGCTGTAGCCCAAGAAATCTCGTGCTCTCAAAGCTTCTGATCGAAAAGTACCCGCAATCTATTTCATTGACATTGAACCGGAATCCAAGTAATTCTGTTTTTTTCAAGTTGAATAAGAGTTTATTCGCATCTCACCAATTCCTAACAACAACAATTTCGCGTGAAATTGTCCGAACCAGATCATCAGGGTCCTCCTTGTGCCATACCACAGTAGCATCATCCGCGAAAGCAGCGGACATTCCAGTTATATCCAGGTGAAATAGATCGTTGATGTATAACAGAAATAGGATTGGCCCCAGTACAGATCCTTGAGGAACTCCGTGTTTGATAGAGTGATCCGAAGAGTACTTACAATTTGCTGAGACGCACTGGCTTCGGGAGGAGAGATAAGATTCGAACCACCTCAAAACCACACCCCTGAATCCATAGACCTCAAGCATCCGCAGCAGTGCACTATGATTCACGCAGTCGAAAGCCTTCGAGAAGTCGTAAAACACCGCCGCAGCAGCTCGGCCATTGTTGTAGTATGTAAAAAGCTGTTCCAAAACACGGAGCATGGCATCATGGATATTTTCGCCGGAAAGAAAACCAAATTGAGAAGAACTAAAGACGGAATGTTTAGAGAGAAAATCCAGCATGCGCCCTATAACCAGTTTTTCTATGACTTTCGATATAGTTGAAAGTAGAGATATAGGACGATAATTTGAGGGGTTTTTTGTATCGCCACTTTTATGTAATGGTACAACCAGAGCTCTTTTAAGGCTAGAAGGAAACGTACCGTTGGAGAATGATTCGTTTATAGCCTCTGCTAAAACACTTATTGCCCGACCTGGAAGTTCCTTGAGTATCTTCGTGGATATACCGTCCGAGCCAGATGCATTTTGGTTTTTGATGGATTTAAGGACACTTCTGATTTCATGAGCATCGATTGGCTGGAAAAAAAATGATTCCGGGACATGAAGATTATTTAGATAACTTGAAGGATCTGTGGCAGACTGTATGGTGTTGGTTAATGTTTCTGCAACTGTGCAGTAGAATTTATTCAAGTCATCCGGCTCAAATTGCTGCTGGATCGGACCCGATTTTCCTGTGACTTCACGGACCATTTGCCATGTTTCTTTTGATTTATTTGTAGCATTTTCCAGTCGGTGTGAATAAAAACTTTGTTTTGCTGCTGTAATTAGCTTCCTATAAATCTTGCGATGCTCATTGTAATAATTGGATATAAACGGATTATTGAAATTCTTTCTAATATAGTTTAGTGATCTTATATTGTTTGCCGAAATTTTTAAACCCTTGGACATCCATTATTTTTTATTAGTTTTACTTTTTAAAGGGCGTAGAGGAAAAGCTTTGTTAACCAAGGAACTAACCATTCGGTGAAACTCATTTAGCGGGTCCTCCTCAACAAGAATGTTCTCCCATTTAGAAAGACCGCACGCACGCTTGAAAAAAGAGAATTTTTTTTTGCTAAAGATTCTACCAGGTTTATTATAATGGTGGTGGTTACGGTTTATATTTAAAGGTAGATTTGCTAGTACTGCATTATGATCAGAAAGAGCAGGATCATTTACATCATACGTAACGTTTGCACCAAGATTTGAACATACATAATCAATGATGGTGGAAGTTGAATTTGTGATTCTGGTTGGTTTATTGACATGCATTTCAAGATTAATGTTTAGATCATCAGCAACAACGAGATCACACCCACTCGGAAGATCCGAGAGAAGTATTTCGAAGTTTTCCAGGAAGCGCGCAATACTAGAAGAGTCAGGAGAGCGATAGATGCAAAGAATCACAGCTGCAGAAATCAGTTTCCGATAATAGTTCTGTGTTAAGGAGTATACTAGTTCCTCCGTGCGAGAACTCAGATCGGCAGAATTGGGACACAACTTGATAGTTCGGAACAAAGAATGGCTCGTCATTTTTTAGCCAATGTTCCGTAAGTAAAACTAAATGAGGAAAATTTTGACTTTCGAGGAATATGAGTAGTTCGTCAGATTTATTTCTTGCTGATTGGATGTTCTGCAATAATAAAGTTAATGATTTAATTTTCTTGGTGAAGGATGTTTTGTTTGTGACAACTTTGTCCCTAAAAAAGTCGAGGAATGTGAGACTTTTGGATTGAAACTGCTATTGCCATTTTTAATGCAACTATGGTTTAGTTCCTTAAACAGACTGACCGACCGACGAAAAGCTGGAGATGTATCAATATTTATGGTTCTAGGAAAGGCTTGAGGAGATCTATTTATCGGCGAGCACACTGCACACGGCGAGCACACCTTGGTTATTTTCAGTCTATCACACAATTCATTTTGCGAAAAGTTTAAATGCATAGATTCGGCTGTCATCTTACCAATCAACCAGTTACTCAGTTTGTAGCCCCTGTCTGTGTTAATATCAATATAATCGTAAAGGTTATCAGACTGTTTTGAGAATGCGCTTAAAATTTTTCTTAGATTATTATTAAAAAGAGGAATGTAATTGACATTATTGCAAAATCGAGCTGGCTAAAACTATAAAATTAGTGTGCGAACATTTTTTTAGAACTTCATGTATTTTGTAAAATTTTAGTCGTTTGTTATTATAATAGTTATTTATGCACCTAGGTCAAAAAGTAAAGCTTTAACGCCCGCAGCGTGTGTAACAGTTTACACGCTGAGAGCGTTAAAGCTCTTTTTGACCGAGGTGCATACAAGATTTTATGCACGATGAGCATGTTTTCATTTTGATATTTAAAAAATTAAATATTTTCAATTTTGTAATGACATCAATCAAAAATATTTCAAAATATAAATTTTCATCTTTACCGCAATATGTCGTAAATTTTTGTCAAATTCAGATCGAGAAAGCAGTTGTTGACAAAAGTGTCACGTAACTATTATAGCAACCCAGAACAATACAAACAAATAATTATTTTACTCTGTGTAGTGTAAGTTTATAGTAATCTTATGATGTGTAATCTGGCGTCTGAAAATGGAACAAAATAGCCTCCCCAAGTTTATTCTTGAGGCAGTTGAAGAGGCCAAGGAAGATCTATTACCTTTAAAGTACAAAAGACTCTATGAAAAAAATATATAAGGAGTTTAATTCCTGGTGTGCCCAACATGGTGGTAATGAGCAGCAGTACATTGTAGACGAAACTCTCCTGGCATATACATTGATGAAAAATGCAAAAAAAAATAAGCCATCCACCCTGGAGTTGTTACTCAATGTTGAAGGCAACAATTCTTTTGTGTTTTTATTTTGAATTTTACTATTATTGCCTATTTTATTATTCTTATTAATTGAAAAAAAGCTTATTTTGTTGAATAAAGTTGGTATTTTTTGGACTAAGCAATAAAAATGCAAGAAATTTTAAAAAAACTACGTTGAATTTTTGCTTATTTTTGAAGTTTCAGGCCCGCGGGCATAAAAGGCGCCCTAGGGCGTAAAAGTACTACTTCACGCTTTAAAATGTGGGCGTAAAAGTGCACTTTTACGCCCGTTCGTACATAAAAATCATTTGAGCCCGCGATGACGACAACATAATCATTTTTATCGTAGTCCCTAGTTAAGGACTTTAACCCGTGAAGTACGCCGTCGTAATGAGCTCCAGGTTTCACTATTGATTCAATAAAGATGTTTTCCGAGCCTTAAAATGTGTCTCTCTAATTTTTTCCCGTGCTCATCCGAAATAATTAATATTCGGGTTGATATTCCTACTTTAAGTTTTCTTTATTGGGGCTGTGATTGCGTATGTTTATTCAAATGTATTGTTTGAGTACCTCTTGAAGTTTGATCTAGATTAACAGGAGCATTAGAATTTTTTACAAGTTTCTCGATTTCCCCATGCAGTTCTTTTATAACAGCCTGGTTTTCATTGTCTTGGCCAAAAAGTATGTTTATTCTAGAGAGCGTTCTTTGATTTTCACCGAAAAGTTTATCAATTTGCTTTTCCTTTTCTTCCTTAAAATGTTCTAAGCGTTCTCTCCAAGTTCTCATTCATTTCCTTCAACTGTGCCAATCTTTTTCGTAACTCTTCGTTTTTCCCATGTTATTTTTTTATTACAGCTCTCTTCAATGGCTCCTGCTTCATCATTCAATCTTTGTGAATTTCTTTCAATTCTTTTCAGGAAGTTGTCCTTGTGTTAGTAATAATAATATTAAATTGTCAAAGGAAAAATATATTCACAGAATAAAACATTGCAGCGAAGAACTTAAATGTGAAGAAGAGAGCTTCAAAAGTTCATATCGTCGCGAAATGAAAAGTGTTCTGTAATCGGTACACAACACGTTTGTCATGCAAAATGGTTCAGCTTCTTATAGTAGCCCCACAATACTTTGTTTCGCTCCTCGATTTTCAACTTTGCAAGAAGAAGTGCCTAATAATCTTTTAAGAGTATCCGGGGTGATGGTATAAAAATGTCTGACTGGCTCACCATTTATATGTTCAAGATCATTTAATAGCTGGGTGTCAGTGCAGGAAACTTCGTTTTGAATTTTGTTCCCTTCCTGCTTACCATCGTTCAGGGCCCGTTTCTTTTTCCCGAAGATTTTTAAAATTTACCGTTAACTGATGAACTCTATTTGGGTCACCCTGTATACATACATATAATACCAACGATAATACCTACGGCTATTTTGCTCCAAAACACATACCTAATCTAATATTAAATCAGGTTGTTATGTCTTCATTTAGGCTTGATTTGGCTTTACCAGACAGCTGTTACATATTTTAGTTGAGGATACCGATTAAAAAGCCATTTTGTGTGATGATAATAACGAATCAGCCAGGGCTCGGTTTTTGAGTTGAGTAAAACTCGACTGAAAAGAGCTGATTTATAAAGATAAATGCAATTCGCCTGGGGATTTTTGAAGATCGGCCGTAATTCATGGAGTATTTGTCTTGCAATCCACGCGGGGTATTTATTAGCATGTCGCATAAATTTAGTACTTCTGCTAAAGCCATTATAGGTTACTAAATTTAAAATTAATATTCGCTGAAGAATATTTTAATATTAGTATTTTATAGTATTAGTATTAGTTTCCATTTAGAAAAACTTTTTACCTAATTTAGACAAGAAAATGTATCTATTTAGCAAGAAGTAAACCACCTAGGAAAATTGCGCACACTGTATGTTAAATTACCCTAATAACTGCCTTATCGCTGCTCTAATTTTAGTGAAGTTTTTAAAATTACCTGTCTGCCAAAAAATGTGAATAAAACCCTTTTCATTACATAGAACAGGAATTTTCTAGAAATCAATTTGCGTTAATCGATAACTGGCCATAGGTACATAATTCTAATATTTGATATGAAAAGTAAAAAATCGAAAAAAAAAAAAAACTACCACAAAAACGTGCCACCGATTTCTTTCGTTTGGGTGAGTTCAAGAGTTATCTCATCGACCATCCAGATGGAAAATTTTCACAGAAGTCTAAATTTTGTAAATTAATTAAAAGCCACTTGTCAAAAAATTAATCGTATCAGCGGTGTTCTGAACTCGCTTATACTTAATATCTGGATTTTTTTTAAAATACTTGTTTTGTCATTTCAATGTGACCCAGGTTTGATCGTTGAATATGCACTTCCTTAAGAATGTATGGGTTTTGTATATTTCAGCGAATTTGCGTCAGCAAATTATTTTGGTAATATGCGATGACGTATAAGCAATCATACCAATCAAATTTTAGACGTCAAGGCACAGACAGCTGTTCCCGTTGCTACTGGGTAAAAAGTTTGATTGCGTTGTTGTCAGTTGCCACTAAGTTTCATGCGTCGTGAGAAAAAAAATTAAAACTAAATAAAAAAAAAAAAAAATTGTGTATGTCAATAATTGAAAAAATAATATCAAAACTTGAATCCCTAAGGACAGGTATTAGAAAACTATTTTGACAAATAACTAAAAGTTAACTTCTGGAATTTACATGAAAAGTAACGTCATTCCAGAAGTTAACTTTCAGTTATTCTGTCAAAATAGTTTTATAATACCCGCCCTAAGTAATTGATTTAACTATTTTTCTCAGTATTCCGCCAACATTTTAGAATTAAATCTATTACAAATTTTCAATGCGGATAACTGGCCGACCAATTTAATTTGAACTCTATTCAGTTTATTTACATCAAACGAAAATCATTTTATAGTATCTACATGATTCAAACAAAAAATATATAAGTAAATTTGCTTGTAGGGGAATATTGCAAGAAATTGCAAGTTGCAGTTTCAGTTGCTATTAAGGCCGTTTTACAGCTTGCAAGAAAACTTGAATGCAATTTTTTGCATGCAAAAAAATTGCATTCAAGATTGCAAGAAATCTTTTGTCATCGTTTTACACCTTGCAATTTTACTTGTTTCCTGCTCTAACCTTA
This sequence comes from Ceutorhynchus assimilis, assembly GCA_917834065.1. NCBI lineage: Eukaryota > Metazoa > Arthropoda > Insecta > Coleoptera > Curculionidae > Ceutorhynchus > Ceutorhynchus assimilis. The sequence continues at coordinate 24,614,799 of OU892277.1, read as the reverse complement.
ACCATACTTTTTTGTTTTTAATTTTGTGTTGTTGATGTTTGCATTTTCCAAAAGTGAAAAGAGTAATTATAAGTCGATATTAAAGGAAGAAAGCAATAGCAGCCACTTAAGGCATCATAATTGCTGAAAATTCCCCAGCTTGCGCGAAAACCTTCAAGAAAAATGGCACCAAACCGATTGCATGCAATGCCATTCAAGTTTCAAGAATCTTGCAGAAAACAATCAGCTGACTCACTTCTGCGCATGCCCTCGTTCAAGTTTCTTGCATATTGCAGATAGAATTGCAAGCTGTAAAACGGCTTTTATAAATTAATCAAAAATGCTTATTAAGTACATTTTACGGATTTACTTTTAGAATGGATCGTATCTAAATTAACTTTTTTCTGAAGTCGCATTAACTATAACTTGCAGATTTCCAAGACGATATTACGCAAAGTTCAAAGTTGCATTCGCTGCAGCAAGACAAACTCCGAAACTGCAGTTGCATCTAACTTTCTACAAGTTTGGTTATTTAATAAAGTTTACGTAATGTAGGTAACTTGTAATAAGTCTAAATCGCGCTGGATTAGACAGAATATTGTACAAATACAAAATGAACCCGAGTTAATGTGGAATTTAATATTTATATTTCGGGTTATACAGGGTGAGTCCGAAATAAGTGCGCATTTTGTTATGATAGATATAGTACAGTAGAACAATTGCTTTTTGCATAGGTACTTGTGTCCGCAAACGTCTCGTTAAGAAAATACAGTGTTGAAATTTTCTGAAAATTTTGACTTTTTGCCTTAATATTCAAAATGCCTTAAGCGATTTTGTTCAAATTTTCAGAGAATGTTTGCAATGTTCTCAAGTATCTTTCTAGAAAAACCGTTTGAGTTCCACTTTTCCAGGACCGGACCTAGCGGTAAAAATTGGTACGCCCCTGGGTTTTTTGACAATTTAAAAATTACTTTCTGATTCCTTGTTTAATTTTAAACAAAAAAGGTATCTAGAGTTTTTCTTGTTCGATGCGACGTTTACGAGATGAAAAATATGTATCCATGTATTGTTTGAAAAATCTCGTTGTTCGATAAACTCCACTCTGTTAAAAAAATAAGAGTCGCTCTAGGTCCGGTCCTTGAAAAGTGGAACTGAAACGGATTTTTCAGAAAGATGCTTGAGAACATCGCAACCGCTCTTTGAAAATTTGAAGAAAATCGCTCAAGGCGTTTTGAATCTAAAGGCAAAAAGTCAAAATTTTCCGAAAATTTCAACACTGTATTTTCCTAACGAAACGTTTGCGGACACATGTACCTATGCAAAGAGTGATTGTCCTGCTGTACTCTATTTATCATAACAAAATGCGCACTTATTTCGGACTCACCCTGTAGATATACCGCATTAAATCTTAGACATATGTATTAGATTGTAGATTTTGATGGTTAGGGTGTTTAGGTTATGAAACTCTCCGCACTGCGACCTAATTAGATCTATTGTGCTTTCCCTGACATCTGGTGGGTTCCCAGATAGAGGCTTTTGGCAAAACCTATAAAGTTCATTTGGCCGATAAAGTCTCTTTCCTTTAGTTGTAGGGACTTTATTATTCTCAATGCTCCCATGTAGACCTCCTGCCTCACTATTTTCTACATGACCTCCATTGCGGCGGTTGGACAGGTGTTTATTCCTCCTGTGATTCCAAGACATGCATACCTTTGTGCAGTTGCCAGTCGGTTTTGCGCTATCTGTTGTTTTGCTTTTGGCCACCATACTATAGCAGCATAAGTGACCATGAATGAGTCTTACTAACATTGTTAATAGCCAGTGCTGAATAATCCCCGCCGTGTCCAGTATGTGACTATTGCTCTGTCGGTTACTCTTTCAAGATGTTGGTTCCAAGTAAGTTTCTGATCCAGGATGACTCTCAGATATTTAATCTCACTTGCGAAATTCATTTGCGTCCCATTCACGGTTGAGGCTGTTAGATTTAGCACTTCTTCCTTGTAAAAGGTACAATTATGGTTTTGTTGGGGTTGAAGCTCAAAAACTCCTGTAGACACCATCTAATAATGGCATTTAGGGCATTTTGCATGAAGTCACTAATTGTCGTATCGTGCTTATCCCTAATGATGACTGTGAGGTCGTCAGCATATCCTAGGACCATGATTCCTTGGGCGCTTAGCGCGAAGAGAAGTTCATCTACTACCAGTGACCATAGTAGTAGGGACCGTACACCCCCTTAGGGGCATCCCTTGACTGCTGAGACCGTTGCAGAGTCACTTCCAATAGTTGCTTTGAATTTTCTATTCTCAAGCATGGCTTCAATCCATGCAATTGTAGTTTCGTCAAAGCCCTTATTTCTAGCCGCTCTTTTTATGGGTTCATGTGAGGTGCTATCGAAAGCTCCCTCTATATCAATAAATGCGCATAGAGCGGTGTTTTTCTTGAGTGTGTCCTTTCAATCTTTGTGACAACACTGTGTGGGGCTGCCTCAGTTGATTTACCTGACTGATAGGCAAATCGATTCTTTTGGAGCGGGCTTTCCATCATTCACTCCTGATGTGTAGATCAATGATTTTCTCCATAGTTTTAAGGAGAAATGGAGTTAGGCTAATTGGCCTGAATTATTAAGGCTGTATTGTAGGACGCCTACCAGCCTTTGGAATGAAGACCTCATTTACATCCCGTCAACTGGTGGGAATGTATCCTAATTCGTAGCTACCTTTGAACATTTTTGCTAGATGCGGGGCTTGTTCTCCCAGGCCCTGTTGTAGAAGGGCGGAGAGCGGAGGGCGGGAAAGATACCATCTTCAGTGTGGATTGAAGCTATTTATAGCCCATTTAATCCTATTTTCAGTGAATATCCTTCCGTCTAAGCTTTTAGTGCGGTTGGTCAGTCGCGGAACAACTTTTACCACTGTAGCCCTTTTTCCATCAGGTTGCCACTCGATAGACCCTGGAAAGTATGTTTGCAGAAGCAGTTTTAAAACACTATCTAGTCTGTTTTCGGTGTGGCTGCCATCAGATCTTTAAAGGAGCCCGATACCGTTTGAGTGATCTTTTGATAGGATTCTCTAAAGGAGAATTATCTGAAGGACGTCGGTCATCTCCACGCAGAATCTCCTACAGGATTCTCTTTTAGATTTTCTCAGTTCTTTGTTGTATTCTGTTAGGGCTCTTTTGTATTTGCTCCAGTCGTTGGTGGTTAGCCCTATTGAATAATTTTTTTCTCTCAGTCCTTGAGGAGCTGAGTGTCTTGTTCCACCAGGGCGTTTTCGTCTCCACTGCCCTTGCTTCACAGGACTCATACGTTGTGGTGTTGAGATTATTTATTTCGTTAGAATAGAATTCTAGATCGCCTTCCGTGTGGATAACGTTAGGAAGATCAATGCTTTCCATTCTTAATGGATCTTTATACAGACTCCAGTTGGTAAGTTTTCGGTTTCTATAGTTACGAAGGCATTCTTCTGTGACCTCTAAGTCGAAACCTGTGATGTGTTGCCTATAGTTGTGCTGGCGAGGGTTAAATCCAACACCTCTTGCCGCAACCTATTCGCAAAGGTGAGTTTGTTACCTCCATTGAATGTCACACGAGACCAAATATTCAATAGGGTACTTACCTATTTTGTTAATGTTTGTGCCGCCTTATACAGTGTGGTGAGCATTGGCATCACACGCAATTATTATTTGTTTGTTCCTGATTTGGCAGTAGCTAATGAGTTGTTTAACGTCCTCTGGAGGTGCGGATTTGTTCTGTCATCGCCAGGAAAGTAGGCCGGGGCAATGATTACCTCTTGCCTTCCTCCTGACGTTGATACCTCTATAGCTCCAGCAACCGGATCTTTGGTGATGAACTCTGGAAAAGGAACAAAATTGATTTTATTATTGAGCAGTATTCCTCTAGGATGTTCATGCTCGTTTTATATTAACAGATGATTTTGTTGGAAGTTCTTTAATTTGTATTCCATATACCCTTTAGTTTTTGAATGAGGGCTATGTCCAGTTGTTCGTGAGTAAATCTGCGGCTAAGCAAATCGGATGCAGCTTTTGCGTGTTGCAGATTTACTTGGACCATTTTGCAAGGAGCCATTGCTTACTCCTTGCTAGGACCTGTGGGTCCTTCTCGTTTTTTTGTCTCCTTTCTTAAGGTTCCCTGTTGCTTTCCCTGTCTTGCCTGATGGGACCTTTCCTCCGGTCTCAGAGTCAAGTTGCTGAGACATGTATTAAGTCAACAGTTTGATTAAGCGTTATAGTTTAATTTAGTTTTTGAATTGAAAATTTGAATAACGAACGACCAGTTAGATGAAAACAGAATTTTTTTGGTTAAAAATTAAATCAAACTTTCATGCAATATCAAAATTCAGCATAAAATTAATTATTATCATTTCCTTCATTACTTATACAAAACCATATACACTGTCGCTGCCTTGATGAAGTACCTATCTATGCGAAATAATCTTGAACCATTTATAATAACTTTCCGACAAGGTATTAAAGGTGAAAGACTGATTATGTTTTTTACATCAATACTCATTAACACGTTCGCTGTCCAAATGAAAACCCATCAGCCAGGCACAGGAGTCCCCCATATAAAAAAAACTGATGTGCCATATTTGGGTCATGGGACTCTGTAGTTAAAATTTACAGTTGAAATATACATGCGCAGAGTCCTATGAGACATATTTGGTTCAAGAAAACCTCAACATATTGCTGCGCATGTTATCAGGCATACTACCTAACATGTTATAATAAGGCTCATTAGTATGTAAAATTATTTTTGTATGTTCCTATAATTATTCTGTACACTAATAAAGAAAACAAACAAAAAAATACCTAAGCTGTCAATGCTCCAATGCCTAAGTCTATGCCCCAAATATGGGTCAAATTTGTACTTTGCATAGTTGCCTTGTATACTACAAACAGAGTCCCCTGTAGATAACGAGTCGATTGATCGACAGTGCGTTTTAAAACCTAATATGATATAAAACCCAAACGTGAGCCAAATATGGGGCACAGGACTTGCAAAAAACATAAGGCATGACCCATATATGGGTCATAGGACAGTGAACGTGGTAATATTATTTCTAGAAGTTCTTGGTTAATATTTATTTCGTATAGATAAAATGCAAATGAAATGATACTTTTACTACTATTTATTTTATTGTGTTCCTCGTGACGTGTTGCCTCTGGGATTGAATATTCTTTCTTGGACTTGGAGTAAATAAAATACAAGATGGTAACATAAAATAACTACCATATAATGTTGTATCGATGCCGAGAATAATATGACATTGACGATAATGATGATAATAATATAATGAAGTTCCTCAAAGACTAGGGTTATATTTATATCTAAAACTACAAAGAACAGTAATGATCTACACTTTCTTTAATGGGGTTGTTTTCCAGTATTTCGTAAACTACCCTAATTTGGTGATAAGACTAATATCATTGAAAGATATTAGTCTAGTATCAATTTGGATAGTCCCATTATGCAAATAGCTAATGAGCTCTTTCACTAATTTTCGTTGGCATATTTAGATAAAGCAACTAAAAACAGAATTTTCTGTATTTTTACTTTTGAAAAATTCATAGTCCTTCTTAAGAAAACAGAAAGAAAAGAAATACCTCCAAATAAAAATCCAGAATTTATTTCTATGACGTCGCAGCTCGCAATTTGACCGTGTTGCCACTAATTGTCAACATTGAAAATTTGTAATAGATTTAATTCTGAAATGTTCGCAAAATATCATGAAAAGTAGTTAAATTAATTAGTTATGGATTCAAGATTTTATAACTTTTTTATTGAAATTATGCTGAAACACAATTTAATACAATTTTTTATGCTTAGTTTTATTTATTTTTTTTACGTTGCACTACATTTAGTCACCACCGACAATAGCGCATTCGAACTTTTACCTGCTTTTACTACAGGGTAACACAGCCGACGCGGTCAGCTCCTTGTAACAACAAGCGAAATGAAAAATATTTATGTGACGTCAGCAAATCGGCGCGTTTTAAATCGATTTGAATTTCGCCAATTTCAAATGCCTGTAAAAAAATTATTTAACCTTGTAGAACATTTTTTTTTGGTATATATGCCTAAAATAGTCCCTCCTTTGGGATTTTATACTTAAATTACGTATTTAAATTTCAGTGAAAGAGCCCATTGTTGCGTCTATATTTGAGTATCTGTTCTATGAGACAAAGGAATAGTTTATAATATTTAGTAAATACAAATTAATATTAATGTACTAACAATAATAACTTAAGACTTTGCCTTAGGTATACAACAATTTATCTATCTTCTCAATTTCTTTTCCCTCGATTGACAGTTGTGTATTTTTCGTGCTGAGGATTTTTGTTTTCGTGATGTTTGTAACCTATTTTTATCCTATCCTATTTTTTGAGAAGCACGGTGTAATTTTTCATAGTCTTCAGTTCATAGGGGTCTTCACTTATTATTAGTATCACGTTTTCAAGATTAGTTTGGTCGTCTATTAGAATTACCTCGCTTCTTTGCCAGTGTTTAGGTATTTTTTGTTCTTCGACGCACCTATTAAGTAAAGTTCTTATTGCTTCCCAAGGTTTGACACCGGCTTATTTCAAAATTTCGGTGGTTACTCCGACTTACCCTGAGACATTTTTCACTTTTCATTTGTTTTAATGCCATTTCTAATTCGCTTTGAGTTTTTTCTGGAATTTCCTCGGACCTACATTAAGAATTTGTCTTTTTTCTTTGATTGCGGGTTTGGAAGGGGGATGAGTAAATGTCGGTGTAGTTTTATCCCTCTCGCTATTTTTTTTTCCAGTGATCTGTCTCGCAATTTAATAATTTTGATTTAAATTTAGTATTCGTGTCATTTTGGATTTCAGTATCTTCATTTCTCTATTTCCTTCAATGGTATTATTGATTGGTTTCGTATTGTTTTTTTTTTCGTTAACTCTTTATATCTATTACCTAATGGATATCACTAAATATCTCATTAAAAAAATTTACAAACAGAAAAGGAATTAATTCTTGAGAAAATTAACTCGACCAAAAACAAACGCTTTTGTCATTCCATGATTCGACTCCCAATAGTTTTTATTCAGTTTTAATTTTCCCGCAAGAATTCTCGAGTTCGGAAATACGCCAAGTTCGCAAAGACTCAAAGAGGTTTAACTTTAATCTTGAGTTAAGTAAATCGAAAATTAATCCTTTAATACCTGCTTTGGTTAAAAGTTTTGATAATAAGAGGATGCCGGTATTTATTTTGCTTTCGGGTGAATTTTCTTCGTGGGGTTGAAGCTGTAGCAGTGGTAGGAAGGGGAATTTATTGGTTTTAATGTTGATATAAATTTTATATATTTCTTGTGTTAAACTCTTAAGTCTTTCAATAGAATTAAGCAGCTTAGGTACTTATAAAAAAAAAGTACTATTGAAAACTTAACTTTATTATTCCCTTGCCAAACAAGACCAACTTATGGTATCAAATTCTATAGGAAATCCTATATACTCCTTGTTGTCCATCAACTTCGCGGAACTTTGAAAAATCGAATTCCCATTATATCAGAATTTTCCGGTTTTGTGATGCCGCTAATTAGTTGTGGAAATAAAAAAATTGCCGCTCTTTTTGTTTAATATTAATTACGTGTTTGGCTAACTTGTCGTCAAGTTAGCGAGACATCACTAAAAATGTAGGTACGTAGTAAACAATTGAATGAGTGATAATTTGCCGTTAATTAGCTACAAAAACTAAATATTTGTCGGCTTTTTTTTCAGAAAAAAATCGCATCTGAAAATCTGGGAAATCGATTTTTCAAGGTTATTTCGCTAACTCGATGGACATCACCCTTTGTGCATTACAGAATTTGAAAAAATAATAATTCCAATAATAAATGATTTGATATTGGTATAGTAGGTACTATATACATAAAATATTCCACAAGATCTGTAGCTACGTTTTGTTTGAAAAATATTGTAACCAAATAAAAGAATAATAAGTAAGATTGTTCGATTTGTTTGCCAATCTTACATATTTCGAACCAGCCAGCCAGCGGCACAACATATATTTAATTATCTTCATTTGCGAGACAATCTTGGCTAATAAATTAATTAAACGATTGATTACATGCAGTGAAAATGCATTCCTACAGTGCGTGCTTTTGCCGGTTTTACTTCTCTCTTTTTCTCTCTCCTAACACACATTGAAGTAAAACAGGTTTCCGCGCGCTCCTATCACCTACTTACAAATTATGATAAGATGAGCTTAATATTAACACTTGCTACGTGTATGCAGATTTACTAGAAATAAAAACAAAAACTTGATTTTTATTTATATACTGAGACTAAGTGAACTAAATAAAGGGCAATAACTGGTTGAATCATTAATCTTCTCAACCAAAAAAAAAAAAAACGAAAATCTGCATTTCTTGGAACATATTGAATTTCAACACATGCATGTTATTTTACGATTTTAATCAGAAAGATATGCAACCAACTATTCATTATTTAGTTATTTCAAAGTTTTAATTAAAACGTCATGTTTACTGTAATGAGTTGTCGTGACGTATATGAAGTCATTATTGTGAAGTGTGCATGCTGTTTTGGTAGGTTGTTTTGGCCTGTTTTTGTTTGGCGTTGGTAACTAATTTGTTATGTATTAACGTTATTCTGATGCATTATTAGTTTGGCATTTGTGTTGTGGTTTTGTTAGGCGATTCTGTCGTTGAACTTGCTATAATGAACTCACTTTATTAGGTTAATTTATATTTACTATAAAATTGATTTAACTTAGCAACGACATTAAAACTTTCGACGAGAAAACTTCATCCTACATCTTTTTTATACCTGTCAGTAGTTCAAGTAGGTAACACAATTATTGATCAGTTAAGCAGTGCTGATGAAGGTTTTCTACTAAATCTGTATCTCTTGGCAGCTTTTAAATTATGCTTTATTACCAATGACTAGATTTTTTTTTTCGCAACCACATCTCAGACATCTAAACATCTCACAAATTTTCTGTGATTCATAAAAAGTCTGATGCTCAGTCTAATGGCAAGCCAACTCAGAAATGGTACCGGTGATGATGTTCATCAACATACTTATAATGGAACTATATCGAATATTTTCCTGAATACCTTGGAGTTGCGCAAAATTATCGGGGCTTTTGTGGCCAGTTTTTATACAAAAGTTACGTTTATTCAAGCCTAATGGTCGTCGTAAGTTTAATTCCATCCTGATGTTTCGCTAGCACGAGTGTATATCTTCATCAGAGGTGCTTTCACTCTGAATGCTGACAGACGTCCTCCGTGCTCCCGATCAGAGGTTGTATTTATAGCGGTAGGGTTGTGGGGTGAAAGACGGGGAGCTGGTAACGCATGCGCGGTCACCTTTCTTCCTATTTTACTGGACTGGTTATTTTGTTACGAAGAATGGGGTTCCAAATTTGGTTGAGCTCCAGTGACTCTTTTTTTATATTAAATTGATCCGTTTTTTTATGAATTCCTATTCGCTCTCGTACGAAGGGACTATGGTATCTTGAAGCGGATGCGAGATTCTTGACCTATTTAAAAATAATGTCATGATTCCAGTCACTAATCGCGTGTTCTGCAACTGCCGTTTCTTTATCCTGGTTTCCAATGATATTTTCTTCGTCCCTAGGAATATTTTTCCACAAATGCATTTGATACGATAGACTCCAGCGGCTGACAGTGGACCTCTTTTATCTTCTGCTGATCTGAGAGACTGTTGTATTTTTCTTGATAGTTTGAAGATCGTCTTGATATTATACTTTTCCAAAACGTTTTTGATCCTATTTGTCACCGGAGAGATAAATAGCCTGAACAAGCTTTTGGTTTCAGAGCCTTATCGATATCAAATGCATTGTATCCGTTAGATTTTTTTATATTAAATTGATCCGTTTTTTTATGAATTCCTATTCGCTCTCGTACGAAGGGACTATGGTATCTTGAAGCGGATGCGAGATTCTTGACCTATTTAAAAATAATGTCATGATTCCAGTCACTAATCGCGTGTTCTGCAACTGCCGTTTCTTTATCCTGGTTTCCAATGATATTTTCTTCGTCCCTAGGAATATTTTTCCACAAATGCATTTGATACGATAGACTCCAGCGGCTGACAGTGGACCTCTTTTATCTTCTGCTGATCTGAGAGACTGTTGTATTTTTCTTGATAGTTTGAAGATCGTCTTGATATTATACTTTTCCAAAACGTTTTTGATCCTATTTGTCACCGGAGAGATAAATAGCCTGAACAAGCTTTTGGTTTCAGAGCCTTATCGATATCAAATGCATTGTATCCGTTAGATTCAAAGGTTGTCTTAAAGTGATTTGATTCTTCTTTCAGATGTTATGACTCACAGATTCTCCGACCTTGTTAATGTTGTCATAATAAAGATTTTGGTTATCAAATCCAGAGATAGGTCAATGTGAGAGTTTAAATGTATTTAACCTGTTGCTGTTATAAAGGTCACGGAAATTATAGGGCTGAGTCGTCATCGTTTATAGTATGAGCACAGTAATGGATAAAAATTTTGCCGCTCATAGTATGAGACACCAAACGGGCAAAACCAAAATTCCGGCTAGCCAGCTACTTCCCGAGAAAAAGCACAAACAAGATGGGAGAGTTTCTACTCGTCGCTATTCCATCTACGGCCGCATTTCGATCTGTTATCATAAAATTTTAATAGTTTCATAGAGTAGTTCTCATTTCTTTTTATAATGAAATAATTCAAATATATATTTTTTTTTCAGGTAAGGATCAGCAACCAGTAATAAATCCTCAATAACTCTACATGGAAACAGAAAACAGGTAATCACATATAGACACTAATCAATTGCTGAGAAAAACAAATGTTTAGATTCATGCACCTACTTTCTTGAAAGATAATTTTTTGAAAATAATATTTCAACATTTAAACACCTAACATTGCGCCAACATAAGTGAAATAGGTACACCAAATACATTATCAAGATACTTGGATTAGTTACATTCTTAACCTTGCTCAATTTTATTGCTGTTTTGCGGACATGAAGCATGTGTCGCAATGTATACGGGGTGTTTCACGAACATCGAAACAGAGACGTTCTAGGGTATTTCAAGCTCGATTTTAAAAAAACGCTCGGATACGTCATTTTTGTATTCAAGTAAACCCTATTGGTATTTCGCTAGGGTGCACCCCCTGGGTGGGGTGACTGTCACCCCCACAGATTTACAACTAAAAACGACAGATACAACAGTAAACAAATAATTTGCGATCCAACATCCATAAGGTCCATTTTTGCATGAAATACATGGTTGCCAATAATCTGATGTGATTTTCAATATTAAATGTTTCCACGGATAATTATCATTTCAAAATGTTTTAACATAATGTAAATGCTTTTTTGTATCAATCATTGTTGAAACATTACTAAAATGCCTTTTCGAATTAAATAGTACCTAGTTTTTTTAAAATTTCAATTGGTGAAAATTCTAGAATAACCAGGAATATATTGCTCGAAAAACGGCACATCGGCAACGTTGCATCTACGGGCAGCCAATCAGATGATGTTATGTGACTTATGTCATCAATAACGGATTTGGTAGTGTTGCTGTGAAGTGATAGAGCTAATTTTGTGATTTTGAGTGTTAATCAGTGGTATTTTTGGATTTAAAACTGTGGATAGTGTGGTGGAAAACGTTAAAATGATACGTCGATGTATTATTTGTAAAGATTCCCAGCACATTTCAATATTTCGGCGGTAAGACATTTGACATCATTTTACTCTTGACATTGGTGTAGTTAGACGATATTTATGGTAATTTATTGTAAGTTAAATTTCTATTACATTCTGAACTCGCCGCCACTGGTAGTGGTAGAATCGACATGCGACAGTGTTGCCGTTTTATAGGTCTAGGTATATCTCTCTTACTTATGTCATGGACTAAAAGATGATTGATTGTAAACATTGGAAGATTTCTAAATGGCATGTTTGGTCTCTAGTTTTATTATTAGTCTGAGGTCACCCCTCTTTTTTAGATAGGGGAGATGGGTCGAGTGGTACCTTGTTTCAAAGGTATTTTGATTCTCGTCACAAGTGCGTTTTTTTTTGAAAATCGAATGAATAGTTCGCTAGATATTCACTGTCAAAGTTGTCATGGGCTGAATACGAAACAATTTTCTGGCCCTGTTATTCTCAAATTAACACGTTCTTGACTTTCCCCTTGGACACGTCAATTTAAATTTTTTGTGTGCTTCTGAAAAAATTAAAATTAACGTGTCCGAGAGGAAAGTCAGTGAAGTGGTAATTTGAGAATAACAGGGCGAGAAAATTATTTCGTATTCAGCCCATGGCAACTTTGACAGTGAATATCTTGAGAACTATTCATTACGCATTGCAAAAAGTCAATTTTCAACTGTCAATATTTCCAAAACAGTTGAACTTAGGTATAGGGTATATCACATGAAATCTGCTCAGAATTTTACGTAGAATCCAAATATGCAATTTAATACGGGGTGTTCCATTTAAAATAGTGATGTTGCCACTAGTTTAGAGTAGAAGCGGCAACACCGCATGGTCAAAAATATTTTTAAAGTGTAGATCATGGTCGTTTATCCCGGTTGCCAAATTTTCAAAATGATCCGCTTTTGAGTTCTCCATAAACGTCTAATACGCCATCCACCGTGGGACACGCTGTATGTTGATATTTGGTTCAGCTGTTTTTGCGCTATTTCATTTTAAAATTGCATTGAGCAAGCTTCATCATTGATATTAGAAACCGGGAACAGACAACAGACCTAATTTAGGGTAATGTAAATGCATTTTTAAACTTGAATAGCGTAAAAACAGCTGAACCCAATGTCAACATATACCTATGGTATATTTGAATTCAGAAGAAAAAATCTATCATACTAGCTGAAAATATACAGGGTGTTCCATTTTAAAAAATGCAAGTGCTGTCATTATGACAGTTGGCACCTGTCATTTGCCCATTTTGACATGTACAAAAGATAATAGCGATAAAACCCTACAACTTTTGTATTCAACTTTTTTTTTGTATTTTTTTTAATTTAAGTTGTAGGAGCCGCACTAATTCTTAGGAACAGACCCTGTACCTATACAAAAAATTCTTGAATAAAATCTAATAAATTATGTTATCAAAAAAGTAAAATAAAATACAAACACAGAAAAATTGGTATCAAATTATTCGATACATACAAAAAGTAAACCATCGCTAAAAGTTCCGTAATTTGTCACTCTTCCAAACTTTTGTTGGGGTCTGGTAGACCCCAGTGTGTGTACGGAGGGATAGAAAAATGGTATGCAGTAGACCAAAAGGCAGGATCAGACCTGTTACACAGACGGCTCAAAACTCCAACTGGGTACTCGAGCAGGAGTCTTCTCATTCAGAGTAAACTGTGAGTCCTGGGCATTTATACCCCTCTGCCTCCATGTTTCAAGCGAAACTGGTATGCCATACTCCAATATACGATTAATTAAAATGGGGACAAGGACATGGTCAGCCTGTGGGTCCTTAATGTTTGAAATTCTAGTAGCGCACGGAGGTACTATCGAGCCAAGAATAAGTGAAAGCGTGGTTACAGTCGAGAGAAGACTGAACTGGTGACTGTACAAGGATGTTTATCCATGGCAGTATGTCAGTTCCATTTGTTCTTAATAGAGTCCCTGTAAATCCATCCCCGAAATTCGAATAACTCGCCATCAATTTTGTTTGGAGATGAAATTTTCATCACTTAGAAATTGTTGTCCGGAAGGTAGGACACAAGGAGGGAGGGGAGTGGATGGAGAATTTATAGAAACGAAGTGACGACAGCGGAAAGCTGGCGTAACTGGCTGTACCGTATACGCATTCCGTAGTGATAATGAATGTGGAGACAGGTGGTTACCGGCCAGACACATCGTTCAAGGTATAACAACGTTACGAAGAACCGAACAGATTAAGGTGGAACTAATCAACATAAAGAGTTTGAGGGTAACAGAAAGAGCTGGCAAACTCGTTACAAGAAGATTAAAAACAAAAACATCGGCCCAAAACTGACCTAGAGCTATACCAAAGAGTATGACCTGATGCCATAAAAAAGGCTACGCCCGGAAAAAATTAATACCGGCATTACAACAATTTTCAGGCATAGAAGCATGGCAGCCTGGAAGTGAGTGTTTGTTAACCAAATTCTGTACAATATGCTTGGGCTATTAAAAGCAAAATTTAATTTAATAAAAAAATATAAAAATAAATTAAAATTTTATCAATAATTATTATTTTTTACACCATTACCATTATGTGGAGAGTTTGTTAAGGAATGTGCACTTTTGGGTGATGCGTTTTTTTTGTCACATAGTATATAAATAATAATTATATAACATAGTAAGACTGTTTAATGTACCTGATTATGAAAATGCATTACTATACCAAATAAGTGCCAGACTCAAATTGTGAACCATAAACACGAATTTTACATATGCATCAAAAATGTGACTTTATTCATGCTAGTGAAAATTAAACACCCCGGCTGTGACCTAGTTAGTTTAAGATTAATTAAAAATAGCACTAACAAATAACGTAAACTTGTTTTATGTGATTTACTTGTTCATTTTCTAAGGTAGATTAGGTTATAAGTACCATTATTGTTGTTTGAAAATGAACTATTATTGTTATTATTAATATTATGGAACACTAAGTATGAGGAGCAAGGGCCGCCTACGAACTACAGCTGGTCTCTTGACAGGTCATGCATCAGTAAAAAATAACCTGAACAGGATAAGTCCATACGGCAGATACCTTACCTGCAGACTCTGCAATAATCGATCCAAAAACTGCCAGATACATTCCAAATGAAATAATCAATTTACTCTAGAGTGGCTGTCACAAATCTCATAGCTCAGCACAATAAGATTGCGGAGCTAGATATAACCGAAATCCAATGTTAATTATTTTGTTTCCGCTATAAATTTTTGACAGATATTCACATAAATTGGCGAAGTATTAAAGCCTAATCAGAAGCAAAAAAAAAACTCTAATCCTCAATTCGCTACTTGCTTAAACCCCCTTTAACAAAATTTTTCTGTGTCAATAATGTACGTAATGATTATATTGCGTAAATAGGTACTAGACGATTAATCGGAGCACTTTGACATTTTTATGGATGTAGCCTTTTCAGAGACACTCTGAAGCTAAATAAAACAGTCCCATTATAAAGCTGATTGACAGTCGGTTCGCATAATTTCCTAAACGGCCAGTTCCCAGGCGCTCCCAAGCAAATCCACGACAGACAACACGAAAATAATTTTCAGAAAAGGCGAATAATGAATTAAATGAAAAAAGTAAATAGCTTAAACCAAACCAAATAATTAAGCACCTGTTATTTTCTCAACCGTAAACTCACCGCTTTAAATACTACCGTAATGGCAAACAAGTGGCAGATCTACAAAGATTCTCACACAATGGGAGAATAAACTCCCATATGTCCACTTAAATGTTTTAAGCGGCAAATACTTTAACGGCCTTTTTATATTTAATTAACTGTCGGTTAAATTCACTTACTTCTACTTGCATAATTATCTTTAAGTTAGTATGATAAAAGGTAACAGTTATCACCAGAGAGTATTTAAAATTTAGCTAACTTGAACTTCAAATAAAGCAATTTGAGGAGTCAAAATGAGGTGAGGTGACAAAGAAAAATGCAAATACAATTCAAAGAGTTATTAAAAATTTGCTTGAAAAAAACGTCTAACTTTTTTCTATTTATAGCATTTCAAATATTATTCAGAAAGCATAAATAAGTCCACCTTTAAATGCGGGTGCAAAACTATTCAACTTGTACAAATACTTACACAATCCACAATGTAGAAGCACCCATAAAATGGATGTAACTTAACCTCTCCCCATTATCAATTTGGTTCGGTAACTTAGCAATAAGGGGTTTATGGTGTGTTCGTGTGTATATGTATATGTTAGTAAGAAGAAGTCTTTTGTTTTTCAATTTTAGGAGACGTAATAAACTTCAGCAAATTAACGTTGTGGAAAACGGATAGTGTTACAAACGGGCTATTGGGTTTCTTTACAAACTAATGGCGAGTGCCCGTCGGGTCGGTCGGTTTGGTCGGTTTACTCGACGGTTTAAAATGAAATTTGTTTGTTTTGGAAACTGAAATAATTTTTAGTCCTTTATCTTAATTGTGAAAACATATATGTCGATTTTTTTTTTATCAAACAATGCGTTTTTGTTTTAAATGTTAGCTTCTGCTTCCATATATAACACAATAGAATTCTCTCTCGTCTTTATGTAAAGTTATTTATGGAAACATTTCCAAAGTATTTAGTTCTTTAATCTATGAAATGTCAAAAAATTATAACGGGAAATTTTTGGAATAACTGCTCTATCTGTCCTATAGATTATTCAAAAAATACAAATGATACACACGAGTAGGGTAGGGATGCTGTTCCCAAATGTTTCAAGGATATTTTTTTCGTATAGATTCTTACCAAATAAATTATCATGCGACAGTTTTTGTTGAATCACAATATAGCATAATTTTATTACTAAAGTAGAAATATAAAAATAATATCAGAAACTATTCCGTCCGAGCTGAATCAATGTAAAAGTAGTAAAAAAAGGTTAATCTAGTTATGGGAACCAAAATGTTATTATTATTTGATAAAATTCGGACTTGGCAAAATGTTTGGCTAAGCAAGGAACTATCCACTGCCCTAATTTGCATTTTCCTTTTTTTTTCAGTAATAATATATTGATAATAACGTATAAAAATTTCAAAATAAATATTGAAATATTTCAGAAATTCTAAAACAAGCTCTCCCTGTTGTTCCTTTTATATTTCAACTGATCCTTTATTTATAAACTATACCAGCCTTCTAGGCCATTCAATCTAAAAGGACGGGCAATAGGGCTCTCGTTCGTATATAATACATATACCTGTCCTCATATATGTTCGTAATATGTCATCAGGTATTCAATATTCACGATGAATTGCCTTTTGCCAGTGGCTGCTGCAATTTTGATGCATCGCAGCGGCCAACGTTGACAGCCAAACGCCAAATTCGGTTTTAGAAACCTACACTCGACGCCAGCTTTTGTATTTCACTTTTCCACAAATTGTGATTGGATGTGAATAATTTCTGAAGCAGCTGTCTTATAAATAAAAATGAAAGGTCCATGTTCAGCATTAAGTTTCTGATTTGTGATTTATTTAAACATGATTATGGTGCATTTTTAAAGCCTAAATTATGTTAAAAAATGCCAAAAAAATTAATTTGCTTTTTATCGACGTTAATCGATTTCAGTCAATCTACTGTTCAAAATGCTCTTTGCTCCAGAGACTAGCAATTTCCACGCAATAAAAGTTACAATGAACCCTCGAGCGAACCCCAACTTTTTTCGTTAACTTCACTTAACCACTATGATTATTTCTAATGGGCATTCGCGAGCTCACAATAGCCGTCGGAATTTAAATGACCCGGTTTGGCCATAAAAAATTGCCTTAATTTCAGGTTGTCTGCCTATATTGGATGGGCAAATTGCCAGGATATTGTCGAACGAAGAAAAATCGAAGTGCATCAGGTAATGTGTGTAATTTTGTCACTAATTCGATAAGAATATAACAAAAAATTGAAATATTTTTGTATGTTTATGCAAATCTATAAAAGAAAATAAGAGCCTAAAAAGTTTTTGAACTAAAAGCTAGGCACTCTCCAAACACTTGACATCATATTAGGTACATACCACCCACAAGTCATTGGAAATAAATAATTAACACACTAAGCAGTTCAAGAACAAAAATCTAGAACATATTACCTTCTATCCAAAAAAAGCGACCCACAGAGCGTGCATGGTTGACGGTTTTCAGCTCACATGATGTGCTGGTTTTATAACTTGATTTTGTGCACAAAAGCGTTGGAGTACACTGGAAAAATCTTTAGTCTCTAGGTTCTTGGAGAACTGTGAGAAGTCTACAATCAAATTCCTTAGTTTTTGTTTATGTAGTTTCAGTTAAAAGCATTGTGATAATACGTATTTGGAACGATATCAACGAGGATATCAAAGTGGCATTACCACTTGCCCTTGAAATACTGAAGTTCATTATTTATGATTACATGATGTTATCCGCTGCCAATGGGTCATATAACGCAATAATAAAATCATATACCGAACATAAATACAATTTATTGAATTCTTATTAACTTATTCGTTGCTACTATTATTATTTCAACCGATCGATCATTTATGAACTATATTTAAGCTGCCTCCAGAAGGTGTGGTTCTTTAGCATCAAGAGCTGATGTTGGTACATTTCTTCATAATTAAAACTTTTCTTCGGTTGCACTGTTGGGGTCTTATTTAATCATGCGTTCGTGATAACCGCTCGGGCTGTTTGTATCTAAATGTGGCCGCGTTCAAGAGTTGCAGGAAGTTGAATTTTGCATGAAAACATTATAAATATCGGAATTATGATAATTGGTTTCGTGCATAATATGTTTTTTGCACACTCGGGCATTTATTGCAGTTTTAGTATGTATATTTGGGCACTCGGAAGCGCACTGTTCATGGTAACCCATATAGGTTACAGCTCGCTGTGAGAGTGTGGTACTTGGACTTAATACAGGTCACATTTGGATCACACAGAATTATCGATATTATCAGAAAACACAGCACAAAAAAGTGATGATTAGGCACCTAAGTCATTTAGATTTATCATCATCATAGGCGATCACTCGATACCGAGTATGATTATCTTCTATTCTATTCTGATTGTCATCGATTGTGCGTTTCCTGCTGGTTATATAAACTAATTCTAGATCCGCACACTCTTCCACAGTCTTGGCACACCCAGTCTCCTGCGGTCCCCCTTTACGGTCTCGTGTCTTCGTCGCTGTTCTTCAAAAGTTTGTGATCCGTCGTGGACGACTCCATGATAGCTTATGATTTGTCGTCGTCTCCCAGTTGCTGGTATCGATGCGGCACTTTGCCATATTTTCCTTTAGAACATCTTTGTAGCGTTTTTGTTGACCTCCTTGATTTCGTTTTTCCTCTTTCAGTTGACTGAAGAGAATCTGTCGTGGTAGACGTGTTACGGGCATCCGGACGAGGTGACCTGTCCAGCGAAGTTGGTGCCGAATGATGGGAACTCCAATGCTAGTTGTTTTCGCCTCCTCTAAAACACTAATGTTCGTTCGTCGAGTCAATGGTTGCATTCAATGACAGATGGCTCTCAAGGTATGGGTAGTGTTCTACGTTCTGCAAAGAATGGCATTTATAGTTATATTTTGGGCTTGGGGATTAGTATCCGGTGCGAGTTGATGCAGAATCTGCGTCTTGTTAAAGTTGACCTCTAGGCCGATTCTCCTGAATGCCTGGTTGAACGCTATGATGATTGCCTGAATATCTTCCTCTGTATTGGCCATCACGATGTTATCCGCATATTGAAGTTCAATTATCGATGTCGTCGATACTTTTGTCTTGGCTCGTAATCTGTTTAGGTTGTATAAGCCTACATCAAGTCTGTACAGGATTTCCACTCCTGACGGCAGGTGACCCTCGACAAGGTGAAGTATTGATCCTATAAATAGAGAAAATAAACTGGGAGGAATAACACAGCCCTGTTTAACGCCTGTAGCTATTTGAAAAGACGCTCCATGTCCATCGTTGCTTAGGATGGTTGCATTTATAATATTATCATGCAGCAGGCGGAGTATCTGGATGTACTTTTTCGGACATCGAACCTTTGCCAATATCTTCCAAAGAGCTTCTCTGTTGACCGAATCAAATGCTTTCCTGTATACTGAGAGTATTTCATTAGACAGATCTCATAACTCGTAAACATTTATAATCAAAACACTGTTCACAGGAGTAGCAGAAGAAGACATTATGAGAAAATTGTCAACTCACTATCCAGAAAAAGCTGAGTTAATAATGGAATAGGTATACAAAACAAGATCGGTAGTAGTTGACACCTTGTAAAGATCTGGTGCTCCTTTGATACTTCAAGATGCTATCCACCTGTTTTCTAGATGGACGTTGTTTACTTAGTTTTGTTTGTCCTGTCACGTTGTCCCAGAATTGTGGGTGACTTTCACACCCTTATGGTTCATAGTTCTTCAAGAAGTTCTTGCATTGCAACTTCTTGTCCCAACAGGAAGTGGAAACCTCTTGCACCCGATGATCTACTTTCTCATTTCCGTTAGTCGGACAGTGTCTCACACCTACCTAGCTGAGTGTTACCTTGTTGCACCTTCCAAAGTGCTACTCTTTGCGTGCTGTCGGATAATAATTAACTAAATGCGATGCGAATTCTTTGAGGCCCGCTTGACTGTCGTAAAGCATTTTGAAAAGTTGACGTCGATATGCTCTGAAGCACAGACCAATGTAGCGCGAATTTCACCCTGGAATATTTCAACCTGGAGTAGGTGTAGGTACCTATCTGTCGCGTGATCATAGGTAAAGCTATGTCTATTCTCGGGCCTTCCGAAGTCTGATCCGGTATAATTTGGGCACCTTCTGTGAACCTCGAGTTCTCTTAGAGGACCATCCACAAATATTCACCATCAGGACAAACTATTGATCTCTTCTGATTGAACAAATTTTGATAAAAGTTAAGGAAAAATCTGTTTTTTGACCGCGTAAACAGTTTCCAGACCTTGCAGGATATAATTTTGAGTTTAATATTAAATATGGGAACTTTAGAAATACGATAATAAATTTGACATGGATTTGGAATAACATACCCACATATTCGTGATTTATTCCATTCACTAAATATTTTTCGTACTATTGCCGTTTTACAAATGTATCCAACGATTCATTTTTATAAAATGACATAGCTTGGCCAATTAGGTATCCAGCATTAATTGCAAAAAAAAATAAAGTGGATAATTTAAAAATGTAATAATTATTTTCAACAAATTAACAAGAATCTCAAGAGCTCTAAAAAAAAGCGAATGGTGTGGAACCCGATACAGGAAAGTAACATGCCACCGTCACTTGCAATAACCACATTGTAAACTATAATATGTTGCATACGATTTTAACCTCTTTCGCCCTTTCGTACACAACATAATAGAATGGCCATTGGCACGTTTTATATACTTACTAGCACTAGCTCATGCATGCATCGCAACAACAACAAAATGAAACAACACTGAGATTTTAATTAAACTATTTATTTATATCCCAATTTGGCTTGTTCATTATATTATAATTTATAGCGAGTATTTAGCAATGAAATTAATGTTGTGGAATGAGCTATAGGCTAAAATTTATGGATCCGGCAAAATCTCATTAAGAATGAAGTTGTTGGGTTTGTTTGGGGGCGGAATGGGGGAAGGACGAGGGACGCGAAAAGGGGTGAAATTCAGCCTTCTTATGCATTGGCGGAGAATATTTTACTTCACAGATAAACAAGAACTTTCCTTTTAATCAATTGGAATTTTATAACTGGAAATTAAATTTTGAAATTTTGAAAACCACAATGACGTAAGAGTGGAAAGTCTGTGAGATCAGGCGAAAAAAAATCACTATGACTCAGTTTAAGTATTCTTTATACTTTATTTTCATGGATAACGACCGTTGATAATTTATAGTTTTTGAAATAATTGGGAAACGGTCAAGTTGATTTCTTTATTCTACTCTTTATACATATAATACCAAGCTTTCGCTATTTTTGGAAATGGCAGAAATACAAAAACAAAAACAAAATCCATAAATTCAAGAACAGAAATAAATAATTTGGGTATTATTTATTCATAATATTTATTATCTCTAGACTATAATTGGAAATAATTAATACCGATTTTTCACCTTCTTCAATTTAATGTCAATTTTATATCAAATTTCTTTAATAAAAAAAAACTAAATTTACCATAATTTACATTGTTATATGAAGCTTTTACAAAAAAATTAATACTCAATTTTCCATTAATGATAGAAAAAACAAACATCTTTAATTCATAAACTCACCATAAGGCAAAGTATAAATTTTGTAATAATAATTGTACATATTTTTTTTTTTTTTTTTTTTTTTTATTTAAGAATTTATACAGGGTGGGCCAATAGAAACGTTCCACCCCGATTTTTTGAATTTGAAATGAAAATCTGGAAATACGTTCGGATACGACGATTTTTGATTTGAGGGGAACTATTTTTCAGTTTTTTTTTCATCCCCGTTGCTTTAACCACCTAGCTGGGGGTAAAACAATCCCCCAAATTTGAATAGGAGATAGGGGTCGTGTCATACCTCTTTTTAAATGTCTCATCGAGTTATTTTGGACCCGTAACGAAATGACAGCTTGTCAAAATCTTGGAAATAGACTATTGTTTTAGTAGGAGTAAAAGCGATACTTACCTACCTCCTTTAATAAAAATACCCACATTAGTTTTATTATTATTATTATATACAGTGTGATTTTTTAAGTGTGCAACATATGGGGATTTTTTTTAGTAATAGCACAACCCAAATACAAACAAGACCAAAAGTTGGTGCATGTCTCATAATCATATTAGGTGCACTTAGAATGGTTGCAAGTCGAACAGCATACAGGGTAGCTCAAACAATATCAAAGCTGGTACTGTAAAGTACCCTTATTTTAGAAAATTCAGCAAAATGTTATAGAGAAAAGTTGTTTGGTTAAAAGTTATGCCTAAATACCAAAATATAGCCTCCTAAGATTTTTTTTATTTTCTTTCGAAAAAAATCTATAATTTCTATATTTTTTTTATTTTTTATTTCCGCCCTTAGGACTTTCAAAAATTAATTAAAATCAAATCAATTTTACATAACTTTGTTCAAATTCAAGCATATTTGTAAAATTACCATAGATTTTTAATTTTTTATGGAATCACAAAATTCATGTTTGTTGCAATGATATTCAACACAACTTTGAAATGTCGCAATTTTTTTTTTAACAAGTTAAAACATTACTAATGATAATAGCCATATTAAAAAAACTCTCCTTAAACTGCAAAAGTTTTATTTTATTTAAGTAAATATTAGTAGAATTTTGATATTTTTTGAGCCACCCTGTATGCTGTTTGACTTGCAACCATTCTAAGTGCACCTAATATGATTATCAGACATGCACCAACTTTTGGCGGGGATAAAAAAAACTGAAAAATAGTTCCCCCTCAAATCAAAAATCGACGTGTCCGAGGGTTTTGCCAGATTTTCATTTCAAATACAAAAAATCGGGGTGGAAATTTCCCATTAGCCCACCCTGTGTAACTATATGTACCTTTTATAATACAATTTTTATTATGGCCCTGAAGAAGGAGAAAAGTAGCTCCGAAATTTTGGCATTGTTAAAGAGTAGAATAAGGAAATCAACCTGACCTTTTCCCAATTATTTCAAAAACTATTTATTCTTTATACTGTAAATTCGTTTCCTGAGAATTTTCAGAAACAAATACAGATACCTACTCTATTCATGAACATTTTTCAAAGAGTACCTAAATATATCAATAACTACATGAGTACAGCTTTAACCTTTAAAACCCTTCAAAAAATTATTAAAACCATGAGAAATGCTTTTTATTGAAATTCCATTTTCTCCGCCCCTGCCTTTAGAATTTTCCACCCTCTCCACTACAGTTATGCAATCGATATGGAAATTTGAATACTTCGAATTGTACGGAAAATAATTTAGTAGATTCGCGAATTCGTATTTTAGAATAGGACACAGTTATGAAAGAAAATATTAAATAGATTCTAAAAGAATTGAGATTTATTTGAAAAGTGCAGTAACGAGTGGATTGCTCATTAGGAAAACTTTTAATTTGTAGTTATCTTTTAAGTATTCCGCTTCAAATTGTCCCAACAGTCTCAACCATACCAAATTATCTTTTAATTATTTGTTATAGTTTGTAAGTTCTATGATTCCATATCAGTAAATTTTCAATGTCATCCTGACTGATGTCCCATTTTATTATAATATTATGTCCAATTGAGTATTCCTCTTCGAGGGTTACTTATTATAAATTTATTCTTTCACAGAGCTAATTATACCTATGAAAGATGAATAATAGGCCTTTTTCCTTTTCGAAATCGTTTTCTCCAGCAAGAAGGGTCTAGAGCCATATAGTTGATTGTATTGACACCCCCCTATCAGTAATTCGGGAGCATAATAGGAGGATTTTGTATAGCGTCGCTATGCAAGAGAGAGTTATTTTTTCTATTTTGTGTTAGACTTAAACAAATAACATAAATAATTTCACAGTTGATCTAAGAACATAACGCAATGTGATTTCATACTACTGTCCTGGAGGTAACGTACCTATACAAATTAAATTCCAAAGAGAAAAAATATAATTTCTGTATAGGTACACCTGCTATTTTTACAGAATGGATTTTCCTAACTGCTCAACAAGTCAATTAGTACGGTCTTGAAAGTAGCAACAGATGTTAACATTAATATTATATAATTTAGTTTCAATTTATGACAAGATGCAAATTTCTATTAGTTCTTCCTGTTGTTTCGGGCTGACTTCTAATGGAGTCGACAATATTATTTCCACTTGACTCATTTAATTGGTCAAATTATTACTTGTTTAAAAAGTTTTTTTTAAGTCAAGTGGGATTAATTTTTGTTGGTTCGGTTTTATTGTTTTTAATTTGCGTAATTTTGGTTTGTTGACTGCGTTTACTACACTAGTTTAATCGTTAAAATTGCAAAGTTTATTTGTTGACATAAGGCACATAAAATTCGATAGGGGCTATATTCTTAAAAATTCGCACGAAATTAACGACGCAACAAAATTTAGAATGTCAATCGATACGCATCCAGCAATTAAAATAAGAATGTTAGTCAATATGCCAGATGGCAACTACTGTTACTCTTGGTTTCTGGGATATGTAGTTACTTTTAGAGCAATCTCACGTGTTTACTGATTAGTAGAAGTTGCCATCGGCATAACTAAAACAATGTTGGGTTATTGTAGCAGTTTTCTCACTAAGAATAAAGAGAAGGCTGGCCTAGTTATAAATGACGCTACAGATGCCAAAGGAGATTATCACGTTTTTGAGGCGCTCAGAACAAGAATGGCGTAACCTTCAAATTGTAATTATGGAGAAATCGGGGGAAGAAAACGCATTTTTCTGATGGGAAAATCGAAACAGTTTTTTCATGTGATTTTTTTATTCGATATTGCTTTTTATTTGATATTGGTCAATATAATTGAACAAGCAAAATGTGATAGGTAGGTAGTTTTGCCTTACAATGCAAATAATGTGGCTTAGGCTACTATACCATTTAAACTACCTTTTTTACGAATAAGAATACAAATAATCATACGAATTTCAATTTGCTCACTACTTTTATACAACAATTCTATTAGTGTACCTACTTATTGTGTTTCGTGGGTGATTATTGCAAATTCTACAGAAAGAACATGGTAAAATAATGATTGATCCATTTGGGCCTCCTATTTTCTCAAAATAAAATTCATGAAAGATAAAATTATTCGAGCCCTAATTCCCTATTGAACTACGCTGACGTCACTCAAGGGTGCACAACAGACAAATTTGATAAACTAGGTCATTCTTCACACCTACACCTACTGAGTCTCCGAACCTATAATAGGAGGTTTTTTTGGCTGCTTGATCTGTTTTTTTATAATGACGTCTAAACGAACGTAATTATTATGTTTTCATAGATTAAATCGATGCAAATGAATCTGTATATGCAATGCCAGAATTATTTTCTCCGATAATTATTTCGAGGGCTATCCAGATTCCGTATAACCAAAGTCTATTCTATTCTATTTATTACAGGATCATTGATTTAAATATACTTAGTTAAAAAAATGGGCCGCGGAAAAAGTTAAGGCTACAACAGCATTCGCGAACAGATCTGTATAATGAATTCAAATAAACTTTAAGAACACATACAGATTTAGATTGAACTAGAAAAGACAGTCAAAGAGAAAGTTTCACGGTTTCGTTATTTATGCATTAGATATAAAATTATAACTGACAATTTACGTAACGGTACAGCAGTCGGTTGTATAATACGGATTTATTGTTTTAAATTCTAATTACGTGTCCCGATAAACGGCTTTTACGGTCTAAGTAATGGCATATTTTTCATTCGTGGAAGAAATTTGTAGTTTCCTTTTTAATGTATCCAGCAGCTGGTTGGCTAAAATGGAGTAGAAGTGCAACATTATATGCCTTGTTGAAATTAATATTGCTCCGGCTTAATATAAGTATTCGACAACAAGTGCAGAATAAGCAAAATTTTACATGAGTAAAGATGTTTGTTTCTCGAGCAGTCAGCGGGTCTGAATATATTTTGATTTTATCACAGGATGTTAACAGGGATATCCATTCCATATCAAGTGATGGGATGCATACCTCCGTCGGACTGGGATGAATTCTATAATATTCATAAAAAGAATAATTTCTGAACAATAGCAGAAAGTTTTAGGTCTTGAAACATTCCCGATTCAACCTCCTGTTGAGATACCAAATTTGGTATTCTTCAAAAATTGAAAATGTGAAAGATCTAACAAACGTGAACTATTCAGTCACAAACATATTCGATAAGCAGACATAACTATTTTGAAATGGTAAAATCATTGAAACCTTGCTTGGGTAATAAATAAAAACCAGAAAAGCTCTTTAGCTTTTATTCAATTTGGAACTTTAATAGTTAAAGAAATTTTCGTAACTTCAATAACCCTAAATGGACAAATTTGCTACTTTCCGATGTAGCATTTTATTTTGCCGATAAGTAGCAAATGCTACAAGGTTTATTATTTTCACTATGTTTGTTTTGGTTTTGTTTATCGTTCGTTTCTTGCCATAATAAATCAACCGAATATTGGCATACTGATGACGT
The DNA here is from genome assembly GCA_917834065.1 of Ceutorhynchus assimilis. Lineage (NCBI taxonomy): Eukaryota > Metazoa > Arthropoda > Insecta > Coleoptera > Curculionidae > Ceutorhynchus > Ceutorhynchus assimilis. The sequence continues at coordinate 24,587,972 of OU892277.1, read as the reverse complement.
GTTCGATGGTCCTAGTTGCGAACTTTCCGTTCAAATTCATTATCCTTGGTTTCACCTGCCGACATCTGTGTGCGAAAAGCCTAAGTTTGATTTATTTTTCAATTACGACCTGGCTGTACTGGGTTGTCATATGACGTTGGTGAATTGACAGGTGGAAGTTTCTTGGGGTTTCATTAGAACCTTTCTGGCGGTCTTTGGTCGGCTGGCGTTTGAGGGGCGAAGATCCTGCTCCCCTCTGTGCTAATTTGGTGGCCGATCCCGTATTTTCGTTGGGAAAATCCCGACAAGATTTCCCGCAACGAATCGGCCCTGGGTCCATTGACAGGCTCCAGTTATTTTCCTGGCCCGATGGTCTGCTGTTTGAGGAGGTTTAGTGGATTTTATTGAGGTAGGTCGTTTTTCAACCTTACCTGTTGCACACCTGTAAATAGGAATTTTTATCCTTTTTTAGAATCCCTCTAAGGCTTGTTGGATTATGGAGATGTCAAGGATGTATCAGTTTTGTTAAATTTGGCTTGCTAAAGTGTCCTAAAGAGGTGAGACTTTCGGTGTTTTTTTTTGTGGTTGGAAAAAATATTGAAGAGTATATTTCTTTTAGAGTCCTAAATTTGAGCCTAAGTTTGAGCTTAAATTTGAGCCTCAGTTTAAATCTAATCCTTGGATGATGTGGATTTTCACAAACTGTTTTGAAGATACTTACCTGGTGTTGGAATTGAAAGTTTAAGTTTGGGGTACAATCGTTGAGGCCTTCAACGATATGGTTGTGGTTGTGATGTCACTGGAGTTTTGGGGATGAATTCCTAGGGTGGAATTTCACAAGTTGTGATGTTATGGAGTCTCCAGCTGGATTAAGGCTAGTGCACCATTTTTTATTATTTTAAATTCTTTTTATTATTTTTTCAAACTTATTTAATCTTATACTAAGATTTAAATTGATCAACAAAATATTATTATCACTATAAAAGTGGCCCTTGGATCTTAAAATAACCCCATAACAATTAATGCGGATTATCGTGAAAGGTTCTTGAATCAAATGGCTTAGGTAGCCCCTGAATTAGGTTATTATTCGTGTTTCCTTCTTTGGAATTAAGATCTCCAAGCGAAGCTTACATAATTCTTTAATAAATCCTAAAATGGGATACTGTAACTCCTAGTTATTTTTCCTCATTTTTTTATTAAACCCTTTACATCATATTAATAATTATTGATTGGTCTTAATCAGATAATTGTCTTTTTATCGTTGGAGATTTCCATTAAATGTTATTTGTATTAAATATCTTTTCAGTTTTATTGTTGGAATTTAAGTTTTGGACAGTATAATTTCGTTTCAGCTAACAAAGAAGTCAAGTAATAATTAGGTTTGATCTAAAGGTTTCTCTATTCGCCTAAAAAAATAGAGTGGCGTCCAAAAGGGTAAGTGAAGGAAAATCGGGCCAAACTATAACATTGGCTACCCACTGCCTCCGACAATTTGAGCTGCCGTTCGCATTGTTACTCTTTCTTTTTTCTTTTATTAATCAAGTAAATAAATATAGTAACAAATATATAGTAAGAAAGAGGTTACACCGATACGTTTGCAGCCAATTTCTGCACTGGAAATGTAATCAATGAGTCTACTTCGAGTGGCCTGCACGTACTGCATTATTGCAGAAAGATCAGCGCGACTAAATATTTGCAATTAAAGGTACTAAGGTATCAACCAAAGGCGTGGTAAGACTCAGAATAACCTACGGATCAAAGACTGGCTTGTCTCTGCATAATGGGTACAATGAGACGCACTCCAACTGCTGCTATGAAAACTATACCAAACCTCCCTCCAATTGATATCATCAAAGCTGAGGGCAGAATAGGGGCTTACAGGCTCAATTTCAGCCAGAACTGGAATCCAAGACGAACATCCGGACATAACTGAATATCAAACATTGTTACAAACTCACTATTTGAAATGAAAAGTGACATCATGACCCTGAGAATAAATACCTACTCACAAACCGTTTCAAACCCAGATTAACTGGGAAAACAAAACAGAAAACTCACTAGTCCAGAATAGAAAGTTAGTATGGTACACTGATGGCTCTAAAACCGACAGTGGAACCGGTGCCGGAGTACATGGCCTATCCCCAAGATCAAAATTGTATTCTTCACTGGGGAAGCACACAACCGTATTCCAAGTCGAAATACATGCAATAGAGATATGCCTTCGGGAAATTCTGAGAAAGGGATATGTGCACAAGGATATCATGATCTTCTCAGATAGCCAAGCAGCTATTAAAGCTCTAGCATGCCAACAGACATTCTAAATTAGTGTGGGACTGCCTGCAACTCCTTTTTTGACCCTAGCCAACCATAACAAGGTAACTCTTGCGTGGGTGCCGGGGAACACGGGCGTTGCCAGTAATAAAAACGCGGACTCCTTAGCCAGGCAAGGATCAGAAAGGCAGTGTATGGACCCTGAACCCGTATTCGGAATATCAAAAACCTCGATACGTGGCTGCTTAGACAAGTGGATCCGAGAGAAATACAAAAACCTATGGTATCAAATACCGAGGCAATACCACAGTAAGGCAATGGTGAAATATCTTACGGCAAGATTAGACTCTGAGATCCTAGAGCTCAAGAGGAACCAGATCAGAATTGTGAAGGGACTCTTAACCGGTCACTGTACACTGAGGAAACACTTACACAAGATGGGAATCTACCACCAAGATTAATCCATCTGTAGACTGTGCGACGAGGAAGAAGAATCAGCCTCTAACATCTTATTTGCACTCGCTTACTGAAGAACTCGACACTTCTTGGAGGAGGAATTTGTCCAGGAGGAAGGTCCCTTGAAGTCGCTAATAAAGAGGCTACTGGACCTGGTAAAGGTGTCAAACCTATTTTAACAGAAATTCACACAGCAAAGGATACAATAAGCTAACTAGCTGCACTGTCAGGGAATCACTAAACCTTGCCTTGCTGCTGTTGATCAAATCAATCAATCAAGGTATCAACATTTAACGATTCAGATATATAAACTGCAGTCGATCCGCGAGCACACGCCTTTGATGTCAGAGAAACCCTCAGGCAGCGACTATAAATTTGGCACTAAATGCTTTCAACTAAAATAATACCAGGCTTATATTCCAATTTTCAAATTCATTTCTCATATAAACCTCTAAATTCAAACCTGCGTGCTAAATCAAAATAATAACTGATGACCCCCGAAAATGTAAAACACCATAAAATTGTCCCTCAAGGGTTGTATAGCTATTAAACTGTACTGTACAACAATATTCCTTCCCTTCGGTCGGCTGTCATATCAGGACCCAAGTGATTGACGTTAAGTAGACCAACCAACCACGTACGTTGATTCGCGAAGGGCCTTAATGTTTTGTATGCTTTTGTTTTCTTTGAGGCAAGAAACAATGCTGGAGAGTATCTGTAACATACGGCCGATAGCAGATGGGCTTTATTATTATTATTGTTATTGAAGTACAGTTTTGGCAAACCAAACAAACGATTTTGATATTGAAGTTTTGGGTTGTAGCGTAGCTTGAAGTAGATGTATTAAGCAGGTGATTTTATTTTAGCTCAAAACTTTTAATTAATACACTATGGACTTGGAGAGGCTATTCAATGTAATCCACCAGGAGAACTTTGTATTTAAAGCAAATTCCAGCTCAGAAAACAACCTATTTGAGAGTTAAAATTCAAATAATTGCAACAGTGCCTATTTTAAATGGCCTAAATAATTTATCTTACGACGCAACACTAGTCACAAAAATCGGCTCCCAGTGACTTTCCGAAGAGTTCAAAAAACATACTTATTTGTTAAAACGTTATTTTTCAATTAACTACATCCGAACCGCGCGCACTATTAAAATATTCGCTGTTTCTTTTTCCGTGGAAATAATTAATTATCAAAAAAATAACAAGTGTGCATTCAGAATGATCCCTTCTGTTTGGTTTTAATGTAAACATCGGGAACGATATTGTTTGGTGTTTATACAGGGTATGAAGGATAAACATGGATGAATGTGGCCGCAACTGTTGTTATTTCAAGTAGATAGTTGGTTGATGACGGTGAAGAAAAGAGGTAGAGCTGGTAAATAAGACCAAATAATACGGTATCACGATAAAAAGCGAATAATTATTAGATACTTATCTAAATTTAGATGATGATTAATTCAAGCGAAAGAGTTAATAAAATTATGAGAGACTTGCGGGAAGCCGATCTACGATCGGGTTATGGTCTCAGTAGGTACCTACACAAGAATTGATTTTTAAAGTTTTTTTAATCCCGCATCGATAATAATTTTGAAAAAATCAACAATTTTCAAGTGCCTGGGATCGATAAAAAGTGCATTTTTAATTGCAATCGATTTTTTACAATAGAATTCTATTTATCGTGTCAATCTTTTTTGGCCCTTAGGGCCGGTTTCTCAATAGCAAGTCAACCGTCAACCCCGGGTTAAGCATAATTTCAGGGTAAACATTGCAACTGGACACGTTTACCCTGGAGTTAAAACCAACCCGGAGGTGACTCGCTATTCACTATTGAGAAACTGAGAAACCGGCCCTTAGCAAGGTTGCCAGATTTTTTGCATCGGTATGAATATTTCCAAATTTTCCAATCAAATAATTATAATATTTATTGACTATTTATTTTAATTATTGAAAAATGTCACCTAGAGCCTAAATAAAACTAAATATGTAGAAATAAAGCTTAAAAATAAACATCAAAGCTGTGGCGCCATCTAGTAATGAGCGGCTGAAGCATAAATGCAGAAATCTGTAAAATTGCAGATTTCTGTCTTACCTTATCATATCATTAACATACTCCATAAGAATATTCTTAGTTTTAATCCGACCAAAACTGTCTGCGTTAACTTTTAACTGTGCAGGTCACCCAGAGAGCTGATTGTTTCTTCTGGAGAGATAAGGTGCTCTGAGACTGTACGGCTTCTAGGTGTTTTGTATGACACAGGCAGGACACTGCAGTCAGATATTGTTTTTAAATTATAAATTGGAGATAATCGGTTCATGCCCTGAGAATTCTTACCTACGACTGCTATTGACAACCTTATTTTAGTACACAAGACCAGGGTTTTTTTTTTTGTTTTTTTTTTGTTTTGTGCCACCTGGTACCAATTCAGTCCTGCCGCTCGTTTCATCAATCATCGCTCCATCTCATTTGCGGTCTTCCTGTGCTCCTTCCGTTGCTCCATGATCTCCATCCAATTAGTTTACCACTCCACTTATATCCTGGTCTCTTGCGACGTGTCCCGCCCAGTCCCATTTCTGAGCGGCGGCGCGTTGCACGACATCGTGCACCTTTGTTTTTCTCCTGATCCATTCATTTGTTTTCCTATCCCTTAATGATATCCCAAGTATTCACCTCTCAATAGCTCTCTGGTTTACTTTAAGTTTGTCAAGTATAGCTTTCGTGAAGGTCCAAGTTTGTGACCCGTAAGTAGTTACTGGTAGGATACACTGATTGTATAATTCGGTTTTGAGGTTTAGGGGTATGTCCATATTCAAGATTTTATTTTGGCATATGCTACCCAGGTTTGCTGTATTCTCTCGTTTATTTTGAGTTCTTGGTTAGCCTTGCCTGTAGTTAGTGTTTGTCCTAGGTATTTGTATGTAGTTACTTTTTCGATTCTGTTGTCTCCTAGGGTAATTTCTCGTTCGTCCTCTACGTTTGATGTCATGTACTTCGTTTTGTAAAAGTTGATTTCTAGCCTATGCGCTTGATGGCCCTGTAGATGTCCTCGATAAGTGTGGCCAGTTCTTCTCTACTTCCGGCTATTACTACTATGTCGTCGGCAAACATGAGGTGGTTGAGTTTTTCCCCATTGATATATTAATGCCTCTGTTTTAGAGGTCGATTGTTTTTAGTGCGTCTTCCAGAACTAGTGTGAAGAGCTTGGGTGACAGGGTCTCCTTGGAGCACTCCCCTTTTAATTGCAACTTTGTCGGACTCTTCGTGTAGCTGGATTTGTAGAGTCGCGTTACGGTAAATGTTTTTGATTAGGTTTGCGTATCTGTGGTCTATTCTGGCGTGTTTCTGGACTTGCTGTAGTGCCCATATTTCCACCGTGTTGAGAGCCTTTCTAAAATCAATGAATGCTAGCCAAGCAATATACCTTTATATATTGTATTCCACCGTCTTCTTGATTAGTGTTCTCATCGTTTGCAGGTGTTCTGTAGTACCTACTGTAACCCTTCCTAAACCCAGCCTGCTCTTTTGGCTGGGAGTAGTCTAACTTTGGTGTGAGACGGTTGGTTATTATTTTCGAGAATAATTTATATATTTGGGGTAGCAGGCTGATCGGTCTGTAATTTTCTAGGTTCTCGGTGTCTCCCTTTTTGTGAATGATTGTCACGAGGGCGTTTGTCCAGTCCTGTGGTATGTCCTTCTTTTCCAGGCATTTGTTGAACAGCATTTCTAGTTGGTCCTCTAGTATATCTCCGTTAGTATGCCGTCTTCGTCTGCTGCTTTCCCGTTTTTCATATGATGTAATGCTAGTCTGATTTCGTCTTTTGTAATCTCAGGTATGTCTTCAGAGTTGACGTTCATGACTTTCACTTCCTGGTCTTGTTCGGATATGTCGCTAGTTACTTTCGCCTCGTAAAGGTCTGCATAGAATTCTTGAACCGTTCTTATAATTTCGTGTCTTCCCTCGATTCTTTGTCCTGTTTTGTCTTTGATTCTGACAATTTCTTTCTTTGTGTTCGTCGTTAGTCTTCTAAGTGTTCAGAAGACTAACGACGCCGTCCCTTTGTGTTGTTCCAGTACTTTCTGCGCAATTTGCTCATTTGTTTTCTCCATAGCCATCTTTCTGGCAATTTTATTTGTTTCGGCGTATTCTGCTGATGATCTTTTGTTATTTGTTATAGGTTGTCGTTTTTTATCTAGCATGTTTAGTGTTCACGCGCTTAGTTTATTTTGCTTTTTAGTTTTTGTTTCTGTGTACGCTTCTGCTGCTTGGTTTAGGGTTCTGGTGATCGTTTTGTTTGCTTCGTTTATGTCATGGGTACTCGGTCTCTGCTTTTTGAATCTGTTTCCCAAGTATATTTGGAATTTATTTGGGTCGTGTTGGAGTTTCTCTCTGTCAATCTGTTTGTGTATCCACTTTTTGATTTTTCTGCAACGCTATAATAATATAAGCATAAACCAAAAACTAGTTTGGTTGATGCTTATCTTTGCCTTCACCAGACGATGGTCGCTTCCAGTATTAAATCTGTTCAATACCTCGACGTTTTGTACTATTTGGATGTTCTTCGTTAGAATATAGTCGATTTGGTTGAAAGTTCTCCCGTCTGGGCTTGCCCAGGTCCATTTGCGGTTGCGTTTTTTTTGAAAAAGGTGTTAGCGTTGTAGAGATGTTCTTCTTCCAGAAAGTCAGCCATCGTTGAGCCTCTGGAATTTCTTTTGACTTGCCCGTGTTTGCCTACATATTTTTCCGCTGGGTCTGCTTGGCCTCCAATCTTGCAGTTGAAGTCGCCGATCACTAAAACTTGTGATGTTTTATTTCTGCGCATCCCTTCCGAGATATCCTCGTAGAATTTGCTGACGTCTTCGTCTTCGGCGGTGCTTGTGGGAACATGTGCCTGAATTATCTTCAGTGTTTCCAGTTTGTTTATTTGTAACGTTTTGTATATCACTCGTTCGGATATAGCTTTGAGCATTTTCACGTTGTCTGTTAGTCTCCTGTGTATCAGTATGCCTACGCCACCAAGGCTGGAGTTTTCGTGTCCTTTGTAGTAGAGCTTATGACCTGATTTGAGCTTGGTGTAGCCTTCGCCTCTTTTCCTTGTCTCACTTATGCCAATCACGTCACGTCCCATTTGATTTTTTCTAGTTCCGCTTCTAGTTATTCAGTTCTGTCTTCCGTCGCCATTGATCTAATATTGTACGTAGTAATGTTCATCTTTGTGTGGCAGCGTGATCTCTTCCAGTTATTCTTCGCACTCTCCGCCGTTCCATTCTGGCTACAGCTGCCGTTGTAGGGAAGTTTCCGGCTGCTGGGGACTGAGGGCCTTTGGTTTTTGTTCCTACTCATTTAATATAAGGGGGGGTTTTTGGCATTTAAAACACCACGCTTGCTAAGCGGGTTGGTGAGTTAGGTTTCAGCCGCCCATTTTGGGTACAGACGCTGTTGACAGCCGCCCACTCTGGATCAGACACTGTCGGTATTCACCATATGTGGCTATCCTCAACTTAGTTTTGCCTGCAGGTCGATGCAGTTGCCCGGGGTGTGGCACGTGGAGCCATAAGTGAGGATTGGGCGTCCTGTGAGTACCAGTCATCGCTGACCACTCACTGACAATGTCTTTAAATGCGACCGTCCCTGACGAAAGGTACTACCTCTACAGCACAACCCCATTAAAATGCAATGCAACCGACCATATTTTAATATAAATACAGCTAGCGAACCCATCGTGAGGCAGGCATGCCTGGCCACGTAGCTGTATCAATCGAAGTTAGACACGGCTCAAGTCCAGTACGGAGCTATCTGATCGGAATGGGATGTGCGTATCGTTACTCTGCCCGAGTAGATTCTTCGCCTAACGACCCAAGCTTTACGCTACGATACAGAGGCATCCTAGCTACCATTGTAGTGCTGGCTTGGTTTCCCAGTTGCATCTGGTTTCCAGATTAAAATATAATCTGTGCTTAGGGGACTACAGCGAGTAAGAGTCAGGGGTGTCAGAGATTCAACGTCTCTACTCCGTCTGGGAATAAGCAGGGACTACAAATTGAAGGAACGCATCTACATGTCGTTGTTGTGTTGTGTTATTACACATTTTGTCTAACCAAAATATACTTTTAGTTAAGCAGTGCTGGTATTAAAATTGATAAAACAAATTCTTACCTCGACTAGGATTTGAAGCCAGGACCCTCGTATATCCAGTGCAATGCTCTTACCAACTGAGCTACCAAGACCTGTCTCATTTCTACCTTGTCGGTCGACTCTTTCATCAATTTTAAGTGAAGACCAACCGATAATGGATTCCAACAGCCAATTCTCTAATTTACTCCTATACCAACAGTAATCGCCGAGGGTCTCTAATTTATTGGAATGTACATTAAATCTCCTCAATGCTTTGGTAAAGAAATCTTTTCAACAAGGATTGTGTCGTTCTCAGATTGCCTCAAGACGGCTGTAATTATTCCTCTGCATATTGGTGGGAAGATGGATCAAGCTTCGAACTATCGTCTAGTAGCACTTCTTCCCAATTTATCCGAAATCATTGAGAGATTGTTTAAAAAAAGGCTTTTATCATTTCTGCATGGATATAAGTTAACTTACCAATTTTGATTTTTAACCAACAGATACACTATTAATGCTATGTTCTCCGTCTTCAGTGATATCTTCTCCAGCTTGAACTATCTGCACTCTACAGCATCACTTTTCTGTTATTGTTCTATAGCATTCGACTGTGTGAGTCATAATATCCTAATTAACAAATTGCAGTGTTGCGGAACTCGAGGCTCTCCCCTGGAATGGTTCCTGTCATATCTTAACAAAACAAAACAGCTTGTGAGGGTTAATACGACGCTGTCTTCATGCAAGCCAATAGAATGTGGAGTTCCACAGCAACCTAACGACTTGTTTGCGATTAAATCATGGAGCGTCTTTAACCCTGTTCCAACGCTGCGAAAACTGAGCTTCTGTCATAGAAGTACGTTGCAACCTATTGTACTCAATAGCACCGCTATTATAAACGACGTTGATTCTGTAAAATTTTTGGGTCCTATTATAGACATTTTCCTGAAATGAAGCTTGCACACCGGAGATTAAATTTAACTGGAATTTTTAATCATGGATTAAATTCAAAGTTGGTGTCAAATGATAGTTTATAAAAATCTAAGACAGGAATGTAAATTCGGTTGTTCTCTAACATTAACCGTTTAGGTTTTACAGCGTGTCAAAGTTACAGGAAGTCAATTTTCGACTGTCAATATTTCCAAAACAGTTGAACTTAGATATAGGGTATATCACATGAAATCTGGTCAGAATTTTACCTAGAATCCAAATATGCAATCACATACGGAGTGTCTCATTTGAAATAAGCAAGTTGACGTCTATTTTCGGTATAACCGGAAGTGCCACCATCTTGAAAATATTGTAGCCGGGCTGCCCCCATTAACATTAGTATACTGTCAAATTTTCAAAAATTTTCTGCTTACAGTTTTTCATATACACGACTGGCAAGTGAACATCTTGCATGCCAATTTTAATGCGATAGAATGAAATGTCAGAGAAAGTATAAGGTTGAATAGAGAACGAAAACGATTTCCCCTGTTCCACCTCTAGCATTCTCAGCGTTTTTTTGCTGGAGGTGGAACAGGGGAAATCGTTTTCGTTCTCCATTTAACCTTAGACTTTTTCTAAATATTTCATTCTATCGCATTAAAATTGGCATGTAAGATGTTTACTTGCCAGGCGTGTATAGATCGATTTGGTTTCTGGTGGGCCACCCTGTATATTATTATATACATCATTAACTTTTTCCATCGATTCCAAAATAATGTTCATCGGAGATAGGTAAGTTCCTGTTCCAAAATACCAAGCAACGTTATGAGTAATTAGATTGAACCGAACAAAGAAATCAACGCTTATAGAATTGCCATTTTAAATCGATAGCTGCATTAGATTGCACAATAACAATTTTATTTTATGTAAATTTTAAATAAAATAGTTTTATTATTGATTGAAGTACCTACATTTAAGTACGCATATCTAAGATCGTGACTATGCCAACCAGATTAATGGTTAAACCATTACAATTCTCCCATTTTTTAACTTGAGCAAAATCTGCAACTAATTATTAACCACAATAGATAGATATTTTCTTTTCCACAATACCTAACTGACACATTCAGGGCACCGTGATCAATAGTTTTTAATATTCGCCAAATGAATCACAAAAGCGGATTTGACAGAACAATAATTATTAAAAGTTACTCAACAGATAATTATTATTAATTCTCAATTAGATATTAAAACGTACTTAATTAGGTTTTATCAAGGATTTATGATAGGAATAGTAAATCTAGGTACGTACTCTCGGTATTGTCTGTTTGAAATATTAATTTTTTAACGTATTAAATAAACGGTTAGTTTTTAAGCCCAGAAAAAAATAAAAATAAATAACATTTATTTGCATTTAAATTTCACAATCCACGCACTCCCAAGTTTTTCCGCATATATGTATTCATTTTTCTTTAGCCACATTTCCCGCTCCGACACTGAGTGAATGTTACGTCAGAGCCAAGAGCTGTGGATCATTAATAATTTCCGTCATTCTCGGAGAGAATGGGATTTTTCTGTTAGGGAAAAGTCCTATTTATTTGAGAAATGTTAATGTCAGTAGTTCTTCTCTCAGATAATTTTTCGATTAAGGAAGTGATTTTTTCTCTCTTGATTTAGTGCCGCCTTAAAGCATTATTGATAAATGATTTGTGTGCTTAAAATTGATAGGAAAATTATAATTAGTTTTAGACATTTTAATAAGCTAAAAAAAACTATAATCATTTATTCAAGTTTTGATCATTCTTTTCTAAGAATTCGGTTCATAAAGGCTCAAAACAAAGCATTTATTGGAAGTTATCTATAGAAATAAACTGGGGAATAAAACAGCCAGCACTTTTTCATCTTTAAATAGGTAGATATACCTAAGCGTAAACGAAGTAAATTTTTTGAAATAAATTTTGATTTTCAAAATACTTCTTGTCAAGATTTGGGGAAGTTTTCTGACTGAAAATCACATCATCAATTTAAATCAACTGAGCATTGAGAGTGATGAACAATGAATTGACAGTACGCCGTGATAATCCTTACTGGTTGCCCGGATTTTGAAAAAACCAATAGCATATACGCTTCTGGCAGCAGAAATTAATCATTTAACTATCGAGAACGAACTTTTGGCAATAACATGTGCCACGAAATATTCTGGATCGTACCTTTTGGTATCGTTACCGATCCTAAACCACTTCATAATATCTATCAAGGATCAAAAAACCAGGCTCACGATTACTCAGATAAAGAATCAAACTTGTTAATAACAAAATTCGATATAAGAAATCCTACTGCTGATGCTTTTACTCATTTTGCAAGCAACTTAACAGAAGAATATTCAATAACAGACAACCCTAGTGACATGAAAGATGGGATCAACGAATACTTAGAAAGAGTTGAGGATCAAGAAGTAACAGCAGAAGAGCTAGAACTATTGAGAGAAGTTTCCAGCCCAGTAGAAATAAATCGGCAGCAAACAGGGGAAAATACGTATGACATAAAAATGATGTTAGATGTTCAAATTAGACCAACGGACACCAAAGTGCCAATGAAACAGTATGCACCATAAAAAATCGAATAGGTACTAGACATACCAATAGTCGAAACCTATTTAAATTTTTCAAAACGTCTCTTTTCTTGAACCGTAAACTATATTTTTTGTTGAAATTTTCTTGGGTATAGGTCCAAATGATGCTCGAAATGTCAGTCAGAATCCATAATGTATTTGTTTAAACGTTTCGGTCACTTTCGACCTTCATCAGTAACTACAAAAAAATAAAAATAAAAATATTTGTTAAATGTATGGTAATAAAGTTATTCAATGAGGAACAAGCTGTTATGAATATTTTTTCCTATAGACTACAATTACATAGAATTTCAAAACCTCATTAAATTTACCACTGTTTTCGATTTAAAATACTGTACATAAAAATTAAATTAGGTACATGTTAAAATTTATAATTTTTCTCGACACTTATAATAATTATATAAACAAAATTAACATTTACAAGAACAAAAGGAGTTGTTTGATAGACATCAATATGAAGACGACAAAATGAATTTTTGTTACGATTTTTAAATATACGTGTCGTCCTTTTGTTCTTGTAAATGTTAATTTTGTTAATATAATTATTATGAGTGTCCAATTTTTGGAATAAAACGAATGGTAAGTCGAAGAAAATTATAAATTTTAACATGTAATTTAATTTTTATGTACATCAGTATTTTAAATCGAAAACAGTGATAAATTTAATGAGGTTTCGAAATTCTATGTAATCGTAGTCAATAAGAATAAATATTCATAACAGCTTGTTCCTCATTAAATAACTTTATTACCATACATTTAACAAATATTTTTATTTTTATTTTTTTTGTAGTAGCTGATGAAGGTCAGTGGCGTAGCTAGGCGTCGGCGATGTCGGCGACCGCCGACGGCCTCGCGCCCTAAGGGGCCTCGCAAAAAATAGGTTACCGAACCTGAAAATTGGCACTTTTCAATTTCCCAAAATGAAACGTAGAATAAACTTAATCCTATATGAAACTTCTTTTGATATCATAGAATTCGTGCAGTATTTCGCTGTATTGTACATTCTACAATAATTTGAAAGTTTGTCCATCATTTGATTTCGTTCAGCCAACCTGCTAACATACAGAGATTCGGAAATTATTTAGGTTACCTAAAAAATTGCCTGATTTCTACCAAAAATTTTCGGTCCATGTTTGTGTAATACTGTAATAAATGAGAAATGTATTTTTTGTTGGAAGGATTTGTTAGCGGAAAAATATTGATATTTTTGACTAAATATTGTTATCGAATACCGTTGATAGGCCACAAAAAATTCTCGCCTTCGGCGGTTATCTTTCGGAGGGCTTGCCGGCGACTACCCGTTCCTGACGTTGTATCCAGCTTTTTCACAAGAGATATGGTCACTGTGCAGTGGCGGATCTATGGCACCAACCATTCTGGGGGGGGGGGGTAGAGCTTCTCAACCAGTGGCGGTTCGTGGTCTATACCTTGTTGTGAACTAGAGAATTTATTATTACTTATATTATCAATAATCCTAATATTCGCTACATTTTCTCTTCTACAAGTTCCACCATCTGTGTAATTGAGTCCCAAGTTTTATTATAACAATACTTTATGCTGTTAGGGTTTAAAGACGATGCCGGATAGAATTATTATATAACCAATGTCTTGTTCACACCAATTTCTCAAAAGTCGGTAGGTACTTCTATTGCAGAAACTCCAATTGTTGTAAATACAAAAAACTAAGTCAAATACAGCCCATGGGAAGTACTCTTGCCGCCAAAGACATAGTACATTCCCAGGCCTTTTTTATAATACAGATGGCGAGAATTACAACCCCTAGGCTAATTATTTAGGTTTATGATTGTACAAACGTTTCGTAACATTTTAGCACCTAAATAAAATATGTTGTTAGGATAAGTTAATTTTAGGAACTTGTAAAATACCCTTCTTTAGGGAGGTCCAAACTTGCCTTCCTTGGTGGAGGATAGTTGAAGACAAGGTATTCAGATTTCGAGCTTCACTCTGAACAGTCGGGTTGCCTCTCAACATTCTTAATACTAAGTGTCCCCCCTCAACGAGAATTTTAATAAATGAAACATTTTTATACAATACCGAGTTTTAATTATCGAAGTACGAGATTGGAGCGCGCGGAAAACTCCAGGTACTCAACATTCGTGGCATCGGTCCTAACAACCTGAAGGGTTCACACCCAAAGTAGGACCCAGTAGGCGATGCCCATCACCGTAGTTGCGGCCGGAAGCAGAATTTTTCCACGCTCAAAACGTATTTTAAGCCTCCAAAAAAATAATTTGTGTGTGTGTCTCTGGGGGGGGGGGGGAAATTTCCCCCATTACCCCTCCCCTCGTGGATCCGCCACTGCCCCCCTATATAAAAGGGGCCTCGCAATTCGGATGTCGCCGACGGCCTCGTTTGGATTGGCTACGCCACTGATGAAGGTCGAAAGTGACCGAAACGTTTGAAAAAATACATTATGGAATCTGACTGACATTTCGAATATTATTTGAACCTATACCCAAGAAAATTTCAACAAAGAACCTATATTAATAGTTATGCCAATCAAGCAATTTCACTAGGATGAACCAAAATAATTATTCAGGCCTATGATGTATCCTCTTCTATTATTTTAATAGCTGTGTGAAAGCTCAAGATCTATACCTACCTTCCTGTCCCTGTTTTGACGTATAGAATAAACAGTGACAGATAACCTAACTTTGCTATTAAATGGGCCAGATAATGATAAATCAAAGGATTCATCAAATCAAACATGTTTAGAACTAAACACTGATATACAGTATACGTTATACCAAATTTCAGAGAAGAAATTTCTGAAATTCTCTAGAAAATATGTATTTCCAAAACAACTACATATTCTGCTTGAACATTAAAGAAATCTGATATTTATCTTGCAGATGGAATATTCTCCCATATTATACAGGGTTGTTAAATCATTCTTCAAATAGGTTAAATACAGGGTGTCCCCGTTCAACTGGTTAAAAATGCTAGGGTATATGGAGGAACCATAGAGAAGTAGTTTGAGATAGGACACCAATGGTCGGCAGGGCGTCATTTCTAAAATACAGGGTGTTGAAATTTAAACAACCTCCTTTCATATCATCTAAAGGGCTAATGCTAGGCTGTTCAAATTTTCAGGTATTATTGATGTAGGAATTATATTTAAAAAGTCGTATAATGCACCCCCATTTTCTACCTGGAACCATTTCAAATAAAATAAATTAAAAAAAAATTTGAAAAAAAAAGCAATTTGTTTTAAATTTTTTTTTTGGGTGGTTCCAGGTAGAAAATGGGGGTGCATTATACGAATTTTTTAATATCATTCCTACATCAATAATCCATGAAAATTTGAACAGCCTAGGAGTGCGTTCGAAGTCACCCTGGGCGTCACACCGAGTGCACACCAGCCATGAATAATTCATGGCTGGTGTGCACTGGGTGTCACGACTAGGGCGATTTCGAACGCACTCCTGCATTAGCCCTCCAAATGATTATGAAAGGGGGTTGTTTAAATTTCAACACCTTGCATTTTGGAAACGACGCACTTCCGACCATCGCTGTCCCATCTCAAATTACTTCTCTATGGTTCCTCTATATACCCTAGCATTTTTAACCAGTTGAACGGGGACACCCTGTATTTAACCTATTTGAAGAATGATTTAACACAATCATAGGCGCAACTAGGGGGGTACTTGGGGGTGTTAAGCACCCCCAAAACACAAATTAGCACCCCCATTCCGCATTCCACCATAGCACTACCTAACATTAATATAAAAAATTAGTACAACCAAACTATTTATTTTTTTGTACTTCTTGTACTTACCTAATTACGTTATCGATGACGTCATAACTTAGAAAAAAAGATTTGTCGTTGAATAATTCATAGAGCACGTTCGGAACTATTATTGTTTTGTAATCAAATTTTCAACAGAAGTCCGAAAATATATAAAATAATTAACTGCGTATTATACAGGGTGTTCCTGAATATCATGTACAAACGAAAAGGGGTGATTCTTTGTTAGTTTTTTTTTATTTATGACTGAAATTTCGTTACAGGGTGTTGAAGCAATATTTTTTTAGTTTATTCTTTATAGCTCCTGATGCAATTTTTGAGATATTTAGCTCAAATTGATTGCACATCCCAAACGGTTGCCAGAAAGAAAAGATAATCCAAATAAAGCCATAGCCTACAAGAACATTTATAAAAAAAATAATTTCATCTAGCTAATTACAGAGAATTGTTTTTTATTTTATTTTTTCTCGATAAGGGTCGGTGATACAAAAAACTACAAGAGAACAAAAAGTTTCTAAATAAGGTAGAAAAAAGTATCACCCTGTAGATTTTGGCAAACGTTTGCCATGTGCATTCATTTAGCTTCTATTGCGTAACCTATATACCAAATTTCAGCTAAATCCCTGAAAATTTGCATGAGCTATAAAGAAAAAACTAAAAAAATTTTGAAGTTTCAACACCCTGTAGAGCGGTAGAGTAGAAATCAAACGAGAAGAAGCCACACGGGTTATCGTTTGTCTCACTTTAAATGGTAGGGACGCAAAGAAAAGGAAATCTGCTTTCTTTGTCAGCGCTGATGACAGTGGCTTCTTCTCGTTTGATTTTTACTCTAACGCAGCGTTTGCGGACCTAAAGTTTGTTTCACGAGGGTTTGTACTAACGTCATCATTTGCCTTCCTTTTAAAACCAGGGACCGTATTCTCGTAATCGGGGAACAGCGTTCTCAAGAGAACGATTGCTCTGTCTTTGTCAGTATTATGAAAATAACAATATGGGCGACTGAGACAGAGCAAATGTTCTTTTGGGAACACTGTTCCCCGGTTACGAGAATACGGGCCCAAGTCATTCAAAACAATTGATTGTGTCAAAAGTCAAAACACGCCTAAATTAAAATAAATCTTTTCTTTGGGATTAAAATTACTATTTCGGTCTCGCTGTATACAGGGTGATTTACGTAGCCCATGCATCAGCTTGCAGGTGGATTAGATGCTATTTCTACTAATCCACCTGCAAACTGGACAATTTCTAATGCACGGGCTACGTAAATCACGCTGTATATATGCGTGCAGTCACTGGGTTTATATATTTTAGGATAACTGAATGAACTCTATTCTTAGTTTAAAATTTTATCACAAAACAATAATTGCGAACGTGCTCTATGAATTATTCTACGACAAACCCTTTTTTCCAAATTATGACGTCATCGATGACGTAAATACAAACCTTCATGTAACGAACTTTATGTTTGTTTGAAATTCCCATTGAGGTAGAATACTAAGGAGACGCTGTCATCATTTGAATAGTGCAATAGATAAGGGCATCGGTAGGCGTGGCTGATTGTAAGAACAATGCCACTTAAACAGAGCCGAACTAAATGAATCCAAGACTCAAAATAGGAATTCTGGGCTTTAAAAATGTTTCCCATATAAAAAATATTCGGCTGGAAAATGCGGCCCTGATGTAATTCTGACGCGTTGTTATGACAAAAGTGACAGAATCTCAGACAGAAGTGTAGTAACAATATGGCGGAAGTGGATACGCTTTTTTCTCCTCATGTCGCCTCCCTATTATTCTACCTCAATGGAAATTTCAGACATTAAAAAACTATTTTTCAAAAAAGGAAGGCAAATGATGACATGAGTATAAACCCTCGTGAAAGTAACTTTTTTGTATGCGCGTTATTTCATTTCCATCAAACCTCACCAATAAGAAAATGGTGCTGTAGCACCCCTCAAATTTGGAGCCTAGTTGCGCCTATGAACACAATATATACATAATTGTGATACATGCCAGCAAACAAATTTCGATAGGCATCCCCAAGGTAAAATTTTTATTATCTTATCACCTACTCCAGCTGAACCTTTGTAATACATTCCGAAGTTGGTATACAGAATTCCGAACACAAGCCAAATTTGGAGCAAGGTATCCACCTAGCTAATACATCCCAAGTAGCACATAATATGGGGTAAACATCGTTTTTCAGTTGGGCCAATATTTATTCATTTTTGTTGATAAATCAACACAGTACCAACATTGGGGCAACGTTAGTTTTAACTATGTGGAAACAATATTTAAAAATAATCTTGTACCAATATTGTTTTCATAGATTAATTAACTCTTCAGTAATTTGAATATTGGCCCAAGACTTCTCACTACAATATTGATTTATGAAATATTGGCCAAATATTACATTTTATATTATTGAAACAATATTGTAATATAATATTGATTCAATATTGGCATTCAATTTTTTATTGATATTTAAATTCACTTCAAAAACTTTGTACACCCAATATTTATTTCCAATTTTTTCGCAATATTGATACTTTTTGAAAAGCCCAATGAAGGGCCAATATTTACATACTAATTTTTACCAAGGTTAGATTTTCTGAATTGAAAATGTTGGTCCAATATAGGGTATTCAATGTGCGCACTTGGTGTGCCGACCAAAAAATAGATGGAGACTCTGTCTTCACTTTACCTGTCTTAAACCTGGTTCCAGGATGAAGCCAAAAATTGGTTGTTTTCTCTCTGCGGGACCCTGGCGGGACTTAACCATGCTGATGACTTGTGATACAGCGAAACGGGTCCACGGATGGTCCGGCAAAGAGAAAACACTTCTTAGTCGGTCCTTATAATTGGTCCGTTACCTTAATTAAATATAATATAAAGCCAAGATTTACATACATCTCCGGGCCAATATTGGTAATTTCAATTGGCTCTATATTGCATAAAGTTCTTGATATGATATTGATTATTTCTTTTTGGGCCAACATTTGGTTACGTTATTGTACCAACGTTGGTATTTGTTTTTGGGTATATATTGACATACGTTCTTGGACAAATATAGCAGAATGTCCACATCTTTTATTGGGCCAACATAGAGAATCTGACTTGGGCCAATAAATCGTAGGTATTGTCCCAATATTGGCCCAACATGGGAGTGCTACTTGGGATCGTTCTAATCATAATTTGTCAAGAGGCATTCTTTATCATAAAGTCTTCTAATAGAAAATCGTCCAAACTTCCGAAAACAAACCTTCATTCGTATTTTTTTCGACTACAGCAGGACGAGTTATGCAGGGTGAGTTTTTTAAAGTGTTACAATGCGATATCTCGAAAACGATTTAAATATTTTCAAGATATTTTGATGACGGTCTAAGTGAGACATATTTCACGATATTTTTGATATATTTTTTTCCACCCCCTTTTGAGGGGTGGAGGGTAACTTCGAAATTTCAAGTAGAATGAGTAATCTGAGTAATAAAATAGGCATGTGCGCTAATTGCTCTACTGGTTACGGAATTATGACTAATTAAGTTAATACATTAAAAAACTTACCTAGCCTAATTTCTAATTATTTATAGTCTATTATGCCCAAGGATTTGTTTAAAATGCTCCCCTTCGACTCCCAAACACCAAACACTTTCTCACTCTCTTTCTTGAATTGTATTTCGTACCCGCTCTAACATTGCAGGTGTCACTAATAGGCAAGCAGAACGAATTCGATTTCTCATGTTATCTGGAGTTTTAGTTGCAGAAGTCATTACCAACCATTACTTTGTGTTTTCTAAAGCTCCATAAAAAAAGTCAAGAGGAGTAAAATCTGGAAAACGAGCACTCCAGTTGACCGCACCACTTCGACCAATCCACTGATTTTCAAATATTCGATTTTATTAATTACGGGCCGGTATCGCAAAATGGGGTCCTGCGGAAATCATTTGTCTCACACCATCTGGATATTTTGCCCTGCCGGACCCATCTTTGTTGATGGTAGGGATCTTTCGTGCATCACATCACTGATACACGGGAGCAACAGTTTCATGTCGCTTTCTGAAAGATGGCGTTTCTAGCTAATACCAAATTCCAAATATTAACATCGACATTGACCGACCCAAGTACATTGTGCAGAAAAAAGCCTTTTTTATTAAGTAGGTTAACATTTAATAGGCGTAAACGCGTAAAATTACTTGGCTCAAATGAATAAAGCTTTCAGTTTATATTGGACAATTCAATAACTCAACCTAATGCCGTAAAATATTGATAAACCCTGCGATAATAGAACGTCCTGTAGACTGTAGATAATGTTGGCAAAAAAGATTAACATTATAACCCTTGTCCCCAAGAAAGAGTTGGGGGAGTTTTATACAGCAATTTAACGGTTATATAGGAAGTGTTCCATTCAAATAAAATGCATATATCATCCTGTCGACGACACCAGACAATAACTTTGTAAATATTTGACTTCCCAGTCGGGATTTTTCGTATTCATGACCTCCTCTTGTTCGGCAAAAATTAAAAAAATCTAAATAAAACATAACGAGCGTCCTTTTGTTTTTGTTATATATCGCAGATCGCGAGCGGCCATTGTTTCTGAATTTATTGTTTCGACTCTCTCCGTCGTCGAAAAAATCATAAAAAAAATACAAAAAAAAAATTCGGACCAGAACAGTGGCCTTTGTAGCTCCACGTCCGACTTTTTCAGCTTCGAAAAATTGATATTGTTTTCTACGACGAATTATTGCCGGCCAAGCGTGTTTGAGATGTTTATGATTTTTTTTCTGGGGTCTGAGCAGGGCCCTGCACGTTTTGCATTTTTATGGCGCCTTGTTTGGCTTAAATGGTTCGGATATTTTTTTTTGCGTCCTCCAAACAGGAAACGCAAACGACATTCGATCGCTTTTATGAGTTTTAGTATGGAGCTTCTTGAAATATATATTTCCACGGGACATAACACATTGATAGGTTTATTTCATTCAATTAGCGAATTAAAAATGGGAAAAACAAGAACATTGATTAGCTAATAATATCTTCGACCAAGTTCCCAAACGCATAAATTATTCATAATTTGCACTAATTTGTTCGTTTTAAATTTTTTGTTTAATATTAGGTATAAATTAAATTATCGCAAAGCTATGTCCATAAATCGATAAAAGTGAGACTAAATTTAGGACTATGTATTTGAACTGAGAACGGGTGTTCCGGTTAATCTGTCTCGGATGTTTGACAGTTCAAGTGTTCCAGAACTATCCAATGTTGATCCAATCGGTTTATACTCTGTGGTCGGGGGTAGTAGTAGACATTAAGGTTAGATTTATTCACAAATTACTCTGGACACCAAGGCCGTGGCGCCATCTATTACCGGTGAGTTAAAGGAGTGACATTTGATCATTTTGACATCAAGTAAATAAACAATTAAAAATAAGTCGTGAAGTATAGTTGTGAAAGGTAATAGGTGTTTCCAAAGAAATCACAAACCAGTCAGAGCGTTTTTGATTGGTCCAAATCGCCAACAACCAGTTTCCTGGCTATTCTCTTATTCTCAGCCAAAAAAAATCTCTGACTGGTTTGATTTCTGTGGAAAAAGACCTAATATTGCAGTCGCTTGAAGATAAAATGTTGTATGCCATTTGTCCCATTCTGTCCTTCGCTCGATTGTAGGCCTCCGCTACAGGTCGGCCTTCAAACGTTGAGCTCAGCACAAAAAGACCCACTTCTAGGCCTATATTAGCATAGATAAATATTTCAAGTCGAGAAGTTCCTTTTTCAGGGCCAACACTATCTTTCTAGTGTTTCAAATTAAAAATATTTGCACGCCAGAAGGGAAGTTATTATGATAGGGGATAATAAAAGAATATACTAGATGAGTACAATAACAATAACACAAAAATATATTTGAACAGCAATCACGCCTCGACCATAGTTTTCTCATGATGAATAAGGCTCGGTATTGCCAGCCAATTATGGTCTCAGCGGTACGGTAGGGCTGGAGCAACAAAAGTAAAGGAACTGGTCCTGGTTCTTGATGAACAATTCAGGAGATAATATTATTGGAGCGAAATTTTTGGTGTAAGGTTTACAAGAACTTATAAATTTAAAAAAAGAATCAATATGCACAGAAAAATTCAGTTGGGGGAATAGGGATACAAAATAACTCCCAAATAGATATCTAATTTCAGGTACAAATGCAATGGCTTTACCATCAATTTATATTGATAAACCTAGCGTAGCATAAGCTTTAAGTAATTTTTAGAGCCCAGGACCATACTTTTTGTTTCATCTACATTTATTTTCAGTCTATTTTGGCATAGCCAGTCATACAGACGACCCAACTTTCTATTTCATACATTAGCTATGTCCATAAATCAATAATAGTGTGTCATCCGCAAACAGGCCACTCATTGTCAAGTGTGGCCACTCATGGTCAGTGATGAAAATCTGTAAATACTTAATTCCAAAATGTTGGCAAAATACTAAGAAAAATAGTTCAATTGATTAGGTACCTACTTAGGCATTCAAGAGTTCTTTTTTTTTTTCAGCGCTATCAAAGCTTTAAGCCAGAGGCCACCATCGGAACAGCTGTTCACGTTTTGTCGTTGAAGTCTTCTTAAATCTGATTGGAGAGGATGCTCATATCCCTTATACGTCATCGTTTGGCGCGTTTCAAGGATTTTCAATTTTTCCACTTTTAAACTGCCTGTAGAAAATTCATTTAAGCTCTTAGATAATTCTTCTCGGCAAATATACCCGAAATAGTCCCTCATTTGAGATTTTATGCTTATATTACGGACATATTTAAATTTCAGTGAAAGATCCCATTATAAATAAAAGTGATCCAACAACCTTACCCCTATGACTAACTCTATCTCCTGACATTTGTCTGATAAGTATTTCCACATTCTTTGCTGTCATTTTTAGTATTATCGATGTTTTTATCATAGTAATTTATCTTCTGTGTTCGAATCTTTGGAACAGCGTCGTCTATCCATTTTTTCTAATCCCACCAGGCGCTCTGTTCCATTGGCCAGCAAAATTTTTTGTAAGCTCTTTCATGTGTTTTTTTATTATTCAGATTTATCCAACGGCATATTTTGAAGTTCTAGCTTTCAAGTTCAAGGATGTAGATTCATCGAGTGATTCCTGAATGGCTTTTTTTACAAAATCTGTCTGTGTACAATTTGTCCACGCCTGTTGAAGTTCAATTCCAGTTTTCCACAAGTCTACTATTATTCACTCTGCTCATTCAAGTTTCCCCTGTAGCCAGTTTCTATATATATTTTGACTTAAGTATATTTGTGGCTACAACCCGTACCCCCATAATTTCATGAACACCCTTGATAGTCCAAGTCAAAGTCATTGGTGGTTATACAATAATCAATAAACGAAGAAGAAGCATTTGTAGATGGCGTTTCTCCGTTCACAATTTTTTCATATCCGGAACTATTTAACATAACATGGTTTTAAGTATAACTAACCACCTCAACTACCTAAAACTATATATCTTACTATTCATCTACATATACATTTTGCTCAAAAACTCATTAAGTGCCAAGCCGTTCATCTTTAGTATTCCTAAGCAGAAAATCAATTTAACCCCATAACATTTAATTAGTTGGAACTGTCTTAAGCTGAGATTATTTCTGTGAAATCGATTTCGCATACACCTAGTCACTTCTCAGACCCAGATGTTACACTGGCCATAGTCACACGATATTATACATGTGAAAGCCCACACACGATTCAACTATGCAAGCTTCAAAGTTTTAATTGACCATAAAAATGTTAATCGAATTATAAATTGCAAACATGCACACACCACCCAACAAGATGCCATTGCCAAACTGCAGCAGGCCATAAAAAATATTGTTCTAACGACCATCGACCATCCTAACTGGGTGTTAATTTCATTTCAATGAATGCATATCGAGAGAAGTGTAAGAATGTGGTTGACCAAAAGAATATAAAGAGGAGAAGGAAGTCCAAAATCACATTTGTTTATACGCATCTTAAGCACATATTCTTACTTATGCTCTAGAAGATGCTTGGTATTATGAAAATTCACAATACTGTGAAAAAAGTACAACATTTAATGACTATTTTGTTACCCAGTGCATGGGAAAACGAAAATATATGAAAAATGTGGTTGCTTTGGTTTACGCTATATAACAACAAATACTTTCGGAAAAGAAGGCAAGAAGGTGAACAAAGGTATTTTTTTGGTCCATCCTATATTTTTTTTCAAATTTTAGTGAAAGAAATTTATATAGGCTCTTTCACTAATTTCTGAAATTGGCATAATTGGATAAAGCAACTAAAAATATAATTTTCTGCACCCTTACTTTTGAAAAACTTGGAGTCCTTGTTGAGAAAATAAATAAAAATTAAAACTCTCTAAATAAAAACACGAAATTTATCTGCACTACGTCACAACTTGAATTTTGACAGTGTGGCCACTCATTGTCAAGTGCATGGCCAGTACTGAAAATTTGTAATATAATTGATTCCAAAATGTTAGCAAAATACCAAAAAAAATAGTTTGATTAGGTAGGTACTTTTTGTGCTTTGTCGATGGAGTCTTCTTAAATTTTATTGGTAGAAGATACTCAGATCCCTTATACGTCATCGTTTAGCGCGTTTTAAGGATTTTAAATTTTTCCACTATTGAACTGCCTGTAGAAAATTCATTTAAGCTCTTAGATAATTCTTTTACAACGGCATATTTAGAAGTTCTATCTTTCAAGGTTGAAGATTCATTGAGTGATTCCTGAATAGCCTTTTTTAAAAAATCTGTCTGTGTGCAATTTTTCGACGCCTGTTGAAGTTCAATTCCAGTTTTCCACAAGTCTACTATTTTACACTCTGCTCATTCAAGCTTCTCCTGTTTTGACTTATAAGTATATTTGGGGCTACAAGCCTTACCCCCATAATTTCATGATCACTTATGATAGTCCAAGTCAAAGTCATTGATTGATATAATCAATCAACGAATAAGAAGCATTTGTCAATGACGTTTCTCTGTTCACAATTTTTATATATCCCGAACTATTTATCATGGTTTCAAGTATAACTAACCAACTCAACTACCTAAAACTATATCTTACTATTCACCTATACATTTTGCTCAAAAACTCATTAAGTTCCAATTCGTTCTCCTTTAGTATTCCTAAGCAGAAAATCAATATAACCCTATAACATTTAATTGGTTGGAACTGTTTTGAGTTAAGATTATTTCTGTGAAATCGATTTCGCATACACCTAGTGACTTCTCAGACCCAGCTGCTTTTACACTAGCCATAGTCACACGATATTATACATGTGAAAGCCCAGACACGATTCAAATATGCAAGCTTTAAAGTTTTAATTAACCATGAAAATTTTAATCGAATTATAAATTGCACACACCACCCATCAAGATGCAATTGCCAAACTGCAGCAGGCCATATAAAATATTGTTCTAACGACCATCGACCATCCTAACTGGGTGTAAATTTCATTTCAATTAATGCATATCGAGAGAAGTGAAAGAATGTGGTTTACCAAAAGAATATAAAGAGGAGAAGGAAGTCCAAAATCACATTTGCTTATAGGCATATTCTTACTTATGCTCTAGAAGATGCTTGGTATTATGAAAATTCACCATGCTGTGAAAAAAGTACAACTGACAAATGACTATTTTGTTACCCAGTGCATGGGAGAACGAAAATATATGAGAAAAGTGGTTGCTTTGGTTTACGCCATATAACAACAAATGCTTTCGGAAGAAAAACGACAAGATAGGTGAACAAAGGTAAAAAAGCAAATGAAAAATGCCAAGCAAAAGAACATTCAGGAATATCGCAAAGAAGAAATGGTAGAATCGACAAAAAGCTGAAAGATTCCAAAAAGAAGAACTTGAGGAGAAATTCTAGTATAGCAGAAAAAAGTTATGAAGAGCAAAGAGCGAGCCTAAAAGAAAAGGAAAATAAGGATGACGCAAAAATCGGTGGAAGAACTTGCATCAGAGCAAAAGTTCAGAGGGCACAAAAAAAGTCGAAACCAAATATGCACTCCATGATGGACAACTTCTTTGAATTTAGATCCGAGCTATTTATGCTGATTGCTACTTTCCAGTATCGTTATTAAACCTGAAGAGCATGCTGGACCATCAAATATGGTAACCATAGTGATCTATTTTTGTTTTCAATGTATTATTTGATTATTTTCACTCGTTCCGAAAAATTATTTTTTAATATTATTTATGTGCTACGACTGAAACCATCCATTTGCTCTTCAGGGCCGATGACATTTGCGAATATGCCAATAACATGACATTCATGCATAATTTAAAACAGGTTTTGACTGAATAGATTCCTAGTATCTGAATATCTTCGATAAACTCTACCTCATTTGCAAAAAAACTATCTTACTATTTATACCCTTTTTTTTGCTCAATCATGGGTTTTAAAAACTGCCAATTCGTTCACCTTTAGTAGTCCTGAGCAGAAAATCAATATACCCCATACGATTCAATCAATTTGAAATGTTTCAAGTTAAGATTATTTCTGCGAATCAGAAATCGATTTCGCATACACTTAGTCACTACTTAGTCTCAGAGTTCATACGATATTGTATGTGAAAGCCCACACAAGATTTTACAATGCAGGTTTCATGGCTCTAATCCAGAGTTTTCTATTAGGAGTTTTAATTAAATTATAAATTGAAAACATTGTACACACGACCTAACAAGATGCAATGAAACAAAAGCATACTGCGGAAGTTGGGTTGCCAAAATTGCACCTGAAATCAGTTCGATTTGCGGATTCTACTTATTTATACAGCGGCAGAACAATTTTACATTGGCAGAATTGTATTATGGCCTTGAGCTAGAGGGCATGCATGCTTATTTTAGTGTCATACAATACCTTCCTCTTTTAAATTGAATCATAATATTATAACATGGAATAATAAATCAAGTAAAATTCCAGTGACGTTTTATTATTCCCTGAGCACTCCAAAAAGTGTAAGTATCTAAATATTGTCATGAATATTTATGTCAATAATTTAGAGACTACTCCCTCACAATCAAATAAACTAAAAGCGAATAAATCTTGGAAAAAAGAGGGATAAAGTGCACCCTTATTTTTCACCTCCTCAGCGCCAGGATGCTTTCCCCTGCCTCGCCGCGACGCCGGCATTTTGCAACTCAAACTCGCAGTGTTTACTTTTAATCTTCATTGTTCAAACTTCAACCGTTTATTTGTTTTCTTTTTCAAAAACGGAATAATAATTAAAATTATAATTGTGAAACACGGGCACTAAACAAAAAAGCAAATATTTGTGCTTCCGCTGTTGGGCGGAAATTTTTACTTTATAATTTAGATTCTCGCCCGATGTAGGTATAAACCCCAAAAGGAATAATTCTTTTTCATTATTTTTTTGTGGCTTTTGTTTGTTATTATTTTCATTGGTTATTGTACTGAAAATCAACATTTTTTATTTTTAACAGTGTTCCCATGACCCCTTAGAGCTAGTATATCATCGAAAACGTGAAGACCGATTAGATCAAAAAGTCAACATTTTATTGATTATAAGCCCTGTTAACGGGTATTCTCTCTTTAAAACAAAATCGATTCATTTGTCTTTTTGTCTTGGCGTTTCTTAATGTCAAACTCAATGTTCACAAGAAGTGTTGTCTATAATAGCATGCCCTGATTCCCAAAAGTCATTGCATTGGGAAAATATACATAGGTAAACGTGGGTTGAAATATCACTGAACATCGGAAATTCTAAATGTTGGTCGATGGAAAGGTTATTATTTGTGACTTTCATCGAACAAAATGTTCAATTTAAAAAAAAATATATGGAAAAGTAGAATCATGAATATAAAAAAAAAATATGTTGGTAATGCTACACAAACAATAAAATAAAATGGGTAGGTAGGTACCTATTTTCTATAGAGTGAGATTTAAAATAAATTTTCTTTAAAAAGGTTCGCTTTCCACCAAATTTTTTATTCTTCTATCTTCTATCGCAAAAAATAAACGAAAATAGCTACCTACTAGGAAATCACAACAAAGTATTTCCCAGTGGCGGCTCGTGACAATCCAAACTGGTGAGGCCCATGGCCCATCAAGTTAACCCAAACAAACCCAAACAAAATTTTCAAGTGTTACGCCCAAATTTTGACCCAAAATTTCAATAAAAGAACATCTCGGATATTTTTTTTTGTATATTTCTAATGAAAATTTTCATTTCTTACAGTTGCAAAACAACAGCAGTAGGTACATAATTCTTATTTTAATACAAATATTGAGTTTCAAATTAACAAAATAAATTCCAAAAAACAGTTTTTCAACCCGCAACAGACCAAAATAAAAAGTATGTGCCAATTAACCAATTAAATACTTGTCTCAGCAGCAAGAGATGCAAGGTTTCTTATGAACAAGCCCAAAATTGTGCGCCTCAATGCCTATAAAAATTCGCTATCGTCTCACCAAAGTCTGTTGAACGGTTGTGGTGGGGAGTGCCGTGGCATCGCTTCGGCGTTCCGTGACGCACATGAGGCCAAAATTTTTGGGATTGCTATTTTATTTTAATGCTGTCCGGCAACGATTTGAGAGCCTATAAGGATAAATAGGTAGAAGCGCGCGCTAAATTCAAGAAATAGTATTATATTTTAATGAAAATTCGATGTTTTGATTCTTTTAATGATTGAAAATAGTTGAAAAACGTTAAATATTTAATGAATATTATTTCAAAATTTTACATCATTATTGTAATTTTTTCATGTGAGGCCCGGCCTCAGTTGCTTTATACGACGAGCCGCCACTGGTATTTCCTTTAGAAGGATTCTTGAAAGTAGGAAACATTCCTCACACAACGCGTAGGGGGAAATTGAAATCATTAAGCTGGAAACTATTCGTATAAAATTTAGAAATATAAAATGTATTTCAATTGCTAACCAGAATAGGTCCTACCATCATTGTTTTTCACCAGAAAAATCAAATAGGTAAACTAATTACTGGCAGAATAAAGAGCAACCGCGTTTCATTTCAATTAAAGTATATTCTTCTGAATTGAACGTTAATTTTTTGAAGCTCGTTAGGCGAAAAAAAAAATAAGCGAACAAAAATAAATTGGCACACACATGTCGCGTATAAAAGGAACAAACGTAGGGACAAAGCAAATAATAGAAATTTAAAATTCGATTCGCTAATGAATCTTTTTGGATTTTTTTTATTGTTTGTATGGGTATAACGCAGTTGATATTTGAATAGTATATTTAATTTGGATGACAAAAAATTATTCTGTGTACGTAAAGATAATAGTCCATGGAATTGGTACATTCCACCTTGCATGAAAAAATGAGGTATTTCTGATTTTCTGATATCTTATGAAGTGGTAATGAGTGTAATGACAAATCCGAGTTTTCTACCTCGAAAGCCCTCCGGATCATTGTTGAATATCACTAAAACCGCTAAATTTTCACCTTTTTTTTTTTTCTTTTTCTCTATATTTTGCTATACGGCAAAAGTCGTTATGTACAATTTTGAAGGAAAGAAAATTTAGAAAAAAAACTAGACTAATTTGGTCCTTGTAGGTGAAATAGTTTCTAAGATACAGCTTTTTAAAATTTTCCATAATTTCGAGAAAAAAAAAAAAATTCAGTTTTGTCAATATTGATAATATTAAGAAGAACCAATTTTCCAACAAACGACACTAATTTGGTATTTTTAGAACCAATAGTTCTTGAGGTACAGCTGTCCATAATTGATGAGGTCCAGCAAGTAAATATTTTAAGAAGGGTTTGTAAAATAAACTACGACTGTTAACGAAATAGGCATTTTTAAATTATTTTGAAAACCATTGTAGCAAACATCAAATTATAATTTGATTTTTTGTAGTATGAAATACTTTATTGTATATAGGGTGTCCGTTTTTCGAGGGCAACCATTGGGATATAGAAAACGCTAAGAGATATACAGATGCGGTTGAATTGCACAATTTCTTACTCAACAAAACGCCACTTCGAAATTTGGAATAATCCGAATATTTCCGGATTTAGTGAAAATAGTGCATTGGAAAGAGATAGGGTAGATAGTCGTGCATTCGACGCGTTATTTTCCATTGAAAAAATATTTATCAATGGCGAAATGTGTTACTGCGTTCAGGAGATCAAAAACTCCGAATACAATTAAAAAAATGCAAACCTGAACTTAAAAAAATAAAGTTGATGATCGGCCAAAGACGACACGTCGGATTTCAAATTTGGCTACACCATTATGTAGAAGAGAGAGGGGAGAAAATTGCCCCTATAAAGTGAAATGTATTTCGAAATATCTTTCCAGATGAGCCCAAAAAAAAATGAAAACAAAAACTGCATTTTTTTTTTAATTATGCAAAACTTTAAATTGCTGTATCTTAGAAACTGTTTCACCTACAAATACCAAATAAATCTCGTATTTTTCAGCTTTTTGTTTACTTTGAAATTGTACATAACGACTTTTGCCGTAACATTGATCCTTGGTGGTCAAAATTGACAAAAAGTTAAAAAAGGGTAAAATTTAGCGGTTTCAGTAATATTTAACAATGATCCGGAGGGCTTTCGAGGTCGAAAACTCGGATTTTTCATAACCACTTTATCACTAATTTCATGCAAGGCAACACCACATTTTTAGTACGATTTCCATGAACTATAAAAAAATATATTGTTCATTTCCGGATGTTATTGGTCCATTTATAAACACACAATCCTCTCATAAAATAATTTAATTGAAATGATTATTAGTTGCGATTTTTATTCTCTTCTAATTACAGTAGTTAGTTATATCTGCAGAGATGCACTCATGAATTAAATCATTGAAGTCTATAATTTGAATTAAAATCACATCGTAGTCGTCAAAGGTAGGTAAATAATTGAACAGGCAAGTCCTTCCCAAAGTTAATTATAATTTACAATGTTGTACAAAGCATCAGCTTGGCTCAATTTGCGTTATTGCCAGGTGCAATTCAGTGCAAATTGAAATTTAATTATTGATTCGGATTCTTTTCGCAAATCATCATTAAATTGAAAAGAGGCCATTGTCTGGCAAGCTAATCTACTTTTTTTTGTACGCAACAGGCAATGTAAAAGTCAAGATTGTTGCCATGAAACGATATAAAGGCGACAGAAGCCCCGGTATGCAGAAGAAAGAATATATGTAATGTCCAGTTACATATTAAATAAGTTAGTTAATTTACAGTCTGCAACTGCCTGAACCAGAGCAGCAAACTCCAAAATTTAATTAAAAAGTTAAAATTAGTTTTTGTTGTAATTCACCATTTTTAAATACTTCTCCTTTTGCGTTTATACACAATCAAAACTTTGCCGGGAGAGTATAATTAAATGCCCAGTGAGATAAGGACTCTCAGGGCTTCCATTTAAATTGCTATAATAACTGTTATTGCCTGTGCTTTATAATTTTATTGACTTTTATTTCGGTCGTCTCCTCCTCCTTCTCGTCCTTCTTTGATGCCCTTCGGCGAAATTATTAAATTTTAATTAAAGCTGTTTTTATTCAATTAAGTAAGCTTATTAATTCTATTTTGCGTATAAATCGATAATGAGACATAAATTTTTGTTTGAAAAAGTAATATTGGCTTTGTTAATTTATTTGGGTATTAGATAATAATTTTGCAGGCGAGATGGAACAACTGATTACTATAATTAATTATAGATTCATGTTTGATTTGCCAGTAACTTAAAGGACATTTTTTGTGAAAGTTTCGATAACAGAACGATTAACAGACCTATTCAAAAT
This sequence comes from Ceutorhynchus assimilis, assembly GCA_917834065.1. Taxonomy (NCBI): domain Eukaryota; kingdom Metazoa; phylum Arthropoda; class Insecta; order Coleoptera; family Curculionidae; genus Ceutorhynchus; species Ceutorhynchus assimilis. Next base: position 24,556,043 of record OU892277.1, on the reverse strand, counting down.
ACACTCACGTGCAAAAAAAAATGGGCCATCTATTCATTGTTTCAAAGTTGGCTGTATTTTTGTATCATTTTTGGCTATTATTTTACACTTTTGATCATATTGTTTTTTGTTTAACCCATAAGAAAACCCTTGTCAATAAAAAATCAAAGGTGTTAACCATAAGCCAGGAAAATAAGCAAACATAGCCAACTTTCAAACAGTAATAGGTGGCCCATTTTTCTTGCACCTGACTGTAATTCATCCAATCGAAAATCAGTTCATTGCAGTATTTGTCAATGATATGGTTATACATATTTGTGAAGAAAAACACCAAGTCGTGGTCTCAAAGTTTTAATATAACGGTTACATGTTTCGCCCAATAATGGTCTTCATCAGACCTTAAAGTGAACTCTCAGAGTGAGTGTTTCCAACAGCCGCATACAATTCAATACATCTTTGCAAAAAACTTTAAAAATAAGTTATGAAAACTATAAAAATAAGTTCCACAAAAGTGGAACATGTACAGCTTCGGGTGTTTTTCTTCACAAATATAATTAAACACAGGTGTCTTTGAGCCATGAACTATTTTTCGAATGTTATGGTGTTGTGGCTTACATCAGCGTAAAACTAAGATCTACGAGTTTTATGTCTGTAAGAAATTGAGAGCTTGAAGCGGAAAGCATTTTGTGTATTAAATTATGTGATTACGGTGTAGCACGCGTTTCGTTCACATTATGGAATTGGTCTACAAGTTGCTCAAAGCTGGACTGGTATTTGGCAATTTGAGAAAACATGATGTTTGTCTAAAAGGCTGTCTAAAAGGCTCTCAACGGTCGTGCATATCTGAAGAAAGGTGCAAAGAAACAGAAGAAAAGGTGCAAAGAACCAGAGTGCTTTGTACTTAGCCCAAAAAATACTATTGTGCCGCGCTAATAGACAACTTGGAGACGCCTTAAACCACTGTACTGTTACGTAACCTTTTATTATTATAACCAAGGTTATTGTAGGAGATCGCTCCTTTGCTATGCTGCAAATTGCTTTGTAGGAAGCAGGTCTTTTCATCCACGATGGAAAATAGACATGAGCCATATTCCTAGACTGTGGATAATCCAGTCCCAGTCGCCAGTGGTGCAACTTCTACATTAGGGTTGCCAGGCGTCCTGGATTTCGCAGGATGTTCTGGATTCAGGGTCTTGCGTCCTGCGTCCTGCCGGAGTTGTCCGTAGGACATCAAATGTCCTGCATTTCATAAAATCCTTACTCTTAGAAAATATTTAAAAAAAAATTACCTACTTTTATTTCTGCTGAGTTGTTTTATAATTTAACGTAAGGCGCGAAAATGCACCCGCGCGGTACTCCATGCGAAGATTCACCACAAATTCATCAATAGGAACGCGGCGTACGCGTAAGCGGCATGGCGTGCATCATTTTGCGGCATGCGGCAATCATTTTACCAATCATAGAAGAATATAAGCGCAGAGCGCGATCAAGATCTTGCAGCTCAAACTCTTGGGGGTGGCGCGTGGCGCGCATTATTTTGATAATTCCTCCTGTTCTTGTAACAACTTGTTTAGTGTTTATTGTTTATTCAAATTAATTTTGATGTTCTTGGTAAGTCTGTAGGTCCATGATTATAAGTGAAGCCATGCGCCATGCCATAATATAGGTATGCAGTTGGGTCGAACAAAGGCTAGTTCAGTAGCCTTCAATGTTCTAGGCCCCTTTTCGATAATCTACATTGAAAGAGCTGCGTACCAATAACACATTTTTTGGAATTTCGACAGATGCTTCAAATCACGGTAATGACAAACTTTTTCCGATACTACTTAGATATTACGTACCGACTGAAGGCATCAAACTATGTCTTCTCGACTTTTTTGAGGATCTCGATGAATCCGCCAATGCATTATTATTTAACGTATTTTTGGGTAGGTATTACAAATATTATTTTAGGAAAATGAAAAAGTCCTGATTTTTTCATTACTGTCCTGCATTTTCTCAACACATGTCCTGCGAATTCAATTTTCAAACCTGGCAACCCTATTCTACATCCATGAGCTCGGCAACCTCTTCATCTAGCTCTTCATAGCCAGTAGCTGTCTATGCCTGGCCTGGTTTGAGTATTGACGTTTCTTCCGACGGAGGAGTATTGCTCCCCTCTCGGCTGGAGCCATCTCTTTCTAAGGCGCAGCTAGAGCCTTTGCCTTCGCCACGAAATTGACGAGGGAGACCCCCGCATGCGCTTTGTAGTTTTGTCGTCGCAAGACCGCGGACGAAGCCTCGTCCACTCCAAAAACCATGAGCATCCTGTTCGGCTTCTCCTTACGGTGATACATTCAACATAGGTTCGTCCTGATGAGGCCAGGATTCTGTGGATTCTGTCTATTGAGACGTTTAAAGATGGTGAAAGGTCTCGTCTGGAAGTCCCTGGTCTGCCGCAGCCATCTTGACAACCCTGGGAATGTACTGCAGCACTCGCAGCGATGCTCCTTCACAGGGTTCGACCCAGGATCGCTGCCTTCCGATACATTATTAACCTTTATTAGTTGTCTAGATTTATGATTATGGCCCAAGACCATAAAAATTTCGGTGATTTGTGCGTTTTCTTCTCGATAGATGGCAATGAAAGAGTTCGGAAATTGGTTCCAAGAGCAGGTACATATTTCACTAATAATTTGCATTAATTTGCTCGCTCAGCACAAAAAGACTCACTCCTTCATCCAAGTTATTTTTATAATAAAAAATATTAAAAACCGAAAGGGTATTCAAATGAGAAGAAAATGGATCGATTTGGCCCGCTTAACCTTCCTCCGTGGACAACGACACTTCAAATCCAAGTTTGTAAAATCCTGTGGATTGCTTAGAGGTTTTAGCGATAGAGCGATACGTTCCAATTTTTAGGTTGAATAAAAAGCAGTGTGGATTGGTTAGCGGATTTACGCGGCGACAGCTAGCTCACGTCTCTCCTAATGACATAAATAACTATTATGAGTTACCTATAATCTATATATTTTTCGGAAGCGCAAAATAAGACAAAAGAGATGAGAAAGACAAATCAACGCCCTAAGAGAACAACTACGCCACTGCATGCAGCGTGAAAAGATTTCATGAGAACCTGTTTACAGCTCTTCGATAACTTATAAGATAGCGGAGATACAAGAGGTGTCTCAGTGGCGGATTTAGAGGGGGGCGCGCGCCCCCCCCCCCCTATTGAGCGACGCAACAACGAAATTTTTAACGAAAACACAAACATATTCATCAAGCATTATCCAACATGAAATTCCATATGGTTTTTGCTATTTTTCCAAATTTTTAATACTTTTAAATACGTTTGGCAGCAGCGAGCTGGGAGCGAATCGACTGCGGATGACGTAAATCCGCACCAACTTTGAATTTAATCTATAATTGAAAATTCCAATTAAATTTAATCTCCGATTAAATTAAATGTTGATGTCAAATGATAGTTTATGAAAATCCAAGATAGGAATGTGAAATCGGTTTTCCTCCGTTCAGGTTTCACAGCCTGTCATAAAGTTGCAAAAAGTCAATGTTCAACTGTCAATATTTCCAAAACAGTTGAACTTAGGTATAGGGTATATCACATGAAATCTGCTCAGAATTTTACGTAGAATCCAAATATGCAATCACATACAGGGTGTTTTATTTGAAAAAAAGAAAGTTGGTCTAGATAGCAAACAAACCAGAAGTGACACAGGCAATACGTTTAAGTAGAATTGTGGGAAATATTAGGGACATAAAGCTACTTGAAATAATTCATCGGTATCGGTATCCGTAACGCAACTAGATACGTTGACAAGCGAAAAGGCTGTTAAAGCGCTCCCTGTTCCGGTAAACGTAAACGCATTTCATAACCTAGACATTTTTGTCTCAAAACTTCGGCGTTTTTATATCTAACCTTAAAATTGTTATTTTTTTTTTGCGATAGAGAAGCACTAAACACAAGAAACTCAAGAAAGTATAAACTAAACAAATTAAATCAATCCGGAAGAAAAGGGAGGTTATATTCATTTGAAATTTGACACATGCGTCAGGAATGTCAAGATACGTTACCGATACGGATACCGCGAGAGGGCCGTAACGTTACGTTGTACGTACGGTATCTCGGCCTCCGTATCGCTTCTGCACATGCGCAGTACGATATCGATACGGATACCGAGCAAAAAATACGGAAGCTTTATGTCCCTAATTTACTGAGCAACTTTCATTGAGGTCACTTTTTCGTATACGAGGTAATTAGAAAGTTACAGGTATTATACGCGACTTTTTTGCCACTCTGTATATTTAAGTCGTTTTTTTATTATTTCTTATCTGAGCCTGAGGCCCTGATGGATCGCCCCCCCCCCTAGAAGGAATCCTAAATCCGCCGCTGAGGTGTCTCAAACTCCAAGATTCTCAAAAACACCTTGTGTCTCAAGATAGAGCATATGATGGCAATTCTTTTACGGCATCTTTTATTTCAAAGAAAAGTAATCCACGCTCGCGAAAGCTGCATCTTTCTAACTTCAAAAGCAATCAAGTAGTGTTCTCGTCTCCACCCAGAACCAAAATACACCCACAAGTAGCGGTAGTCTTCTCGGAACTTAAATACCTATTAGGTCTGTATTAATTGAAATATCAACGCGACCCGACCGGCGATTTTTTCCATCAACCCCTTTTAGCTAGTCGATGGAGAGAAACTGTGACAAAGATCAAAAGAATGTCATTAGGTCATTATATAGTAAGTATGTAAAGTGGAAATACCTACCTATAATGTGAAAATCACTGAGTTGATATGTACAAGTTAATTTTGACCAACTTTCTAATTTCCAAAAACCTTTTATTCATAAATTAACAAATTCCCCAATGACCCCAATCCCATTCCCAGTAATAAATCTCCAATATACATCTCCGCCCACCACACGAAACTCCTCTCCGCTCCAATCCCATTGCTCTTGCCTCCGTCCTTCGTCAGTTGCCGTTGCTGGTCTTGCATTTCCCTACTTTGTGTATGACTCGCGAGTAAAAAAAAACTAACATCCAATTTGCGCGCTCATAGCTCATATGCTTCCCCTCTTACAACCGATCCGCGAACCAAACAAATCTAGGTAATAGATTTGAAGTCAGGGAAAACGCGTGGCAACGTCGCATGTACAGAACGATAGGAACGATTCCGTAGCGATACGTCCTATGCACGTCTGTCTCGTGACTTCTCTGAGCTCTGCGAGTTTTCAAATTTCAGTTCGGTTTAGTTTACGTTTACGCTTAGACTTCGCGCGACATAACCTAACTTCGCTCTACGTTTCACGTTGTGTTCGCGGATGTATTTTCGTCAGTCTCGCGCCGGCTTTTATAATAGGACAATAAAATATTATTGAACGAGTTTTTCCATAGTGCATCCTAAAGCAATTTGATTTAATGTTTTTTAAGGTAGTTAAAAATTAAATTTTGTGCCCACAAGTTTTTTTTTGTTTTATTTAGGAGATACTTTCGTTTCATAGGAAAATCCCGCCTTACTCACGCATTCGCCAAATTGTAGTTAAGTTTAAATTACGAAATTAATGTGTAACCTTTTATTAGTGCGTCTTTAAATGTAGTGTCCTCCAAACTTCAAATTCGTGTTTTTGTTGTTACAGAGAGCCGAAAACGTTGACCTATCGTTGAGTATACCACAATCAAATTTTCAAGGAAACGGATACGACATGGGAGATCAGGTAAGATTTATTCGAGGATTTATTTATTTAATTTTGAGAAGAATAATTAATTGTTGCTCTTGGTTATTTTTTTTGTTTAGATAGGTCGCTAATTGGCAAACAAAAAAAATAAATTTAGAAAAAAAAAATAGATACTTACTTAATTTACAAAAAGAAAAATTATCTTTCTGCTTGCGCCGATACTTTTCATGCGAAATTGAGGCGAACAGTCTAGGGCCAAAAACAGATTTTCCTCCATAGAATTTTATTTGTCTTCAGCTCAGTCTTCAGGTCATTAGCAGGTACCTAATTACCAGAACAACAATCAACTTTTGGCATTGTGCAAATTTGCTGGCATTACCAACCTGCCAACTGGTAAATAGGATAATTTTACAGTTTCAACGAAAATATGACCAATTGGATATTTTTTCGCTGTGTTGGCAACGTTGGACCTTCTCCAAGGTAGTTATACCTATTCCAGTAAACTTGAAAAGCACGGAAAACGGCAGCGAATTTTTTTTTTAAGCAACTGTTAATTAAATTAGATTGGAATATATTGATATACATATGAAAGTTACTCCACCGACAACATAAATAGGTTCGTGAGATATTGAAGGACATAGGACGCGGATTTTGTCATCTCGCTTCCTATCGCTCAAAAGTGAAAATCACCTATTAATAGGGCTGCCATTTATGAAATTTGTTACCTAGGACAATTTATACAAAAACCCCGGATTCTAACCCCTCAAACCCGGAAACCACCACCAGGGTAGCCCACCTTAGGCGCCGCCAGAGGCAGAAGATTTTTTTGGGTGTCATGCTCAAAAAAGTTTATTTCAAACCTTCGAGAACCACCATTATTTTGACAAAACAAATCATTTTTTTGGGGTTTTTCATAGCTTTCACCGAGCTCCAAACATGACTAACGACACGTGAACATGAAACTTGAGTCGCGCACACGCGGGCTAAATAAAACTGATGATGTCGTTTGACGATTTCCATGATTCTTGTCAATTTCGCGGAGCTATTCGTGATTTTTTTCAAGATGCCGTAAAGCGTAAAACACGGATAATTTCAAAAAATCCCCCCGGACGTCCCCGGACGCCTTTAAAACTAGGACAAATCCGGGGAAATCCGGACGGATGGCAGCCCTACCTATTAATAATAATAATAATAATAATAATAATAATAATAACGTTTATTATGCATCAAAAGAAATTACATAAAAGGTAACATTCACATAATGTGTTCTTCCATGCTACCCGAAAAAATAAATAAATAAATAAATAAAGAATTCAATGCCTATTGTAAGCTACGCTATTCCAGCAGAGAAGCCTTGTACTTCTTTTTAAAGTTTACCAGTGAACCTGAAATCATAAATTCATACACCTCTGTATTAAGTAGTTGTACCTACCTTTCGGTAGGTTTTTAAAACCTTCGGTTATATGCGAGGGGTGTGTCACTTCTGGAATTACATGTACATTTTCTTGATTGTATTGTGGATGTCACAGGAATTCGCTTAGTAGTCATTGGAAGTTTGGCAGTCAGTGGCGGAATTCCGCGTAGTCGCTAGAACTCACTTGGCAGTCACTGGAAGTCGCGCCGTAGTCGCTGGAAGTCGCGCGGCATTCATTGGTATTCACGACAATTTTGAGGAGTTTGGTCGCGGCATTTGCAGTCACGCTTTTGATCGCGAATTTGATGTGTGAAATATTTATATAGAATCCTCAATAGAAACATTTGTTTAGTTGCTTGACATCATATTTGAAACGTAAGTGACGTAGTAAGCAACATGAAAAACTTGTAGGAGCCTGAGCACAGATATTCAACACAGATGAGCGTTTGGAAAATAATTTCTCGACATCTTTTTATAATGATGGAAGCCAAGAAAATGAATCACAATCCTTCGGACAATCCACAATTACGCACATAAAAAATTTAATTCATACTTGTTCTAGTAGTTTTTTATCTAATTTGGGAGACCTTTCAGAAGACTTAGAAATCCAACGAAAACGATCTCTAGCTAATATAGACAAAATGGCAGTGGTTTGTGGTATTAAAAGAGGGAAATCCATGAATACGATGCCCAGACTCCAGAGTGTGATTTTGTTATTGTTAGTTTTGTCTTAATACCCACAAAAAAATGGGTTTGCTCAAATTTTAATAGGCATATCAAGACCCATTTTTCTCAAGCTAGTAAAAAAATCACAAAGACCAAAAAGGATCCTCAAAAAACTCAAGCATTCTCTCATACCTCCAAAAAAGACCTTCATCATCGAGCTCAGTATCAGAGATGCCATCATCATTTGACATTTCCGATTAAATCGTCAGTGTTAGGACCTCTTATTATTCTGCCTGGATCATCCGAAGAATCATCTGACCCCTTGATTAGGTACATCAGGAATCATCCTTGATAACATTGATGAAGATATACTGGAAGTTGGTTGAAGAGGACGCTTGCGAAGATCTAGAGAAACTAGGTGGGAATCAAAATTTTGTACATGGCAGAACAACTAAAGATGAGATGGAAGACAGTTGTTCTGCCTCAAGAAAAAACCCTTTCTCGTTATCATTCGACACCCAGAGGCACCATTACTAGGAACTACCGATTAAAAACACAAAGACTTCTTTCTCTCTCTGCAATTTTAGAAGACCTTCTAATTTCTTTATTAATCAAGATGTCCAAAAACGAAAAATACTTTCTATAGGCAGTTTTTCAAGGAGAATCCAGTGACATGACCAATTTTTCTCCAGATGCCTCCGATTTCGGAATATTGACCAAAGTTGTATTTTTTTTAAATGGGACACCCCATATATTGTTTTTTTATTGAATAACTCTTTGTGAGCTAATTTCAATGATATAAGGTTTAATACCTTTACCTTCTATAGTTTTGGAGAAAAAAGTTAATTCCGTTTTTCCATAAGAAACAATGAGCTAGAGAGAGGTAGGTCATAAATTATGTGTTGCTTATTTATCACCCCCGATTCATAGTTCAAATCTCGGTTCAAATTAAAAAAAAAATTAGCTGAACTGAAAAATTTAATTAAGAAATAAGAATTAAGAAATTTGTAGCCGATTCATAGTTCAACTATCTCTTTCTAACTCATTGTTTCTTATGGAAAAAACGGAATTTATTTTTTTTCTCCAAAACTATTGAATGTAAAAGTATAAAATCTTATATCATTGAAACCAGCTCACAAAGAGCTATTCAATGAAAAAATAATATACAGGGTGTCCCATTTGAAAAAACACAACTTTGGTCAATATTCCAAAATCGGTTGCACCTGGAAAAAAAAATTGGTCATGCCACTGGATTCTCCTTGAAAAACTGCCTATAGAAAGTATTTTTCGTTTTTGGATATCTTGAATAATAAAGAAATTAGAGAGTCTTTTAAAATTGGACAAAATTTGAAAAGTGCCCTGTATTTCCTAAACGCATCAAGTTAGCCGTGATTTGTCTTCGCCATTTTTTTTCCCCCAAAAAAAGAGTGTGCTCCCAGATTTTTGATATCTCTGCTGGTTTTTGATATAGCCCATTAAAGTATCGAAAATGGGCCACCCTGTACAAGAGTCTGTGGATAGTGGATGGAACTTTTAAAATAAATATTAGTTGTACTAGCGTTTTAGTTATTTCCTGATTTTCTCTAAACACAGTTAAAAAAAAAAATATATATATATTTTTCTCGAGAATTTTCTATATAATTGATTAACTGATGTCTAAAAGTTGGAGCGAAATATACGGAAATTATTTAGTTCTTCGAAATTACATGGTATATTCTAGTAAAAATAGTATAAGAAGTAGTGGTAGTCATACTGCAGTCACAGAAAGTACAGGCATTCATTGAGAAGTCATTGACATTCAGTTGTAGTCAGTAGAATTCGAGGTAGAATTCATCCCCATTTTTGGCAGTCTATGGATTTTTTCGGCAGTCGCAGGAATTCTTTGGCAGTCTTTGGAAATCAGATAAATAGGTTTTGTTTTGGAATTACATGTACATTTTTTGACACAGTGACACACCCCTCGGTTATATGCCATGATATTTGAAATCGTATGATGTTTCTCAGACAAGACAAGAGTTGAACATAATACATAATATTTATTTTTATTACCCAAAAAAATATTTGGCATATTAATAGGCTCAATATCGTTCTCAAGACATGAAGTTCACCTAGGTATATTTCGCTAAATTGTTCTCCTGTTCTATGGATCAAACGACAATGACACCCTCGTTGACACCTATATCATGTTTTTTCTTTAAATAAATCGGCACCCTTTCCAAAACATAATCAGTATTGGTGAATTTACTCCATCTGTTTGAACGCCATTATCTAGCTCTCAATGAGATGGTGGGTTTATACAGACACATACCTTACATAAAAGATAATTTTCTTTCAACCAGTAAACTGCAAGAGATCACCTGTTTTGTTTTCTCTCTTTCAGAGGTGCTTTCACTTCCCAGTGATCCACTTGAGTTACTCCTGAGCAGCTCAGTAGTGCTCCGCAATTACTTCCGTTCTAGTGTCCAGTGTCAAACAGTTGAACTACTCATTTCTGGTATTTCCTCCCTCGTGCACCTACCTTTATTTCGGCGTTTCAAATCATTTATTTTGTTCCATTTATACTTATGTGTTTACACATGTCAAAGATAGTAGTACATTTCAACAAAAAAAATCACAAAGTAGCTTAAAATTTATAATAAGGTAGGTAACACTTTCTTAAATATTATATCATTAAAACAATTAAAATCTCGATTAAAATACATTCAAACCGAGATTCAAACACTTTGAAATAAAACAGAATTCAAAACACTTTAAAATATATAAATTTTGGAGCACATAATCCTATTTATCCTAGTAATAGCAATTTATTTCCTTCCCAAACAAGTGTGGAGTTGCTGAATTCTTCTATTGAATAAAATGCACATTCAATTAGCAAGTCTTTAAATTTCCTCTTAAATTGGATTCTGCTAAGATTTTTTAGAGGTTCTGGAATTTTATTGAAGAAATTTATAGAATGATATCCAGGGCGATTTTGATACCTATGTAAACAATGGTAAATAGGTTGAAGGTTATTTTTATTTCTTGTGTCATAATCATGGATATCACTATGCCAGATAAATCTGTCATGACTCTCCCTGACATACATCAAGTTCTGCAAGATGTAATCACCTGGGAAAGTCGAAACTTTGAGGTCAACATAAGCTTGTTTGCAATCATCTCTGTATTTCAATTCTGCTATTATTCTCATGGCTCGCCTTTGCAAGGCAAATACTCTGCGGGAACCGCTTCAGTGGCCCCAAACCAATAGTGCATAATCTAAGTGTGAATGAGAGATAGAAAAGTAAGCTTGTTTCCGAATTTCAGGAGAAACACACAATGACAAATTTCTCAGAAAAAATTCATTTTTGCTTGGATGTCATTTCGGTGTGGGCATCCCACAGTAATTTCTGATCTAGTAAAACTCCAAGAAACTTGATACTGTCCGTCACTGCCTCAGTTCTTTTCAGTGAAAAAACGAAGTTTTGTGTCTTAGCTTCGTTTAGGAAAAGTTTATTTGCTTAGAACCATTGCATTTGCTGTTTATCTGATACTGTGTTATTAAAATTAACAATTTGTTGGCGATTTGTTAAGTACGACTTTAAGTATCAGTTTTATGCTGTTATTTGAAAATTTATAGTGGGGTAATTTGTCCAGCAAAATGTTGTGAGAAACACAGTCGAAAGCCTTGCTCAGGTCACAGAAAGTAGAAACTATGTACTGAGAGCTCTCAAAACCCTCCATTATATTCTCAACCAGCTGCAAAACTGCCAAAGTTGTATTTCTTCCCTCTCTAAAACCAAACTGATTTGCATTGAGGAATCCTTCACTTTCCATATGTTCAGATATCTGAATTTTAAGATATTTTTCAACAATTTTTGATATGAAGGGTAGAAGAGATATGGGTCTGCGACTCTGGCAATTTTTAGGCAGTTTGGGAATGTATTTTGTTTGATACACATGTTGATCAACTTTGGCAACGGTATAAGCAACAAATTCTTGACACCCTTTATCAAGTTGATATTAAGATTATAGATGTCTCCGCTAGTCTTGTTTTTTAGGCCGTCAATCACCGTTTTGACATCATTAAAAGATACCTCCTTGAAAGAGAATTCACGTCCGTCAATTTGTAGGTTTTGTAAGTTATCCATAGGATTTATATCTTAGATGGAAATTTGTTTTTGCAGATCTATGCTATACTAACAAAGTAGTTATTAAAGTCCTGTGCATTGATGTTGTTGTTGTCTGTATTTATCTTATTAGTCTTACCCCGAAAATCGTTAATAATCTCCAACATGCACCTGCTTGGATTTGATGCGTTTTGAATTTTCCGATCATTATATTTGATTTTTGCAGTTTTCATTGCCTTTATATAATCATTCCGAAAATTTTGAATATAAGCTTTGAGTTGGTTATTTGGGAAATGTTTGTAAAGATCATTCAGATACTGCAAATGTTCACGCATGTTCTTTAAATCTTGGCTAAACCAGTCAAAATTATTTGTATGCTGTGCTTTAACCGAGGATTCAACTTTATATATTTTTTGTGAGAACGAATCATTGAAAGCGGAATTAAATTTTAACTTTTTAATCTAGAGGGCGATGAATTAGTTAAAATGCTTAATTTTGCTCCAAGGAACTTGGGAAAATTTGTTTTCATCTTATTTCGTATTTTATATCCTCAACAGACCCATTTAAAGATAGTAGAAACGCACTTTTGGAATCATATCAATTTTTTCAAATGGAAAGGGTATGGCTCATTAGCATATTCTGAGAGAGCATTTTCTAACGAACAATTTAGTACCACACAATCGCTAGTTTATTCAAATATTGAACTAAAATTTTCCAAAAATATTTAGAATGCTAGGAAAATTCTTCATTTGAGTGATGAACTAGTGATTGTGTGGTACTGAATTGAAGAAAGAAAGAAAGAAGACGCTCTTTTGAAATATTGTAATGAGCCACATCCTTTTCATTTGAAAAAATTGAGATAATTACAATAGAGATCACGGCACTCTAGATTAAAAAGTAAAAATTTGAATAATTTGAAGATGAAATGTCAAAAAGTGACAAATGAGGTGTCATTATACTCATAATGTAGTTTTCTATTGAAATGAGGAAAAATATACCTGGCGTCTCATTTAAAATAAGAAAGTTCTGGTCACTTCTGGTGAAACCGGAAGTGATAATAAATAATTGAATATGTCAAGTAATGCAAATCCGGGCCATAAATAAACGCACCAAATTTCATTTGTTTACTTGGAAAAATAAAAAACTTATAGGGGTGAGCAGGTTTTGAAAAACACCCGGTATAGTGTCCAAAAAATAGCTTCAAAACTCTCCACTGCGTGGTGGAGGACCCTTCAAGGAACCCCAGAAAAATAATTTGAAAAATCCGGTGGCGTTTTTAAGAAAGTTATTTGCATTTTAATATTCATTAAAATTTGCAACACTGAAAATATCCAGTTGACAATTTGTCACAGAATTAAATTAAATACCTACCCATCTAATTACCTGAAAAATTCGAAGGTGACTAAAAAATGTTGTCAGATCAATTTTTTTTGTTGTAATTTAGAAATTTTGCAATTTTCATACTGCTTTTAAAGGTTAAGGACAAATTTCTATAAACCATTGTTACGAATAAAAAAAAAACCTAACAATTTGTATGAAATATTGCAATTTGCAAAAAAAAAACAAAAATAGGAAGTTGAATTTCCACATTTACCTCTTAATATTACCAAGAATGCTCGAGAAGGATTTTTTTAAATTATTTTTCTAAGGTTTCTCAAAGGATCCCCTACTACGTAGTGGAGAGCTTTCATGCCATTTTCCGGACACCCTGTATTTATGGTTTTTATTTTAATCTTGTACCATAACCGAGAACATAACAGTAGTCCAAACTGCCACAGTGAAAAAGCAGTTATTTGAAGAGTGAAAAATCACAGTAAAGAGAAACCATGATATTTGGAAAAATATGAAGTCAAATATGAAAAAATATGTTGGAAAAAAACATTTTTTGAAAAAAGAATCACCCTGTATTTTTTGTGTGAATTATTGGGATGCTTTCTACATACCTGGTCTTCGGAACTAACTTCCAGTTTAGCCGAAAGTGCTTATGCTTTAACCCTTTTTTTTAAATTGATTTGCCAGTAGTGACTGGATAAACCGAAAGAGGAATCTGAAAATAAAGTAGGTACAGTCCGTCGTCTTTAATCTGATACTCCAAAGAAATGTGTGCTGTAGGATCCATACGTTAGAACGCCAATGGTCGCCCGAGGTCACACCTGTTTTTGCCATATGCTACACCCCCTGGCTCCTCATACAGAAAGTGTCGGATTAAAAACGGCGGACAATATGTAGAAATCACACCATTAATTGTCAGTATTAAAATTTACAAAAAATGCATGGTGATTCTTTATTCAAAAACTTTTTTATGGACATTTATTTTTTTTATTTGACGTTCAATTTTTCTCTGATTTCATATTCAAATAGCCCAGAATAATCCAATAATAAAGCTATGAAAAATCCAATTTGATTGTAATCTCTAGACTCGCTCTCGACGAGACGAGACCAGAAGCCAGTCTCGAGTCTCGCGGCTTCACTAACTGTCAAGTTTCTCCTAAGATATGGTACTGGTATACCGTTTCCAAAATCTTGTGCAAAGAACTAAAAAAATGCCTCATGAGTCTTTTTTATGGAGAAGTCAATTTTAATTTGTATTTTCCACTATTTTATTTTAATAATCATATCATAATTTATGATAGTAATCATATTGGCATGCTCTGCATAGTCTCTTCACCGTTCAAGTCATGGTTAATTTGAAAGAGTAAAAATTGTTTTGGTGTGAATGGCATGTGTCTGTAATTCAACCGTGACTAGAACTACAGGCTTCACACATGTTGAAAATTTATGCTGTTCCAAACTTCTCATCTTTATATCTCTAGAAGGGTTAGGTGAAGGGCCCCTCTTAGCATAAACGTGACGGCAGTACCTATCTGTATTTTTAATATTTTACCTGCCTTGATACTCGATACCTACCAGCCTTAGGTAAAATATCAGTTTCTGCTTCGTTTGTAATACTGTGTATTTAATCATCTAGTTTAAAAAACTTGACACAAAGTTGGACTTTTATTTCCTATTAGTCTTATTATTAATACGAAATTCAATCGAGTTCGGCAAGTTGCAAGTAGGTAACAGTTGATAAGAGTACCTACCTAGATTTTTTTTTTTTTTTAATAGCTTTATTCATGACCCAAAAACAGTTTACAAACAAACTGGCACTAGGGCCTACATCTTCTAAACCAATTATTAAAAGTATACAACATGTTTCTATATAGACTTTGGAATAAATTAACGCTTAATTAATAGTGAGATCTATAGGTTACATACAATAACATATTCATTTTTCATTCTTCATTTTACATTCTTCAGTTTTCTATACTTCATTCTTCTTTTCTTCTTTTTTCTTTATACTTTTTTTTTTTTCATTTTTCTTTAAGCAGATGTTTTATTTTCTTGCACATTTTTTTGTAGTTTTGCAGGTTAACAATAGGTTCTGGAACTTGGTTGAAGATAATAATAGCTTCAAGTTTTTCCCAGTTCCTCTTCAATGAATTAGGAAGAGGACATATTTCGAGGCAAATTTCCTGCGAGAAAAAACTCTCGTTCATGATGCTCTTGTAAACCAGCAAAGTTTGTACCTTTTATTTTGCCACAAAAATACCAGCTAGGGACAAAATTTTGTAAGCCACGGATGACAAAGACTTGCTCCAGCTAACAGTAACTAAACTATGGAAAATTCTTCATGATATCAACTTAAGTGGAGAAAAGCAGAAGAGCAATTTCTTTCTTATCAATAGATCAAATATTATTGGATAGAGTCAACAGTACTTAAGTACCATCCAAAAATACTGAACGAAGGGTACACTAGGGCACATAATCTGGCAAGATAGAACTATCCTGAGTTCTCGACAAGAGTCATGGAAGGCTAGTCAACAAGACCAAGACCGCCGTCTTGAAATTGGGTCGAAAATGAGTTGATCAAGGCTTATTAGAATTTCAATCGAATTCTACTAAAGAATACAAATAAGGAATGACTGCTGATAACCAAATACATTCCCAAATAATTTTCCGTAATAGTGCAGCCAGTTATCATTCTAGGATAGTAGCTTTTCACAAATTGATGAAAACAGCCGTGGAAGAGATTTAATTGTGATGGAAACATGGTTAAAAAATAACTTTTGGAAATTGTTAGTCACAGTTTAAAAGATATTTCATTGATGAGATGGCAAAAGATCGGGATTATTGTACACCGTTTAGCCCCTTATCATTGTGAGCGGAAGCCAATAGAACTAAAGGTATCGGCAGCATTGCTATACCTAGTTCTAATTCTGATCGCAACATGAACAACGTATTGTCTTTATTATAAAACTGCATACTTTCCAATCACGTCGATTTATTATTAAACTATTCAAGATTACTAAGTTTTGGTCTGTAAACATCTGTTTCCGCTACTCGACTCCTCGAGACACAGCCAGCCAAATCCTCAGCCATCCCATCTGGCCAACAAAAATGAAGAGGGAAATTGACGTCCCAGGAGCGCCTCGCGACGTTGCCAGAGTGTATAAAATTTTCTTTCAAATTTTACTGCAAGCAAATCAACTTATTTGTATTACATATTTTATTACGATAATATTGATTTGTTGTTTGAACGAACAAATCGAGCAACACTTTTTATTTATCTAAGTATTGAGTAAAAAAAAAGTGCATTGCATTCCTTTGGGAGTCCAAACACGTGACTTTGCCTACGAGCTGCTTTCCAGAGCCGTATTCCGGAACTTGCTGAACTTAGCGATTTTACTGAAATTGCGTTACGAAACTCGCTTTTAAGCTGATATCAGCTACAGTGCCTCTATACAAGACAGTGGCGACAATAGAGGGTCTCATTTTTGATTGGCTACAGAATATCCGCCTTGTTTTGTTGAAAGTTATTTGTATTTACCATTTGATCCTATGGAAATTTAGGGAATTTTGTGTTTATATATTTTTGTTTTTGTTATTTGTGCCTGTTATTGACTATTTTGTGACAAAAAATTAGAACAAAAAGAAAATAAAGATCAAATACATTATTAAATAAGTTTGACAAAACATGGCGGGTGGGCGGAGCTTAGGCGCTAAAGTTATTTGTGTTTACCATTTGATCCTATAAAAATTTACGCAATTTTATGTTTATATATTTTTGTTTTTGTTATTTGTTCCTGTTATTGACTATTTTATGATAAAAAAATTAGAACAGAAAGAAAAAAAAGAAAAAATACATTATTGAATGAGTTCGACAAAACATGGCGGGTGGGCGGAGCTTAGGCACTATTGTCGCCACTGTCTTGTATAGAGGCACTGTAATACCATCCAGCGTGTTTAGCCGAATTTTTCAGTGTTAATCCTAGTACTCATAACTGCGAAATTCGCATTTTTTTGACATTGCTTCGACAATTTGACGTTTGATACACGCATAAAACGTCAAATTGTCAACGCAATGTCAAAAAAATGCGAATTTCGCAGTTATGAGTACTAGGCTTAATAATACGGGTTTTTTTTTTTTCACTGAAAACACTGACGGCAAGGAGGTGAGGCGGATTCAGCCGTCAGCGTTCCGAAACTCAGCTCGCTTGAATTTCGGAACAGACATTTTTAGCAAATTTTAAGTGTCAGTACTGTTCAGTACACCCCGGGAGCGCCACGCACTAGATTTGTACCGTTCCAGTATCATGACGTGACACGTTTGTCCGTACGTTTAGCTCGGGGGCTTAACGCTCCGAGTAGTTCCGAGCTCCACACTCCCATACTGGAAAGCGGCTCAGTAGTGATATTGACTTTTTTTGACATAATTCATGCTTCCGTTTTTCTGTCAGTCCGTTGATCCGGGAGTATTCCTATTGGTCCAATATTTTGGCGCCAAGATATTGGACCAATAGAAATACTTCCGGATCAACGGAGTGACGGACAAACGGATGCATGAAAAGTAAGCTTAATTATCATAGGCGTATTTTAGCGCGAGTTTTAACCCAGTAGTATAGGTGAGTTCGGCTTGCTCACTCTGTGTACTCCGAGTGACTCCATTCGCGCTCCAGCCGTTCCAGTATTGCTTTTTGGCGTATTAGGGTTGACTCCATTAGCGTTCGACTATACGGAGTGGAGTAAATGGAGTTCACTTCAAAAGTTCCACCTCGGAAAGAGAATTTTTAAGAGTAAGCATGCGCAGAAGTGGAATGTGTGAACTATCAAGCTTGTTGTGTTGTCACGTTGTTGTTGTTGTTAAAAAAAATCAAAATCGTTTATCTGTGAATGCGGGAATTGGTAAAAAAATCATAGAGTAAGATAATTGGTCTGATTTTAAAATTTATTAAACATGATGAAAAAATTTCCTTGACAAAGTTAACAGAGGCAAAAGCATCATATTATTCATTATTGTGGAGGAATTAAAGTTAATTTACAGTACACGAAAGACCAAAGACAAAATTGAAAAAAAAAATTGGAAACTGACACGTTGTAAAGTCACGGTTGACTGATGTTTTGAACAAAACCAATCAAATCAGCTGTTTGACATTTTTGCTCCGACCGCTCCGGTCGTTCGTGTCTTATTTTTACACTCTAATCACTCCTAGATCACGTGACAAAAATCTGTTCTTACTCCACTCCAACTCCGTGCGGAATAGCCGAACCCAGCTTAGAGCTGTTTTACACGGCAAAGTTTCTTCACGAAATTACTTACGAAACTGTTGCCGAAATATTTCGTAAGTCAACTTTTCCTGTTTTACACGACAAGAAAAACTTACGAAATATTTCGCCAATAAACTTTCGAAAATGTTCTATAGTTTTTGTGGGCGCGGCCGAGAAAATGCGTGAGTTTCGGCGCACACAATTACAAAATAAAAAGCGCATTCTTTTTCTTCGAGCCTTATGAATCCGTCATTGGATTTCTTATGTAATAGATAAAGATAGACTGCTTATCGGTGGGTCCACCGGTGAAAACAAGGGTTGCACCCAAAAGTTGTTTTCACGTGGCTCCGGTTTAACTAACCGGGTTACAAAACGGTTAGAGAAATGACATACCGTTTTCTAACCCGGTTACAAAGTACGTGTGAATACCTACCACTCGAATTTGAGCGGTATGTTGCGGTTTGTTAAACCGGAGCCACGTAAAAAGGGTTTATATAATAGGGTTGGAGGGAGAGGACCAGCTGGGCAAAGCCAAAAGTAAACAAAACTTTATTTATGATACTATACCGGTCATTTGGGTAACTATGACGTCATGAATCGTAGTATGTGTAGTATGATGTTTACTGGTCGCTAAAATACGTCTCAAATATATTTAGACGATTTCGCCACGTTCTGGTAACCGACTTTGGTTGGTAAAAAATGTATCAACCAATTTCGGTATGAAAAACAATGACGTCACGATAACTTTGGTATGTTAAATTGGGTACCGAGCTTGGAGCACGGTTATTCGATTTGGTAGCTTGTTAACTCTCTGTAATTTGGGGTAATTTAACCTCACTTTTTTGTTTATATTTAAAATTAAACACAACAAATCAATGAACTATAACCAAAAACTGGAATGCTAACACATAAGGACGAACGTGAAGCCTAGTGCGGCTGCTGCGGGGGGGATACCTGTTTTTGTCGCACTCATTATGTTAAATGGCGAAAATTGCTTCCAACACGTATTCCAATTGATGAAACCTGTGAAGGGAAATATGACAAAACTTTCGAAAACGTCATATGTCAGCGAGCAACAGAAAAAAACAACATTCCCCGTTGTGGCATCTGTCTTTCATGGCTTCATTTTTTTGGCAGATATGGCACTGTGTGCGCATTCCAGTTTTTAGCTATAGTTCATTGCAACAAATAAACACAATTAATTTTCACTATTGCCAATTTTAATTTCCAACCATAAGAAGTATTCAGTAGTTTATTTATTTTTATTATCTCAGGCATACCATCATTTACTGTATTCCTTTTACCCGTTGAGTTACTCGGAGCTGCTCAATCTCAAAAGCGTGAACGTTCCTTTTAAAGGTGCGTTAAGCACTCGAGTCGCTCATAGTGCATCCCTCTTCCCCCTGATGCACCAAATTTGCGGGGGGTGCAAGAAGCCCTTTTTGGTAATGTTAATATTGAAGAATAATAATATCTGAATTCTGTGTTCTGGAGTGACTCCGAGGAGGTCTATAACGACACGTTCGGTGTAACTCGATGTATAAAAGGAATACAGTAGTTGTATTTCTTTCAAGAGTTTGAAACACTCGAGCTACTCGCTACGGTGTTTAGTCGCCCCCCGGGCTGCGTTCAGATTGAACGTCGGGTGTCGCCCGAGCGCGTTCTGACCGTTCAGATTGCTTTGGGTAAAATTTACCCAGCCGTTCAGATTGTCAGTAGATTTTTACCGGACGACGCCCGGACGCACACTTTTGCGTCCCATAAAATAGCAAGATAAAATTTGCCTCGCATGCGCGTTTGTATTCTAACCTTAAATAATAAAGGCAAATATTGTAAATAATTATTTTTGCGAGTTATGGTGGGTTTATCCAAATTCTTCGTTATCCTCATCAACTCTATTTAAAAAAAAAGTGGCCTCTTTTTTTTTGTTTAGTTTGTGATGCTAAATTGATAGCAATCACTGACACTAGCACATCCTCGTGGTCCGAAGATGAAGCGTCCTCATCATTAAATAACTCTTTAAATATGAAGGAAGATACTATGGCTTCTTCCATAGTTAGTATTTATTTAAAAATTTTTGAAGAAAATGCAAAAATGTTAGAATCAGTGAGGTTATAAAGAGAGAATGCGTCTTGGCCGTTCAGATTGGGCGAATCGCCGGGCACACTCGGAGTGCGCTCTCTATCGGGTGCGCTCTTCACTGGACGTCGTCCGGACTCTTCAATCTGAACGCGCCCCCGATAAAGCGTGGTGCAACAAACACTTTTCGAAAGGAATAAGCGTGTGAAGCCCCGGAGCTGTTCCGGAGCTCCTCCTAGGTGTGAAAGGAATACAACTAGTAAATTATCACGTCATACACGTGACATTTGACAA
The DNA here is from genome assembly GCA_917834065.1 of Ceutorhynchus assimilis. Classification (NCBI taxonomy): domain Eukaryota; kingdom Metazoa; phylum Arthropoda; class Insecta; order Coleoptera; family Curculionidae; genus Ceutorhynchus; species Ceutorhynchus assimilis. Next base: position 24,535,245 of record OU892277.1, on the reverse strand, counting down.
ACCGGCCGATTTCGGCTGAAAATGGTATGAGACGTCACTGTTGTGACGAAGAGCCCACCTAGCTACCTAGCGGTTAACCAATTTACCTACCAACCAAAACGTCGCGAAATCGTCTATTTTGTCTATTATTCACAGCTGACTGCCTCTTATTAGTTGTATTCCTTTCAGGAGTTTGAAACACTCGAGCTACTCGCTCCGGTGTTAAGCTTAATTCTCACTTGCGCGAAATTCGCTCTTTTTGCCATTGCTTCGACAATTTGACGTTTGACACACGCATAAAACGTCAAGTTGTCGAAGCAATGTCAAAAAAAGAGCGAAGCAACCAATGAACGGCAACATGTGTATGGCCGACCAAATGTTAATTTTTCAATATTCGCCTTACTCAATCGTTTGGTGGTCTTTGGTATCCCACTTTTAGTATTTGGTGGTAATTACTTAGGCAGTAATTAACAATTCAAAATTTCATATGACGTTGGCCGACATAACCTGATTCTAATTTATTTTTTGGCCCATTTATAGTCAAATCGAACGGAAATCGTTTGGTGGTCACGAATTTACCGAATTTAACGTTTGGTAGTCAATAATATCGGAGATATTAATCAATTAAGATTGTTTTCTGATATATTCTAATTATTCGTCGCGCATGCGCATATATTATCTGTTTTTCATTGAGCCGCCTCGATCGCGGCGTTGCTTACCTATTCTATAATTTTCAATCAAATCAATTATTTCATTACAATCAACGAATAATTAGGTAGGTATCTATACTTACTCGAATACTGAAAATAGGTATACATCGTGATTTACTTAGCACGTGCATTAATAAGAAGTTTTTTAGGTTGCAAGTGGATTACTAGAGATAGCATTTGATCCAACTGCATCTTATTCACGGGCTACGTGAGGCATCCAGTAATCTAGTATCCAGTACAAGCAGAGTCCGCGACTCGCGAGTTGACACGCCACCGGCCCACCGCCAGTTCCGGATCGCAACGGCAACGCCGCGATCGAGGCGGCTCAATGAAAAACAGATAATATATGCGCATGCGCGACGATTAATTAAAATATATCAGAAAACAATCTTAATTGATTAATTACTCCGGTATTATTGACTAACAAACGCTAAATTCGGTAAATTCGTGACCACCAAACGATTTCCGTTCGATTTGACTATAAATGGGCCAAAAAATAAATTAGAATCAGGTTATGTCGGCCAACGTCATATGAAATTTTTAATTGTTAATTACTGCCTAAGTAATTACCACCAAATATTAAAAGTGGGATACCAAAGACCACCAAACGACCACCAAACGATTGAGTATGGCGAATATTGAAAAATTAACATTTGGTCGGCCAAGTACATGTTGCCCCAATGAACTATAGCCAAAAACTGGAATGCGCACACATTGCCATATCTGCCAAAAAAATGTAGCCATGAAAGACAGATGCCATAAGGGGGAATGTTGTTTCTTTCTGTTGCTCGCTGACATATGACGTTTTCGGAAGATTTGTCATATTTTCCTTCACAGGTTTCATCAATTGGAATACGTGTTGGAAGCAATTTCCGCCATTTAACATAATGAGTGCAACAGAAACAGGCTTCCCCTCCGCAGCAGCGGCACTAGGCTTCATGTTCGTCAATATGTGTACGCATTCCAGTTTTTGGTTATAGTTCATTGGAAGCAACAAACAGCGTTAAGACAACTTTCAATTTTTCATCAAAACTGTCAAGAATAGCGATTTCTATTTTGTAGAACCTAGTGCGGACTGCCAAGTAACAAAAAATGTGTTTGAAAAAATCATACATTTTAAAGGTTAAACATCGATAGTATCGATGTCGATGTATCGATATATCGACTTATGTTGTATCGATGTTAAAGTATCGATGTTTATTGTTCGATATATCGATGTTTTGAAAAAATCGATGTATCGTTGCCATCCCTACCTATTAATGATTAACGAATTTGGCAGTTTTGGAATTGTATGTGATGTAGATGGGGGAGTTAATTCGTCTTCTTGAATCTACCTCAAATGTTACTGGGTAAAGCTCCGGGTAAGTTAAACAATTTTGTTCAACTTCTGAGTGGACCATTTTTTGCGTACCTAAACTCATCTGTGAATTCAACAAAGCATATATTTGTTTATTTATTTATTTATTTATTTATTTATCTACTGGTAAATAACATAACAGCTCCACAATTTCAATGTAAAATTTTTAAACTTCAATATCAGGTAAGGGTGTCGTACCTGATAATAAGACGAAATTTTCAGGAATTATTAAATGCTTCAAAATATTAGGTAAGTATATTAGTTGACATCTGCAGGCCTACAGTTTTCAAGGAAATGAAGTCTAAAGTTCTGAATCTTTTTTTGGCTAAGCCTCAAATTTGAACCTCATTAACTAATATCTTGGAAACTGAGCTACGAAAACCAATTCAGCATAGATCAAAAAAGGATTTAATGCTCTTTTCAACAATAATTTATAGGTAATTATGTAAATTAATTTGCCAAAATATTATTGAATACATAATGAGTAATTATTATGCATGTGTCAAGAATTCAAAAGATTTCCAAAGCCAACAATGTGATTTTCTTTTGGATTTCTATTGCTTGGAAATTTGTAGCTTGGGAATGCTGCTAGAGTCAGAGCTGCTCTATCGATTGGTCAGGTCAAAATTGAGCAAAATTGGGAAATAATTTTTTTCAATATTTGGCACTTTCTTAAGATACCAACCGAAGTAACGACTTTTTAATTACTTTTAAAATTTTTAATTCTTATTTTTATATTAGTTAACATCCGAGTTAACATCTGAGCAGGCCTACAGTTACCTCGGATTTCACCATAATAGCAAGCATTTGTCCACCCAAAATTTATTCTTTTTGAAAGTTAGTTTGTTTGCAGCTGAATAAAATACTTGAATGAGTTTGAAATGGCTTTGGAAAAATGGAAGAAGTACAAATATTATTATACACCTCTAACAAACTTATAAATATTGTTTATTGATATTGACAAGAAGTAAATTGTTATGAAATTATATTTCATTTATAGATGTTAGAGAAAATCTATCAAAGGATTAGTTACAAATCTCTTGAAATCCATGATGGTATTTTTCAAAATTTCAGCCCATAGAAGTAGTTACACAATCTTCCACTATCAATTTTCATTGTTATGAAAGCAAAATGTATGCCAGAATCTTTTTTTCATATTTTTTCCATCTAATGGCAATAAAGATATCTCGAAAGATATTAAACTCAGAGAAGAGTTAGATTTGTTATGACATATATTCCTACTTATTGAATATCAAGTACAATTATTAATAGTAGTGATAATTCACTCGAAAAAAAAAAAAATGCCACCTCAGAGAAAACTTGGCCCATTTCTCATTTTCCAGATTTGAAAATATTCGGAAAAATGTGAGATGAGTATATCTACCTTATCTTTATACCACAGAAATTAGAAGCAAACTGAACTTTTCTATTCTTATTTGCTTAATGATTACCCCATAAAAGCCGAACAAGGCAATCAACTTATTGACCTGACTATTTTCCCTGTTCAAATCAATATTTTAACATACAATTATTTTACTCAATCTAAAAATAAAATATGGACAAACCTGGAAATCGGTTCATTACCTTTTTTACAAATTTAAGACTATTCAACGCACAAATATTTTCACTGATGTGACTGTTTTGTTTGCAATGGAACAATTTGAAATTTTAACACAATAATGGATTTGGGTATATCGGGAATGGATTTGGGTACATCGGGAAGGGATCTGTGCCTGAAAACTCTTTGAAAAAAAAAACACACAATAAATATACAAGCTTATCACCTATGTGAAAACGAAGTTTAGAACCAATATTGGTAGCAGCAGAAACTTTTGCTGAATAAAAATAAAGAAGTGATATATACCTGTCGAGTATATACCTATATCTCGACCTATATCATCCGGGGGTACCTATACAATGCAGGAAAACTAGTAACAAATTGAAAATGACCAATTTAATGATTTTTCAATAAGCGCTAATATATTGACAACATTTACGTTAAAACTACATAAGAAATAATTTGTAGAGTAGAAAATTGTCTACTGTGGGCGAGTTCGGGGAGAACCTCCACTAACCTAACATCTAAATGTTCCACTTATCTAAGACAAATCAACCATGATGTGTAGAAAAAATCTGTCACATATTTTATGTCGTTTCCGAACTCGCTTCTTTTTCTTGTTTCATCTTTTTAATTTTAATTAAAAATCGAAGATGATTTAATTTATTCACTGGCCCCAGCAATCATACATGCGCGCGGTCTATCGCCGCAGGGTCCCTTCAGTTGGGTCAGGTGCTCTTATCATTGAACTCGGCGGGTAGAATATTTAATTTGTTTTTTTTTTTTAATTATTGATTCCATTAAATAAAATCTAAGAATAAAAGCGCTCTGAAAAATTCATATTTATAATGAATATTTCGAGGAATATTCATTTTGATGTACTATAACATCATAATAAAAACCTCACTCCCAAGCTCCTTTTACAAATTTAACATTGAACATGTTCACAGCAATCATAGCTGTCTTTTCGTAATATTGAGAATCAGTGTCACAGCAAACTATGATTATAAAGGTATAGGGCTTTCATTCCAAAACTTGCCACCTACCATGTTATCTGCGTAAAGAGGCATATTTGTGGAAATCGCCGGAACACGTCAACTAATTTATTTGGGAGGGAAGGTTTTTCACGTGAAACTGGACTTCCTTCCTTCAACCCCCTAACCACCTACCACCCCAAAATTTAAAAATGAGACAGGGGGTCGAGTGATAGATCATTTTAAAGGGCTGTTTAATCTGTACATTTTGCCGTCTTATTTTTTGAATTTGACCTCAGTGTTGCAGAGTAAAACCCATTTCAATGTTTAAAAATGGCTATTTATCTTTAAACACACCTGCTTCTTTACCTACCTTTTTATTACAGCAACAAACAGGTAAACAAGCAGGTGTGTTTAAGGATAAATAGGCATTTTTAAACATTGGAATGGGTGTTATTTTGCAACAGTGAGGTCAAATATATATTTAGATTAAACAGCCCTTCGAAATGATCGAAGAGGCCAGGCGACAAAAAGAAAGAGAAGAAGATAAACGACAACAAGAAAAACAAGACGAAGGGGCCAGGCGACAAAAAGGTAAAAACAAGAAGAAGCTCAACGACAAGAAGAAGAAGAAGGTAGGCGACAACAAGCAGAGGCTAGGCGACAACAAGAACAGCAAGCAGACCTTGTACAACTGCAGAAAATATTTCAAACCATGCAAGGAACTGTCGCTAACCTAGAACAAAGGATTGAGAAAGTAAAAGCCGGAGTTAAAGCCGATGTTCATCAATTAAGACAAGAAGTTGAGGACCATCATTACTAGCAAAGTCGTGAGACTGCGCTGTGACAATTACCTTTATAACCTTTTTGTAGCAAGTGCTCTGTCTGGTTACAATCAGCCCTTCCTTATAACTGTAGCAGGTGTTCCAGGTTACAAACAGGTCTTTAGCTCTTCTTCTTTCTTTCTGACCCACAAGTGCGCTAGTCTGGTTTTAATTTCAAGTCCTGTATGGTAATAGGGCACTTCCTTTTATCTTCCTTAACAGCCAGAATCTAGTATACTAAAGCCTAGAGAGAAGAACTCCTAGAGCTTTAGACTTACAAACTACTCGTTTTATATGCAAAGCCATTCAGAATTCTTTCAATTCAACAAATATTCACTACTCATTATTCCCGCCAATTATTTCCTTAATTTGACTCGGCCATATTATAGTTATGACGGCAAGTATCTCACCATTAACTAAGCTATTAGCCTCAAATTATTGCACCAATTGTTTTGGCAATAATCATCCCCTGATCAGCTCAAGGTGATCTACCAGTTTTCTTGCCAATTATTTCACGATTTAGCTCAAATTAGTGCACCAGTTATTGTCTTGCTAATTATCCTTCTGGCAAAAAATTGTCACGGATTCCACGGGTCTCCACTTATCGCTTTTAGTGAACTTTATACAACAACAACAATATTTTAACTGATTTACGACTTACAAACTACGCGCTTTATATGCAAAAACATTCTCAGTCGACAAATCACGACACGACAATCACGTAAATGCTTGTTTACTTGAATCGCAAAATAGAATTCCTGAAAGCTCACCCGGTCCTAGAAATGAACAATTTCACTGGCCTATCCGCTGCACCTATGCAGTTTTGTAGCAAACATATTCCTTTGTTGATAGGAATTAAACAGAAAACGATAGATGTTTGATGTAAGATGACTAAAATGAATAGAAAAACCTCTGAATGGATCTGTTCACAGCCTCCTACACTTAACAAGCCATGAAGTTAAAAAGGCAACACCGCAATCTTACCACCAAGTGGTGCTGGTGCTGTTTGTTTTTATAAGTATATATTTTTTATTTTGTTAATAATAATGACAAAAAATGCATCATTTATTGTACTAAAGGGTCAAAAACAGTAATTCAATGAATAATATAACTATATGTGTAAATAAGAACAGTAAATAATTGATTTAAATGAATATATTTCTAGATTCTAAAGTGTTATAAGCCTATGTTTCAGTATGTCTTTTGAAAATCTAACTTTTTCTTTCTTCGGGATTTTTTCAGAAGGCAGGTTTATTCAAATACTTGAGCTGATTTCCGAAAATAAGATGTACTTTTAAGAGTTGGACGTTTTAGTTTGAACTCTCGAATTAGTCCTTTATTCTTGTTTGTTTCAAATCTAATTATTTCGGTTTCTTCAAAATGTTCACAACACACCACAGAATTTTTCGTTATGGTATAATCTCGCCAATCTCGGGTATAATTATCTTGGTGTATTGCTTTCATCCACAACTTCTACATTTCAGAATTTTTTATTGGAAATAAATGTTTGTATTTCTTCAGGTTTTAAGGAATTCCTAGTTCGATTTGCACCCATCAGGAACACAGTAGTTTCATGGCATCTGGAAAAAAGTTTAAATATCTTAGGTAATATATCGAGACCTATGCTCTTGCACAATATTAATATTGTTTTTATTGTTTTAACCTTACATTACCTTCATTTTTGCTGCTGTACCCATTTGCTGAAAATTTGCAATCAAAGCACAAAGGAACAGGTATCAATTGAATATGGGCAATATATCGGTGTGTTTCTATCCACTTTTTCGTCAATAATGCCCACAAAAATACTGAACTGCAACAATATACAATGAACGCAATACACAGAAACAATAACCTCGATAACAAAATAGTACCATGTACCATACGCGACGTTGCCGTCATTTCCAACTTCATGGCTTGTAAGTGTAGGGGGCTGTGATCTGTTTTATTTGTGTGATACCTTTTTCGAGAACAATAAACCTTTTTCGAGAACAATAATTCAATTTACTTACTGCAAATATTTAGGTATGGAATTCCAAATAAAAATCAGAAGTACTTGAAATCTATCCAAATACTCTTCATTAAATTTAAAAGTTTTTAGTTGTCGTTTCGGAACGGCAAATTTCCTGTTTTACTAGCTCGAAAGTTGCTGAATTTGTAACCGAACTTGAAATTTTCAATCTAGGAGTTTTACGATCAAAACTTTCACAACTTAAACTTCCCTTCTCTGAACTTCTGAGGGATAATTTATTACAATTAATTACGCAAAAATAACAAATCCCAAAAGGCCCCCCTAAATAAAAATTCGCAAACTTGATTTATAATGTTCATATAATTCTTCTTTATTTTCATACAAAGTTATGAGCCATATTTCTCGGCTGCCAAATAAATTACGTACAACGGGTATTCAGCTCAACTCTATTAAAGTTAGTTCGGTTAGATCGCCGCGAGGGGGAGCGAGAAAACGATCGAGAACGATGTTCATCTCTTTTTCGCGATCCATCGACCTCAAAACACAGGATAGACAATTTCAGATTTTAATTTTTAGGAATTTGGCTTAAAATAAAAGCATTAAAAGCTGATAATTTTGATTTAAGATAATTAGATTGTTAAATAAAAAATATGATTTATTATCTAAGATCTAACAATACTCACATCTTGTTGACAAATTTGACTAAACCAAAATTAATTTACTTTCCACTATTAAGCTAATCATAAGGTGGTTAAAGGGTAAAATTCAACAATAACACATTGAGACTCCAAACAAATTTGAATGCATAGAATATAATCCACCCTTGAATGAAGTCAAGGATACACAATCACAATACAATTACTGAAAGCTTAGTATTATAAAAAACGTGTACCTAATATAATTTTTATTTATATAGGTGAAGGAAATTGAAAAGAATAGTTTTCATTCAATTTTGGAACATATGTGAAAATCACTAGGAAATCAACCAATTTTTCTCAGAAAAAAATAGTTTTTGAATTTTCTCTATATGTACACAATAATTTTCAGGATAACACAATTTTTCTGGCTCTATCTATGTGTTTATACGTCAACCAAATATGCTTTTATCTCCTTTTCTTGTATTATTATTTTCCTTTTCTCCTAATTCTTCTCCTTTCCCTTTTCGCCTCTTCCCTTCACCAGTCCCTTTCTATAATGGGCTTTTTAAACGAGAAATTAAAGTCTCGTTTTTGTGGCCTTAAGCATACATTTTCTTGTCTTAAGTATCTAAATTGTTCCTGTCATTTTCGTTTATATAAATTGAGTTTTTTTTCTTGGAAAAAATTGCGATACTTTAATGAAGATTTTTACCCGAGGAAAAAAACATTTTTATCGATGATTCATGAAAACTGGTATATTCAATCTAGAGAGCCTCTGAAAGAAATTAATTTCATGGCCTTGCCTTGCGTTGAGCCAAATTCTGCTTTCATTCTTCTGTTTGAGTTATAGTTTTGTTAGGAATATTTTTTCCCAAGCCTATAATAGCTTCGAATACATTTCTTCAATCTTCATGTTGTCAGTTTTAAAAATTTGTATTCTAAGCAATACAATTTTTTTTAAATTGACAGCTTTCAAAGTTGCTCTTAAAGTTAGGAGAAGATGTTGAATACGGCTGTTAATATTTTATACTCTATGTATTTAAGACTTGCAATCAGCCAAGTTTTAGTTACATATATCAGGCCATTCAACAGAAAGTAAAATAGAATATGTTTCTCAAAAATGTGTCAACAAGAAGATTAATTTATAGTCGATATAGAAAAGTTAATAGAAAATCTCTTATCTCATAGGTTGGTGATCAAATCAGGTAATGAGAACATGTTAAATAGTATTGGAATTTCAAGAGGAAGGTTATTTAATTTGTATAATAATAATAATGTTTATTTCGGATAACACTTGAATTTTCGAAGGAGGTGGGGACCTATACCTACTGTCTCCAAAAGTGGTTTACGATCCAATAATTTCTTTTATTATCCACCATTCTTTATCATTTATATCAGTGTGTCTACCAAAAAACTGACATAATTTTTTTTCTCACATGTGTACAACAGGGTGTCCGTTTGAAGTGATACCACTATTGCTATCTCCGAAACGATAAGAGGGACGAGGTATCGGTTGAATTAAACAAAAGTAGCAGACTATAGTATTCATCGAAGGTAAGTTTACAGGGTTGCCAAATTTTTGCTCGTTTCTGAGATATAAAGGAAAATGTGAAAAATGCCTAAAACTTTTAATGAATATTTCAAAGTCTATCAACTTTAGAAAAAAGTGTTCAATACAAAAGTTTCAAGATTTCTTCCTCTCTATAAAATGGCGTAATAATTATTATCTTCACACGGCTTTTAGTTGTGTTTACATTTTCCCCTAATTTCGGAAACGAACAAAAATTTGGCAACCCTGTGGACTTACCTTCAATGGACACTAAAATCTGCCACTTTTGTCTAATTTAACCGACCTCGTACCTCCTACCATTTCGGAGATAGCTATAGTGGTATCCCTTAAAGCGAAAACCCTGTATAGATGGAAGAAAGTCTTTGTGGCGTCACTATAAGGCTCTCTTCACTAATAATAACAACTTTTATCGAACTAATTCACCGAAGACTTATCGCTTTTACGTTACTTCATACGATAATTCCCTTATTTGAACATGCCGCCTGACTTATAACTATGCGCTTTATACACGAAATATTTCATCGAGAGGTATCTAGAATTAGGTTCGTAAATGCTTGTTCACGCACAATGGAATTCCTGAGCTAGGGTAGCAAACATGTAAGCAACTGCTTCTTCGCAACGATATAATTTCTCAACATTACCTTTCTCGTGAGAAGCCTCCACCCTGTCAAGATGCATCATATTCTCTTCTACGTCTATACCTCCACTCAGGTCCGTAAAGATTCCATCTATTATTCTCTATCTTCCTACTATCGGAAGTACTGTGCCTTTCAAGGTCCTTAGAACCATGTCTTTGAGAACAATGTTCTCTAGATCCTCGGCTAGATCTATTTACTGTCATACTCGTAATCATCATCATCGCCCCATCTATCCACATGCTGAAAATCCCTACGCCAGTCAAATGAAACCCCTCTAGAATGCCTTTCTGTCCATCCAGGTCTACCTTCACATCTGAGTGGTTTTTCTTCACATGAACTGACGCCTCGGGAACCAAAAAGTAACAACCTGTTACTTGTTGCCTTACCTGTGCGTACGATCGTATTATCCGTGTAGGAATCTCTAAAGCATCTGTTTGAAGGATAATACTGACTATCTATACTAAATCGACTATTCCACACTGATCAATTCTGAACCCGTGCTTGCATTGAACTGGGCATGTATTCGCGTTTTTATGCAGTTTACCAGAACGAGGTTTGATTTGAAAATCGTACTTTTGCAACTTCTTCATCTAAGGCTGAGAAGCATCAGAAAGAGAGCGAGATCTCAGCCGTAATCTACAGTCCTGTTCAAACCGCCCTCTTCTTTTGCGGAGGTAACATTCCGTGCCACCCTACAAGTTTTCCATTGAAAGCTGAGATTCGCCGAAAGAAGAGCATGGTCTCAGCCGTACTCTGTCTGCATGTCCTCCTATTCCGCAGCTCTAAAATTCGATGACCCGTTTCAAGTTTGCTTGTTTGATTCTGGTAGCAACCTTACGTATTTTAGAAGTTCCTTCATTCTGTCTTTAATTTTCCCTATTGATTATTTTTCTTCACAGATCTGATCTTCGATTTGAATATCTTATAGGCCGCTTTGATTAGAGCTTCGTTGCTACTTGGATGGTTTGGTTATTATCAACATTCTCTGTAAATCCATATCGCTAACTATTATGTCGCTTTTTTTACTCGCACTTCTGCTGTCGCTTCTGAGTAGGTGCAGCTTTGTGTTGTCTTGTTCTTAGCTGTACCTGGTGAAGCTGCGGTCAGATGCTTTAACGTATCAACATGCGCACCATAGCTTTGTTAGAAGCTGGCGGAAGAATCTCAATAGTTCTAAGACAAAACCAAATCTGTAGCCATGCCATCAGAGCTCCAACCATTAGTCATTGCAGGAGTTTGGAACTGACTCGTGTACATCCCCCATTATGTCTGACCGTCGTACGGTGGTGGTTCAGCTTTAATATCCAATGTGAAGTTGAAACATTCCAACTCCTTAATTTTGTTCTGAACACTACATCCGTTTCTTGGCGGAAATTTTCAACTTTCTGACAAACAGTTCCAACTTCCTGATGAACAGAGCCGACCTCCTTAGGAGCAGTTCCGACCATGGAACAAAAAAAAAATTTTTTTTAAATCATTTAAGATTGGAGTAGGATAGTTTTCGATTGCATTTCAGCCTTACAGTTAGTAATAGTCTAGTGAAGAACAAGCTCGTTATTATTTAATCTATTCTCAAGATAAGAGTGATGGGGCTGTAGGGATATACCCTCGAAGGGCAAATATTAAACCCCTAAATTTACAAGCGGTGAAACAACTTCCAGAAATCCAGTGACAAGAGAACAAAAATACTTAATGTATTTTGCTGACATCATAATATGTAAGTGCTTAACTACTGCAACGCTGTTCAATTCCTTTGTTTTCATTCAAGCTTGCGCCTGGGAATACCTACGGAGGTGGGTCTTTTGTGCGACCTGTTTTTTCCTGGCTGATTATAAATATAATTAATAAATATGTACAGTGCAGGAAAAGCGCGCCGCTTAAGCCGCCAAATGCGTTATTAAGCTTCCGCAAAATTCTAAAAAGAACTTATTTTTGTCTCGGCTCAGATCTTTGTATTTATTTTGGCGAATGCCCGAATTCGGGAGTGTATATTAACAAATAAAAAAAAATCCAGCAAATCTAGCACAATTGTCTATTTACAATCAATAAAAATATATTTTTTTCAATTCATCAATTGATTTGGCAAAATAAATACAAATCAACCCTAATCTCGAAAAATGCATTTTTAATCTACAAGCCATTGGACTGCTATAAAGACCAGATACACTAATGTAGTTTGCTGTCATTGTGATTTAATCTTCTTTTCTTCATGATTCCATCTTTGCCTTTGCTTATATTCTTTTTTTGTGGTAAATATGATGTATATGCGTTCAAGAGTCACCTTGAGCATGGCCGTTGACCCAGGGTATTCATCTCTTCATTGTTTGCATTATCTATCATTGTATCTACAGAGTGTACATACTGAAGAATTATGGGAAATAAAGAACGCAAATATGATTTATTTTTAGTATATAGCTTAAGGTTTTTTTTTTTTATTTCGTCGGAAAATTGAGTTTTATATTGTCAGGACTTTGCTATAACATTCTCAAGCTCCAGCTATTTGAAAACCATCCGAACGTGTTTTTAATTTGGCCAAGAACTCATTTTGCCCTTTCTGTATTATGTCGAGACTCGAGAATAATATTAAGCATAGAAAACGTATTTACAGAAACATTCATCCAAATGGATGTTTTCCAAGAAAACTTTTCCCATTTTACATAATAAGTTTTCCATTTAGAATATCCGAGAAAAACGTAAACAGACACACTATATAAAATTTATTGGGACACTTGGAAGTTTTGATGTTTCGAATTTCCCCTTTGCGCTTGATGTAACTTTTAGGAGACAAGGTCGGGGTACTATACAATTTTGAATAGGTTTGTGTCTCTTGGGATACATTTTGGCTTGCATTCTAAAATAACTAAATAGGTATCTATTTAGCTCATATTTATCCTAATTCAACTATCCCTAGTGGTTACATTGTTATGTTCTAACAAAAAAATCGCAAACTGGGCATGTCGAGAGTATTAAAGCGTTTGACCTTAAATATCATGTTGTAATAATTTTCTTTGCTGTCCTTGATCATAACCCCTTGGCAGTTTTAATTGGAGACTTATTTGCATAGTAATGACATGAAATTGCTTTTGATTGACTCAAGTTTCTGCTAGCCCTATTGTAAAACATTTATGGATTTTCATTTGTCCCGCTTTTGTTGTTGCAACACCCAAGGATCAGCATTCAGTTTTGGCAAAAACCGAAAACTGATATGTTTGTTCGTCTGGCAGCTTCTTGTCCTAGAAAAAAGAGGAGATTCAATGTCAGAACAGACCCTGTGATATTATTAGTGGGGGTTTTGTTAACTTTTTTGAATGTTTGGCCATTTATTTTGATTTTGAAATCCTTGTTAGGTATATTTCGAGGTATATTTACTATTTTTCTAGTTCTCTAGATTGCAATAACTATACAGAAAAAAAAAGGGGCAGGGCTGGTTACCCTTTAAACTTTCGAGTTTTAACAACAGTTATTTTATTCCTAAACCTATAACTTAATAATATGCAATCTTCAATAGATCTACAATAGGATTATAAAAACTGCTGCTAAATACTGATTCTGTTATGCACATATTTTTTTTTTTTTTTATGCTTTAACTGTTCCAAGCAGCTTGACGACATATTTCAGAGAGAATAGATTTTTAGCTCTGCTTGAACATTTTTATTGTAGGTACATGGTTGGTTTTTAAACAATCCTTTATTTTGGTTATGGTTGGGAGTTGTTATTTTATTTTTTCTATCCAATTCTCTAAATAAATGTGGAATGACGCCAAAAAGGGCGTTCGTGTATCAAATTGCAAAAAAAAATATCGAAACTGATTGGCTATTCTACTCGTAAACTTCTGCTCCAAAGCAATTCAAACTCAATTCCCTATTTCGGACTACTGTGAGCATAATATTTTAGAAAATCTATAATTTACTACATTGCATTTCGGATTTCTTATAAATCAATAAATTATACTCAGGACCTCGCTCAGGATCAATCGCAGGTCTAAATACTATATTCTTATCGGTCAAGGATATTGGATAATGACGAATCGGCAGTTTTGCTTTTTGGGCAGATTTATTCTTTATTTTTTTGAAGTATAGATAAGGTCCATTATCAGGAAACACTTTTATTTATTTACTTTTAAATATACTATGGTGCTTTTTGATATTACACACAAAATATCCTGTCTTTCTGATATTAGGAACATTCCAAGTAACCTAACAATCTAAATAGATAGCAGGTACAGAGCTACTAGATACTTTTCCAAGATCTGCACACCAAGCGGTCAATTGAAAGTGTTTGTCAATTTCCTGGTTTCCTCAACTGTTCTGGTCAATAATTCCTTTTCTGATAAAATTAGCCCCAATTTGATAAATGTTCTGTTATTCCTAAGGCAAATGAAGAAATATCGAGAGAAATATGAACTATAGATTGGATCGGGATGGTTCGTAGTAAAACTACCTCTAACGGCCAAATTATGGACCGGCTGGTAACATTATTGGCAAATTTATCCTGCTAGTAAAGCTAAAAATTGCATTCAATTTTCAGTTTTACCAGCAGGGTAAATTTACCAGAGACGTTACCAGTCGGTCCATAATTTGGCTCTAAAAAAATTTTCTTTTCCAAATTCCATCTTTGTCAGTTTTTTTTAAATGGAAAAATCTATTATTGGTCTATTTTGTATATTTCTACCAGTGTCTCTGGATTTTTTCACGTTTTTTTGTTGCTGTGTTTTTCCAGTCTTTTTGCCATCTGTCGGATATGATGGGACTCTAAAGGATATGCCTGCGTTATTGTTGTATGTAGAAAATAAACATTCGGAGAATACTGTCCTCTAACAAATCCTAAATCTAATTCAACTTCATAGAATGGAAAGTTTGAATTTGGAACAATTGAGCATACAGGTGCCTACCCTAAACTCGAGTTTAAACTGTTCAAATAAGTGAATAACACGTCATTTATTTTTTCTCGCATTTGGTGTACATACATAAGAGTTCTAGAATCGTCTTTTGGATTTTTTCAATGCGAATGGAAAAATTCATAAGAAAATAACAAAACTACAAATTTTCAAAATCGTTTTTCTCTTTAAACAAAATTGGGAAGAAAACTGCTTATTGTTAGAAAGATTTTTTTTTTTTTTTTTTTTCATTAGGTATCTGAAAAAATCTTTCTAACAATTTCCATTGCCAACGAAAGCTCAGACCGATCAGTGTAGTTCAACGCCGGTAGGGGTATTTGCCCTCGGAGTCGTTGTTTCTGACTGGTCAACGAAGTTCAGAACTGCTTATGTTGAAAATAGACTTCTCGGAAGGTGTATGAAAATTGGTAAAAAGTAGACATTGAGATACAGAAGCCTAATCAAGCAAATTGACGAAATAATGTTGAAGTTCAATCAATACAATAAAAACATTAGGGTAAATAGAGAATGTATATACCTACCAGAAGTTATATAAACCTCCCAAAGAATCGAGAAACGAAGAGATGTATGGCAGCTTGGAGGTAATAAAAAAATATTTAGAATGCAACAAAACGAAATGTACTGCGCCTGTGTATAGAATAGAGAAGAGAGTTATTTCCTAAAGAAAACTTAAAAAATATATCCGCCTCTATTGCAGATAATTACTATCATAGTGAGAAGGCAAAATCTGAGCCCATTTAGCCTCATAAGTAAAGGGAAAACGATAATAATGAAATAGCATTTATGTTGGTAAAATTGTAAAACTGCTGAGGTATTGAAGAGCATATATTAGTTATCATGTATGTAGTTGTTACTGTTAATTACTAGAATATTTTTGCTGCGACAAGTATGAGAACTTTTTAATATACTTACCTTCCAAGCATATATCAGACCGAGTATCAGACGAATAATAACGAAATCTCAATAATTTTAAAAATTCATCCGCTTCCAAGAAAAAAATGGACCATAATCAGTCATCCCAACATGAATAGTAGACATTCCCCCAAGTTTTGTGGAAGGTCACTCATCGATTATAGCATAATGTATCGTTGTGGTTACTTCGTCGAAGAATCCCGCCAATTCTCGGCATCCGAATGGCTTTAATTTAAAGTCGAAACAATGTTATAAACAGTATTAAAACCGACAGAAATGTGTGTTTCGAGACCACACAGAGCGCCGCATGCCGTCCGGAATTACGCGTTGTCAAGATCGGAGGATATTCGGTTTGTGTCGTGTATATTTTTGTTAATGTTTCGTGTAGTTAAATAAATTAATTATAACATTGAAGAACCAGCTGCCGGATTCTATTTTACGAGTCGAGTCGAAATTTGTATCGAATTGTCGAAATAGCGATTCTATTTTTCGATACGTATTACACGGTACGTCCGGAGCTGTCGTATTCGATATCGAGACAATTCGACTCGACTCGTAAAATAGAATCAGGGGGCAGATCAATTAGTTGTCTTTATGCGAATATTGTGATTAAAAGTTTTAGAAGGAAACAAAAAAGTTTCTAGATATCCGCAATTTTATTTCAACTTTATAGATTTAACCAAAACCAATAAAAACGATATTCACGATTTTTTTAATTTTTCACACCGATGTCATACAAAATAAATCCAATCATCCATACTCTCATAAAATAGCAGCCTTCAATTCGTTCATCATGTAACTAAAATTGTGAGAATCTAGAAACTTTTTTGTTTCTTTTGAAAATTTGTAATGTATTTCCATCAAGTATCGGCTTAATCAGTCTCTTATATTATGATTATGAAAGACCCTGTTGTTTTAGTAGGCTATGTCGAGGATTGCTTCAATTAATGTACCATTTTTGTAAAAAAAAACAAATATACTATTACTGGGTATCTGTTTCTATTTTCGGCTACATTCAGACAACTACTATTTCAAACAAATAATCACTTACAACACAAGGAGGTAGGTACTTTTGCTCGGATCCAAAGGAATAATTTGCAACTGTCGGCCACAAGATTTAAAACCAGGTAAAATGCAAATAAATTTACATAATGGCGCACTTTAACGTAATTCATCGCCTCTGGACTAATAAAATTTAATTTAAAGCCTTCCTCGAAAGCTAACGTAACAAAAGAAAGAACGCGTGGTGGATGGAATTACTTATAAACCTCCCATTATTCCACTAATTTAATAATTCACAATGTAACATTCGTTGATTTAATTTATTGTAGGAGTGTAGTAAAATGCGTTCAGCATCAAGTCAATATAAGCCTCAAATTATCATGTATCTAACATTTCACTAAAATGCTTTATGTTGTTTCAGACATTTCACACCCCAAGCTTCGGAGATGAGGAATTTGATATACCGAACATAAATCATCAACAGCAACAGCAGCAGCAACAGCAGCAACACGGCCAACAGGGGCACAATGATCAACCACATTATCAACCTCCAATGCAGGTAATTCTTTCACTAGATACCTACATGTTGGTATTTTTTTGTCACCTCCTAATTACCATCGACTCGCTGGACCTACTCGAATAATAACCGCTAATCGATTCACATAGGTACATTCAATAGTTTGAAAATGTTGGCAATATTCAACGATATTCGGATGGAATTACATTTTCCCAACTCGCATTGCTCCAGAACGAATTGTGATTTTTTTATGGCCAAACTCCTAAAGGAGTCGATTAAAAAGTAGTGATTTTGTTATTTTTCCTTGCCTTCCTTGTATTTTCAGATTTTATTGCGAAATCTGAAGACATTTTACGTAAATTATTCTAATTCAATAAAAGATCTTAGGCCTGCGTGTTTGAAGCTCTTACAAAGAAGGCGAGGTTATAAACCAAGAATAAAATTAAAATAGGAATCAGACAGGGATATTTGCTCCCCAGTCTCCCCCACTTTCTAACCTTTATTCAAAGAGTAATTTTGCTTGTGCATTAGGGTCAAAGGATGGCATATTATTTCAACCTGATATATACTTGTAGCCGTAGCTGTTGTACTAGGAAACCAGTAGCCTGAAAAAAATTTGACTGCAAAAATAAAAAGGCGTCCAAACACTGATTGTGATTTTTCTTCCGTACCATTTGAACTTTTAAAAAGAACCTGAAATTTTATTTAATGTATAGGCCGGGAATGTGAAGTACACGCCGCTCCTCAAAACAGCCCTCGAAACAGCCCTTTTGCATTTTTTAAAAAATGCACCTTTTGCTGTCATAAACACTCGTTTACGGACAGGGTAGTTTAGTTTTAACTGTTTCATTCACAGTTTGTACTTGGAACAACTACAGTTGCTTCAACTCTTTCAAAACGTGAAAATATAGGTAGAAGATAGCCTGTTGTATTTTTTTTATGGATACAAATTCATTAATCTGCGTGGTTATTCCGTCTTTTTTTGATATTTGTCCTGAAATTTGGAAACCATATAAGCTACTAAATTGCCCAAAAAGTAAGAATAGCCGAATTTGAAATTTTAAATGCATAAGATTTCTATTTAAATTTCGCGCTATATGCAATAGCTGCCAGGACCGCTGGTGGCGCCTACCCCACGTCAAATTTAATTGCTCACGTTTAACACAGGTCCCACTTCTATTGGTTTGTGCTATATGGTCTTATTCGAAAATCCAAAGATCAATTACATAACTGGTGGCAAGGAATGTATGCTGTCAAAGCAGGTAATCGCCTACCGGCATGACACGGTTGATCTTGTCTTTTGGAAATCATGGGAGCGGCGCTTGCAAAATTGAAGAACTAAGCAATGGCATAGCGGTGTAATTTTACAAAAAACAGCATGTAGTGTCTCCAAAACAAATCAGCTTCCTACAATATGCCATCTGGAGAGCCAATCACGTCTGAAACTAAGACACAAACGTACTAAACGTATAATTGTTGTGTTTATGACTGCCATTCTCGTAAAAGAAAAGATAGAATCTAACAAAAACCGTAAAACTAGTTGAACATAACCGACGCTATGGAAGGAAGGCATCGAAAAAGGTTTTCCTCATGGGAAAACCAATACCAGTGGCTACATCAGAGTATGTCCTAAATATTTTACAAGTTGGGATTGTTGCTACCATAAAATCAGTGAAATGGTGATCCCTTTGTTGATGAAGTGTGGTCAAAAATATAGCGATGGCACGCAGTCCGAAACTCGGTTATGAACCAGTACAATGTATCCAGTACTAACCGAACTGCACTAAAAAATATTAAAAAATAGAAAGTTAATATTTCATAAAAGAATAAGCGCGCACTTTATTGTCAACTAATACACTGTATTCAGCGGTTATGTCTACTATATAGACCAACTCCTGGCAGACATTGAGGAGGAAAGTACCGAACGATCCTAGTCTCGGTCGGCAAAGTTCGCGAGAGAGGTTCCACCTGAAAGGAACACTCAAGTAATGCGAGTATCTAGGTTCGTGGATGCAATGCCTGATGATGGAGGTTCGCTTATTCCAGTAGCTGACGTTGGGCTCCGCTGGTTCAATGTATTCTGTAGTAGTCGAACTTACTTTGAGTAACTTTCGCATTTTTTTAGTAGTAGTACATTTCTATTAGTATGTGAAGAACGGAGATATTCAACTTTTGCAGCATACGACAAATGAACCAATATTTTGGAAACCTTGGCAAACACTAATAACCTTTATCCATTAGCTAAAAACCGGAAACAAGAAATCACAACATTAAATACAAATTTGCGATTCAAAACATGGCAAACCAATTCCCCAGTTTTCGCTGCAAATCCAATTACAGACGCGCTTCGAGTATATGATGCCTCTTATGACGTATTCGAAATGTATCTCCCATAGTAAAATTCGCAAACATACTTTTGGTTCATCTAGCAATTCTTTTGCAACACAAATACAATGTTACTCAGATTTGCTCTAGTTACTAAAGTTTGCTTTATATATCATTGTTTAGAGTTATATCTTCTCTCAGTTCTTACACATCCTATTTTCTTCTAGGGTATGCAGCAGATGAATCAACAAATGAACCAACAACAAGACGCAATGGGAATGCACGATCCAACGGGAGGTTACCAGCAACCCCTCTACCTTTCTGGGCCAGAACATGGGATGGTGGGCCAGCAATATCATAGTCCTCAACCCAACTATTCGATGTCTCCAAGTCAACAGGTAAAGCTGGTTCTACTTCAACCATTTGTTTCTGAATTAATTATTGATATAATTTGCAAACCTCTTCATTTCTGCATTTTATTTGGCACTTCGGTAATTTCATGATGGATGGTCCAAAAATGGCCGCATTTAACGCCGCTAACTAGTCAATGAGCCGCTAGTTAGCCCTAAACCCCCGGTCAGCACACGTCGTTTAGAAAGCACTTTTACTGCGGCATGTGAGCAGAATCTGCATGTGTCAGCTTCAGCCAGCCCCATTTTTTTGATAGTGATTACTAGGCGAGGGGTAAACCCTCGGGTAAACCGCTGAGAAAAATGTGTACACTAATTCCCAGGATGGTAACTAATTCCTCTAATTCCCTTCTAACCCTAATTCCATTCTAATTTCCCTGATATTTCGAATTTCCAACTAATTCCTTTCTTATTCCCCTAATTTTACTAATTCTCAACTAATTCACCAAATCTATCACAAAAATTTGGTCACAAAATGGTGTAGAATAAATCAAGAATACCTAGATGTTTGCACTTTTTCATGTTAAAATAAAGAAGTCTAGAAAAGCTGGGAAAAAAAATACATGAGTAGCTTTTGTTTAGTCGGTGGTTTAGTCCTTTTCATATCCAAGGTTGGAGTTTTTGGAAGGTGATTTCTTCAATGTTTTCCTTGTACTGCCTATAAATCTGTTTAATGGGTCAGTACCTACTTACTCTTCCGTTAGACTGATCTTAAAGCCACCTGCACAATGACTTTTCAATGATTGAAGAATTTTTACCAACCACGTTGAAGTTTATACAACTTGTTTCCAAAGTATCATATTCGCGATCTTCATGAGAAATTTCCAAGATTTTTTTTTTGAAATTAATTCTATGACTATATCGCCCTAATCGCCCTCATTACTAACATCCCTTATGTTTGCCACATCTTAGTCATTTTCATTTTCTTCAAGGTTTTCCTCAACTTCAACGTCGCCTTCCTCGATCTCTATGTTTTACTGTGAATATCCGATATTTTGTGTTCGGTTTATTGAAGGTACCTGCATAATATATCTCCAATCGCTTTCTTTAGCATTGTGACCGAATTGTCTCATATCCTCTATGACATTTTGTAGAGTTTCTTCAACTGTAGGTATAGTTGGGCCACCGAACACGGATAGTAATAAAACCGAGCATTCAACCTCCGAGAGGCCTGACAGGCAATAGACGAGAGGATTTATACCTAATTTATACCTTCTTATAATAAATAAAATTTATTAAATGCATGAATTCATATTTCATGAGGCAATATGCATAAAGGGTTTCATTTAACATTCACATTCTAATTACTTACTAAATTATTTTGAGTTAAAACAAATAAATGAAAGACAAACAACATCAGTTTCAAATGCGCTCCACTATGAGAATGTCTGCTTTTAAGAGGGTGTTGGGATAATTTATGGGGGTTAGTTACCAGGTAATCTTCTTATTACTATCTCTATTCGGTGGCCCGACTATAGCTCTGATATCCAAATTGAGAATTTCTTCTTTATATGGTAGTTTTTGTTCTGGCATTTTTATTCCATCAGGTTTTAGGAAACGAGTAGGTACGCATATTTGTTCAAATATGTGTGGTGTCTTGTACATCATTCTCCATTTTTTTTCACTGCTGCAGTGGTACCACTCCCAATCTGTAACTGGCAAAGAATGGAGTAGTTCTGTATCTTCTGGGATTGTTTGGTTTTTTCTTTTTATTCAGGAGCTTAACGAGACATCAAATCATCATTTAAATGCGAGTTTAAATGTATATCTCCTAGAAGGCGATTATCCGTCTCGACGAAAATCCTAGGGAAAATCCCATAATTGTGATGCCAAATTTCTTAGCATTCTCCTTCATCCATTCCCAGCTCAAAGTGACCTGCTCAGTAGTCAATGAAATATCAGTTCCGAATAAGGACAGACAGTATGTCGATGTCCCAGCATGTAACGGTTGAGCAAGTATTAGATAGGCATATACTCGAGCATATACTGCTTGTACTCCATTTTGGATGTATATCTTGATTGCTTCAGCAGAAGTGGCGAATTGGAAGGAAACGTACCTTGTTGACTCAGGCCGTCCAGGAATCTATTCAGCGTAGTTTGAGCTAGTAGAATTTTTGAGTAGTCGAGTTAAATCAGGCACAGATTCATCAGTCTTTTGGACAGTTTCTATTTCACTTATGTTCTCCAAAAGTTCCTCAGCTAGTTTATTATTTCTACATACTTACTAGAAGATTCTCTTAACGGAATTTGGAATTTCACATAGGAAATAAATGGGTTTGGAAGCAAAAGTACGCATCATATAATTGGCATCACAACTAATAGAATCTATTACCGTATTTTCGATCGGAATACCGTACCTTTATACAGTTCTATATTTTTACGGAGAAAGGGTTTATTCTTGGACGAGCAGATTTATATTTCGCTAGCTGAAAGAAAATACATTTTTTTTCCCCATTTCTATCATAAATGCATCAGTTCATCGTAAAAAAAAACGCAATAAATGCATGTCCTTTCAAGAAAACTTATGAAATAAATAATATAGAACAGATTGATGAAATCCATCTATGTTTCATTGGATTTGTACACTGGATCCCTAGCAGTTCTACGTGATGCGACGTTGACTGATTTGGTTTCTATAATTTCCCATTAATTCCACCATTCTCTTACTAATTCCCCGAATTTCCCGAATAATTCCCCAAATTTTCTGACTAATTCCCCAGTCATTTCTCTAAGTCCCCAATAATTCCTCTAATTCCCCTCTAATTTCACTAATTTCTTACTAATTCCTGAAGACTGTATACCAAAATTCCCCTGCGGTTTACCCCTCGTTACTAGGTCATTAGCGTGACCCTGCACCTCAAAGCCCTTGTTGGTAAGTTCGTGTAGTAACTCATCGACAGCTATAGTTCATAGGAGTGGCAACCTCTTGTTGCAGTGACCGTTGCCGTTTCCTCGTTTCCTTACCGAGTGAGGACTTTAAGATTCTGCTCCTAAGCATAGCCTTATACCCTAAGATGTGAAGACTAAAAATAAAAAAGGACGATCTTATCGTGGTGGGGGCATCTGAAAAATTGTATAAAATAGGTAATTCCCAACTCGCTCGAATAGCAAATAATAGTTCGACCATCCAGCAATTTCTGGCAGAAGGTAGCCCATGCGCACCTCATAAATCTTGAACTAGCGCTCTAGCGATATGAGCAGTAGTTTTTGTTTCTGCTCTTTGGAGGTCTGAAACAGGTCAGTTTGTTGATGAAAATAAGGGTGTTCTTAACACCTGCCTCTTCGAAATTCAATTTTTGTTTGCTTTCCGTAATCTTAGATCGTCTATCATTTGGATTAAAAGGTAAACATCAAAAAATTAATCAGATAAAAAAAATGGCAGACGGTTTGCAATGGCCGAAAGGGTAGGGGTGAACTTGGAAAAAAAAATTGTTCGTTTTGTGTCGAATTCGAATTTTTGGTTTCCCATTAATCAGTTTTCCTCAGAAAGCGAATTCACCAAGAAAATGTTGATGCGCAATGCGGGCCTGAAACCCTAGTGATTTTTTCCATGTGTACGCTAAGTAATATTTTACTTTTTTTTAGCAACAGCATAATAACCAACTTTTGATGATCCATCAGCAACAGCAGCAGCAACATCAGCAGATGATGATGAGTCATGGTCAACCGCCTCCCGGGCCGATGGGCCAGTATGGAGCTTCGCCTCAGCATCCTCAGGGAAGAGGTAATAGTCCTCCTGCACCCGGACAAGAACATACTACTAGCGATGATAGTGATGACAGTACGCCACATCCAGCAATGGTAAGTACTCTTATGAATATTTTTAAATTCAATATCAAGCTAATCCGCTGATAAGTAGTACAAATATACTACCTCATATGGGAGAACTCTGGCAAAGATTAATAAATCATCTGTTGATCAGATATCCCTTATTGTCATACCTACTGATTTCATTGCAAGCTTTGGATATTTAAGGAACTCTGCCCGAGACTCTGTCTAACCTAGTAAAAAATCTCAAACTCAATAGAATAGAGAATATTAGCACAAGTTTATTTCCATTCTTGGTGGGCAGAACTTGGGATAAAATTAATCTCCTTGTGATTGGCCACTGCTAAAAGCCAAAGTTAAAAACAAAACTTAAAAATTACCATAATATAATTATTTTTCAATTGTGTGGATGTGAAACCGCATATATGGATATTTTCTATGCATCAGCGGCGTTCCAGAATTCAGAAATCATCCAGAAATTCCAAGACATAAATAGGATGAATTTCTATATTTCGAATATCCGACTATTTGTAGATTGTTTATTAAGTCTATCCTTGCGTTTCATCAGATAATAATTGATTTTCTAGTTCCCATAAAAGTCTTATCTACTTCTAATAATAAATCTTAGTAATTTAATTCCAGGAACTGAACAATAATAATTGCTTTTGTTTTATTTACCGGTTCTTGATTATGGGTATACTGAGTTTGTTTTTGTTTTACTTCCCTATTTTAATTGGAAAATCGAAATATTGATTTAGGCACCTACAATTTGGATATTAATAGAACATATTCCCCACTTAAAACTAAAATGTATGCCTCTTCCAAAAAATTTCAATCATAATTAACTGTATTAGCTTTAGACGTCAACAATTAAACCACCTTTTCCTTCACAATTCTCTTGAATCAACAGTTCAGTTCTCTTCTCAACCAAACTGTTAAGCTATCGCCATGTCCTTCCTTGGTAGTAAAAATATATTGGGTATATACTCATTTATATTTTAAATGTTATTATACATGATGTATTTTTGTTTCAGTTAGCGCCAATAAAAAGACCTAGTCCAGAGCCGACTGATCCAGGGTTAACAAAGGCTCAGAAAAAACCTAAAGTGCAAAAGAAGAAGAAGAAGAGGGATCCTAATGAACCACAAAAGTAAGTACCTATATAGGTAGCCTTTCTGAGATATTCACCGTGAAGATCTGAATATTTTTTTTGTTAGGTTCAAAATTAGGTTTATTTGGTACGGCTTTGAAAGTTAAAGTCCAGGAATGGGGGAAAACACTTTGCGAAGCTAAAATAACGGATCGATTTTGAGGGGAAACAGGAAGAAAAATGGTTGTTGGAACATTCCATTCACCCTAAACAAACGCACTGGGAGGGGGATGGAATCAAAACAATAAAGGGCGATAAAATGCTTTAAACTGGGAAGGGACTTTTTAAAATTCGTATTGAAATTGGTTTGGATTTGCATATGAAAATTGCCATAATCAATAGTTTCTCGTATATTTTTTGCGACAATAGTGTTATAGAAGACCCCCTCCCTCCCTCCCCAATGCTTGAGCAGACGCTATTTTTACAGCACCCTCTCAAAATGCGCCATTTTGAAAAGTCGCTTTTTGTTACACATTGTTTCGAATGATGCTATTTTGTAACGAGCTGTTTACATAATGTCGCTGCTTTGTAGGTATATCGTTTTTTTTTCAGTTGTCAATGATTTAATTATCGCTTTTTTTATGTCGCCCTTTTGAACTTGAGCCCGAATTTCTGATGAATTAATTTTCAGGCCAGTTTTTTATGAAAAAAAATTAACTTGGGTTTAACTAGTTTTCAAGAAGGGCAATCACAACACATCTGTATTATTCTTTTTCACTAAATACTTTTCCTATTTTTTTGGTACACAATAACCGTTCTTGTTTAATCAATCTTTAATTTATTGGAAAACCTATAACTACGCAATTTAGCCAAAGGCATTGGTAGTATTTTTTAATCAATTCATAAATATTTTTGGATACTGAGTATACTAGAGTGTCATCTGCAAACAAATGTGCATTAAGCACAGGATATATACCCCTAGCATTTACCGTCATTAATTTATTAAACAAGAGACCCTAGAAAACACCATACTCATTAGTACTCTGATCACCCTACCTAGCAAATATAGTCTCATTTTCTAACTGTTAATAATTTTCATAATCCTCCGATGGAAGTCTTGGTTATACAATTGTTACACCAATGTGTGCATATCGATTGTGTCGAATGCTCTCTGAAGATATAAGAAAACTTCAATTATACCATGGTTGCTAT
Source organism: Ceutorhynchus assimilis (assembly GCA_917834065.1). NCBI lineage: Eukaryota > Metazoa > Arthropoda > Insecta > Coleoptera > Curculionidae > Ceutorhynchus > Ceutorhynchus assimilis. Next base: position 24,508,895 of record OU892277.1, on the reverse strand, counting down.
CTAAGCCATTTTTCCACACATCTATTGCAGATTGTATGGCTGATTCACAAGTGTGTTTCTACCCGACTGTTATCAAGTTAACTTTCCACAACATCAATTTATCTATTACCCTATTCAATGGACAACAATTAGAACCTGCAACCTATTATGGACAATAATACCTCTTTCCCATGAGAAATTGATTAGATATCATTTATTCTCATTAATTCAATATTTGGACTTTGTTTTTGGAAGAAAATACTGTACTATTTAATTTTTGTTGGTAATTGAGCTTAAATGTGATGAAATCAGCTGTAACTGGAAATTGTTCAACAATATTCTTTAGACTTTTCATATTATGTTCATTTTTAGTCTCTTATCATTCTATCACTCTCGTACTCCACTATTTCAATACGCTCGATAAAACCGTTTTTATTATTTATGGGCATAACTTGTTGCAGCATCATTCACATCTTTCTTGGCTTGTTTATGCAACCATTCACTACAGCCTCAAAATATTTCTCTTTCTTCGTTTTCAGTAACCTGCCAATACTATTTCTTCTCTGTTTTTATAATACGATGAGATAACTCTAAATTATCTACTTTATAGCTTTCGTACCATTCATCCCTTTGTTTCACAGCACCCTCAACTCTTCCAATCCTCCATTGTGTATATGTATTTTGCTTGAATTTTCGCTTCGTTCCAAGCATCCAATCGGAGAAGTAGTTCTGATTTTTTCATATATCAAACATCTATACCAAGGATTTTCAGCCATGTTTACTTGTTTCAATTAAACAGGCACAAATGGCCGAAAATCCACTCTATTCTCCTGGCTTATTCTATAAAATTGTTTGAATACCGCATGATGCAAATTTCTATATGTATCATTGGCCTGCCTAACAGGTACTTACAATATAATGGTCACTAGTTTTAGAGTTATCTAAAACATAACAATAAATAGTACTCGTCAGTCGTCACATCTGTAGAAATTCGGTAGTTAACGGCCCTTCACATCCTTTATTCGTTCTCTCTTTTGTAACTTACTGATTAAGCCCCGACTCTATACTAGGTAGGTATATAGTCTTAACCTATACATATATCAATCACTAACCAATTCAAATTGAAATCTGCTACAATAATCGTTGATCTAACATCACAGATATTATCTCCAAAAAATCTAATTGCATTCCAAAATTGTCTTTTGAATTACCATTTTTATTTTAATATGAAGAAAACATAATTTGTTGGATTTCTTCTAATAAACAACAATAGAGGTCATTGATGTTTTTGATGATTATGATATTAATATTCAATTAACAGTCTAAAATGAAATTAATAACAGCGTTCCATTTCTAGATACTAAATTGATAAAAAACATAGATAGCTAATGAAGTTTTGCTAGATTGGTACATTAACCAATTTCTTCAAAAAGATATATGAATTACTTTTCATATCATCCTGAAACAACAAATATAAAATTAAGTTAGTAGTTCTTGGAATGAAGAATAGAATATCAAAAATATGTCATCCAACATTAAAAGAAAAACAAAGAAAAAATTTTAAAGGCTAAAATTAATATCCTGAAAAGTTGCTTAAAAAACAATTTTTTTCTATTAGAAATTCAAATAACTTACAAATTAATAATAATAATCCTACTAATGATAATTAATTTTACATTAAATTTATTAAAGAATTAACTCCACTAATTTCCACTTGATGGGCTTCAATGATGCTACTGTTCTAACAACTGAATTTTTTTTTTATCAAAAAGGTGCTTTGTAGAAATGTCTTATATCAAGCTATCAAGGGGAAAATTTATTCCATAAGAAACTGATATAAGAGACCTTAACGTTATTTTTTCTAGATCAAAAAATGTTTAACGTCAAATAACTCGCTATATTATATAGGTAATTTTTATTTTGAATATCATCTTGTACCCTTCTACCTTTTTCCTGGTCAGTTTTTATCAATTCCTTTGAGTCAAAAAGTTTCTGCCAGCATTTTTGGACCATGAAATTACAAATTATAACGATGTATCTTAAAATTATGACAATTTTCATAATATTTACCATTGACAAAAGCTTTTGAGAATTTTCAACTTTCCATTCTCACAAATAATTTTATACCTACAAGTTTATATAAAAAAAAGTTGGTCGAATAGGATTCTACATAAAATTTGACAATTATTAGTGACATAATGGTCACTAATTGTCAAATTTTAGTAGAAATATATATAGTTCTTTTCTTTGGGTACGAGTAACATATTGTTTTTTGTGATTTGTAGATCAAATCCGAATTTATGACTCAAAATTAAACAGTAAAAGCAGTTTAAAAGTATATACCAACTAATATCCGAGATATAATAAAGAAGTAAAAAAAAAACGAATAAAGAGCGGGGGCGAAATATTAATCAAATTTAATCTCCCCCCAGTGTAATAAAACTTTTTTGCCTTGGAAACTGGAAATGCTTAAATTTTTTATGACCCCCCACCCTCTCACCCGAAATACCACCCCCTATTTATCTTTATTTATGTGGGTCATAAAAGTCCGGAATAAAAATGTTGATTTAAAAGTGGAAACATGGCCGTTTTACGATATATTTAAGGTGCCGTTTTATTCCCTTTGCCATTATTTTATAGACTTTTATTTTCATATTTACATACATACATAGTACCTTTATTTCGTTGTAAACCCGTTTTATTTAACTGCCCTCTGGAATATGTTTGCATGGCCCTCAAATATAATTTTGTTAAAATTGATAGGATACTCTGTATGATCTGCAATCAGGCCCCGTTAGACCCCTTACTCGAGCATCTTTCTTATTGGCACTGTTTCATGCAGGCGTTCTCCCAGCCTAATGCTCTGAAAAGGCGGTAATGTTTCCTGTTGGAACATTTTTCTCATTATGTAGAGATATTCACTCAGCCGTTTTCTGCTCGGTTTTGTGTGATTTTTTGGTCGCTTTGAGACATTGTCGCGTGAGGCAGGCTCAAGGATTTATATGATTGAGTAACTTACCTAATACAAATTTTCCAAATATTAGTTACTCAGACTCGAGCAAATAGATCCACCCTCCTATCTGTGCTACTGTGAGAACACTAAATATAACATAACAATATCTTTATTAAATATAATATGAATTACTTTGTACTATTTTCTTTGCTTCCGCTTCTCTCGAGCGGTAGACCACCAATTCCCCCCACCAATCATCATAGCGTGATCGTTCTCACCTTGGTCGATACGCATTCGCTAGATTACTCATCTCCGCTGCGTCTCCACATTCCCTCCATTTTCTTCAATTTGAGTTGGGCCTTCTTCTCATCTGGAACAGGCGGTTGGTTTATCTGGAATTATATCCGGCTTATTAAATTCGGTAGTATCTGGTTGATCTTCAGATTGTGATGTTCTGGGTAGTTTCTGTAGGTGGGTGACCGGGGCTGTAACTCTGTAACGGATAGAGATCGTTATTTCTATCGCTATGGCACTTGCTGTCTTCTTCTCTCTTGTCGAAATCAATAGAGAGAAGACGTCAATAGCGATAGAGAAAATATCTCTATGCGTTACAGAGTCCCAACCCTGTCGTCTGAAAATTTGTCCGCTGTCATTGGTTACAGTTACTTCATTGGAATTCCTTCCTATCGCCATAAATTCCTCTTGTCCGAATCGGGTGGTTAGCTTATGTCCAAGTAGCATGTTTTACAGTAATAATTTGTTTGTCTCCTTGTTGTCTAACTATGTCCTTATCTTTTGCTTCCTCATCCGCTGTCTGGGCTACTAAGTCATTTATGGATGGTATTTTGTCCCGAATATTTCTGTTCAACAGAAGCTGGGAAGGGGATTTCCCTGTTGTGCCGTGTGGTTTAGTGTTGTACATCAGAGTAAACTTTTGTATTTCGTTTCGATAACTCAATTTATTTGCATGGCAGATCTGTAGTCGTTTCAGGAATGCCCTATTCATGTTTTCAACCTCGCCATTTGCCTGAGGCCAGTAGGGTGGTGTGTGGATTAGTTTAGTATTGTTGTGGTTACAGAAATCCTTGAACTGTTGGCTGGCAAATTGTGGCCCGTTATCTGCTCTAAGTGAGCACGGGATACCTAAACAAGAAAATATCTCTGGTAAACTTATTTATTTATTTATTTATTTATTTACAAATTCAACAGATTACATCTACTTATATAGAGTAGGAAAAAACTAAACTAAACTGAACCATGCAATTTTCATTCATTAACCCTCTAATTAAGTATCTGGTAAATTGTTAGCCTAAATTTTCCATAATCTAACGCAAAAATATCACTCGTTTCTTACTTCATTATACAGCCTGCACATCGCTCCTATCATGCCCTTAAAAATGTAAGTTGGAATGTTGTGCGGCTCAACTGCTCTGTTAGTATTAAGCTCCTTCACATCATCACAAATATCCCAATGGGTAACTTCAGCAATACAAAGCACATCAGAGACATCAAAACTTGCTATGATAACTCCTGATGTCGTTTTTAAGAATTTGATTTCTTGATAGCGCGAATAGTAGTCTATTATCACTAGAAGCTGCTGATTTTTTGGTAACGGTCCCATCAATTTTATTGCCACGCACTGCCATGGTCCGTCGGGAAACTTATGTCTTGTCATATGTGGCGGCTTGTCTGGTTGAGATATTAATAGACAATCTCTACATCCTTTAACAAAACGTTCCGCTTCTTTGTCTATGAGAGGCCACCACACTTTCGATCTCAGTCGCTTTTTCATCACTGTCTCGCCCGGGTGTCCTTCATGTGCCAGTTCTAATATCTGTGCTCGTAATGTTTCTGGGATAATAATTCTATTTCCTCGCAGAAGTATAGGTCCCATTGCCGATAATTCCATTCTGAAGGGAAAAAAGGTGTTTTTCTTTGGGATTTCCCAAGAGTTTTTGTTACTCTGATCTATTGCGTCTATTTGCACTTCTTTCTGGCTTTCAATAATTATTTGTGAAAGTGATATAGCTTTGGGTGATGATTTTTCTATAACTGTGAAGACCTGATGTTCGTTTTTGTGTCAAAAGATTCATCTTGGTTCAGTTGAGCTAATCTTGAAAGGGAGTCTGCTATTTTGGATTTCCCGCTTTGGTGACTTACCTTAAATTTAAAGAATTGTAAACGGAGAACCCATCTTTCTAGCCGTGCTGGTGGTCGCCGCTTTACATTGGATAGGCTTTTGCTAGCGAACGATACTACATAAGGTGACCCTTTCTCACAAAATTGAATTACCATTGCCACCAAAGCAACTGGACATGCATCTGCTATAAGGCGCGTTCTGCGTTGCCGTTGAAAATAGGTTGGTAATGAGGCTAAAGATTTTTTAGTTCAGTAAAACATTCTTGATGTTTTTCTGTCCATTGAAATGAGGTCTCTTTCTTGATCAGGTGTCTCAGAGGTTCGGTAATTGAACCTAGGTCAGGCATGAACTTTTCCAAATATGTTACTAGTCCTAGAAAACTGCGTACTTCTTCTTTCGTCTGTGGGGGCCGAAAATTTTGGATTTATTTAATTTTCCTTTTGTCAGCGTCGATACCGTGATCTGAAAGCTTATGCCCTAGGAAATTAAGTTCCTTGACTTTCCTGACGCATTTTGCTTCATTAAGGAGAACGTTTTTTTCCTTAAATATTTCCAAGATTATCTGGAGAGATGAATCATGGTCCTGCTCGGTACTTCCATACACGATAACATCGTCAGGATAGTTAATACAGTTGTTGTAAATAGATGACATTTCTTCAAACACTCTTTGGAAAATTTCTGGGGCAGAGTTCACTCCAAGCATTAAGCGTTTGTAACGAAACATGCCTCTGTGGGTAATGAAGGTAGGAATGGGGGTCGACTTTCTTCATGTAATTCCAGTTGGTGGTAAGCGTTTACTAAATCCAATCTTGAAAAATATTTGGCCCCCCGTAACTTGGTCATGATTGAATCGAATATGAAGAGCGGATAGTTTTCCCTCAAGATGGACTCGTTAGCACGGCGCATGTCGACACATATTCTTATGTCATCATGTGACTCGAAGATGACAATGATGGGTGAAATCCATGCACTTGGTTCTTTCACTTTTTTTATTATATCTGTGTCAGCAGGGCCTCTTCTAGTTTCTTCTCCACAAGTTTTTCCACTGCAGTGGGGACTCTTCGTACCTACGGGTTGTCTTACCAGTTTGACTTTCGGGTTTATTAGTTTTACTTGAATATTATACCGGGTGACAATGAAACTACTACCCACGGCGGCATTTCTTAACGGCTCGAGATAGAAATATGCAATTCCGAATGTCGATTGGGTTGAAAATTTTGAAAAATTTTAATATAAAAACAACTGAATGGCTTTCCCGGTTTCACCGGAAATGGCATTGACTTTGTTATTTTATATGGGACACCCTGTATATTATCTTTTTTTTGGACTCTGAACAATTCTAAATAACTTTTGTCTACCATACCCTGTGTCAAACATTGATAGTTTTTGAAATAGAGTGGCTCAAAAATATGTCGTAATTCCTATTTGTTTGTATTTTACGTAAAAAGTGAGTATGACAGAACGAAAAAAATCATGGTTATTTGCTCTTTATTCAAAGAGGTATTCGATAAATAATAAAAGAGAAGAATTAATGCAAGTTAAGAAAAACGTGTTTTTCGAAAATGAATGTTTCAGTTTTTGATCGGACCCTGTATGAAAATGGTTCAACTTATGGAAATGAAACTTCCACTACCCAATCCTACTTTTTTATCCTTTATCCAAATATGACAAATTCACCCTTCATAGACACCTGCAAAATTAAAAATTTGGTAACCCATTTGCTCATCTAAAGCCAAAACTAACATTACTTTCACTCATTTAATTACGTATACGTATATTACGGCTCTATTTCAAAAACCATCAATTTTTGAAATGGGGTATGTTAGACAAAAGTTATTTAGAATTGTTCAGAGTCCAAAAAAAAGATAATATACAGAGTGTCCCATTTGAAATAACAAAGTCAAGGCCATTTCCGTTAAAACCGGAAAAGACATTCAATTGTTTTTATATTAAAATTATTCACAATTTTCAACCCTATCAACAAACCGAGATGCATATTTCTATCTCGAGCCGTTAGGAAATGCCGTCATGGGTAGTAGTTTCATTGTCACCCGGTATACTATACAGCAATATAACAATCACTTTATTCACTAAATATACCATAACAATATCTTTATTTATTGAATATGATATGAATGAATTTATACTATTTTCTTTGCTTCCACTTCTGTCGGGCGGTAGACCACCAATTCCCCCCTACCAATCATCATGGCGTGATCGTTTTCACCTTGGTCGATACCCAAGAATCGAGGATTGGTCAATCCCATAAGACATACGTTCATAAAAAATATCGAACATGGAGGAATGCGAGTGACGTCACGTGCCATCTTCACACTCCTTGATAGGGTTGTTTTTTATTATGACGGTGCATTTTCCTTGCATTTTCAAACCTGTAAAGTAAGTAGTTAATTTCCTTTGAATTTTTGAAAACAGTGTTTTTTTAAATTTAGCAGAGACTTCAACAAAAGTTTGTGTGCTTGAGTAGTTGGCTAATTATTAATAATTATTGTCATCAACCGTGTTTTTGAGCTAGCACAAAGACGAGTTTGTTTGCTTGCTGCTTATCAGCAAGGTAATTTCAAAATACCCGCATAAATATTACATTAAAATGTGCATACATTTCTTTTACCTTTTTTTTAGTGCGACAGTAAGTACAGCTAGTACTTCACAAAGCCAAATAGTGATACCTAATTTAGATTTTCATAATCATAATCCGGAAAAACACTGCAAGTTCCCCGTATTTTCCATGCGTTTACTTGTAAACGCGCCAGTTAAGGAATTTATTTACATATTTATTTATTTATTTACTCTTTACAAACACTAACTTCTAGTAATTACATGCAAAGGCAAAGGAATCCTAAAACTAAGTAGTAAACAATACAAATACTTGACTAGGAAATCAGTAGGAAACTATGTAGAAAGCAATACACACGAATAAAAGATAGCTATGTCCTGATGCAACAAATCTAGTATTACAAAACCACTAAAACCAGAAAATGTTTGGGGTTTCCGCGATTATTTTTAGCCATGAGTATTTTATGCTTACACGCATTAAATGAAACTTTAAATTACACTTATAACACTTGATAAACTTCGAATTTACGATAAAATAATTGTCAGCACAAAATGAACTATCATCCGTATCGGCGGCCATCTTGAAAGTCAGGAATGCAGGTGACGTCACAGCACTTGTGAACAAATTTAGCCGATTGAGCAATCCTGTAGAGTTTACGATTCTTGGTCGATACCGTTAATTTCGATACGCATTTGCTAGATTACTCATCTTCGATGCGTCTCCACACTATGCAATGTATTTTCCCCCTTTTTATTTAAGGTCCCTTTTTCCTCCGCGACCCTTTTGAAATATTTCCTAGGGGGGCTTGTATATGGTACGTTAGGGACATATAAAAGATTTTTAAGGTATTTTCCATGTCGAAGAAAGTCAACGGCTATAAAATAAGACCTTCAAGAATGGCGTTTGAACTTGGAGAGAAGTTGATTATATTACTCCAATGAAGTTCTATTAACAACTCACTTTTGAACTTTCTGGTAGAAACTTTTTTTTCCATTGTAACACTAATTTTAAAACTTATCAGCCATATAATATGTATAATTTGAAAAATGTATCACATGAAACTCGAAATTTCGATAAAAATTTCATAGGTTGCGTCATAAATAGTTTACCAAAACTAGGCGATAGGTACTTTCTTAGAACGAAAAAAAAGGATATACACTCTGAGTAACATCTTAAAGTTTTAAATGTATTCAATGAATTATTTATAAAGCCTTAAAAGAACCCATTATGAAATTCAGACTTTATATGCATTTTATTCAGTTTTTAAATTCAGTCTATCCCGATTCCTTGCATAGCATTTTCGTCTTTGCAACGTTTTTTTGTATCATTAAATTTTCAGGTTTTTATCTTTCTTTGTTTTATCTCAGGATCTGAGTTATTGGACAGATTCCACTATTTATTGATAGGAGGATCGAACTTTGATCATTGTTTTAAAAATTACAATACGGTTGGGATCTTGTAGCAGAAAGTATAACTAACTAAAAGTCTGGATTGGTAATTTTGTCACTGGTAAAACTCAAGCATAATTTCCGAGAGCATTCCGAATCCGTATTGACTAACTATATGCCTATGAAATCAACTAGTGCCATGTAGCAAATAACCTAACAGCAAGCCCAACCACCAGACAGGACTTACACCCCATAAAAATGCATAGTTTGTTAGCACACCAGCAGGGGTTGGTGGCAATAATACTGCCTGGCAAATAAAGCTATAAATTCCAGCAGCAAATTTTCTTCACATCTAATGTGAACTTTATGGGGCCATATAATGTATCTTTTTTTCTTTTCGGCTTCCAGATAAACAAAAGAGAACGTGCTATTCTAACATTTTAATAGGAAATTTTTCATTCCGCCGGCTAATGTTAGAAAATCAATGATGCTACTTTAGGAATAGATTTATTTCTACTTTGATGGTTTAAATATATACACTTTTATTAGCTTGTTTGATTTAAATTAATATTGTTGTTTCAGGCCCGTATCGGCATATGCGCTCTTTTTCCGGGATACCCAAGCGGCCATAAAGGGTCAAAATCCGAATGCAAGCTTTGGCGAAGTATCCAAAATTGTAGCTTCGATGTGGGACGCTTTGGATTCTGAACACAAAAATGTAAGTAATATACCTAACTGATTTGGAAATTATCTTTTTTGAGAGTACAAATATTTTTCTTTCTAGGTTTATAAAAAGAAGACAGAGGCTGCCAAAAAAGAATACCTGAAAGCATTGGCGGCGTATAGGGCAAGTTTAGTTTCCAAAGGGGCTGGAGAAGGTGAAGGCGGACCTATTTATGGTAATTATGGAACTTATGCTGCTGGACCTCCTGGAGGATCACCTTATGGAGGATATCAACCCCAAGTGAGTATGATATCAGACTTTTCCAATTTGAGTAGAACCGATTCAATAACCGATCAAAAATGCAGCTAATTTTCTGTTTCATAACTTCATGTACCTACCTACCTATTTTTATTTTATTTTCAAAGAGTCTTTTTAGCAAGCAAGAGTTAGTTTTTAGCTTGCTTGGACTTTTTTCATAGATTTCTAAATCAAATGCCAATGTTTCTACCTATCTATCTATCCATCAATATATCTTCAAAATTTCGACTCAAAACAAGCTACTTACCTACTAACATAGTTTATGTAACAGTAAAAAAGATTAGGGGGAATAGGACAGCAAAAAAAAACGTTGTTACTTGTTCATCTATGTTTCGACCATATATTTCTCCTCTTCTTGATTGATGAAATTTTGAAACACATACCCCATATATTATTATTTTTTTGTTAGCTAATAATGTCCCTGCTTTGTGTTTTATGATGTGTCATTTTCCTTGTTTTTCAAGGAGCACAGTGAATAAAAATAAACTTTTTTTTTTCAATTCAAGAAGGGGAAAATTTATTTTTTTCATAATTAATTAAACTGTTTCAGGCTCTTGAACTACATTCTGATTTTTTTTTTCCAGTTTTCTTTAATATAGTAATGTTTTATTTTCAAAAGTTCACAATTTTTGTCTACTTTAGGTAGTAGTGCTGGTAATAGCGGAGTTTTGGTTTATCCGTGGTTTTCAATAAAACCAGAAAACGGTATTGGGTTAGTCGATAAACCGGAAAATCGGTTACTCGATTAATCAATTATTCAGTTAACCAGACGTTTCTCGGTTGATCGGTTAACCAAATATCCGGATTCGGTTAACCAGTTTTTTTCTACTATTTGAATACATAACATATCCAAAACTTGTTAGTTACGAAAACTATTAAACTCCAAATTATTATTTGCGCAAATCTCTTTTTCTTAGGGCCAGTTTCTCAATAGCAAGTCACCCCCGGGTTAAGTATAACTCCAGGGTAAACATTGCAACTGGACACGCTTAGCCTGGAGCGGGTTAGTTTTAACCCGGAGGTGACTCGCTATTGAGAAACCGGCCCCTAATTTTTGAGAGACTTTGAGTATTCTGAACTACCTACTTGATAAAAACAATTGAGTTTGTTATACTGTAACAATACCTTCATTCACTGATATGTGGAAGTAAAATTAGGCAGTCCAATCAATATGGCGGCGAAGGTCAACAATAAAATTGGCGGCATAAGGATTTCATTTACCTTTGGACAACTGTGGCGTTTTGTTATCATAAAACTGGTTTATGTGTATTTTTTGGCGATTTTCTAGTGCTCGAGAAGGATATTTTTCATATTTAAAGATGGAGAGTCCTTATCTTAAGAAGTTGTTAGTTCAAAACCCGGATGTCAGCAAAAGGTATGCTAAAATCTCAGCAAAAGCCTAAGGGTAACAGTTTGGTAGAGGTTCGTTGAAGAGAATTTTATACTTATTTATCCATACAACTCATACAAGTAAATTAAATACTGGAACACAAGTGTATCGTAAAAGCAGTTAGCGCAACTCACTATTTGGAAATAAAAAGGATTTTTAGTGGGCACAAAACGGAAGAAGTGATAAAAACTAACCCAAACCAACAAAAAAACCTGTGTAGTTCTGCCTTATTTTGCGGATGACCACAAAAAAAAAAATCATAATAAGCCCTACAAAGTACAGACGAATCGTTTCACTCCGTTAAAAACCTTATCTGTAGAAACGGCATAAAACGAAACTTTATTACGAAATCAATAAAACGTTGGTTGAAGAAACACACATTGCAGATGTTTGACCATTGCCGCCATATTGTTTTTTTTTTGGACAGATCGTTAGATTGCTAAATAAAGCCTAGTACTCATAACCGCGAATTGCGGATTTTTATTTTGCGGAGGTATGTTGTTTTTCTTGAGGTATTGATCAAAAGTGTCCATGGGCACAAATTAATCCTATGATTAGTTTTCGAGATACAGGGTATTTAAAAAGTTGAATATTCGATTTTAATTATGTGCTGACCAAACTATTTTTTGCGGTTTCGACGAAAATGATTGAGATGAAACAATATTTTTACAAAGGTAAATAAATCTCAATAATTTTTATCCAAACCCCAAAAATTAGTTTGGTGAGCACCTAATCAAATTCGCATATTAAATTTTTCAAGCTCCCTGTATCCCAAAAGCTAATCATAGAATTCATTTGTGCCCATGGATTCTTTTGATCAGGACCTTAAGAAAAACAACATACCAAAATTTCATCAAATTTGACCGGGCACCAAAATCCCATAAGATGTGTGCCTTGACAGGTTTAAATATATTCAACCAATAGAAAAAAATCCGCAAAATAAAAATCCGCAATTTGCGGTTATAAGTACTAGGCTTAAAGTTGAATGCGAGGCAGAGATTCGACTATTAGTTCGGAAAAAAAAAGGAAAAATTGAAACGGAATCTATTAGTATAATGTGAAAAATATATACATAAGTTAAAACTTTGGTTAAAATGACAAATAGAAAATAACGGGTAAATAAATAAAAGTTGGCTATTTTAACTTTTTATCTTATTTTATCTAATTTTATGTGAAAATTGATGTTCACATGTATGGTGTACTGATTTTTTGTCAGCTGTTTTTGAAAAATGCGAATATGAATGTTTTGAAATCCTCTTGGATGGGCGCAAGTGCAAAACATTATACATATTTCCATTGGTCCAAAATTATTTCTTATCTCTATAAACGCCAAGGCATTTTCTATTTGTTATTTCTTATTTGTTATTTTCTCTTATTTTATTTTATTTGCTGTATAAATCCAGCTTTACATAAATACAATTTCAGAGTTGGTTTAAATAATAAACTTAAAACAAATATCTACCAAATGTATACCTCATCTTTCATTTTCCAAGCTCACATCTTTCTTAACTGAATTTCCGTTTTCCCAATTTCTCTGGAAAAAAAGCGTTTTCTTTTTTTTTTCTAGCACTCAAAATTTTCGAAAATTTCGAATCTCTTATTGCTAGGGATATTTCCTATGTTTAGTTAATGCTTATAGTAGAGAAAGGTAATATGTAGCCCTAAAGATAGAACTTAATAATCATCAATTATGGTTTGTTTTTTATTTTGTCAGTAATATGAGTGTTCCGTCAATCTTGGCGATAAGTTCTACTACAATAATAAATACCTTATAATAATTACATATTTTCAAAAATGATTATGTACCTATTAATTTGGTTTCTATATTTGTTTATGTAGATACTTTTGGTTCAGTGCCATGCGTTCTTGCGGGCATCAAGAACGTAGGGCAACATAGGCGGAAATTGTTTAAGCCCATTGTCCAGTGCCTTGAGGAACATATTTTAGTTATTCACACAAAACCAAAAAAAAGTTTTGTTGGTCAGAGCAAAATTGAAATGGTAAGTGCCTATATTGTACAAGTTTTGGTGACTTCGGACCCTATGCAAGAGTCACAAGTTGTTTTTCTAGGTAGGTACACAATTTATATGAAAATGGAAAAAAATAGCTTCGAAAACATTTTGTAGTATATTCTTTTGTCTGGGTATTTGCCCTGGAGTGTGGCCTTTGGTGACCATGGTATTTCTTATTTTTTTTTTAGCCAGCTCATTATTTATTTAAGTAAATCAGTATCATAAAATTTAATTGCAGGGCACAATACCATCACCGCCAATGTCCTCTGGAGCACCTACACCACCCTCTCAATCTCCCATCAACAAAAAACCCCCGATGATGGGCCCCATGGGGGGAGCCTCTCCTGCACAGCCTCACCCCGGTATGATGCCTTCACCCATGGGCGGACACATGGCTATGCAACATATGCAACAACAGCAACATAGTAGTTATATGCAACAGGTAATAGGGAACAGTGTTGTGAAAAAATAAGTCTGTTTGATTTATCCTTTCTCGCATGTAGTTATTGTAGCCTTAAACCAGTTTACCAAAATATAGTTGGTGTAGGATCATCAAACAGACCTATTTGCACTTAAAGTTGTATTACTTTATTAATTATGTATGTTTTATTAGATAATTTAGTAGATTATGTCTTCCAGGTTCCTCAACAGCAACATATACCCTTATCACCCCACCAACAGAATCATCAAGTACCCGTTTCCCCCCATAACGCCCATATGCAACAGCAGCAGCAACAGCAACAACAGCAGCAATCACAACAACAGCACATGAGCCCGCCACCATTGGTCTCGAATTCCCCTCCCGTGTCACAGGTGAGAACCAGATTATTTGTTTTTTTATTTAACGTTGAGTATAATTTTTTATATAATTTGGGTTTGTGGTATATGAAAGATCAGATGGTTTGCAACTTTGTAGTCGCAGTCTTCACTCAATATTAAAATCTGAAATCTGATTTCAAAATTAAGGGTATATGGAACTATTGCGGGTATTATTAGCTTCTATTTGTTTAAGGCCACAGGTCCATCATCAGTGTCACCCCCCCAACAGCCCCAACAACAGACCATGGCCCCCGGTGGTATGAGGCCTCAACAGAACGCCTGCATACGTCACGGATGTACCAACCCGGCCATAATAAATCCAGAATGGGAAGACGAATATTGCAGTAATGAATGTGTTGTTAGCCATTGCCGGTAGGTAGAACTCTATCTAAATATTCTAAAGTAAATTTAGATCGCAATGGACAACTAAAAATGTGATATCTAACTTTTCAAGTTTTTCGCTTGATCTGGCCTCGCCAGTGTTTTCAAGAGAATGTACTTGTTAGCTAACAGCTATTTGCACGGGTATCAAACTTAAACTTTATTTATTCCCGAGATAGACTTAACCGAGGACTAAACAAATCTGCTCTAGGCGGCTGACATGCACGTGAACATCGATCAGCAGGTGGACAGAGCGGCCCTTATTGGTTAATACGGGAAGCGCTGTCTCCTAGCGACGGCGCCAGAATTCGTACCCTCTTTCCAATCGTTTTCTCACGTACATCTTTTTATTTCACCAATTGTGTCGATTTTGCGGCTTGTTGCTATTTTTTAAATTATACTTATTTAGTACAGGGCCTATCAATCGTTTTATATGGGTAACGTTCAACAAATTAGAGACAAGCTGGAATTTGGTGAGAGGTACTAAATATCCTCTGAAACCCCACCGCCGAGGCGTTGAGCCCGTCACCCCAAAACAATCTGTTAAGTGGGGTGAAATCTACCTATTTTTACATTTTTCCCAATGACTGCAAAACTAAGCATTTTAGGAAAAAATGTCAAGAAAGAAAAATTGTAGAGAAAAAAATTTCCTACCGAATAGGTATACATCAATCTTTTTCCCATGTTCAGTGGCGTAGATATCAACTATTCAATTAAGGGGATGTTTGTGAAAAAAATAATCCTAAAATGCTTAGTTTCAGAGTTATTAAGAAAACTGTAATAAAAGGTAGATTTGACCCGAATTAAGGGGTAGTTTTGGGGTGACGGGCTCAACGCCTCGGCGCTGAGGTTTCAGAGGGTATCAAGTACCCTAAGATAAACTATCTTGCCAAATTTTCAGCTTGTCTCTAATTTGTTGAACATCATCCTGCATGGTCCCTGTACTAATTGTAATCAATATTTTTTGATATTATTTGTCATACTTTTTCTACAAGGTAACTTAAAATACGGCTGGCCCTCTCCAATGCTTTGGTTGTTGGTAATCACGTGCACAATGCATGATTGTATTTACGTTTGATCTATCTTGGAAATAAATAGACGTTAGTTAAGGAGAAATTAACTCAGGGTGGACCTTATTAGCGCTAAATTAGTTTGCAGCAGGAAAATCTACCTGCCATAACTCACTATCAGAAGCACTTGGCAACACCGCGCAAGTGATGTATTATGAAACAGACCAAGTCTGACAAAAAAGAACACATTGTCATGAACGTTATCTACAATAATAGAAATGAAGGATACAAGCTGGGAGCCTGGCCAAAAATCCGGGAAATGTTCTATACCCAATATTCAGGAAATTATTCACGAATCAAAAAAGCTTCAAACAAATAAAATTAAGACAATTATCATAAAAAAATGAGTTGCCGCAAAAAATGTATAAATACTTGCAAATCACTAATAGATATTCAATCTCATAATTCTCATAGCCTAAATCAGATTCAAAATTTCGAGAGCAGATTTCGTAACTTAGGAATTAGAGGAAAACATGTTATGGACAGGCAAAAATGGGAAAATATGGAAGAGACTTTCATTCATGGGTGCTTAGCGACCGGATACACACCCAGTCAATGGAGAAGCGCTAAAGTAACATTCATCCCAAAGGCAGGAAAAAGAGACGCCCCTCTTCCGAAGTCGTTCAGCCCTTGGGCCTCACGTCGTTTTTGCTTAAAATAGCGGAGAAAGTTATGAATAATTACATCAGAACAAGTGTTTTACAAAAGACGCCACTACATCCTAGACAGAATGCTCACAGAGCAGGTAAATCAACAGAAACCGCTTTACTTGAACTCACCAACAGCATCCAAAGCACATTGCATAATAAAGAAGTAGCCGTCTGCGCCTTCTTGGACATAGAGGGGGATTTGACAACACCTCTCATGAGTCAATAAAGAATGCGCTCGTCAAATAAGGAGTGAACGAAACCACATCCACCTGGATGTGTGAAACGCTAGCCATGTGGGTGAACAGACCATACAGGTCACTACCACCAGAGGATGTCCGCAGGGCGGGGTTTTCTCACCTGTGATGTGGTGTCTTGTAGTTGACGACCTCCTGAACTTATTGACCGATCAGGGCTTCACGTGCTTTGGATACGCCGATGATATATGGTGTGTTTGTTATCCTCCACTAGTGCACAATAATTTACACTTTCCTGCACTAAGGCGTTTGTTATGCGGTTAGTGCAAATAGTGTAAGGCGTTTGTTATTTCAGTGTAGGGTGCCCAATCTTGCACTACCTACACCTGCTCAAGAGGAGGTGTAACCAGTGCAGAATGGGGAGGGCACAATAGTGTTGTTTTTTTTGGCTGTTACTATATTTTTAAACCTCGATTTCAGCGATATCTGTATAAGAAGGCACTACAGTCTCAAAATATTTTCTTGATGCAGTTTCGTTTATTGCGCTTCTGGGTATTAAAAACTACTTCAATGAAACTGTCTTCAAGCTGGAAAAAAGGGAATCTTCATCTTCTCTATAATTTCCGACCATAAAACCTTGTAAGTTTTATTTTCTTCAATAATATTCCACACATTTTTTCCCAGTTAGTTTCCACTTTAATTTATTTAAATAATCATTTTTGAGGTTAGAGAATCACCGCTGCTATCGCTACACGAACTGCACTAACACGTTTGGTAGTTTTCTTTTACCCTGGTGATTATGAGCAACACCTAACTGCACCAGCAGTCTGCACTGACCTATCCTACACTAAAATGACAAACAGACCTATTGTCATCATGACCAGAGGCAAATACGAAGGAATACTCTGCGACCTTATAGAAAAAGCACTTCGAACCACGAAGGAATGGTGTCAGACAGTGGGGCTGAATCTAAAAACTCAGCAAAAACCACACTGGTAACATTTACAAAAAGAATGAAACTCCAAAACCTGAAAAACATTCCCCTCGATGGAAGCAGACTTGATTGGAAAAAAGAAGTTAAATTCCTAGGAATAACCCTAGATTCTAAACTTCTTTGGAACCGACATGTAGAGAACACAAAAAACAAAGCAATCTCGGCACTCATGGTCTGCAAAAACATTGCGTGTAAAACATGGGGTTATAACTCATCAATCCTAAGATGGATGTATACCATGATAGTGAGACCTATCATCACGTACGAAGCGATAGCTTGGTATAGCCGAACCCAGTTAGTAACAGCTAGGAAAAGTGCAAAGACTCCCGTGTCTCTGTATAACAGGAGCAATGGAATCATGCCCAACCGCGGTACTAGAAGTCATCCTAGATCTCACTCCACTCCACATAATAGTGAAGTTGGTTGCCAGTGGATCATGTCTCAGACTAGAGACGATGTAGGTCTACATAGGAAAACGCACCTTGGCAGAACTTTTCCTCTCCTAAACTGTGCACACCTCATGGATCTACCAAAAGACGTGATTGTTGATAAATTCAGTTTCGAGAAAAGCTTTTCCATTGAACTAGGTACAAAAAATAGATGGATCATGGAATCTATCCAATCCCTTAAAGCAAACACCATCAAATGGTACACAGACGGTTCCAAAACTGCTGAGGTAACTGGAGCTGGAGTATTCGGGCCACGGGTCAAATACTCGGACCCAATGGGTAAATTACCAAGCATATTTCAGGCGGAACTTCATGCGATCAGAAGATGCGTGCAGTTTAACCTGAACAGAAGTTATCGGAAACGAGATATTTCAATTATGTTTGACAGCCAAGCAGCTATCAAAGCATTGAGATCCCCGGTCATCAATTCTAAGACAGTATGGGAATGTCTACAGAAACTAAATGAGCTGGGAAAACAAAACAAAGTCCTCTGGGTGCCCGGACACATAGGTGACGAGGGCAACGAATGCGCAGACAGACTCGCAATAACGGGAGCGTCTACTCCCTTCACTGGGCCAGAACCATTTTGCGGCATCGGAAATGCGCACCTCCAAGAAATCCTCAAAAAAAAAGAGAACCGGCTAGGGAAAAAACAATGGCTAGAACAGCCAGGACTACGACAGGCCAAAGATCTATTGGGCAACTTCAACCAAAAAGATCAGAACTGCTGGTCAACCTTAGCAAGAAAGGTCTCAAGACTCTAACCGGATTTCTCTCGGGACATTGCAGACTTAAGAAACACCTACAGAAGTTGGGGTTAGAAGAAGGTGGCACCTGCAGATTCTATAAAGACGGAGAAGAGACACCTCACCATCTTCTACTAAACTGGGATGCCGTTAGTCGCTCAAGGATGAAGAACCTGGGAAGTGCCCTTATACAGTTGGAAGAAATTCCAGCCCAGGAACCGCTGGACAACCTAAAATTCCTAAGGGACCCAGGACTGGAGGGGCTGCTTTGAGCGGGAAACCCGAACTTAGCAGCAGAAGGCGGGGTACAATAGATCAACCTTGGTCGCGGTGCAACTGACACATCCAACACACACATACTAGATGAGAGCATGCTGGAAGAAGACGAATAACAAAGAATCTAAAATGTGAATCAGGAAAAAGCAGGGTTGTCAAACGCGCGTAGAGTGAGGTTAGAATAACTCTAGTGAGACCTAAGCCCCACGGAATCCAAAGCTCATCTTAAGTGGGGGGACCTATATTCTCCGTACAGTGACCTCAAAATGCCTCGAGTGTCCTGTGCCAATGGCTGTAAGTGTTTACCTGGTATATAATGGAAGGAAAAAGGAACCTCCGATTTGAAAGCAGAACCCTCTCATAGATGTGATACATATTTGTAATTCAAAATAATATACCATGTGGTCCTTAAATCCCACCAGAGCGTTACTGAGACACAAAAATTACTTTTAGAAGCCTACTTCTCTAAATCTATTTGTCGTGAGAAGTAAAATCAGTATTCTTACCTTTTTTTTTTTAACAAATTTCAAAAATTTATTAATTTCTCTGTAATAATGCAACCTTGAAATAATCTTCTACCCGAAGTGGCAGTTTTCCATTGCTGTTCCGATTTTTGCTGAGAAATAGAAATAATTGAACAAATTAAATTCTTTTATACTTTTCCAATATTTTTCAATGACTGAATCTTTCATAGAGATAGAAGTAAATAACTTTAATAACTCTTTTTTTTTTCAGGGATGTCTTCTCAAATTGGGTAGCCGGCAACAAAAGCCAACAACAAAACTTTTCGACAGTTAAATAAATTTAAACCTAAATAGGGGAAAATGCAAAGGGGCGTTTCGTTAAAAAAATTAAATAATAGCAATACACATACACGATTTAAAAAAATGATTCTAATTAGAGCTAGAGAGTTTGTACGAAAATTTTAATAATGGAAAAATTATTTGTGAGGAAGTTCTTTGAAAAAATGTAATAGTGAGAGGCTATAGGTTAAGCGACTTTGTAAATAAACTGATAATCACACCTTTAGATGAGCAAGTGAGATTGTATTGACATAAGCAATACAAACAATACGATTTCATTCTTATAGGCTATCCAATAAAAAACTATTGTAATCATAGTATTATACTATTATTGTATATTATTATTACTTATTATTATTGCAAATCGGAGCAAAGTATTTAACTTTGTTCTATTTTGTAAAATCAAAAACACTTGTTAAAACATGCCATGTAGACAGCATGCTATTATCTTGAAGATCGTAGTTAGATATGTCCAAAGTACATATTATTACTTATTAAAAAAAAATAGTTATCTGTAGTTAGTTATCATAAATTCCAGAAATGTAACTAAAATGTTTTTCAGGTAAGCGTGTGGGGGGAACCTTGTTTGAAACTTTGCCTTTTAGTTCACATTTTGGATGTATTATGTATTATTGTTATGAATTTATGTAACAACAAAACTAATTTAGTGCAATTTTTTATATTTAATTAATTTAATTTTTTTTCCTTCTGTGCTTGAAATGAAACTAGTGAAAAAGATCATTCCAAATTTGAAATGTGTGTATAAAGTATAAATATCGATTAATTGTACATAAAGTAGTTATGTTTTGTTTTTTGGGCATAATCTGAACAGATACCTGTTTGAATTATCATGCACAGTTCGATTGAGCGTTACCAGATCCTAGAATTCAAAATTTTCTACCCTCACTTTTGTTGTCCGCAATTTTGAAAGGTCTTGGGAATTGCATTAACTGAGGACAGTTACCCAATCACTCCATTCCATTATGAGACGGTATATGTGAATGTCTCAAGAAAATATTAGTCTTGCTGAAATAAACTACTGGTGGCTTTCGAGCAAGAAAATTTTTTCACCTAACTTTCAAGGTCAATATTTCTGCAACCAGACCAAATATCGACCTCCGGTTTTCACAGGCTGACGGATAGACTTTTTGTGAAAAAAATGCTATATGAAAACCAGAGGTCGATATTTTGGTTCCAAAAATATCGAGCTGGAAAGTTGGGCGAAATTTTCATTTTGCTCGAAAGCAATTGACCAGCAGTTTGGTTTATAAGCAAAACCGTCATCAGCTGTTCTTGAACAAACTAATGCAAGACTTCTCAAAACACTATCCTTAGCAATTCTTTTTAATGAACCTTTATTTACTTTCAAAACATAACACCAGCAACTAACAAAATTATTCAACAAACAACAAACTGATTCAAGGTTTCAACTAAATTCTGGTTGGATATTATAACAAGCTTATGGTAGAAATTTAAAATGAAATAACTATATTGAATTTAATCGTTGAGTTTTAAGGTTGTTTCAATACCCTTGACTATCATTATTATCTGTAAGATTCAAACTGTGCAAAATAAAATATTTTAATGGTATGGTATTACGTTTTGTTGTACATAGATTCCTGAATCTTAGATTGTAATACATTTATTTTTTTATATAATTGACCAATCAAAGTTACGCTTTTTTGTGGATGTATATAAATTTTTCCGTTGCTTCTTCTATTGTTGATATATCCACGAGATCGTCATCAATATCCTATATCTTCTTCGGTTGTATTGATAGAGTGGTGACGGATGCAAATTTTTTTGTGTGTTAATTTATACAGAACGGGTTGCACATTGTTTTAAAACAATATCGAAAATTATCAATGTATATTTTACCAAAAATTACAATCTTTCTTACTTAATATAAACTGCTGGACACTCGAACTTTCACATATACAGATTTTTAGACAAAATTCAAAGTTTCATATTTACGACACGAATAAAGTTTTTTTAACGCTGTTTTCCGGATAAAGCTTGCCCTAAATTTCTCATACGACCATAGGGTTATGATATACAGGGCCATAAAATTGAATTTTGCCTAGAAATCTGTATGCGTAAGTTCAAGTGTCCAGCAGTATATTTGAAAATTTTCACCCTGTATTTAAAGCGATTTAAAGGGTCGCATTTTGACACGTTTTCATGACAAGAAAAATTGATTGCTAGGAAATTTTTCTCTTTGTACTTACCCTGGACGTGACACTGAAGATTTTTTTGACATAGCAAATTCGGACAGCTTGTACCTATTTTTATTTCATGTCTGTCAGGTTTTGAAATAATAAAATTTTGGTTTAAATTTTTTTTACTGAATACCACACTAACCCAAATTATTACTCGGGATTTTTTTCACACTCACGGTCACAAGTACTAGGTATATACAGGGTGTTTCAGGAACATCGAAACAGAGGCGTTTTAGGGTATTTTGAGGTGGATTTAAAAAAAAAAAACGCTCGGACACGTCATTTTTGTGTTCAAGGGGGAAACTTATTGACCCCATCGGTATTTCGCTAGGGTGTACCCCCTGGGTGGCGTGACTTTCACCCTGTTTTTTTATATAGGGAAGATGGGTTGAGTGGTAACTTGTTTTGGTACATTTTTCAGAAAAAAAATAAAAATTGACGTTTCCGAGAGGAAAGTCAGGAAAGTGTTAACTTGAGAATGACAGGGCTAGAAGATTGTTTCTTATTTAGCCCACGACAATTTTGTCAGTGAATATCTTGAGAACTAATCATTCGATTATCAAAAAAAATGCGCAGTTGTGGCGAGAATCAAAATACCTTCAAAACGAGGTACCACTCGACCTATCTTCCCTATCTAAAAAAATAGGGGTGAAAGTCACCCCACCCAAGGGGTACACCTTAGCAAAATACCGATGGGTTCAGAAAGTTTTCCCCTTGAACACAAAAATGACGTGTCCGAGCGTTTTTTTTTTTAAATCGACCTTGAAATACCGTAGAACGCCTCTGTTTCGATGTTTGTGAAACATCTTGTATATAATAATTTTTAAAACATTGGCGAATTAAAAAAATTTGGAAATAATTTGGGCACTAGTCGAATTATATAAAGATAGGTAAGTGAGAAAATTGCAACCAGATTTGTGTAATTTTCCGAGAATCTTGATGGAAACAGTTCATTATGCGTTAATTTGATATTTAGAACATCACTTATGTTAAGATTGTTGAGAGTTTATAGTTTTCTTGCGATTATTGACCTGATTGATATTTATTGGAATTTTTCAAACAGATATCTGTCTTTAATTATCTTTTTGATCATTGCAAAAAAAAAAATCTTTATATTTCTGGGTTCTTTAGAGAAGAGGATTTTGAATTAATTATAGTTTGAGATGTATGATTCTATTATTAGATCTACGTGTTTTAGCTGCAATCTAAATGAACAAAATATTTGACATTCAAATAATTATGCGTTATTTCATTTCGTTCTTAAACTAAATAATAGAACGGATAATTGTGTAACCCTTAATAAATCATCACAATCGTGTAACTTATATTGATCAAATACAAACTTACATTATATTATTTGATTTTTACCTTTACCTATTGTTGTGCTCCTGAAGGTATACAATTTCGAGTTTATATTTGATCCATTATTAGCCGTTATTAATACTCTTAAGACATTTGAGTTGTTTAAAAAGGCATTTTCAGTGTAACTGACTAAAAGGAAAAATCAAATGTCTTTTAGTGAGTGATCTTAAACACATTTCTTCAATTCTAGAAGCATGTTTACACCACATGCAATGCAATACTTTCTTTGCCTGAAACCAATGCAATTGTCATCGCATTGCATAGAATAAGAACATGCCCTGATTTTATTGCTTGTTGCATGCATTTTTTTTGAAATTCGGTTTCTGCCAGCGTATATTCAAAAAATAAAAATGGTTTTCTTAATTTTATCTTTAATGGTCCAAGATTGAGAGTATCAAATCAGCCGTTTATATCATTTCCGTTAAGTTGTCACAGCCGGCTACAAAAATGACTGCAAGCAATGCAATTGCGCCCTATCTAAACGGTAGTAGTCATAAAATTGCATGTGCAGCCGATTGCATGCCATTTTTTAAATTGCATTGCATCTAGAGTAAACACTGTTTAGGATTTTTAGTTTAAGTTAAGTTTTGTTTGCAAATTGGATTAGTTTTTATGTTTTGGGAGCAGTAGCCAAACCAATGAGCAAAATTGTTCCTGGAAAACATTTGTTTTGTTGAGTTATGGCTATTTCTTTCCATGTGTTTAGCATCAGTTTATTTGAAACACTAATTTTTTGGAAAAATATCACTCTTTTTTTCTTCATCATTCATTCTCATTAAATTATTTAAAATCATTTATATGCTATTTATTATCATTTTCAAGTAGACTGTTGACAAATGTTTTACCTATAAATGCGAAGATCATTCAATAAACCGAACTATCCAGTAGATGTAAAAAAAAATATATTTAAAGCCGCATGGTTTTGAAATTTTGATTTAAGTACCTACGATTTATGTTTCACTATTACATTGTAAATAACATGATATTTTATCCTGGCAGGCAACCACTATATTATGTAATCAATAATTAATATTTAAAATAAATAGATTCTACTCAATATGTGTTTTTTTTTTCTGTCAATTTAACAGAAATCATGAAACTATACAATAATTAAATGTAGGTATTTGAATTAACTGTCTTTCATATTTGGTGCGTCAAACTTCAGGCTTTACGGAAATTGGTTAGGTTTTCTCTCTCGATGCCGAAGGTGAAGTTACTATTTTGACATGTAACATTACAAGTTAAAACATGTATTTTCCATTGCTGCTGATTCTTTAGAAACTACCTTTATCATAGATTCTAATCATTGTCCGAGGTGTTAACAAATTTTACTTCTTATGTTTAGCATAATGGTTTGGAAGTTCTAGCACTTATAGCCTAGGACACCGGACACCCTATAACAGCTAAAATGACAAGAGAGCGATTAAATGAAATGGGGCTGATGGGGTTTAAATTATTGTTAAAAACATATAATTTTTCTGTCTACATTATTGCATTAAAATTAAACAGTTTTCAATTACCAGTTATACCGACAAAGTTCTGTACAAAACATGTTTGACAATGGCAAAGAAATTTGTAGTTTATAGAAAATAGGTACCAAAAAAAATAATAATTGGATGCAGTTAGATTGTCGACAACCGTCAACGTTGACGGGTCTCCTCGCGGAGCAATTCCTTGGGAGATGGATGGAGGCACCTGGCATGAGGCAGGCTAAGGCTCATATTGATGGGCCCTCTGCCTGTCTCACCAAACAACTACTGCACCTGAACAGACGCGAGATACGGCTAGTGACTGGTCTCCTAACCGGACACTGGCACCTAAGACACCACCTCCATAGCATGGGCATTACGGACGGTCCGTAATGCCGCTGGTGCATGGGGGAGGAGACGGCAGACCACGTCATCGGTGAGTGCCCTGCACTCACGCGCGCGAGGTTCAAACACCTGGGCAAGTTGTATTGCTTGCCCGATGACGTCAAAAGGATGAAGCCAGGGTGCCTGATTGGCTTTTCTAAGGATGGTGGTAGAACTTAGTGGGGCACGACGGGTCCACCACAGGAGACCTATGTGCACTACGGTCGCGGCCGGGCACTCTTTCATTCATTCATCCGTTCATTCATTCACCGTCAACGTTCCATATTTTTTTGTTCCTTCTTTATAGGTACATGTTTTATGGCGTTTTGCTAGAAGATCCATTAGGAAAGAAAGCAACATAACTTTGAACTTTTGCCCATATAAGCTCTATAACGCTCAGCTCACAATCACAATTATTATTATGAGGGGGTAAACGGAATCCAATAACACCTGAATCTTTTGCCATCTCCTAAATAACATATTTCTTAAACTGTGGCCTATGGCCTACAATTTCCAAAAGTTTTTTCCAATCATGTTACCATCACAATTCAATATGTTCAGCTGAAACCAGTCCATGATTTCCGCTCTATTCCATGAAGTTGTGGGAAGGTTCTATACTACCCTCGAATATTAGGTGGCAATATTTATCATTAATATGGAGTTACCAGAAATGTATTCGATCGTCCGCCTAAAATATTCTTCGAAAAGGTCAGCAGTATACCGGATATAAATACTCTGATTTATAATTTAGGATCAACTTTTATGTAGAGCACCCCATAAAGTAACCTTCAAAGGAGCGGACTTTCTCCGTATGACTCCCATAAAGTATGACATACATTATGGCTGGCCAGGTATGGCCTTAACCCTCATTTGTGTTGCAAAAAAGTCTTGTTTTTTTTTGTGATGGGACTCGCAGAATGAAATATGGAATAGGTAGGTACCTACTTAAAAATGAAGTATTAATGGTAAGCATCAGCAAAACTGATTGACTTTCAACTGAAAACTTCAAATCTAGTTTTAAAAGAGGCCTGGCAATCTGCAAAACGAAATATTAATCAAATATTCCATCCTAATCCTATCCTGGACCCACAATTTCCGTCACACCCAATCACCGCTAGCTGTTGTGAACCAGCACTTATCGTTGTTTTCTACTCTTTCGCTTGTTCTGCGAATCCCCTCCTTCGCCCCTGTCGTTCAAAATACTCCGAGTCTTGATGGATACTTCGTCGCCATACGAGTCTATCCAGAGCCGTAGCCCCCCAGTGGCCCCAGTGACCCACATCGATCTGAACCGCTCACATGTTTCGAGAACATTCTATAGTTTCAATTGCCCTTCTTTGCTGTGTTGGCCATTTTTTAGTTAGTAATACTGTCACAGCCTCTCTGTGATGTTGTATATAGGGTGGACAGATGGAAAGAAACTCGCTCAGTTTTATATAAGGTGTATATTTGCTAAGAAGTTATTACGTCATGAATTCCCCAGGATACATGCTCTTCCGTGGGAAGGGCCACACGTTCGACGCTACTTAGGAAGGAATGTCTGTTTGATGCTAATGGTACGAAGAATGTTAATCATCATTTAAACATTTAACTGATACTGATCTAGGGGGGCTTTCCCGGGGTGGCGGTACTTGCACTGGGTAGACTTGAACCAGTGTTAGTACCGCCACCCTGGGAACACTCCTCTGGATCAAGTCTCCCCAATGCAAGTACCGCCACCCTGGGTGTTTTTGCTTGCGTGAATTTAAGGTACACTTAATCAAGGGCGTAGCCAACAGGGGGTAGACGGGGAAGCCTCCTCCCAGGGCGCAGCTGGCACAGGGCCGCCAAAATAGCCAAAGTACAAAAAATTTGAAAACAATTTTAGCCAAAAGGCAAATGAAAACAAGTTTCCGTGTAGGTAATTAAATACTATTTCACAAATATTAGGTATAGGTAGAGTCAGTGTTGCCAACCTATGATTTTATTATTATAATACAAACCTTCAAAAATTATTATACATCATTAATTTTCGATTTAGACATTATTATACAAATTATCATACACAAAATATTAAGTTTTTTTCCTTATCTTGGTTATATAGTAGCCTTGTTTGTTTATTTGCTTGCACCAAAGTTACACCAGAAGCTGCACTAGATCAGTGAAAGTGAAAACTACAGAGACAGACGTTTAAACATCATAATTATGACTTTGAAATTTGAGTTGTTGTCGTCATCAACGTCGAACGTCAACTCAAATAAAAATAAATATAATTATTTTTAATATATTAATTATTAGTTATTATTTTGTTTCATTATTTGTTAATTTAACAATAACCAAAATAGAAAAAAATTAGTAGGTATAGGTATAATAACCATTTTATAAAACATTTTATATGATTTGGCTTGTAGAAAACTTGGGGCTTTGATTTTAAATTGCAAAGAATATTTGGATTTATAAATAAAACAGGATTAATATACTACTAGAGAGTTTATTCTTTGGATTTAGGTACAGGAACGATCAAATACTGACACAGTTAATATTATATATAGGGTAGTATAACTTACTACTAACAAGTTAATTCTTTGGATTTAGGAACTAGCAAATACCGTGAATCTTGTTATTCAACAAGGTTTACTTATTCTATTTCAAAAATTGTATCTTCTATGCCTACATTGTCTATCAAACTTTCACTATTTTTAGTGTTTAAATAAATAACATTTTTTCTCATATCGGATATCATTTTTGTACTGGGCTCAAAGTTCACACAACCCTTACTTCTTTTAATTGATTGATTTGTCAGAAGAATGCCATTTACAGTGTTTGTAATTAACTTATTCCTTATGTTCGTCTTTGTCAAATTAGCTTTTGAAAACACCCTTTCGACATCAGCATTTGAATGCGGGAATGATAGTAGAGACAGAACAAATTCACCCAAGTTTAAATATGGTCGATTTCCCTCATGGTCATGAAGATGATAAATTTCTGACCAATATTGGTCAATTTCAATATCAGGATTGTTTTTGATTACTTGATAGTCATCATTTGTAATAGACAGAGTTCTCCACTCATCATCAATCTTCTGAATTTTTTCTTCTTCACAAATCCTGGGGGCTAATTTTAGTAATGAAATTATAGATTGAGGCCTGTTTTGGCATTTTGGTTCAAAAATATAAATTTCAGCTAGGAAGGTATTTGAAAAATCATATCTTTTCTTTATTTGCATGCACGCTGTAACAATAAAATGTTGAATTCTAGAGAAAAAGTCTTTTTCTTGGGTTTCATTAAGGTTGTTTTTATTATTTAAAACTTCATAGCCAACATATATATTTTTAATTGGAATAAAATGCTCTTTTGCCTCGGGATTAATATCTTCCAATTTGTTTTTATGGATATATTGTGGCTGCATATAGCATAATAAAAGTTCTTTATATAGATTACTCATTTTGGAATGAAGAGAAGTTAAAACCACTTTTTCACTTTGAAAATAAGCATTCATTTGACAAAATTTTGGAAGTATCCAATCCAAAAAATAATAAAAGAGCTTATTTTCTGGATTTCTTAAAGCATTCAATATAAGTTCAGATTGTGTGAGTCTGTGCTCCTGATAACTGTTTGTAAAATATAATTCTAAAGCCCCCCATTGTTTTTTTATCCTGCTTACAACCTGTCCCAATGACAGCCACCTTGTCTGAGCAGGCCTCAATATTTTATGAGGCTCAACGTTACAGAACTCCTGGAACTCACCAAATTGCGCCTGTCTTTTTGAGCTGTGATTAAAAAAAGTATATATGTCACGTGCCATAGCTTCAGTTTCTCTCGGTAGCACTTTACAAGCCTCGCTGGCACAGAGGTGAAGGGAATGGCAGATGCATTTCGATGTGAAAATACCCGGGAAATCTATTCTCAATCTTGAAACAACAGAATTGTTAGCGCCAAACATTACATTACAGCCATCTGATCCAAATCCGATTACATTTTCTAATGGAATGTTTTGTTTTTTAAAAAATCCTACTATCTCATTGTAAACTTTTTCTGCTGTGGCTCCTTGGTGAGCACCTAAAAAAATAAAATTTTGACTTTTTTTAAACAGTTAATGAAACCAAATTTTACCTTCAGAGTCTTCTTTAGAAAAAACTTGCATCAAAGATAAAAAACTAGTTTTTACAGCTTTCTGGGATTCACAGTAGTATCTTACACATATGGCCATTGTCTTTATCGCTGCAATATCAGTTGATTCATCAACAAGTATGCTGAATTTGACCTTTTTTAGAGTATTGACAAGATCACAAAATTCGTTCTGCCCAATTACATTTTTGGTAACTCCTGTAGCCTTAGTTCTACCAAGTTTTACATTTTTAAGAATATTTGAATCCGGAAAACAGTCTTGAAGAAGGGGAACTAGGTGGTCATTTGCCAAAAATGCAATGTTGTGTTCAGCTAGAAAACCACATAACTTCAGTTCAGCCCTTTTGACCTTGCTATCAGTTGCATTTTTTTTAATAAAATCTCTTAAATTCAGTTGACACTGTATATTTTTCACATTTTGCTGGTGTTTTGCACCTTCACCATGTCTTTTTATCACACCAATATTGGCTCGTAAAACTCTGGAGCATGCTGAACACTGACCTTGCCTTGGATTATCTAAATTAAACACGATTGAATTAAAAACACTTCCAAAACTCAATTATGATGTTTTCTAAACCTACGCACATACCATTTACGGGTTTAAGCCACTTGAATTCGGACTCCCATTGAGATCTATATTTTTGATCTCTACATTTTCCAGATGATGTGTGTATTTTTCTTTTTTTCGCTCCTCTAGAGCTGCCAGGATTATCGCGTTCATCACTATCGATATCACTATCACTGCTATCAGACAATTCATACATTTTAATTTTTAAAAACTGGCAATAAAATAAAACCGCTTGGCGCTTATTAGGTTAGGTTAGGTAGGTATTTATGAATCTGCGCTATGATGAAGTTAGCTGTAGAGTGCTTGAAAAGGCGCCAAAATCTTCTGGCGCTTTCTACTAAGTTATGCAACCTAGCAACACACAACACAACATAACCTTGTTTTTCTTTGCTTTCTGTTGGCGACTATGATTTACTAATTTAGAGAATTTTTTTTTTTTTTTTTAAATATTATGCAGTTTTCGACAAGTTGAAGAATTATTACAAATTATCATACGCTAAAACGTTACAATACGCATTCGTAAAATTACAATACAAATTAATAATTATCATACGGTTGGCAACACTGGGTAGAGTTGCCACCTCTCCGGGTTTCACCCGGAGTCTACGGGTTTTCACATATGAGCCGCTTTCCAGTATGGGAGTGTGACGCCCGGAGCTACTCGGGGCGTTGAGCCCCTGAGCTCTACGTACGCGTCAACCGCTCATGTGACAGCTGTCACATCTGTGGGTGGCTATTTATCTATTTATTTCTTGTTATATCTCAAGATTGAACATTTTAAAATATATAGTTTTGATTCTCTTTCATTTTTGATGAATAAAAAAACAAACTGCACAAACAAACAGATAATTATTTTTAAAATTTGACATATCTGACACTAAGACAGGCGTCTCACGCCATGATTCTGGAACGGTACAAATCTAGTGCGTGGCGCCCCCGAGGTGCTCTGGAGCGCGCCAGAGCGCCCCAATGTGCATACTGGAAAGCGGCTATGGTCTCCGGGCTGCGGATTACTAGGTGTTTTCTCCGGGTAAAACCGCATTTAACAAAAAAAACGTAAAAAAAATTCTTATGTCTAGGAAAAAAAAATTAGATTTAGCAACAGCGCAATACTGTTCCTGCTCTCTCTCGAGGATATTACACACTTCTATAATAGGATTGCTCATCGGTCTCGATTGTTGGAATCCAGGTATATGGTGTTGCACCGTTACCGACGTCATCAACGGTGTCGTTAAATGTTTGCGCCAGCGGTCGTAGTTTAAAATATACTGTCACGGCTTTGGCTTGCCTGACAGAAATCTTGGGTTCGTCGTCCGTTTCGTTTATTCCAAAAAATCAAAGTCCAATTAACACAGCAATAATTTATTCCACTTAACAAAACACTCTGACACTAATTACTTTATTAACAAACTCAACAATTAAACTCTTTACAATCACTATTCAAATCGTATCACAGTCGAACTGAAACTTAACTTACAAATCAATGCCGGCCTTCTTATATATCCCTAAATCTATTCCTGTAAAATCTAGAATACACACGATAATCTAATTTTCCAGATTAAAGTAGAATAATTCGCTAGATTCTAGTATACTCGACATCGATTCTTGACAGCCTGGCGGACGCCAGCGTTTAGCATTATTGTCACAATACATTTAAAATGAAAAATATTATTTAATTTTGAATAACATAATAGGCAAAGCGGAAGATGCAAACGAGATCTGAAAAGGGTTGTTTTAGAATGTTGCTAAGTGCGGCTAAATCAATTGTTAGTTAAGGCCTTGTTAGTTAACAAAAACCTCAGATTGTGTCAACGTCAATATGGGATTGTTTTTGTGTGGCCCAATCTGAGGTTGTTGAAGTTGTTGTTTTGCTAACAAGGACTTGACTAACGATTGATCTCGTCGCCATTAATGTACTAAAACTAAGTATGCAGAAAGCAAAAGTCAGCGGAATCATAGCCTGTGGTGAAAATACCCTACGTAAAGGCGGGGAACGACACGTCATCACTAGTGCTTTGGCGTGGTGGGGGGCATGATATTTGATGAAAGATAGAGTGTACCTAATGCCTCTGTTATCAAATTTGTAGGATTTTTTTTCAGCTTTTTTTTTTAATAAGGGTTTTTTTTCTCCGGTTTAACTTACTTTCCAAGGTGGCATCCCTAGGTATAGGTCTGTTCGAACACAGCACACAGCAGGAAACCGCACAATGTACTGTCACGATTCTGCGCGAAGCGTGAAATTTGTGGGTAGAAACCAAAATTCACCAAGTGAACATGCCTCAGTCAAAAGTTCCATCAAAACGGGGCAACGGAAAGTTGGTGGATCACCGACTCAGCTTTCGGTTTTGGTGACGTAGTGACTTTGTGACGTACGTACTTCATTGACGTAAAGAGAAGAATTAGGTAAATTAGAATAAACATTCAAAAAATTTGTTGTTTTTAATTGAAAATGTACAATATACACTTCATTATTTTCACCCAAAACTGTCCAAGAAATTCAATACATAAGTTAGATATTTATAGTTGAATCAAATCAAAGCGGCAGTAATGACATTAAAATAAATAACCTGAATTGTAAACAAACACCAGCTGGTAATGCAGCCTTCCTATTGGTTGAAACGTCCTACCAGGACCAGTGCGCATGCACGGAGGACATTTGATAGGTTGTAATGAAAATGACCAGTTAATGTCATTACTGTCGTTTGGGTTTGATTCAACTTAATACAACATTAAGGGCGGGTATTATAAAAACTATTTTGACAGAATAGCTGGAAGTTAACTTCCGGTTAATACTTATGAGAAGTTAACTTTTAGTCATTTGTCAAAATAGTTTTATAATACCCGTCCTAATTGGTTTGATTTTTATTGAAAAAAATTATACCCATATTTGCTTAAAATTTGCAAAATTTGGATGTGGTCACCAACCAAATATATTTTTTTGCCTTTGGATTGCCTTCGCGGTGCCTAGGGGGCGCCGGATCTCATATCAGCTTCACCCCCTAGGGCTAGGCTTATCGCTACGGCCCTGTACCTAATTCGTTTTATTTTAAAGCAAAATAAAACACTGAAGAGTGGACTGTAGATAAAATATTTTTTACTGGTTCGCCGGATACAGATATTTGGCTATTTCGAAAAGAGACACTTCTAAACTATACGATTAACTGAAGAACAATTCAAATACACTAAAACTATTTTTATTTTTATTAAATTTCTAAATTGTGCGCCACGTATTTATCGATTTACTTCTCCTTTGAGAGCACGCTTGGAACTTAAAAAAGACCTTTACAAAGAGAGCAAAGAATGCAGCGAGACGGGTTTCTTCCCCACTACTTTCCAACCCCAAATCGCTAGTGATAGATAAACAAAAAATGCGTGAAATAACATTTCACCGAGCGATGAATGCGTTAGTTCTTTTCACGTGGCTCCGGTTTAACTAACCGGGTTACAAAACGGTTAGAGAAATGACATACCGTTTTCTAACCCGGTTACAAAGTGACGTGATGGATACCTACCACTCGAATTTGAGCGGTATGTTGCGGTTTGTTAAACCGGAGCCACGTGAAAAGGGTTAATGGCTTGTAAATAGTAAATAGGTATAGGCAAAACATTATACACTGGGAAACCCCTCTGGGAAACTGTATCGTCATCTAGTGCAAGTACCGCCACCCTGGGAAAGCCCCTCTAGATGAGAATCAATTAAA
This sequence comes from Ceutorhynchus assimilis, assembly GCA_917834065.1. Lineage (NCBI taxonomy): Eukaryota > Metazoa > Arthropoda > Insecta > Coleoptera > Curculionidae > Ceutorhynchus > Ceutorhynchus assimilis. The sequence goes on along the minus strand of OU892277.1, from coordinate 24,475,284 downwards.
TGACGATTAACATTCTACGTAACATTAGCATTTAACAGACATTCCTTCCTAAGTAGCGTCGAACGTGTGCCCTTTCCCACCAGTGGCGGACTGGCACAGTAGAATTAGGTCGGCTTAATTCATCATTTTATCATATCTCTTTGGACGCTTTTTATATCACCCGGGCATTATCTTAATGCACAATTATTTACATTGCCCGTAACATATTATACCGTGCGTTCGGTATTTTGATCTGAGTTTTCCGAGCTTGAATCAGGGCCATATTCTCCGTAGTTCATAAAGCCTGGCTTAGTGGAAAAGCTTGGCTTTGTCGCACAAAAAGCCAACCGTTCGTTTATTTAAGAAGTGTGCTCGGTGCAGGCTCATTCATTAACGTTCGTTTATTAAAATTTCAAGCGCTCTCATATGGCGTTTAACTGCTCTGTGCGATCGCTAGTCACGTGATTACGGCTCCGCTCAGCACACTCTGCTCTTTGAGCAAAATAGCGATCGCAACAGCACCCCATGTACATGCGCACATAGGCCCATTTTCGTGAAACGTTTTGTAGGTGCAAAAGAAACGCACATCAGAATTTGGTTAAGTTTGGCCTAAACATTAGGCATTCCAGGTTGACGTCATAACCGATCCGCCATTTTAGCTGAGGGGCAGTCACAAGCCAAACATAATTAACCTGATTCAGTGTTATTTTCAATTAGGCATTCCAGGTTGACGTCATAACCGATCCGCCATTTTAGCTGAGGGGCAGACACAAGCCAAACATAACCTGATTTAGTGTTATTTTCAATGCAAACCGAGAATTTTTGAACTATTTATTTTGTGAAGATGCCTTCGTTTTGTGGCGTTTTTGGGTGCTCCAATTAGGGAATCCAAACCACGTGACTTTTGCCAACCAGCCGGCATTTTGAAATTTTTATGAGGTTAGAATACGGGTTGTTACAATGTCAACGATGTCAGTATTGATAAAGCCTAGTACTCATAACAGCGAAATTCGCTGTTTTTTGACATTGCTTCGACAATTTGACGTTTTATGTGTGAATCAAACGTCAAAAAAAAAAAACGAATTTCGCGGTTATGAGTATTGTCTGGCTAGCGAAACGGCGAACTCCAATAGAATTTCCTGCTTTGCCAAACTTGACGGAAACAATAATAAACAAGTTAGTGACATTTTTTTTTGCTATATGGGCATAGGTAGTATTTTGAAATAGAAAAAAATCCGGCAACATTGCGAAATAATGGATGTAGAGAGGCGTGATTATTCAGAGGCATGATTCTATTGGTTAGAGTCTGAACGACAGCACACAGTGTCGTGGTTATTGGCGAAACTAGAGAATTTTTTTCTAATAATTTTATTAGTTTATTTCCCTGGTGTTTTCGGTGCCACTGAACCCAAAGACATGGCTGTCATCAGGCGGTGTCAGTTGAGGTATGGTTGAGGTGTCATTGAATATTTTTAGGCTACGCCCCTTTTTTCTTCCCCCTTTCGTCTCTACCAAGTTACCACTTGCCAGACTATACTAGGCTTAATCCCGTCAAAATAAAAACATATGTTTTTTGTTTATTGTTTGCCAACTAGACGCCATTTGGACAGGTCGTTGGATTGCCTAATAGAGCTGAAAGGGATTAAGTGAGGTTTTTTAGGATTCCAGCAGCATTTAAAGATCGAGGGGATCGCATAAACGAGCTATCAAAAAAACAACGGAGTATGGGAATTAGATGCCTCAAAAGGTGAAATTTGACTGTAACGTTGTTGAAAATGCTCGAATTTGTTCGAAACATGTTCGTAAGTTTTATGACTGCATGTTTTGTTGTTAAAATACAAAAACACTTCATCTCGGTATATCAAAAAAGTTGTTTATGTTTCTACAAGTAGGTAACTTTTAATACCTTTTAGGTATTCCAGCAGAATTTAAGGATACAAACATTCCGGATGGGTCCCCAGTACAAATTTAGGATATACTACGATAATAGATAAAAGCCCAGAATGAACAAGCCAGTAAGCTAAGCTACATGCCAGATCTGTGCACCGATCAGAACAGTCAAAACGTTTAAGGAGTCATTCTACCACAAATTTATTTTGCTAAAGTTTATTTGTGAGGTTGTTACTTAGTATCAATCTTTTTTATTTTTTAAACAATTTATATTCTTAAGCATTATTTTTGTTAATAAATTGTTTGTTTACTATTGTTGAGTTGAAATGTAAAGTGGCATGTCTGTAAATAAAGATTCATTCATTTATTCCATTCATTCACAAAAACTAAAAACAACTTAAAACTTATTGAACAAATCAAAAAACGCAAAAATTCCGAAGCACAAACTCAAAAAACACTGTAAACAATATGATCTATAGACTTTGTTTGCCCCTCAGCTAATATGGCGGACCTGTCAAAAGTCACGTGACCTGGAATGCCTAATTCTTTGATCGATTAGAGAGATTTTGAGCCACATAAATTTTGAAATACGTTACACACGCTAAACGATAAACTGAGCAAGCGCAGTCTTTGAAAAATAGCGGATGACATTAGCCTTTTTTTAGTTTTTGAAGCCAAAACTTGTGTAGGACGTTATACGCTAAACGTTAATGAAAATTTGTGGTTAGGAATTTGAATTTGTGTAACTAGCGTCAAATTTTATGTTGTCTGTTGTTTATGTTAGGATGGTTGGGTATTTATTTGTGTTTTGTTTTGTGTAATTATGTACTGCACTTCATGAATAACATTGAAAATATAATAAGACGTCGAAATGCTGAAACGTTATGGGTTAATAACTTTCCGTTTATTTCCACATAATTAGCGTAGTACGTTACCGCTTATTAAGCGGGCCGGTTATTTTTTCACTATTGCGCATGAGCAAAATAACCGATAACGTATAACGTTGATCAAATAGGTGGCTCAAAATCTCTCTTAAACTCTACAGGATTGCTCAATCCCATAAGACAAACGTTCATAAAAACATCGAAGATGGCGGTATGCGAATGACGTCACGCAGTCCTTGATCGGTTTGTGTTTTATTATGACAGTGCACTTTCCTTGCATTTTCAAACATGAAAAATTGTTATTTTGAGGTTATTTCCTTTGAAAACTGTATTTTGTAATTAATTTATTAATTTTAAAATTAGCAGACTTCAAAAGTTTGTGTCCTTGAGGCTTGAGTGGTTGGCTAATTAGAAAGACGAGTTTGTTTGCTTTTGTTTATCAATTAGCCAAACATATTGCCAAAAAGTCAAAAAAACAAAGGGCTGGAGTCAAGCTGGCCCCCGGATTTGTTTCAATGTTTTTTTTTGTGTATGGAAATGAGCACAATTCGCATAAATACTGGCACAATTGAGCACAAAACGGGCATAATTGACTACAGTTGAGAAACAGTAGAAAACCAAATGTGGGGTGCCAACTTGAGCGAGCCGGTTTAATTTTTGCATTTCAATATCAAAATATAAGCGAAACGTGGTTGCAATGGTGTGTTTTATTTTTTACTGCCCCTACCTACTTCTCAATTATTATTCAATAGTTTAATAGCAATTTAATATGGACATTTAAAGTAAGCTTATTTCACAAAGCCAAATAGTGATACCTATTTCCTATTTTAGATTTTCATAATCATATTCCAGAAAAACACTGCAAGTTTCCCATATTTTCCATGCGTTTTCATAGTAAACGCGCCAGTAAAGGAATTTATTTACATATTTATTTATTCACTCTTCACAAACACAAATTTTTAGTAATTACATGCAAAGGAAACTTACAACTGAGTAGATATTTGATTTACAAAAAAAAAGCAATACAAATGCTTGACTAGGACTAGGAAATACTACAGTAGAAAACTAGCAATACACACGAATAAAAGAAAGCGATCTCCTGATGCAACAAATCCAGTACATATTATAAAACCACTAAAACCAGAAAATGCTTGGGGTTTTCGCGAGTATTTTCAGCCACGAGTCTTTTATGCTTACACACATTAAATGAAACTTTAAATTACACTTATAACACTTGATAAATCCGAATTTACGATAAAATAATTGTCAGCACAAACTGAACATCATTCGTATCAGCGGCCATCTTGAAAATCCGGGATGCACGTGACGTCACAGCAATTGTGAACAAGCCGATTGAGCAATCCTGTAGAGTTTACGATTCTTGCATTGCAAATATGTTCGAATAAAAAAACATCGATGTTTTTGAAACAGCGATAAATCGTGCGCATACCTATTCGACCCGTCGCGTCGGTCGTAGCACTTCGTGGCTCCTCGTAACGACTTAGAGCTTGCCGACCGAATTCTATATTCTATAACCTGTCAAATTAGTTCCTGCCTTTCCCTTCAGGTCTCGCAACGAAACAGGTTGTTTTTGTGTTGTCTGTGTGTCGAGTTTAGTTAAAGCGGCCCAGAGCTATTTTATTTTTTTTAAATGGATGTAAGGGAAGTTTGCAGGCTTTGTCCTTTTGGTGTGGACAAAGCCAAGTTAGTTAGTGTTTTTGACGAACGACTTTCGGCCAGAAGCAGAAATTACATAAAAAAAGCGATTTTGGTTGCTACTGGAATTGAGGTAAGTCGGCCATTAATTTTTGTAAAATTTATCATTTATCATTGTTTGTTACCTTTGATTATATTTTTCTAACCTCTTCTTGTTTTTGTTGACTAACTTTTGCATTTAATATTGAAAATTTTGAGGAGAAACGATTGATTTCTATTTCTTAAACCCAATGTCCTATCTCTTATTTTTATTTCATTCCTTATCTGTCGCTGAGTGTGCAATTTATGCGAGAATTTAATTTCTAAAACCTAGCGTCCTATCTCTTATTTTTATTTCATTCCTTATCTGTCGCTGAGTGTGCAATTTATAAAAGAATTTAACATAAGTAGGTACCTATCTATACAGTGGCGGATGGGATGCTTGCGATTCAAGTTGTCTTTATTTTTTCGTCGATTTTAAAGGTCAATTCTCACTTGCGCTTCATTCAGCTTGGTGACGCGACACGACGCCGCGATGAAAATTGTTGCTAGATAAATATTTCATTGGTTTAAGTTTAAATGGATAGATTCCCACCTACACTGCACTACACTTTACGATGCGTCGCATTTAAACCAATGTAATATTTATCTAGCGACAATTTGCATCGCTGCGTCGTGTCGCGTTGCAGAGCTGAGTGAAGCGCAAGTGAGAATTGACCTTTAATGAACAAAAGGTGATTTTAACAAGAATATAACGTTAAGGAATTTGTCTTTTTGTGTTGAGGTCTGCGGCTGAAATGGCAAACATTTTCAGCTCAATAAGTAATAGGTCCTATTAGTTTAATTTAAGTGTTCTTGGGCACAGGCAACCGCGATGTGGCTTTCACTTTCCTGGGATTCCCCCAAATATATTAGTGGCGACAAGTACTTCCCTAAATTTTTCTGGCCCAGTCTGGCCTACCCTAACATAGAACCCTGCGTCGGCACTGTATCAATAAATAATTTTACTAATATTTGAATGAAAAGATTTACCATATCCTGTTGGGATACCAAATTTGATATTTTATAAATTAGGCAATCCAAGAAACTGTCAAAATAATTTTAACTTTTCGGAATCCCAATGGCCAATATAGCCCTTTCCTATTTAAACATATACCGAGACATATAATTACAGGGTGTTCCTGAATATCATGTACAAACGGAAGGGGAATGATTTTTTACGCTTCGTTACCGCTCTACAAGATGTTCAAATTTTAATGTATTCATTTTGAAAATATGAGCAAGAATATGGCGGCGAGGTATAGTGGCTTATTTCTAGATTCCTATTGAAAATGAGCAAAAATATGGCGGCGGGACCTCTACTAACGCTCCGGTTTGAAGTTAGCAGCCAAAACTTGGCAGCCAATTTGACGGAAACGCCCGAACGACCATTGGCGGAGCATTGTTTTTTAATTCAAAGTAAATTCAATAAATCATACTTAGACATCGAGTCTAGCCATGAAATTCATAAAGCACTATTTTAACACCTTTTACAACCTCTATGCAAAATCCCATTGACTCAAACCCTGTCGAAATATGAAAAACTACCCTTAACAAGTAAAAATGCATAAATATTGAAATTTTCGTATTTTTTTCCAACTCGGACTTCGAGTCTTGCCATGAAATTGATAGGGTACTATTTCATCAGCATCTCCAATCCCCATGCAAAATTCCATCAACTCAAACCCCGTCAAAATATGAAAAACTACCCTTAACAAATAAAAATGCATAAATATTGAAATTTTCGTATTTTTTTCCAACTCGGACTTCGAGTCTTGCCATGAAATTATTAGGGTACTCTTTCAGCACCATCTCCAACCCCCATGAAGAATCCCATTTACTCAAACCCCGTCGAAATATGAAAAACTACCCTCAACAAATAGAAATGCATAAATATTGAGATTTTCGTATTTTTCTCCAACTCGGACTTCGAGTCTTGCCATGAAATTAATAGAATACTCTTTCAGCACCATCTCCAACCCCCATACAAAATCCCATTGACTCAGACTCCGTCAAGATATGAAAAACTACCCCTAACAAATAAAAATGCATAAATATTGAGATTTTCGTATTTTTTTCCAACTCGGACTTCGAGTCTTGCCATGAAATTAATAGGATACTCTTTCAGCACCATCTCCAACCCCCATCCAAAATCTCATTGACTCAAACCCCGTCGAATTATGAAAAACTACCCTTAACAAGTAAAAATGCATAAATATTGAGATTTTCGTATTTTTTTCCAACTCGTACTTCGAGTCTTACCATGAAATTGATAGGGTACTATTTCATCATCATCTCCAACCCCCATACAAAATCTCATTGACTCAGACTCCGTCGAAATATGAAGAACTACCCTTAACAAGTAAAAATGCATATAAATATTGAGATTTTCGTATTTTTTTCCAACTCGGACTTCGAGTCTTGCCATGAAATTGATAGGGTAGGTACTATTTCATCATCATCTCCAATCCCCATACAAAATCTCATTGACTCAGATGCCGTCGAAATATGAAAAACTACCCCTAACAAGTAAAAATGCATAAATATTGAGATTTTCGTATTTTTTTCCAACTCGGACTTCGAGTCTTGCCATGAAATTGATAGGGTAATATTTCATCATCATCTCCAACCCCCATGCAAAATCCCATTAGACTCCGTCGAAATATGAAAAACTACCCCTAACAAGTAAAAATGCATAAATATTGAGATTTTCATATTTTTTTCCAACTCGGACTTCGAGTCTTGCCATGAAATTAATAGAATACTCTTTCAGCACCATCTCCAACCCCTATGCAAAATCTCATTGACTCAAACCCCATTCGAATTATGAAAAACTATCCTTAACAAGTAAAAATGCATATAAATATTGAGATTTTCGTATTTTTTTCCAACTCGGACTTCGAGTCTTTCCATGAAATTAATAGGGTATTCTTTCAGCACCATCTCCAACCCTCATGCAAAATCCCATTTACTTAAACCCCCTCGAAATATGAAAAAATACCCTTAACAAATAGAAATGCATAAATATTGAGATTTTCGTATTTTTTTCCAACTCGGACTTCGAGTCTTGCCATGAAATTAATAGGATATTCTTTCAGCACCATCTCCAACCCCCATACAAAATCTCATTGACGGAATTTTGCATAGGGGTTGGAGATGATGTTAAAATAGTACCGTATCAATTTCATGGCAAGACTCGAAGTCCGAGTTGGAAAAAAATACGAAAATATCAATATTTATGCATTTTCACTTGTTAAGGGTAGTTTTTCATATTTCTACGGGGTTTGAGGTTATGGGATTTTGCATGGGGGTTGGAGATGATGTTGAAACAGTACCCTATCAATTTCATAGCAAGACTCGAAGTCCAAGTTGGAAAAAAATACGAAAATATCAATATTTATGCATTACTAGTTAAGGGTAGTTTTTCATATTTCGACGGAGTTTGAGTCAATGGGCTTTTGCATGGGGGTTAGAGATGGTGCTGAAAGAGTACCTTATTAATTTCATGGCAAGACTCGAAGTCCAAGTTGGAAAAAAATACGAAAATTTCAATGTTTATGCATTTTTATTTGTTAAGGGTAGTTTTCCATATTTCGACGGAGTCTGAGTCAATGGGATTTTGTATGGGGGCTGGAGATGATGATGAAATAGTACCCTATCAATTTCATGGCAAGACTCGAAGTCCTAGTTGGAAAAAAATACGAAAATCTCAATATTTATGCATTTTTACTTGTTAGGGGTAGTTTTTCATATTTCGAAGGAGTCTGAGTCAATGAGATTTTTTATGGGGATTGGAGATGATGATCAAATAGTACCCTATCAATTTCATGGCAAGACTCGAAGTCCGAGTTGGACAGAAATACGAAATCTTCAATATTTATGAATTTTTATTTGTTAAGGGTAGTTTTTCATATTTCGACGGGGTTTGAGTTGATGGGATTTTGCATGGGGATTGGAGATGATGGTGAAATAGTACCCTATCATTTTCATGGCAAGACTCGAAGTCCGAGTTGGAAAAAAAATACGAAAATCCCAATATTTATGCATTTTTACTTGTTGTTTTTCACATTTCGACAGGGTTTGAGTCAATGGGATTTTGCATAGAGGTTGTAAAAGGTGTTAAAATAGTGCTTCATAAATTTCATGGCTAGACTCGATGTCTAAGTATGATTTATTGAATTTATTTTGAATTAAAAAACAATGCTACGCAAATGGTCGTGCGGGGTTTCCGTCAAATTGGTTGCCTAGTTTTGGCTGCTAACTTCACACCGGTTATTGACACCACTGTAGGTAGAAAAGGTTTACTGAGTCACTGTAGTTTCATCTAGCTAATTACAGAGATTTGTTTTTTAATTTTTTTTCTCGAAAATGGTCGGTGATACGAAAAAACTACAGGAGAACAAATAGTTTTTAAATAAGGTAGAAAAATTATTTTGTTCTTTAGAATCTACCAGCGGCTCACCGCAAAAAAGTTCAGGGGCAGAAGAGGGGGCATGACCCCTGAAAAAACATCACCCTGTAGAATCTGGCAAACGTACATGTGCAATTATTTAGCTCCTATTGCGTTACCTATATTCCAAATTTGAGCTACATCACTCAAAAATTCCAGGAACTAAGTACCTACACTGGCCAGCAAAATTAACGCACCACTACTATTTTTGGAAAATATTTTTTATTTCATAATATTTATCAAATATTTTTATGTCTTGATTAAATATATTCTTATTCTAACTTAATAAGGGTATTAACAAAAAATAAAATTCCAAAAGAAGGTTAAAAAAAAACAAGAAAATTAAAAAAAAAAATTTAGTCATAAAATAAACCAAATAATCACCCCCTTCCGTTTGTACAGGGTCTGTTCCGAGGGATGTTTCACTCCGAAAAAAATGTACATGTATTGCGGCAATCCTGGGAGTTCGGTAATTTTTTAGAGATTTCGGCGATTTCCCCGCAATCACTTAACGTTTTTGGTGATTTCTAAGAAATCCCTAAGTGACTGCCGCGATTTCCAGGAAATCTTTAAATGATTCTAGTGATTTCTTCGCAATCTCCCAAGACTGCGGGATTTCTTTAAAGTCTCTATGAGACTGCCACGATATCCCCGCAATTCTCCTAGGATAAGGTTTTAAAGTATTGATAACATTTTTAAATTGTATAAGTTGTATTTTACCTTCCATTTCATTTAAATAAATACCTATTTATATTTCAAAAAAATACTTAGATAATAAGAAAGCACACACTGAAAAGTAAATATTTTTTTCCTTGTGGAATTTGTTTGCATCGGGATCGGGGCTTGCAAATTTCTGGAACAGTGTGGCTAAATGAAAACAAACTAGAAAAAAAACTTTTCATTTCGGATATTATCAGTACTTAGTACCTAATAACCCAAGGAGATTAATAATTGTTATAAATTTTTGAGCATTTATCATGTTTGAGTGTTATTCAGATAGAAATTTTCTGACAGCAATCTCTGAGGCAATTTCATAGAGTGAAAACAACCCTATAGGGCTGTTTTCAGTAAGTATAATGTTGAAATGGTTGGGTGATTTGTCTCACATGACAAAAAATAATAAAATTTAATAGACCTATCTATTTTACCAGACAAAGAGGTAAAAATACGAAAACTTCATTAGATAAAAAAAGACACAGAACGCTCATTGCGCAAGATGAGGCAAAACGTACCAACTTTTATTAGACTTACGTATAGCAATCTGTCCTTCTTATTTGCACGGGATTAAAAGGGAAGAAGAAAGGCCGCTTTTTGTGCAACGTATTTGTCAATGAAAATTTCAAACAACCTTTGAATGTCACTTGTCAAGCTATGTCAAGTTTAATATCAACCGTACTTTTATTCTTGTCAGACCACGCGCAATGAACAAGGACAAGGAGATACCCGGCGTGCAAAACAAACACCTTATACCTGTACTAGTTAGCCAATAAAAAGGCATTGCCTCGTGTTGCGCGCGCATACCAGGTAAAAATAGATAGGTCTATTGGCTGTTAGAACTGTCAAAAAATTGTCTGTTACCAATGTCTGTTACATTGACGCAACGCCGGTAAATTCATCAAATCATCAATGGGCACGTTCAGCAGGGCTCAAAATGTCAGTGGCTTTGATCCGAGAGAAATACACGACGTAGAACAGTTTTGATTCGCCAAAAGTTGAGTTTCATCTGTTTTCAACAAAGTCGCTGACTAATCACTCAACATGTTGAGTTCGGCTGAACGTGACCAATGATAAACTTTATTATGACTTTAATCGCTTTGATTTCTATGGTTACAATTGAAACGGAACATAGGAATTATTCAGTGATTGCAGTTAAACATCAATGCAAATACCGCGACCCTTAGCCTTACTATTATTTTGTATTTCAACTTCTTAACTGTTACACATGCTTGCCCTTCTTTATGTTATTCAAATTTTTCTGAATTTCCAATTATTTTGTCTTTTCAACTGAAATGACCCACAAGCGTCTAGGCGTATTGGTCCATAAAATAGTTATTTACATTACAAGTGCGTTTATGAACATGATTACGTACAATAACGAGTGTGATCACACGAGTTTTGTAGTCATGTTTAAACGCACGTGTGATGTACAACGTTTTATCTACAAAGCGGAAAATAAGAACGTTTTTTCAATTATTTCCGTTTATAGGTAGTTGTCTACCTTCATTTTACCTTTACTGGTTTAACCTCGGATTTAACTTTGACATTTGTCAAATCACCAAATAACCTTGCGTTTTTATTCTCATCAAATTTTACCGATGGATCCACCAGACTATGTCGGTCATTGTCATTTTTCATTCACTAAACAAAGATAGCAAGGTTGAATTCCAAGGCTAATGCGCATGTGCAATAATTCAAAATCTTCGGATTTTCATAAATAACAGATGGAGAGAAAACGCTCAAATTTCGCAAGAAAATTAGTGTCAGGAGTTTGGAAATGTGTAGCTAATGAATTAAAGCAAACAATAGGGTGCATCAGGCTAAAAATTATTCGAAATTTATTAAAGGTAAGTGATAATTGAATGTTATTTGAAGATGTAAACATTATTGACTAAATTTCTTGTTTTTGTTTCAGCTATAAAATTGTTAGGAACCAACGAATGTATTTGATTATCAAAATGCATGATGCTTGAAGATAGGAGATTATAGTTGCAATGGAAAATCAAGGAAAAACGGTTTGGAAATATCCAGAAAATGTAAATGGCAATTGGTGTGTCCTGAACTTTCAAGGCCTGCAGATACAATTCTAATGGATATTGAGGAATATTTTGAGGTAATTAGGGGAGGTTAGCTTTTAGACAATTAACCATAGTACTATATTTAAGATATCTAACAGAAAAATTCAAAAATTATTCACTTAGAAAATTCCATTTCATTTACTTTTTAGGAGCAACCAGGAATACACATATCGACATGCCGGGATGCCTACATACCTACAAGACTGTTTTCATGACGTCATAGCAGAGGAAGAAAGTATATTTATTTTACAAGAAACCAAATAATTATCGTGCATTGTATTTTAATTAATAAAGAAATGAAAAGTTGAATTCACCGTTTTTATAAAATGGCCCAAAAGCGACAGATAGTTCTATTCAAACTGATATGTTGTAATAGTGTTACCAAACAAAAATTGTTAATTTTTATTGATTTATCAATAATCAATAATTATTGATTTTTTAAACATTATGTTGTAACATTTGGAATGTTACAAGTTATAAGTTCTGTAACAAACCCGACTTTCTTTTATATATAAATGGATCCATCTCACTCAGTTCTTGAATTCATGTAGGTAAATGCAGTGTTGGAACCTAGGTTATCTATATTTTGCTTACCCTCTGTATGACTAATTTGACGAGTAAGTTTGCCCTTTGGTAACTGTTTCGTTTTTATACCCGTTGTATTTTTTTCTACTCGTAGAACCGACCCTGAAGATGACCCGTTGTTAGGTTGTAAGTGCTAAGTATAATTTGTAAATACATTTACACCAGTACAAAATTTTTCGACTTATTCTAATTTTTTGCATAATTTCACCTTATCATGATTCATGAAAGTATTTACTCAAATCTTCTCTAGGTCCTTGTATTCTTCAATTCATGGCTTTCCATACAGATATAAAAATTTTCTCGTAAACAAATATATTACTAAATACATTTCTAAACTTGTCCAACGTTAATAAACTTGCTCTTCTATAGTGGCTAATTGTGCAGCATAAAAATAGGTGGGTATGGTCTTAAAAAATCAGGTCCAAGTGTATACATTAAATTTGTACTGGAGGTGCAATATAAGTTTGTTGTACTGTTTTTAACTAACATTTGCATAATTGTGGCATTCTGCTGCATCAAATAATTCATGAACATAATCAATGCATTAAAATTGTGATCACAGTTCGTATGATTTTCTGAACAAGTTTGAATATCTAACACATGAAATGACCGAGAAACTATTTTCTCTGATTATATTGTCTTTTTTCGAATTCCAATATTCAGAGAAACTTAGGAAAATCAGTGCGAACACAGTAACCATCCTCGAAGAAGCCACTCTACAAATCAAACCGGCTACGCTGTCGGAGTATCGTACATACACATTTTTCATTCATTTTCGGTAACGAATATTAGCGTGGTTGCCGAGTCAATAATGTTATTTTCAGCTTGGTTATAGAGTATATAGCAAGGTCGCTCGAAAGCGATGTTGCCAAAACAAGTTAAATAATTTTTCCCAAGATCTCCTTCCTGATTGCTGGCGGAGTAATTTTATGAATGACTTGTGGTGTCTATCCTAGGTTAGAGGTCAATGATCGGGGTAGTAGCGAGTACTATTCCGCGACTAGACCGCCCAGTAACCGCTAAGTGATTGCCTAGTAACCGCCACCTGTCACTATCACTTTTTATCCAGTTAATATCTTGCGCTCTCTTTATTCTCTTTTCTTTTTCTTTTAATAATGGAGCACTGATCTATTATACTAAAAATATGTTTACTTTAGGCGCGTGTTCAATGTACTTCTTTTTCCATTTTTTCAAGCGCAATTTACTTTTTTGATATAAGCTGACATATTGAATGATAAAATTTCAACGCGCCCTCAAAATAAGCTTTTTTTGTAATTTTTTGATAAAACAATTTAAAAAGGCGTAATTAAAAAATTTGAATATTTATTACGGAAACTTTTTTGTAATAGTTTAAGATATTACGATAACTATTGTCTATTTTTGAATAAAACCATTTTTTTTTTCTAAAAATTTTGGTTACTACTACAATTAATGGCCGATTTTAACAAAGGTACATAAAGCTAGGTCCTCTACTTCAATAGTGGTAAAAACTGTAAAGTACCAAGAGGAACTATTTCGCTACCCATGTTGCCACAAAAATGCCACGATACTTTAAAAATTCAAGTGATGGTCACTGGAACTATTCTGTGACTTTCTCGCCTCTCTATGTATCCATTTACATTATTTAGGCATATTAGTGGCACTGGTGGGTGGCAGCAACCGATTTCACTAATACGATATAGTTTTGTCACTATAGAGTAATAATAAAATAATACTGCCCAGTTCCAGTAACTACCCAGATGGTACTTTGACTTTGGGTGTTTACAGTTTCAATAAATGGTATCGGAGTATCGGTTCGATAACAGTTACTTTAAAAGAACCATAATATAAAGTAGCAGCGTGTACCCCAGGAACTGAGCTTAGTAGCAAAACCGTAACCGAAAGGATTTGTAGTGGTAGCATTTCAATGTGATAAAAATTCCTCGATAAACTCTCAAATTCTGTTGCATCGAAATTATCCAAGACTGCCGTCGGTGTCCCATACCTCTGCCCAAAATACCAGCATGCACACTAAAAACGTCGCAAAAACGAATCTATTAACATTGAGGCTATCTCTGTTGATCAGCACTTTTTGGAATTATCCCACTTCTGAAAAACTAAGGAGGGTTCTATTGCGAGCGGTCTCATAGAGCAATTAAATTAGACACATCCATTTACTTGTTTTTTTTTATTTTATTTGAAAACATGGCCGTTTTCAATTATAGCGCTTAACTTGGTGCGTCTCTCACAAAACTTAAAGAACATAACCTAAACCTCTCTCTTGACAATCACAGTTCATAATTATCCTACCCACTGTTGCCAATAACATTTCAGTAACTCCCCAATTTCCCGCTAGGTTGTCTTTGGCGGCACATTTGAATGGGAAAGTAGGGATTTACTACATCACTAAATTTGAACTTTCAATACAAAATTTCCCTAGCCACAAGAGCTATAATATGGATTTTAAGTCTATCGAACTGTTAGTCATACATGATCTGTTACTGTCTCTACAAAAAATTGGGAGCAGTCTTATTTCTACATTTGAGATGCCAGAATAAATATCTTTTGGAAGACAATCTATCTTTCCTACTTCAATCTACATTACAGTCTTTGACACATAAAATTTGGGACTACAAATATAAACTGCATCCTAGTATAAAGGTAACTTTATAATTTTTCAAAAATGATACACACTGGATGAACGTGTGAGCCACTTTACTTGAAAAAATCTTTGGTCATGGCCCGCAAGTTATAAATTTATAGTTATGACTCGTGAGTTTTGAAGGCCTACTACTATAAGCCGTTGCATTACTTATAAAACGCGAGACTAGTGGAATTGTATCGTGTCCCAAGTGTTCTGCCCAGTGTGTATCAGTGAGGTATGTGTGTAAGTAAGATTTCTCTATTGTTCCAGGTACTGGAAAACGACGAAATATCGGTTAAAATTTGCGATCGTTGTCTTAAGATAACAACAAAAATGCTCCATTACCGAAATGAAGCTAACCTCCATGACAAATCACTCAGGGTAAGTCGCATTAACTTAATGCAACTTTTTATCCCAATGACCATTTTCACCTAAATATAGATGCGTAAGTAAGTATTCTTACCGTCGTCGATTCAAACCTACGAAACCATGGCTCCGAGAGACAACCGGCTCCTATTTTTACGGGTATATTTGATAAATAAAGCATTATAGTATAGTGACTTGTCGCCCAAAAATAGCTTGATACTTCGGTTTTTTAGTAAAAGTAAATCCTTTTCACAAGTGAAAGAACATGTCAGAATTAGTAGATTTTTGAACAGACGGATCTCAAAAAGTCATGTCGACCCCCCCTCAAATTTGATAAGTGAATTGTTTTAGTTTTTATTATTTTTCTCAAAAACGGTAAAAGTTAGAAACGTCATTTTGGTGCCATTCGATAGAGCACAAAATTCTGCATAATGGCTATGACTAACGTGACCATACGTCCCGTTTTCAACGGGACCGTCTCTTATTTCGGTTCTCTGTCCTGGTGTCCCCGAGAAACGCTGTGGGACGCAAAATTGTCCCGTTTTCCCAAACCTCGCGAAAAAAAAAATAATTGCGTACAAAAACAAAACATCCGTGTCATATCATATTAAATGTTAGATGCTCAAATTTCACTCCAGGACTAGAGTGTTCGGTCAACGGTTCACCTGGTTCTCAAACGCACCCCTGCGTGCCTGCATCATGGGTCTTCCTTGAAGGTCGTGAGTTAAGAATCCACACTTGCTACTATTTGACAAGTTAGTTATGTCAATGCTAAACGTTCAAGGCCTCTTTATGGTGTGAGGAAACCTCAAGAAGGGACTATAATTTCGGCTCTTACGGATAGCGCACTTCCCGCGCAATTTGTTTATTGTCTTTTTTTTTTTTTTAAATTCATTTATTTCAGTTGTTTGATACTCACGAAATATTTGTGTATGTTCAATGTTAGTTAACAAGCTGAATACCCGTTTACAAGCAAAGAAATACTCCGTCGGATGTCAAATGCGAAAAGTGTCGCACAAAATGTAAGTGTTACCCAATAGTTGTATTCCTTCCAAGAGTTTGGAACACTCGAGCTACTCGGTCCGGTGTTAGTCGACCCCGATTTGAAAGGAAGAGATGTGTGGTGCAACAAACACTTTTCGAAAGGAATAAGCGCATAATGTAACCTCCTAGGTGTGAAAGGAATACACATTGTCCCCCATTCCCGTTTGTCCCGTTTTGAGTCCACGAATAAATGTTCACGTTAGCTATGACCTTATTTTTTTTATGTTCTCAAGGTAAGGCTCCACAAGACCAAATGTGGTAGGGGGTCACAAAGGCACGTGTTGATCAATATCATTAAAACCGCTTGGAAACAAAAAAAAATTGAAGACACGAAAAATTAAGAATAAAGTTTTCCCTATCGTTTGGTGTGTATTTTTTATTTCTTATCTTTTAAAATAAAGCCACCAGTGGCGTACAAAAAAGTAGTGGAGTAAGAGGAATGATTAAAAATAAATATTTTTGGTTATATTTTAAACTGATTTATTTATTTTATTGTATGTATATGCAGGTGAATAACATTTAGAAAAATCAGGAGCGTATTAGAAGATAATAAAAGTAAATAGGTACCTACTTACCTACAGTTTATTTTTTCCAAAGATAGATTTTGACATTGTCGACTTTGAAACATAAACAATGCTGCTTATTGGTCGCAAGATGCCGTTTGCACGACATGCATTGTAAAACTGATGTCAACCTGCAGCGACACCGGCTCAGTAGGCCTGCCCCCCCCCCCCCCCCAGTTGATAATTTTTATCCAAAACGCTAGCCCTCGTTCTCCAGAGCTAGCGCAACTTTTTCGAAAGCTAGCGCAGCTAAAGGTCAAAAGATATGTGGCTTTATATTCGGGGGGGGGCTAGGGTGAGCCTAGCCCCCCCAGTTATTCGATCTTCTCAAAAATGCTGGCGCACATTCGTAACACCTAGCGCAGCCTAGCGCAAGTTGTGTCATAGCTAGCGCAGCTATCGTAGCTTCATACAGGGTGGACAAAAAAAGTCATTAGCCCCTACAAGTGATTTTTAATTTTTCAAAAATATATATGAAGCTTCCTTAAAGCTAGCGCAGGCTAGCGCAGGTAAAATTCGAGCAACCGAATTACCCCTTTAAAACATATACAGGTATTTATTCGGGGGCGGGGGGGGCTAGATCAACGCTAGCCCCTCCCAGTTGTTAAATCCTTTTCAAAATGCTAGCGCAAGTTCGTGACACCTAGCGCAGCCTAGCGCAAGTTGTGTCGTAGCTAGCGCAGCTATCGTAGCTGTCATACAGGGTGAACAAAAAAAATCATGAGCCCCTACAAGTGATTTTTAATTTTTCAAAAATATATACGAAGCTTCCTTAAAGCTAGCGCAGGCTGGCGCAGGTAAAATTCGAGCAACCGCATTACCCCTTTAAAACATACACACTTACAGGTATTTATTCGGGAGGCGGCTAGAGTGCCGCTAGCCGCCCCCCCCCCCCCCCCCAGTTGTTAAATCCTTTCCAAAATGCTAGCGGAAGTTCGTAACACCTAGCGTAAGTTGTTATGGTAACTGTTATACAGGGTGAACTGAATCATCACCGCCTACATGTTACATTTAGTTTTTACAAATTGTATCCAAAGCTTGTTTAAAGCTAGCACATTCTAGCCGTTTAATAATTATCCAGATATTTATTCTGTAGGGGGGCGGGGGAGAGTAACGCTAATTTTCCTCTTTCCCAGTTGTTCCTTTTCAAAATGCTGGCGCATGGTGCACATTCGTGACACCTACAGTGACTTGATAAACCTTTTCATCCACAGGGCCACAGGGGCGTCAATTGCCGTCTTATTATTACTTGGTTCCATCAAATCCTACTTATCCTCATAATAATTTATTGAAGAGTCTGGGGAACAGACAGACGGAGCTCCGAATTTTCAAGCTAAAACTGTCCTATTAACCATGGGTCAATTGTTGGTGTCCTCGGAGTTATTGCGAATATATAGGATTTAAATGGACATTTATCATACAAAATTGGAAACAATGCATTTGATGACCATTATTAGGTATATCAAATACGTTGGTCTCAATTTGTTATGATCCATGTCCATAAATCGTATATATTCATATTTAAAATTAGCAAGAGTTACGACACAAAGTGAACACAGTCCATTAATATGAACATATTATAGGATTTTAAAAAATCAATCATAAATAAGACTGCAATTATTGTCGCCACTGTGGTAATACAGTCACTGTACAACCCACTAGTTGCGCGCGCATCAAGGTTGAAAAATATACCTACCTCAATTTTTTCATTTCTTTGTGAGGTTAAGTTTTAGTTACCTACTTCGCGAATAGATAGCGCTTGTAAACGTTAAACCTTGTCTTGGAGCTGGCGACATTTTGTAAAATTTCATAGTTCACCCTGTATAACATTTACTTACTATAGCTGCGCTAGCTACGACACAAACTTACGCTAAGTGTCAAGAACTTCCGCTAGCATTTTGGAAAGGATTTTATTTGTCACTCATTTGTAAAACGTCACTTATCAAGTCAAAACATAACCAGTGAAAATTGATTTTTACAAGCTACTGGCTCTACTGACTTGTAAAATTGACAGCTAAACTGTAAAAACTTTTTACAAGTCAGTAGAATTATTTATTTTTGAAAAATCGGTTTTATCACAAGAATAATTGCTTGTAGGTACCTTCTGGGAGACTTTTCTGGTGATAAACTGTTGGCTACGACTGCAGCTTCATTAATAATATCTTGTAATAAATTCATTTCTGGAAAAAAATTGCAAAATGGAAATCTGTCAAAAAACCTATTTATAACTAGAAACAACGTCTTAACAACGTATCATTCTCATAGTTATACCAACTACCAAAACTTCTGTGAGAAAAAATCAAGGAAAAACATATAAATTTCAAATTTTTGTTATGTATTGATTTTTTATTTGTCCCTATATCTTTTACAAATGAGTAACAAATAAATTATTGTACATTATACGCCAGGTAGCAGTTTTTACTGGCTCTTGAAGGTGACAAGCTCGCCTGGCGGCTCGCTAGTCATTTCCTTCAATCGCCAGTAAAAACTGTTTTACCTGGCTAATAATGTAAAATACTATAACAACTGGGGGGGGGGGGGCGCTAGCGGCAATCCGCCTCCCGAATAAATACCTGTACCTATGTGTGTATGTTTTAAAGGGGTAATGCGGTTGCTCGAATTTTACCTGCGCTAGCTTTAAGGAAGCTTCATATATATTTTTGAAAAATTAAAAATCACTTGTAGGGGCTCATGATTTTTTTTGTCCACCCTGAATGACAGCTACGATAGCTGCGCTAGCTATGACACAACTTGCGCTAGGCTGCGCTAGGTGTCACGAACTTGCGCTAGCATTTCGAAAAGGATTTAACAACTGGGGGGGGGGGGCTAGCGTTGATCTAGCCCCCCCCCCCCCCCCCCGAATAAATACCTGTATATGTTTTAAAGGGGTAATGCGGTTGCTCGAATTTTACCTGCGCTAGCCTGCGCTAGCTTTAAGGAAGCTTCATATATATTTTTGAAAAATTAAAAATCACTTGTAGGGGCTCATGATTTTTTTTGTCCACCCTGTATGACAGCTACGATAGCTGTTATTATAGTGTACGAACATTCTGAAACAAACGATATTGACGTTTGTCGAATGCAACTTTTTGTTCAAAAAAACGAAAACGTTGAGAATTTACCCCCAACAATTAATGCGTTAAAACAGCATATCAAGCGATGTATTTTTCAAGCAGGATTTTTTTGGGGTAATCTGTGTCAACTATGGTAGAACTTCCCATGCCCATCTCGATGGGGATGGACTCTTGAAAACAATAAACGGACGCCACTGCCAAATGCATATGCTTTTTGAAAAATTTAAAATTCACTAGGCTATGCTTGTGTGTAAGGTAAAATATTGCAATAGATTTAAGGTGTAAATAATATTATGTAAGAGGTTGCACTAGCTTTTCTGTGAAGACGTTTTGAGTTAAACTAAACATTGTTAAAATATTTTCTTAGTTATTTACTTTTATTATCTTCTAATACGCTCCTGATTTTTTTGCAGTGTTGTTCACCTGCATATACACATACAATAAAATAAATAAATCAGTTTAAGGCCTCAACGGCCCCCCCTTCAAATTATATTTTAGTTCTAAAAAAAAATTATAGATGGCGCCAAGATGAAAGCATTTTTACAGTGGAGCATTTTAAATATTATAGCGATTTCAATTTGCAGAATCAGTGCAACTTTTTTCACTCAGTTCGCACTGATTGGCTAATGGGATTATGGAGGGATTTGTATTTCCATGCCTGGCCTGATATGACTTCAAATTTTGTTCTACTCTGTAAAAGTGATGTTTTGTTGTAGAGCTTGTTTTTGAGGTATGTTTAGTTGTGGTAGGTACCTATGAGATTTTCAGGAAGCAATTGGCACATGAAATATGAATGGGTTTACAAATAGAGGAATACTCGGAGGAATAATAAAAAAATAGTCTTACCAGGAGTCTAACACAATTTCAGATATTCGTAGAAGATCCAAGAGCTAGTAAAAGAAATGCAAATCGCCAGATACCTAAATTGAATGCTCTACTGCATTGGTGTATATTATTATTGCACTAATATGCAAGAACACAAAGGAAAAACTCTAATTTTAGCACTTTCCACCTTTTGTAAATAAATTTTAATAATTATTATTGAAGCTTTTTATTTTTTTGAAAGACATTTTGTCCTACAAAACACGATCCAATTTATTTATGTATACCTAGGTACGTAAAATAGATACTTTATTTATTTTCAATGGAAACTAATGGCACAGCATGCTTTGTGCCTATTATTTTATAAACCAATAATAAAAAACAAAACAAATACACAAGGTGAGAAAGAGGTTCTGTTGTCAATAGGCTTTTTTGGAAACGCTGAACAACCTACATCAGCTGTTGCTCCAACGGTTCGGGGTTTTCGAAAACGCCTAATTATGACATCACGAATTGACTGGTGGCGCCATCTTCGAAAAAAAGCCTGAACCATATTTGCCAAAATATCTGTAATTTTATTCCAAAATCGGTTTTAGACTACAAAAAAAAAAACGGCACATCAGAATTTGCTGAAATTTGGCATAAACATTCTTTGATCGATTATCTAGAGTGCTCTTATTTTTTCAATTTTTACCGTGGATTTTTCTATTTTTGGGAAATAGTTCATTTTCACAATATAGGCCAAAAAAAAATTCGAAATATGGAAAATCTAACTGCACTATTCTCTAGATAATCGATCAAGGAATGTTTATGCCAAATTTCAGCCAATTCTGATGTGCGGTTTTTTTTTGTAGTCTAAAACCGATTTCTGTATTTTGTATCGTGTGCATGGGAGCGATGTTGCCCCCTTAAAAGAATATATTGATCAACACGTACGTGTCGTGATTACCCTGCCCCACCACATTTTTGTTTTTGTGGGGCCTTACCTTGAAAATATAAACAAAAACAAGTTTATAGTCGCATTGCGCAGAATTTTGTGCTCTATCGAATGGCACCAAAATGACGTTTCTATCTCTTACCGTTATCGAGAAAAATAATAAAAACTAAAACAATCCACCTATCAAACTTGAGGGGATGGAGGGGGGGGGGGGGTCGGCATGACTCTTTGAGATGGGTCTGTTCAAAAATCTACCAGTTCTGACATGTTCTTCCACTTGTGACAAGGATTTGCTTTTACTCAAAAACCGAACTATGAAACCCTCAAGTCACTAGGCTATTACAAAAATATTCATGTGACACATGTGTTTATTGTTCGATAGAATCTGAAACTATCGACAAGAACAAATTAAACATTTTTTGGTCGTTTATTAATGATGTTTCGAGCAATTTTTTTCATCTTAAATCACCAAAATCAATTTTATTCATCCGTGTACAGACTTTCCTAACATATAATATGTAATTGAGTTATTTGTTAGATTAATGGCCATTTCCACCAAACTATAACTAAGCTTTGATTAACTATGAAGCCCTTAAAAGTTAAGGGACACTTAAATATAATATCGCTCCACCATACTTTTTGAGTGCATGCTTAGCTAAGTGTCGTAAAGTTTTGGCAACATTGCATTTCAAGTGAAAGATTTGGGTACTATTGCGGTTTCACACTAGTCGTGTCATTATTATCTGTCATTCGACACTTCCCGCTAATTTTTATAGGATTATAATAATAATATTAATAATAGTTGAGTTGTTGCTTTTGTCCGGGTTCAGTTAATTTCATAGAGGTGAGGTTTAGATATTCGTAGTAGTTTATCCGGCATTCTGCATTGTGTGTGTATAAACACGAAGGCGCATAGAGCAGCGTGGAGTCGGGGAATAGAAACAAACATGGAGAGTTTATCCAAAAAAAGCCGGACACCAAACTACACTACACATATACAATAAAGGAAAAAGACCTGCTAATATCCTAACATCAAAAAATAAGAACATATTCGGAACTAAAAAAACAGATGGTGTTCAGTATTACTGAACATATTGTTGATTTGTTAATCAAGGAATACATTCTTTTATTCCTGAACATAGTTTTTTATAATTCAAAAGAAATATGTTTGTCAACTAGACATTATTGTTTTTTGTCAAAGGTTTATTATTATTGAAATTAATCATACTATCTTAGTTTTATAACAATCGAACATCAAAAAGAGAAAAAACAACCATAATAACGTTTTAAAACAAAAAAAGAAAATTGTAAAACTGAAAAAGTTATCCTCCCAACATTTGTATTTGTATGAATAAAATCAATCTAATTACAAGAAGTGTAATCAATTAACAGATGGTGTATCTGTGACCGAAAAAAATAGGGTTCGGGAGAAAACTGGCTTTTAATTTAGTTCTTTGAGTCCTAATTTATGTTATGGAAAAATCGAATGCTGTTAGCGCATGCGCACATCTCTACTTAACGATAAGTGGCCAGTAAGCTGAGAATTTTGACGGTTTAGTTAAGTGATCCTTAATAAAACAAAATGGGCGAGGAGGAAAGCAAATTCTAACTTAAGGATCACTTAACGTTAAGTACAGTTAACTTTTGCTTGGTGGAAATGGCCATAAGGATATTATTCTATACTTTAAAATATACAAAGCGCGATTTGAATAGTTCAACAAAAAAAAAAATGAAAAAATATCAACCGTAAAATAAAAATAAAATATTGAACCATTTTATAAGCTGATATACAGGGTGACCCATCGAAAACGAAACGGAATTGATTTTGGGCATTTAATGTCATATAAATATAAAACGCTCAAACACGTCAATTTTGTTTTGGAGGGGGACATTTAT
The DNA here is from genome assembly GCA_917834065.1 of Ceutorhynchus assimilis. Lineage (NCBI taxonomy): Eukaryota > Metazoa > Arthropoda > Insecta > Coleoptera > Curculionidae > Ceutorhynchus > Ceutorhynchus assimilis. The sequence continues at coordinate 24,451,642 of OU892277.1, read as the reverse complement.
TAGGCGGGAACGAATTAGAAATGAATTTCATCTCATAATACCAGGGGGCCGATCCTCTAGCCAGGGAGTAGAGCTCCTCGAGAGAACAAATTTTTCGTCTTTATCATTCTCATTTACTTTTCGATTACGTTGATAAAGACAAAACATTCGTTCTATCGGGGAGCTCTTCTCCCTGGCCCAAGGATCGGGCTTCAGATATGCTTCAAAATGTGAGAAACCGTTTTGAAGAGAACCTGTACCACTGCATGGAAGTTGGTGGTCAGCACTTTCAACATCTACTTTTATATTTTTAATAATGTGAATCGCTCCTCCTAATTAACTTTTATAATTTTGGAAGGTAATGAACTAGGTATCATTGTGAAGAGAATCGAAATACCGTTCAAACAAGATGCAATTTAGCACCCTTTCCATTTGAAATTTTAGGGGTGAGTTCCACCTTGCCCAAGGGATTGCAGATGAGGGTTGGCTTATACGCCTAATAAGATGTACAAGATATGTTATAAGATATAATAAGATGTATGTATAAATGTACCTCTCCAAAACAAATTTGACGTGTTTGAGCGTTTTATTTTTATATGACATTAAATGCCCAAAATCAATGCCGTAAATATGTTCAAAATTTTTTGATGCGGCATTGGTGCGGCCAGCGTATATCCGCCAAATTAACCTTGAACCACGAATTCACCGCTCTTTTGCATCTGTATGTAGGTGATCTGTTCCAATGATGCCATACACATTCCAATACAATTAAATTTCCATAATCATTAGCACATTGTAAACTGAATTGGTTGTTAATTGGATGAATAAATATACCTATATATCTATTTCCTAAATACATTATGAATCGTACTTAGGAAGCACCTTGTATATTTTTTTATTTTCTGACCACCCCGTACATGCTATTTCATGTTTTCATAGTTTAATATCATTTTTATTTATTATATTATTATAGTTGGTATATTTATTTTTTCTCCAGGAGACATGGAACCAAATATTTGCCGATCAGGAAATCCGCCAACTGAACACCGATGTAAGGAGTGAGGAAGTAACACCAACCACATCTTCTGCAAAAAAGACTAAAAGGAACTTGGATGTCCATAAATCAATTGCAATAATTTCAGAACGTTTCCCAAAATTAAAACTACCTTCGATTTGTAAAAAGCAAGATATGGCGCCATTTATTTCACTGCGATTGGGAGAGGTTGAAAAGTATTTTGGAGACAGAAAATTGAACATGGATGAATTCATTTATAAGTCACCAGAAGATTCATTGAGAATCCGGCGTAGCATATAGTTGCACTGAGAGAATTTTCTTGCTGTGGTAGCAAAAAATCTATTAACCGTTAATAAAAACTCTATTTAAATATGGGACAGCCAAAGTGCTTTGCTACGATTAAAAAAATCGCTTTTTTGGAATTACTTTTCAGCTACTAAAAACGTACTTCTCAGTTTTTGAAGATAAATATTTTTTAGTGGCTAAAAAGTAAAAATTTACTCACTAAAAAGTAATATTTATTGGTTAAAAATTAATTTTCTGCCATAAAGAAAAAAAGTTTTTAACCCTTAAAAAGTACCTTTTAACTATAAAAAAGTGCATTTTAACTCTTAAAAAAATGCCTTTTATAAAAGCCGTGTTCGTTTTTGTCATCTTTTTCGTTGATTTGCTCCGAAATTTTGACAGTCACGTAATTTGTAAACTGAAACGTTGATTTAAACTGTCTGATCCAGTCATGCCTGTCAAAATTTCGTAGCTAATCGACGAGAAACATGACAATAACGAACACAGCCAATAAAACCCTGACGGGAGGTATATGAAGGAATTAAACAAAACACCAGAAATAGTTTAATAACATTTATTAGACAAAAGAAAAAAAACATTATATAAAAGTTATGAAACGATATATATAGTATATAAATAGGTAGGTATATAAAGTTTTGGGTTATTAAAAAGCGCACTGCGGACCTCGGAAAAAGATTTAGTCTAATACAAATAATGTTTTTGACCAACTAATTGCCAACTAACCGCAGCGTCGCCGGTAACGGTCGTGTACTTTTGTCGATTTCTCTCGGAATTTATTTAAATTATATGAGTATAAAGTGTTATAAAAGTGCCGCAAAATGGATTTGTGTGTTTAATTAGTTATCAACTACTTATGAAAATAAAAGCAAAACTTTTAACATCATATTATTCTCCCGTATTCACCCAGGAATTCGCAAAAAAAACACCGTGATTCTAAAGTGCCAAGGCCAGGCTACGGTGTGTAAATTATATTTTCGATTCAGAAACTTGTATTTTAAAAAAAATTTATTTTATTGATTAAAATACAGAGGTGACAAAAGAAAATATTCGGATCAAATTGCTACAGGCTAAAGCCAGAAAACAAATGAACGTTCCTTATGGGACGGCATCGGCTTAAATAAACATTTAATGCCGACATAACAATTTGATGTTTACTTTACAACAATGTATTTAAAAAGTCCTAGAGGAAAGGGGTAAGCACATTAAAGCATATAAAAAATAGATAATTGATTATAAATCAGCATGGCAATTGGTTAATATAACTCCTCCCTCCTTAAGATGTTGCAAACGTGGATTGTTGTGAATTCAAATCAGACAATTCAATTTGCACATTTGCACAACCTTTTTCTGAAGTTTTAAACTTCCTAAAACAGTAAAACAGTAAAATTAAAAATAAAATAGCAAGACTTAAACCTATGATTACATATGTGTTTAAATAAGAGTGTTCAAAAGACAATTCTTTTAGATTATGAACTCTTATTTGTTTCGTCGTCTTGAAGGCTTCTTCTAAGTCTTCTTGGTTGATTTCTTGAAGTTCCAATGTTGTTGCGTTCTCTGGAAGTTCAGGGATGTCTATTCTTGGAATCTTCAGTTCAAAATTGAAGTTCTCACTGGTTTTTGAAAATGTTTGATTTTGTATTTTCACAAAGCATTTTTCAAACGAAACTAGCGTTGGATTTGTTATTATTTCCATATGGTTTGTCTTGTCACATTGAATAACTATGGTCAGGCTTTTCTTCGGAATGACTAATAGTTGTCCATTCGGGAGTTATCTCACTGTTGGTTTTTCATATTTCACTTTAGTGAAAGGACATTGTTGTGGTAGATCAGTAATCAGGTCGTAGACACATGATTCTTCTTGTTCCAGCTCTTCTTGGTTACAAAGGTACACACTTTCGACTTTCGGGCATTCCCATAAAGTATTGTAGTAAATGTCCGTAGTAAGTAATAGGTAAGGGTACTTATTCCTAATGCTAAGTTCTTGGATAGGAATTGGATAGATTTTATACAATATAAAGGGCTTGGGATCAATCATTGGTGTGTGTATAACAAATATAATTAACTCATTTTGGATTTTTACTTAAGTTTTCATTGTCTCATAATACTTGATTTTATTATCAAAAGGTATTTGCTGACTTTTGGGTATATATTCGTTAATATTTGATTTAATTCATTATGCTGTAAAATAGTATAATGCATTATTCCCAATTGTGCAAAATTTATTGCTAATTGCACATGATCAATAAGATTCCTTATTTTATTACTTTGAATATTGATGTTGTTCAATATTAGATTAAAGGTTAACATTGAGTGGAAATTTTGGTTTTCCAAGGAAATATTTTGTAATTTTCCTGTGATAACCTTTTGGCTAGATTCAATGGTTAAAAATTGATCGTGAAATGTTTTTGTAACTTGTTTCAATACTTGAGCTTGTGTTTTTAGATCTTCATTGAGAGTCTTTTGATTATCATTAAGCGTCTGGATATAAGAATCATATCTTGCGCCGTCTTCAGCATCTAGGGTTCCGTAGAGCCATTTTTGTGCTGTGCCCATGAAATTTAATAGACCTCTTTTATTACGTTTTCGGTCTTGATAAGTTCTGATTACTTGTTTCATAATCTTAATTTGAGAATGACTGTTTTCAATGTTTGTTTGAAACAGTGCAACAAATTGGTTTGACCATGTTGTTTTGTTAAGAGTGTCAGATAATTTCATTAAGGTAATTTCCAGTTTATGGATACTTTGAATGATAATTGTCGTGTTTATGTGATAATAGGCCGTGTTATGTTGAGTTGTTACGTAAGTAGTTCCTAAAGAAATTGGTAAAATAGGATTTTCTACCGTCATCAATGTGTACGCTTGGGTGACTCCAACGAGAGTTAGGAATACTAAAGGATTCATCTCGGAGTACCTGAAATAAATTATTGTCGTTTAACATTTTGTTTAGCAAAGCGATTCTGTGTTTTGCTATCATAACGCGGACTTATTTTGTCTCTATTAAATTGTTTTACAAAGATTGGATCTTGTAATTCTGGTTCAGGTTCACGATTTTTATTACGTGATTCTAAAGACTTTCTTTGTTTCGCTAATAATTTTTCTTGAATTTCTTTATTCAAATTTGCAAGGGATTCTGCCAAACTTGTTATATAGTCAGTTGTTAGTTTATTTTCCGTTTGTTCAATCGGTATGGCATAATTCAAATCTCCTTTAATCACTTGAAAAGGGGTGTGATTCATTGTACTATGAGTACTGTTGTTATAATTCAATATAGCGATTGTCATTAGATCAATAATACTCTTATTTGGGTTTTGGAGTTTTAAACTCGTTATAATTTCACGTAGTGTCGAATGGAAACGTTCGATTGGACTAATCGAGTTCGGGTTTCTTGGAGTTGTGTAATGAAACTCAATTTTGTATAATGTACAAAGATCTGTCAGTATAGCATTTTTGAACTCTGCTCTATTATCTGATGTGATTTTTTGGGGTATTCCATGATCACTAAAATATTTCAATAACTGTGATGATATCTCAACAGCTGTTTTTGTATTTACAGGAGAGGCTTGACCAAATTTTGAAAAGCTTTCAATATTGGTCAGAAATTTCTGGTTATTGATTATATACGTGTCAATATAAATATGTTCAAAGGGTTTCATACCAATGGGTGTTGGTTTGAATATGATTTTGTATGGTTGACGTTCATACTTGGTTTTATTGCATATATCGCATACTTTGACATAATTCTGTACGTCTTTCTCGATATTGGGCCAATAGAATCTTTTCTTTAAGGCTGCAATATTTTCAGTGATTCCTCTATGAGAGGTTTTAGTCTCATGATATTGCTGAATTTTCTCTTGTTGAAGATTAACTTCTGTGATGTCTTCTAATAAAGAGTTCGAGATGTACAAAGTAAATGAATTCGAATTAAACGATTCTTGTAATGCTCGTATCACAATAGGTTCTAAAGATTTATTCAGGAAATGAAGGCAATAAATACCAGGTGGCATGTATTCCTTTACTAAATTAGTAATTTGTGATGTTGTTGGATTATTTGGTAAGAAGAATATTATTCTCTTTTTATTACCAAATAGTTTGATTATCTCTTTTCTAATTGTGTTATTGTTGGAATATCGAAATACAATTTGATTTCCAAATACATTTACATGTTTCTTAGTATATGGAGCTCCTAATATTGGATTTTCCATAGACGTATGTATTGTTTGGTCATTTTCAGACAAGGCTGAAATTGTTGAAGAACGATTAGTTGGTGTTATTTGTCTATTACTTTTTTGAGTTTTCGAAGATTCTCCGATTTCTATGGGAATTTCTTTTTTCTCTTTTCTTGGAGGTATTATTAGTTGTGATAATATCTTTATTTTGGGTTTTACTTTCTTAGGTTCCTCTTCATGTTCCTTTTCTGATGCTGTTTTTGTTGATTGAGATGATTCAGACATTGTTATCTCTTTTTCTTTAGCTATCTCGCTCTGTTTAGGAAGATATACTCTAGAATCTGTAAAGTATTTTGCTATGATTTCATCATTACATAATGGTGTATCTTTCAGCATTAATCCTAATTTTTTATGAAATTCTTCATCTGAAGATGTTAATCTGGCATCTGGATCTGATTTTTGAATGGCATGAAGTTGTATTGCAGGAATTCTTGATAGTGCGTCTGCATTCATGTTTAATGTTCCTTTTTTGTATTTGATCTCATAATCAAATTCAGATAATTTTAGTCGCCATCTGACTAATTTAGAACTGGGTTCTTTAACATTAAATAGCCATTGTAGAGGTTTGTGATCTGACAAGATTGTGAATTTTCTACCAAAAAGATAAGGTCGAAAATATTTTGTTGCCCATACGATTGCTAAAAGTTCTTTTTCAATCGTCGAATAATTACATTCAGCTGGGTTTAAAGTTCTTGATGCGTATGCAATGGGAAGATCAGCTCCGACAGGACCTTGAGTTAAAACGGCTCCAATTGCATAGTTTGAGGCATCGGTTGTCAATAAGAAAGTTTTCTTAAAGTCAGGATGTTGTAATATTGGGTCATTTATTAATACATTTTTACAAGTTTCAAAGCTATTAAGAAATTCTGCATTGTGTATTATTTTTTTGTCTTTTTTCAAACAAGATATCATTGGTTTGGTCAATTTGGCAAAATTCTTTATGAATTTTCGGTAATAACCTACTAATCCTAAAAATTATTTTATTTCCTTCACCGTCTTTGGTATTGGGAATTTTTTTATTGCCATTATCTTTTTTGGATTCGGTTTTATTACATTTGGTGTAATTACATGTCCTAAGAATTCGACTGTCTTGTGTAGGAATTCTGATTTGTCTAATTGTATTTTTAAATTAAACTTCTCGAGTCTCTCAAATACTTTCTTTAAATTTTTTACGTGTTCATGAAGTGAAGTGGAAAAAATTATTATATCATCCATGTATACTAGACATATTCTATTCTGTAATCCTAGTAATACATTATCCATCACTCTCTGGAATGTCGCGGGGGCGTTTTTCAAACCAAAGGGCATTCTGTTAAATTCGTAATGACCATTTTCAACATTAAATGCTGTTTTGGGTATCGAATTTTCATGCATCTCGACTTGATGAAAGCCAGAGGCTAGATCTAGTGTGGTAAAATAATTACTACGACCAAGTCGGTCTAATATATCCGTAATATTAGGTAATGGATATCTATCATCAATAGTTTTTTCGTTTATCTTTCGATAATCAACGACCATTCTCCATTTTTGTATGCCTGCGGCATCTTCTTTCTTAGGTACTAGCCACACAGGGGATGACCAAGGGCTACAGGATGGTCTGATTATGTTATCTTCTAACATTTTCTTTATTTGAGAATTTACTTCTTGTTTATGCACATGTGGGTATCTATACGTTTTTGTGTGCACTGGTATTTCATCCGTTGTTTTAATCTCATGTTTGACTTGATTGGTAAATGTCAATTTTTCATTTGGCTTGTGGAAAATTTTGGGAAAAGATTTAATTACGTGTTTTAAAGCATCAAATTCCTCTGAGTTTAAATGATTAATACGCAACGACTTAATGGGGTCATTTGCATATTCAGCATTTTCTAATAAAGTCATTTGCTCTATATTAAATATCTCAAACTGTTCGTCAGCGTACGGTAAACTTATTTCCGCTAAGTTGTTTATGTTATATGGGACAATAATAGGCTTATTCATTAAATTATGCACTTCTAGAGCTACGGTCTCGTTTATGACTGTGGCTATTGTCGATGGTATATAATACGTTTCATTTTTTATCGGTGGTGTAAGTATTTCAATGCCATCAGCTATATTTGTATTGAAATAACATACTTGAATTGAGTTGCTTGGAATCTCAAAATTTTGATTTTCGAAATCTGTTCTATATTGAAACGGAATTGTTGTTTTATTATTAGAAAGAAGCATATTAGAAAAATCTATATTTAAATTATTATCTTGTAATGCTTTGATTCCAATAATTCCATCAAAATAGTCATGGAAATTATACATTATCATTTCAATGTTGTTTTGAATATTATATTCTTGTAAAATTGGGATATTGTTTTTTCCATACGTTTTTCTTGTACCCATGCAAGTAGTTAGCTTGTTTCTTGAATTAATTATAGAATTTGAAAAATATTCTTCTGCGATTGAGGCTCTTATTAAAGAGGCATGACTTCCTGTGTCAATTAATAATTTACACGGTGGATAGTCTATTTGAATAAAAGGCAGTTGGTTGATTTGATAAGCATTTAAAGTTAATGCTGACTCATTGCATCCAAGGCTTGTAACTGAAAATTTTCGTCTTTAGTTGTGACTTGATTTTCTTCAAAATTTGTCTCTTCGTAATAGTTTTGATTTTCAGAACATTCGTCATTTTCGAAATTTTCATCAGGTTCAGGCAATTCGATTTCAAAGATATTATTAATTTCTTCGATTGTATATTTAGAAGGGTATTGATGTTGATTTTGTGCTCTTGGTTGCACTGAAACACCGGACATAGGTGTGGGTTTCGAAAATTGTTGATTAGTATTTTTTCGAAAGGCATTATTGTAGTTTTTGCCAAAAGTTCCTGAACTAGTAGGAAATTTTGTTGGTACATAGTCCTTTTTAGGTTGTATATTAATAGGTTGGGATGGAAACTGTGGTTTCTGTGGTACATACGATGTTTTTTGTGTATATTGAGGTTTTTGTTGAGTATAGGTTTGTTGTGAACGAAATTGCGTATTTTTATTTTTGAAATTTGAAAAATTTTGATTTTGATTTTGATTAGTAGAATGAGTAAGTCCTCTACTAAATTTCATGTGGTTTTCAGCTAGTTAATAATTTAACACAAATTTGTTAGCTGCATCCAACGTTTGTGGATTTTGAACCATTAAAATTGTTCTTAATTCGGTTGGCGAATTAGTGACTAGATTTTGAATAGCAATAATTTCGTTTTGTTCAATTAAAACATTTGCAACTACCGTTAAATTTGGGTCGCACATGATTTTAGATGTAATTCTTTGAACTAAACCTTTTAGTTTATCCAAATACTCAATAATAGTTTCTTTATTAGTTTTAGTGGTATACATAAGCTCTTGTACCAAATTCTGTCTAGAATATTGATCACCATACTTAATTCTTAACGCTTCTCTTATATCAGTCCATGTTTGTAAATCAGGACGTGCTATAAGAAAATTTCCTGCGTCATTTATTAATTTTGATTTTATGGCGGTAACCACATACTCTTTTTGAGCATTTTCACCAGTATAGTAAGTTTGATAAAATTCATTGATGTTTCTTATGAAATATTCTAAATATTGGCTTTCGCCACTGAAAGGTTTGATAAGTTGTACAATTGATTTTAAATTTTCACTCATTGTTACGGTTGATCTTTGATTTTGGTTGTTACTTCTTGAATTAGAATTGTAAAGAGGAGTTAAATTAAATTGAGTCAAAAGATTCTCGATTTCTTCTTCAGAATCTGACATATATATTTCTTTGAATTGTTAAAAGAAATTATTTTGAAAATTTAAAAAATTCAAAATTAAAAAGTTTTATTAAAATTAAAATTATAATTAATTAATCAGTCTTGTGCGTTGCTTTTTCTAAAAACTATTTTGGGTTTGTAAATTCGTTGTTACTCTTTATTTTTGATTTCAGTCTTTTCAACAAACCTTTTTGGAATTGCAAAAAAACAAAAATCTGAATTTAAGTCTTCTCAGTAAATCAAAAATTAGAAATTACAAAAGATCAAAAATCCAAAAATCTTAACTATGGAACACCAATTACAAAATGTATAAAGAGAAAGGTTGTACTTACTAGGCAAAGCTAATAACAGTAGTCTTTCTTCACACGTTGTTTCTTGTTATTCTTTTTACTCAGTTAACCAATTCGAAGTGGACAGTATCCGGAACGTTTAATAGCAGCACTGATAATCCAAATTTCACTTTTCCGAAGAATTCACTTTTTCGAAATTCCTTCAGTCGACGGATTACGACTGTTACAACTCCCGAAACTTAAGCACTCTGAGTATCCGAACGACTGCGCCAATTATATTTTCGATTCAGAAACTTGTATTTTAAAAAACATTTATTTTATTGATTAAAATACAGAGGTGACAAAAGGAAATATTCGGATCAAATTGCTACAGGCTAAAGCCAGAAAACAAATGAACGTTCCTTATGGGACGGCATCGGCTTAAATAAACATTTAATGCCGACATAGCAATTTGATGTTTACTTTACAACAATGTATTTAAAAAGTCCTAGAGGAAAGGGGTAAGCACATTAAAGCATATAAAAAATAGATAATTGATTATAAATCAGCATGGCAATTGGTTAATATAACTTGTATACCACATGATCGAAAACATTGTGTAGGGGAGACCGGAGTAATGAAGTGCTATAAATGTCATGAATTAAAATCGAAGGACATTTTCAACTGTGATGGCTGTAAGGAAAAAATATGCACGCAGTGCGGAGGGCTCTCCTCTTCCGAAGTCAAGGTGCTAGAATTACGTAGTAGAATAATGAAATTCTACTGCCCAAGCTGCACAAATTTCGAAACTTTTAAATTACTACAAAATGTCATTGAAAGTAAAAATGAAAATATTGAAGCCAAAAACGAAATCATAAGCTTACTTAAAAAACAGCTTGAAGAAGTAAAGAATATCAAACCTCATTTTCCAGAAATTTCATATGCTGGTATTGTCAGGGAACCAACTCTGACGACTAGGGCATGCGTCCCTGATTTAATTATTCGCCCGAAGCAGAAGCAGCAGGAGCAAAAAACAAGGGATGAAATTTTGAAAAATATTAATCCTACAGAATTAAATATAGGCATAAAAAACATAAGAATGACAGGAAATGGCAACATGGTCATAAAATGCCCCACCAAACAAGAAGTAGAAGAACTTAAACGAGCAGCTGATGAAAATGCGCTAGAAAATAGATACGAAATAACTACAACCAAGATGATGAAACCAAAAGTAAAGATTCCAGGATATGAAGGTATCAAACCAATGGAAGATATTGAAGAATGTATAAGAAAACAAAACAACTGGATTTTGGAGAGTGATGAACTAAGAATAACATATGTAAAAAAAAGCGGAACTCAGCAGCAACAATTCTGGCAGAGTGTTCAGCAAGTCTTTTTCACAAATTTATGGAACGTAAGAAGATTCATATTGAATGGAGCAGATGCCCTGTCTATGAGGACCTGACGGTGACAAGATGTTACAATTGTCAGGAATTTTATCACAAAAACAATAAGTGCACCAAGAAAATAGTCTGCGAATACTGCGCGGAGGAACATACGGCTGAAATGTGTCAAAAAAATATAAAAAAGTGCAATAATTATCTTCAGACAAATAATAAATTTAATACAAATTACAAGGTAACACATACAACAACCGACCCAGATTGTCCAAGCTACAAATATCATATAGAATTATTTTTGCTCATGAATCTTTTGTTGATGCAGCTTCACTTATAGTCGGGAATCACCACACCCATTCGATCACCTACTGTGCACTCGAGGATATATGTTTTAAAAAATATGTACAATATGGAGAGTGACCATGCGGATGCAAATCCGGAGGGATCCATTTAATTCGTAATTGCAATTAAGAATAAAAAAATATTTTCCGACTTTTTTGAATTTTCCGAAAAATACTATTTTTTGTGTTTAACTCACGATTGTGACGCTACTTTTCAATATTTTTCCAAAATTCTTGCACCAAATGAAAGCCTAGTCATTGTAGAGTTCAACTGTATATGCAAAAAACTATTTTTTTTTATACTGAATTTGTCAGATTACTTAAAAAGAGGTGCGGTACCAAAACTGAAGTGAAAATTTCAGCATCGAGAAAATTTTTGAACGGTTGAAGATAGATATATGATCAATCGACGAAAAATGTGCCTAAATGAGTGAGGAAGTTTTTGGTGAAAAGAGATTTTGACTAGTGATAACGGTTTCTGAGATATGATTTTTTTTGCAACGACGATACGCGCCGGCCGCTGCCGCATTGATCTCAATGAACGCGTTGCCCGTACCCTGACCCCAGCGCGGCCCAACTTCGACAGTACTTCTTTATTCTATAAGGACAGACATTTCTATAAAACCTAATTAGGTCACTAAAACTTATTTAATTTTAATTTAAATAAAACCCGCCTCCATAATGGCAACCTCTTATACCATTCAGCCCTCCTTTTAAACAACTACAGTTTAGTTTCCAGTGCCTATCTGGAGTTTGCATTTGCAGCACCATTTTCGAATCTTACATCGGTATGGATATTTATGGTTAATTTTAATATCTTTCAGATCCCAACCAAAATTAACTGGGTTGGGAATTTCTGGATTTATTAAAATCGCACTCTTCCACACAATTATTTCCTTAATAGTAGGCACATAGAGATTTTGCTGATGAAATGCATCCTCTGTGAGTGGCAAATTCCTTATATCAGATTTACAGGTATGAAATGGATGTGCGCTTGACATATTGTTTCTTTAAAACGCCTGTAAATGATGACTTACCATACAAAATTTTGAAAAAATACCTAGCTGCGTTTTCGAAACTCATTAAATTATTGTAGTGAAGTAATCTAGTGCCTTTAATTCTATATCGTTACTCAAATCCATTTGAACAAGATTTATTTGTAGATAATTCTTTTATGATGTGGTGCACAGGTATTATGTTTCAAACTTGTGTAGCCATAATTCCTGAATGGATAACCTTTGTAGTAAAGTAGAGAGACAGAACAAATATGTCGGTATCGGCGTACTCTATTTATTATTTGATGGTACTGTAGGTTTGACAAGTATTGGATGATTGGATAATGGCAAATATTCTAGTGCAAGCCTTATTGTGGTGGGAAAAGTGTAGTTCAGGCAGTATTTTAGAAGTATTTGCTGAGGTATCTATGCCATATAATTTATAAAGTCTGTTTTTTTTTTAACAGAACCTTGAGTCAAAAATTTTTGTTACATTGTATTGCTAACATTATCTTGTTGACTTTTATCTTTAATAAAAAACTAGATTTTACTTAAAGTTTGTTGTTAATAAATTGATATTGAAGATAGTTAAGTAGGTAGTGTAGGTTTTTTCTGCAATTCCAGCGGTAATTATGACGATATTCTTGAGAAGGCGGTAATAATATTCCGTCCATATCCATTGCGTACTTTAACGAAACAATTATTAAAACGGAATAAATAGTTGAATAGTTCTTCCATTTTCTACAGGTTGTGATCAAATGACCTCCTAATTTCTTTCAACCGAGTTATTGAAGTATAGGTCGGACCTAGTAGGTCTCCGTTGAAACGGCAACGGCCGGCGCGCATCGGCGTTTCACAAAAAAAAATCGTATCTCGGAAACCGTTATCACTAGTGCAAATGTATTTTCACTAAAAACTTCCTCACTTATTTAGGCACATTTTTTGTCGATTGATCATATATTTATCTTCAACCGTTCAAAAATTTTCTCGATGCTGAAAATTTCACTTCAGTTTTGGTACCTCGCTTTCTTTTACGTAATCTGACAGTAAAAAAAAAAAATAGTTTTCTGCACATGCAGGTAACATCTACAATAACTAGGCTTTCAATTGGTTCAAGAATTTTGAAAAAATATTGAAAAATGGCGTCACAATCGTGAGTTAAACACAAAAAATAGCTTTTTTACGATAATTCAAAATTGTCGGAAAATATTTTTTTCTTCTTAATTGCAATTACGAATTTAATGGAGCCCTCCGGATTTAGATTAGCAAGGTCATTCTTCACACTGTACATATTTTTTAAAACGTATATCTTCGAGTGCACAGTTCGATGTGTAGGAGACGTCTTTTTGGCAGTCTGCTCCCCGACTATTACCAAACAGATTGAATTAGAAAACAAAGTTCTAAATATTTTACATCTTAACATTAGAAGTGTAAATAGAAACTTTGATCAGTTACTCCTATTCATGGAACTTTACCACCTAACATATTGCGATATTATCATTTTAAGTGAATGCTTTCAGCAAGAGTCTGTTGATATGTATAACCTGCCAGGTTATACAACATATTATAACGGTGGAGACTTTAATAAGAATGGCGGTTTATTGATTTTTGTGAGGGACATATTGAATGCAACTGCGAGCCATATAAAATTGGCCTTATCACACGTTACTATGAGTAGAATCACTTTTGTGCATTGCAAGTTGTCTTTTGGAATTTCGGCTATATATAAACCACCTCCTATAGCGGATAATTTATTTATTGATGACTTGAAGAAGTTTTTCCAAGGCACTTTGACTCAAAGTATCGAAATAATTACTGGTGATATCAATATAAACATCCTAAATCAAAATCAATGCAATGCTACAGTAAATGAGTACTTGTCTTTGATGGGACTGAACGGCTTCGTTTCTCATATAAATCTGCCTACTAGAGTAACCTCAGAATCATCTTCTTGTATAGATCACTTGTTTGTTAGACAAAAACTAAAATTGAATAACCTTAGGCTTCACTCATTCATAATGGATGCAGACGTGACAGACCACTATCCTATAATGCTTAACATTGATCTTGACTCAAGCGACAAAATTACTACAAACGAATATGATCAGAACTCTGACTACTACAACCATATTGACTACTCTAATTTTAAGGAAATGATGTTAGGCCAGGATTGGTCCGATGTCTATGGTTCAAATGATTCAGAGCATGCAACACGGTGTTTCTTCAATACCTTTAAACATTTGTTAGATCAAGCGACATCCAAACGATTAAGAAATAATTCAAAATTTAAAAAAATTAGGGAATGGATAACAGTTGGGCTAATAACATCAATAAAACATAGAGATTCTCTCAAGAAGAGATTACGAAAAAACCACAGTGATGAGCTCAAAGCAGAATACATTCATTACAGAAGTACAACTACTATAGAGAAACAGAAGTACAACTACTATAGAGAAAAGATTGAAAGCAATAAAAGTAATATAAAAAACATGTTTAAAATAATAGCGGACGCTACAAACGGTAAGGGGAAAAATTCTAAAACTAATTACACATTTGTTGATGAAAATAATATTAAATTTGCTAATAACAAAGACATGGCCAATGCTTGTAACAAATACTTTGCTGACATTGGCACGGAAATGGGAGAAAAAATAAATACCCCACTAAACCCTCTTGTTGTAAATGAAAGCCTTCAGTCGTCATTATTCCTAAGCCCTATCACAGAAAACGAAATCATAATACAAATATCAGCGTTAAAAAATAACAGCGCACCAGGTAAGGATGGTAGATGCTCAAAGCTAATAAAATTTGTACATTTGGAGATAACAAAACCCTTAACTTACATTATGAATGTAATTTTTAAAAAAGGTAAAGTGCCCAGTCAATTTAAGGAATCCATAATTACTCCAATATACAAAAGTGGTGAAAAGAATAAAATACAAAACTATCGCCCTATTAGTCTAATAAACAACTTTGCAAAAAATTTTGAATTGTGTTTGAAGGAACGTCTTATTGCATTTTTTAAAAAACACAACGTTCTCTCCGAAAATCAATTTGGATTCTCGAAGGGCTTAAGTACAACTGACGCAATGTATTCTTTAATCACGGATGTTACTAATAATTTGAATGAAAGCAAAAAAACAATAGCTGTTTTTCTTGACCTTGCAAAGGCTTTTGATACGGTGCCACACCTGAAGCTTTTGGAAGTGCTGTCCCAGTGTGGAGTCCGAGGCAGGGTATTGAAACTATTTGAAAGTTATTTATGTGACAGAGACCAATATCTTAAGTTGAATAACACACTCAGCCAAGACTTAAAAATTAAAATAGGGATACCACACGGCACAATTTTGGGACCAATACTATTCATAACTTATATAAATTCGTTACTTAAATTAAATGTTAATGGAAAAATAATATCTTACGCAGACGATACAGTTATGGTTTTTTCGGGTGCTGCATGGGAAGAAACAAGAGAGAAGGTGATCAGAGGTTTGAGGATTGTAAAACTGTGGCTTGAATCTTTCAGATTGTCCCTCAATTTATCTAAAACTAATTATATAGCATGTAGTTGAGGGGGAGGATGCCGTTCAGTCAGTCTCAAAGACAAAGTATCTAGGGATAATCATTGATCAACACTTAAAGTGGACAGAACACATAGATTATCTTACAAAGAAAATTCGTTGTCTAAACCCAAAATTTTATGTACTGAGAGAATTTCTGTGTTCCAAACTAACTACAATGGTTTACAAGTCACTTGTCGAATCTTTGATTCGCTATGGTCTGGTGATATGTGGTGGCACATACAGGAGCAACTTGCAACCTTTAAAAATTATTCAAAACTACATTTTAAAAGTAACATTCAAAAGGAAAAAATTATATCCAACCAGATTATTGTATAGCGTGGATATTTGCAATATAGAATGCTTATTTATTCATTGTGTTTGTGCATACATTCACAAAAATAAAACACTGAAAAGAACTATAGACCACTATCATCAGACCAGAGCCAATATGGACAATCATCTAACCATCCCAATTAACAGGAAGACTGTGAATCTAAAATTTGTAGATTATCTTGGACCAAAATTTTATAATCAACTACCTAATAATATAAAGGCTATTAATAGAATTAAGTCATTTAATAGCGAGAGCAAAACTTTTATTGTAAATAATTCGTAAAATATTTCTAAGAATAATGATATGAGACACACATAGAACAACACTTTTTTTATTGACCGCATTATTTATATTTACTTGTATTTATATTTGTATTTAAATATATATTTGTAAAAAAGGAGTCTATTTTTACAAGGATTAAACTATTTTAAGCATGTTGCAATTTAAGGGAAACATACAGATGTACAAACATCTAGGTGACCCATTAACTTTTCATAAATACCTATTAAGTATTGTTATTGAATGTTATTAGTGAATGAATCCTGTGAAAATTGTATGTGCAAATAAATAAGTTTAATTTTTAGCTGATCTAATTGATTAATGACAAAGCTCGTATACGTTTAAAGTATGGTAATTCTAAAAAATATAATTTTTTTTACTATCAACAACATGAAAAAAAGGACTAGGTTCGGTGATTGCACTAAAGTGTTCCGTTTTCGTCAAAATCAGTCCAAAATAAAAATTATTTTATCTCAATTATCTATTCCACCAAAAAGAACCAATAAACAAATTTTTGTAGATCCCATTGATTTTAATTTTCTGTGAACTTAATTATTGCTGTCCTAACCAGCTAGCACTCTCACTTCACAAATAAGCAGTCACTCACGATGTATCGCGATTCCCAATAACAAAGTCACAATAGCCGCTTCTCATAAAACTCGCACGCAAAAGGTCCAAACACGAAACGAAAATAATTATTTGGTTGTACAAATACTACAAATACGCACCACACAAACTACCCGCCATTTGCCACCGTGGAGAATGAAAGCGGTCAATGGCGGTCCTGCGGTCCTGGACGCATTTTTGTATCGAGCGCCCAGTATGCCGCATTCGGGTAACGTCGTATTAACCGAGGCCTGTCTCATAACGAGCGTCTGATTTCCCGATCGATTGTCAAGCTACCGTACGCTTGCTACTAGTCTTCTGCGAAATTATGGATCGGCGTCCAACAATTCAGTTTTTTTTTTTTTAATTGTTTATCATTTATTATGCACTGGCCAGAAAATTATATGTACCACATTGTCGATTCCAGCGAAATACGAACTAATTTCAAGACTAAGCAGGAAGTCGAGGTAAGGGAATAAGTAAGAGCAAAATTATGTTTTATCTACATAACCTTACCATGAATAGAATACCATGGCAAGATAGAATAGGCCACTTTCACGTTTTTTCGAAAACATTTTTGAATTATTGTGTTAGCCATTCTTCCAATGACATTATCATCTGTATACTTTTTTCTCCAAAAAAAAACGCCTATTTTTTGAAATATGTTAGAACGATTTAATAGTAGATTATACCACGAGTCAATAATAATAGCTATTATTCCCGAGGATTATTACGAACTGAGCCGCGTTAGCGGCGAGGGAGTAACATTCCGAGGGAATAATAGCCATTATTGCGAGTAGTATACTCTACTTTATTTACGACAAATTAATTTATTTGAGATTTTCAATGAACAAATTTCATCCGTCTCATAATTTTCAATACAAATCCACAAGCACTACACGTTTGACACTGACACTTTTGTGGAATAATGACCATTAATCCCGCTACTCGTCCTTAATCCCTGGAGGAATAACATATGTCATTATACTGCCAAAATCACAAATATAATACGCACATTATACATTAGTCGTAAATAAAAATCGAATTTTTAAAGCAGGTAAAAATTAACAAGATTTTTGCTATTTACTTAGGGATTTGTATACCTGCAATCGTTATTTGACAAATGTGGAGATTAGATTCAGGCAGATGTAAATAATTAATTATGATGCTGTCTCTAAGTAACAAAACTAACCAAAACTAACCCAAATTGGAGCTGAGCAAAAGGTTAAGGTAAGGACAGCCTTAGGGTTAGTTTGGGATAGTTTGTTAGAGACAGCATCAAATAACTAGGCAAATAGCAAAATCTTATTAATCTTTAAGTTTTTTGCTACTTTCCATTCCACTTAGTGAACTACTAGAATTAAAATTGCTTTACGATTTGACTACCAGAACCAAAATTAAACTAATACATATTATCAAGTAGCTTGATGGTGAGGAGCCAGGAAAACTCAAAAAGATATTCGAGACTGTAGGCGCGAGTCGCGAGTATCGAGCATACGGTAGTCCGAGTGATTTTCGTACTACCGTGCGCTTGATACGTGCCGAGGTCGGGTACCCCGAATGCGGGTTGCTGGACGCTCGATACAAAAATGCGTCCTGGACCGGTCCCGTCCGTCCCTATATAGAGAATAGAGAACCAACTAACACGAAAGCTCTAGCAGAAGCGTCCGAAGAAGGTTTTTTAATCATTTTACTAATAAATCTTTTAGTAGCAAAAATTACAACTACTATTCTTAAAACATTTTTACCAATAATCAATATAGTTTTAAAATAGCAAAGTGGTTTCTAGTAATTAAAAAGTACTTTTTATCAGCAAAAAAAGATTTTGCTAGTGAGTATTGACAAAAAAATTTTTTCCTATTATTAAAAAGTACTTTACTGAAATATGCTCAAACTGTTTAAAAAAGCATATTTTTTTATTGCTAAAAAGTAATTTTCTAATGGATAAAGAAATATATTTGGCGATAGCGAGAGTATTTTCAGCAAAAAACTTTTTAAATGGAATTTTCTCAGTGCCAGAATGAGATTTACTGTGCCGCCGCCACGTGAGAGTATTGTAAAACCCTTGGGAATTAGCCAAAACAAACTTGAAAAATCAACTGAAACTAGTTGCACATCTGTCAATGAAGAAGAAACAAGAGAAAGCTCTTCATTTTCTGATTCTGGGATTGAAGCCAAAAGAGTCAATTCCCAGCTGTTCAAATAAAAAACCAGATAGGGAGGGCTCAGTAACACCTTTCAGGGTTACTTTGAAACACACAACATCAGTCGATAAGTCTCATTCAAACCCTTAAATAGCAAGTAAATCTGATAAGCAGTAGATCTGTCATCATGTGACAGTATTCATTAAGACCGCTTTTGAACTTAAACGTCATAAGCTGAAACATTGCCAGTTTTGCAAGCGCCAATTTAAATCGGTGAAAAAGAAAAATAGTCATATTAATACCACCTGCGTAAGAAACAGAAACAAAATGATGAATTCTTCAGTTCCTAAAGGCCGTTTGATGAAAATCGATTCGGATTTGGACATTAGAAAAAAATGCATGGACGCATTCTCAGCGTTTGAACCAATTCAGGGTTTGATGAACCCTGAAGAAATATTGGATAGTGCCGCATCTACTCCAAAGGGAGTATTACTGTTCTGTCCGACGACGAGAATGATGTTAATGCGGATCCTGTATGAGGCTATCGCCTGGACTTCGAATAATCAATTGGGTGTATCCGCCAATTTATTCACCCCGAATACCACAGCATCATTTAATAATCCAGCTTATCTTCACAATATTCCTGCTGTTTTGAGACCAAATCAACAAAATACTGTTAACTGTCCTTCTTCACTTACTCCAAATACGAATATGCTTTTACTTCTCTTGGTCCACCAGTATCGAACACACACAGAAATCTTAATCTTCTTATTTCTGTAATGCCAAACGCACAAACGAATCTCAATCCTACTCGTTCGCTGAAAGCAGCTATTTCGGGCACGCAAAACACCAAGAAATGTTCCTTGTATCCACGAAGGAATGTATTGTTGATGTTTGATGTTTATTTTGTATTCCAAATATTAACTAGTTTAAGTTGGGTACTTTGTTAGTTGTTCATATTATTTTTATATTATGTACCAACCTACTTAAATAAATAAAGTTTTGTTTCACATATTTTGTTTGTTTTATATGTAACTGTTCCAAGTTTTTGATCTCTTCTTCCTTCTTTCCATTGGCATTTTTTTTTGTTGAACCTGTATCGCAATTCAAATTTTGAAAATATTATGAAAACCCCCTAGTTACTTTTATGGAAGTTTGCCTTAACTCAAGTTACTTACTAGATTATCTCCCAAAAATGCTCTTGACCAGGTTAGTCTTGGTCTTGCATGTGCGGTCATCGTCTTGCAGTCTGTTAAGTGGCCTTAGTCTTGGTATTGGTCTTGCAGGGTCCAGTCTTGGTCATGTTCTTGGTCTTGGTCTTGGTCTTGCACCAAGACTCTTGCAAGTCTTGGTAGATTTTTACTGGAGGCAATGTTTATAAAGAAAATTATTATAATTTTTATTTTTTTTTTGGTCAATTAATAATAACAATAATAACAAAGTAAACAACAGCAAAAAAAAAAAAAAAAAAAAAAAATAAAATAATAAAAAAATAAAAAATTAAAGATGAAAAACTTCATCCAACCGCTGCATTGCAGGCAAAGTGCCTAGCATAGCAGCAGCTCCACAGAGAAGCCATAGAGAAACAGAAACACCACAACAACTTCAACAGAAAAGAAGAGGGCATGAACCTTAACAAAAGGTGGTTGCCAGTTCTCCGAAAAACAAAGACCCTTCCTTTCCGAGAACGAGACAAGGAAAATACCGTAATTCAAGCCACGCCCACAACCCTGGATATAAATAACGCAGTTCTCTCAACGTCGAATTCAGTCATCGGAGAAACACGGAAGAGAACACTTCGTCCTCTACCACACCGCCTCTGAAGATGTCTACCGCAGCAGTAGACGAAACGTTAGGTAGAAATACTAATGGACCACGGCATTATAGCCCGGAAAAAACTTTTTCACTAGATTTTCATTACATTCAACGGAATTGAATTTCACTTGACTTAGGGCCGGTATTATAAAACACTGAACCGATGGTAGAGTTTCAACCTTCGGTTGAATCTTATCAATTTGCATGGAGTCAACCGAAGGTTGAAACTCAATAATCGATTCAGTGTTTCATAATACCCGTCGTTAGAAAATTACCTAAACAAATGATGCGTACAGTGAATTTGTCGCGGAAAAAAATACCATCATTTTTAACTAAATATCGATATCAAATAAGTACGTTAAAATGCTCAAAAAGGGGCGTAGCACCAAAAAAAATTAGCCTACGGCGATTGCCTGCGGCGCTAATGGAAATGGTCTTATTATAATAGTGCCCCCCCCTGTGAAATCTCGTAACGACGCCCATGAACCTTTAGGCTGCTACAAGGGGTTGAAAGAGAAATAGATGCCCCCCCCCCCCCACACACCAAATTTCAATTTAAAATAGCACAAATTGTTCTCCGAGTTTTGCACAATAAATAATAAATTTTGCACCGCAACCCTTAAGCATCTACAGGGGGTTGAAAGGGAAATAGTGCCAAAGTACCGGTGATGACGTAGAGGCGTCGTTTCTAGCCTTGACTTGCCTTGACGTAGGGTGTTTGCACCATAGGCGATAATTCTGCTGGCGTCTGCTTGATTATTCTAAACTGCGACCGCTGGCGTAAACAACTGCCGACATAGTTGATGTCGTAGCAACGGTTATACACCAGAGATGACTTTGAAACCCAAAAAGATGCCGATAAGCAATCCTTGTGTAGTGTGTATTATCCTTGGGTAAATTCGAGAATAAATTGTAAGGGTTTTCAGCTGTGTTGGAACAAAGTTAATATGTCGCTGAGAAGCGCTCACAGACTAACCAAAAGTAACCCGTCTTTATATTATTATTAGCGAGTTTTGTTCGCGAATCATATTCTGGACCGATTCCGAATCAGTCCAGAACATATTGATGACCTTTTCCGGATGGTAGAATTAGTGCAAAGAAAATGTATTTCTATATTTTTCTTGAGCAAGCTGAAAGAAAGAAATGGAAATACACTCAGTGCGCTATATATAAATTGAAATTTGGCGTGTGGGTGGGGGACAACTATTTCTCTTTCAACTTGAACCCCATGTAGAGGCTTAAGGGTTGCGGTGCAAAATTTTGAAATTTTGAAATGCCAACTGTAATTAAATTATACAATTCACTGGTTCGCCCAAAACTTGAGTATGCTAGCTCAGTGTGGTTTCCAATTGCAACAACAAACCAAGATCAAATTGAAAAGGTCCAAAAGCGTTTTCTGAGCTACTTATATGTTAGAAGGAACAATGAATACCCTTTTAGAATCTCCTACCAGTCGATGTTAAATAGCTTTAATTTTCAAACTTTATCATCTAGGCGTAGAGTACAAGCTATAATCTTAATTTATAATATTGTAAACCATAAGAAATATCAACACTGTGATCTTACCAGGCATATCAGTTTTAATGTTCCTAAAATTGGTCTAAGAATTGTCAATAGAGGATTATTCTGGGTAGACCCCAATGACAGTTTGTCCCCTTTATCTAATATGCAAATAATAGTAAATTAATTCCTGAACCTCTATAACAGAATAGATATGTTCCACAGCCGTCTGAGACAGATAATTGCCTTGATAACATCCTAGACTGTCCTCATATTTTTAAGTTTTAAGTAGGTTTTTGTGCATTTTTTAATGTGTGTCTTTTTTACTTTGCATGTAATTACTGTAGGTGTTTGTAAAGTTATTTAATAAATGAAATGAAATGAAATGTAAATTTAATATTTATGTTGCAAAATAGTGCGTAAACTCAAGAAATAATTTGTGCTATCATGAATTGAAATTTGGCGTGTGGGGGACCAACTATTTCTCTTTCAACCCCCTGTAGCGGCCTAAGGGTTGCGCCTGCGGTGCAAAATTTAATATTTATGGTGTAAAATGGTGCGAAACTCAAGGAACAATTTGCGCTATCATAAATTGAAATTTGGCGTGTGGGAGGGCCAACTATTTCTCTTTCAACCCCCCTGTGGCGGCCTAAGGGTTGCGGCGCAAAATGTAATATTTATGGAGTAAAATGGTGCAAAACTCAAGGAACAATTTGTGCCATCATAAATTGAAATTTGGTGTGTGGGGAAACCAACTATTTCTCTTTCAACCCCTTGTAGAGGCCTAAGGGTTGCGGTTCAAAATTTAATATTTATGGTGCAAAATAGTGCAAAACTCGGAGAATAATTTGTGCTATTATAAATTGAAATTTGGCGTGTGGGGAAGGGCCATGGTTAATTTGGCCCCCCAGTAATACTTCTATATAGTCTCTACCCTGAGGGGGTGCAATTTTTTTTTTCGGGTGATGCAAAACGGTGCAAAATGGGTGCAAAAAAATGGTATAAGTTTTAATGGATTTGAAAATATTGGGGGGGGGGGGGGGCTAACCTAACTGACACGTAAATCAGCTAAAGTGCTAATACTTGTTTTCGGTACATATAATAAACACACTAACTTTTCTATATCAGAAAGTGTATTGTCCAAGTTGCCAGTGATATCTCTACTAGAAAAACAGTTATGACTTTTCAAAATTTTCCAAAATCTAAATCATAAGGTAGCTAGCTATCTTCTTACTAAAACGATGAAATTTCAAATTTTTATTTTGTTGAGACTTTGTGTCCTAATGGAGCCGGATTCTATGAAAAAAGACACTCAGAAAATTTCGCTCCCGCTCATTACCCGCGTATATCCTGGAAATTATAGGTAGTACCAATATACATCGTTTGGGGACCCTCACTTGACTTGCAAATTACTTTGGAGGTGGTTTAGGGGGGTGAAACTAATAATTGCGATTCATTGAAAAAAAGGTTTTTGTGAAAATATGGACATTTCCACCCTAGTCTGGAGAACAAACAGTACTGAAAATTTTAGGCAGTACCAAAATACATCGTTTGACGACCATCACTTGACTTGCAAATTACTTTGGAGGTGGTTTAAGGGGGTAAAACTAATAATTGCGATTCATCGAAAAAAGGGTTTTTGTAAAAATATGGACATTTCCACCCTAGTCTCGGGCACAAACAGTACGGGAAATTATAGGCAGTACCAAAATACATCGTTTGGGGAACCTCACTTGACTTGCAAATTACTTTAGAGGTGGTTTAAGAGGGTAAAACTAATAGTTGCGATTCATTAAAAAAAAAGGTTTTTGTGAAAATATGGACATTTCCACCCTAGTCTCGGGTACAAACACTACTGGAAATCATAGGAAGTACCAAAATACATCGTTTAGGGAACCTCACTTGACTTGGAAATTACTTTGCAGGATGTTTAAGGGAGTAAGACCAATAGTTACGATTCATCGAAAAAAGGGTTTTTGTGAAAATGTGGACATTTCTACCCTAGTCTCGGGTACATACAGTACTGGAAATTATAAACAGTACCAAAATACAACGTTTGGGAACCTCACTTGACTTGCAAATTACTTTGGAGGTGGTTTAAGGTGGTAAAACTAATAATAGGGTACTTGCATGGAAAATTAAATTGATTATTGTTTATTGCAAACTGTAGGAAATCGAAAAAAAATCGTTACTTTTTATTTTATTTTGCCCAAATATGATTATTCCGGAAGTTATACAAATATTAAGTTTTGTATATATAGATATACTGAGCATGGTGTGACGTCATAGGATATGAAAAATAGGCACATTTCAAAGCGTTGTTTCTCCGTCAATTCTTGTCTAACAAGAAAAAGAAAAAACACGTGTTGACTTATTTTTCATGTACTTACTATCGAAATCAGCAATAAAAAAATTTGATGCAAGGGGCCTATTGCGATTCATCGAAAAAAGGGTTTTTGTGAAAATATGGACATTTCCACCCTAGTCTCGGGCACATACAGTACTGAAAATTATAGGTAGTACCAATATACACCAATTGGGGAACCTCACTTGACTTGCAAATTACTTTGAGGGTGGTTTAAGTTATGACCTTTCAAAGTTTTCCAAAACTAAATCATCGATGAAATTTAAATTTTTTTTTGTTAAGATTTTGTGTCCTTATGGTCCATCGGAATACCCCGAACTCCATACACTAGATTATTCCAAGATCTGGAGCCGGATTCTATGACAAAAGGCACTCAGAAGATTTTGCTCCCCATTTCTCGCGAATTTCCTTAATGGGATTTTTTCTCGGAACCTATAAGTCCAAATGAGCTAAAATTTTCAGGGATTTTAGTCCGCCACTGGGATAAGAATCGCTGAAAATTTCAGCTTCCTATTTCTGATAGAAAAAAGGTTATGAACTTTCAAAGTTTTCAAAAATCTAAATCATAAATAAATTTCAAATTCTTTTCTGTTGAGATTTTGTGTCCTAGTGGTCCTTCGGAATCCCCGAACTTCATACACTAAATTATTCCGAGATTTGGAGCCGGATTTTATGGGAATTATTTAACATTCTAATGGCTGTTTGCAGCGACCATTTTAAGGGAGGTTTAACGATAATTGACGCCTAAATTGACATTTGTGAAAATAAAGCCATATACCGCAATAAAACTACCCTTGTTTAGATCTAGTTTGCATCTTCCTCTTTGCCTATTATGGTAATCAAAATTGGATAATATTTTTCATCATAAATGTATAATCTTAACAATATCAACTACGACCGCTGGCGCAAACCGCTAAAGACGCCGTTAATGACGTCGGCAACGGTGCACAACCGTCAACCATATGAACTTGATTCCAAAAATCGACGCCGATTAGCAATCCTGTAGTAGTGAGTAATATCTGTGGCGTAGCCTAGCCGAGTTCAGAAATGCGCGCTTTCCAACGCTTTATTTTTTGTTTTGGAGTGTTAAATTCATTACGATACAACGACGAAACAGCAAACAGCCTAATTCATGAAATATTGAAACCGAAAAATACTGGTAAGAACCGATTAATATACATATATTGGTTCCAGTCCAGCATGCCTCACAACATTACTATGAAATATGAGATTCGTTCCGGTTCCGGTCCGCAGAAAAGAAACGGTTCCGTTCCGGTTTTCGTTTCAATATCGTTCCGGTCCGGGTCCCTTATCACACTGGTCGCGTTCACCAGCACTCAATATGCTGAGTGATTAGTAAGCGGCTTTGTTCCAACAAGTGGAATGCACAAGGTAGAACAGTTTTGATTGACCTAGAGCTAATTTTCATCTGTTTTCATTTTCAACAAAGCCGCTGACTAATCACTAAACATGTTGAGTGCTGGTGAATGCGACCACTTTGACAACTTTGACATTTAAAACTGATAAATCAGTAGCGCTGAAATACTTTTTTTTGGATAAATGTGTTGGAATTGCAGATTTTTTCTGTGATTTGCTCGTTCCTGCAAATAGAGCACCTAGTCGGTCATAATAGTTGTATTCCTTTCACACCTAGGAGGAGCTCAGGAACAGCTCCGGGGCTTCACGCGCTTATTCCTTTCGAGAAGTGTTTGTTGCACCACGCATATATGTTCCCTGCAAATCCGGGGCGACTAAGCACCGAAGCGAGTAGCTCGCGAGTGTTTCAAGCTCTTGAAAGGAATACAACTATTTGCAGATGCAAATATACTGTAATTGGGCTATAATAAGGGGGCAACAGCATCCTATGTACATGCGCACATAAACCCATTTTTGTGAAACGCTTTGAAGGTGCAAAAAATACCGCACATCAGAATTGGCTCAAATCTGTCGTAAACCACAAATCTTTGGATTTTCGATCAAAGCATGTTTAGGCAAAATTTTAGCCAGTTGTGATGTGCGGTTTTTTTTTTTTGCTCCTTCGAAGCATTTCACGATAATGGGCCTATGAACACGATTGAAAAAAGACAAATTACATCAGCTGGAGAACGGGTTAATCCATTGATCTCATAGTCGCGGATATACACTCGTCACTCCTTATTTCCTCCCAGTATTTAAATAGGTATTATTATCTTAAATTCTTAAACGAGTAAAAATTGTACGTTTGTATTTTTAGTCATGCTAGCTTGAGAAAGTCTCTAACATTTTCTCGACAGTAGGTATTTAAGGGGTTTTCAACCTCAGGAATGGAAGGCTTGGTCAAATTTCAGCTTTCAGCTCAGGTCAGTTTCCAGCGAGTTTTTCGGTGCTTGAAAATACAATGTTTTATATAGGAGTTTGTTATGTCACGCCTCTTTTTATGCCACGCCTCCCGGCCGTGATATGGTAAGACAGAAATCTGCAATTTTAGATTTCTGCATTTAGTATTGAGCTTCAGCCGCTCATTACTAGATGGCGCCACAACTTTGATGTTCATTTTCAAGCTTCATTTATAGATATTTAGTTTTATTTAGCCTCTAGGTGATATTTTTTGATAATTAAAATAAATAGTCAAAAAATATTGTAATAATTTGACTTGAAAATTTGGAAATATTGATACGGATGCAAAAAAAATCTGGCAACCTTGCTAAGGGCCGGTTTCTCAATACCGACTATAGCGAGTCACCTCCGAGTTGGTTTTAACTCCAGGGTAAACGTGTCCAGTTGCAATATGTTTACCCTGGAATTATGCTTAACCCGGAGTTGACTTGTTATTGAGAAACCAGCCCTAAGGGCCAAAAAAAAGAGACGATAGATAGAATTCTATTTTAAAAAATCGATTCCACTTGAAAATGCACTTTTTATCGATCCCAGGCGGTTGAAAATTGTTGATTTTCCAAAATTATTGTCGATGCAGAATAAATAAAAAAAATAAAAATCGATTCCAATGCTGTACCGTACCCAAGGATGATACACACTACTACCTACTGTTACTGAAGGATAACCTATCCTCATAAGGCCTGTGTGGAACAAATTCCTTCTTCCCCCGCGACAAATCACCGGATGGACGTAGGCTGTTTGCACTACAGGTGATGGATTCGCGAGCTTTTGCTTTATGCCTACTTGGTTTTACTATATTAATTACCATTCTAAAACAACTCTTTTTTAGATCTCGTTTTCATCTTCCTCTTTGCCTATTAGGTATGTTAATCAAAATTAATTAATATTTTTAATCATAAATCTAAATTCTAAACTACGACCTCTAGTGCAAACAGCTGACGACTTGTTAATGACGTTGGAAATGGTGACACACCAATATGGCGGCGATTACCAAAAACGAGGCCGATAAGCAATCCTTAGTAGTGTGTATTATCCTTGTACCATACCTACATTGTGATAGGTTATGTTTATGAATGAGAGTGAGACCATAACCCGATCGACACAATCGTAGATCGGCTTCCCGCTAGTGTTCTATTAAATGTTTAATTTATTAACTAATAAAATAATCAAAATCGGTGACAACATCGCAAAAAAATTCGATGTTCCCTAATAATATCGAATAAAAATCGATACACATCGTGTGCATCACCGAACCATTCCGAAAAAATCCGAACTCGCCCGCCAACCAAAGTCTATATAATCCTCTGTCAAATTAGTTCCAAGTTCCTGTCTTTTCTCTTCAAGTCTCGCAACGAAACAAGTTAATTTTGTTATCTGCGTGTCGAGCTTATTTATTTCCTTAAAATGGACGCTGCAGTCGTGCGGGAAATTTGCAGGCTGTGTCCGAACAAAACTCAGTTAAAAAGTATTTTTGATGAACCCTTTTCAGGCAATATTAATATTAAAGAAGCAATTTTCATTGTTACTGGAATTGAGGTAGGTCGGCCATTAATTTTTGTTAAAGAAGGAGGTACAATTACCCTTGAAAATAGGCCCCCGTAAATTTCAATCAACGAAGTTCAATTTCAATCAAATTGCAATATTTTAAAGGTATCATCATTGCGAAAAAAAAGTTGAAATGTAAAGAGGATCGTATGTCTGTGCTAGCAGATATAGCTCATTAAAGGTCCTGCTATGCTATGCATAGGAAATATCCGAGGAAATATCCCTACGTAGATTTTCTTGAATATGTCGAAAAATACCTACTCATCCGATTTTGATGTTTTTGGGGTCGTTCTGTAGGTATCAAACTCCAAAAAGGTTAAAATCAGACCTAGGTACTTTGATGAGCTATATCTTGCTATCACAGACATCTGATCCTCTTTACATTTCAATTTTTTTTTTGCAATGATGATACCTTTAAAATATTGAAATTTTATTGAAATTTACGGGGGCCTATTTTCAATGTTAATTGTGACTCCTTCTTTATACAGACAAATACCATAAGATAAAAATAAGATTTTGGCATTTGTCATTGTTTGTGACCTTTGATTATACTTCACTAACCTCTTCTGATAATAAGAAGTTTGATTTTTGTTGACTAATTTGCATTTAATTTTGGAAAGTTTTAGAAAAAACGATTGACAATTTCTGAAACTTGCAGCGTGCGCAGCGTCCTATCCTTATTTTAATATTATCTAGTGATGGTAAACATTTTTTCAGAATTTACCTTTTCAGAAAACAAAACTCCCTAATTTTCCCTACCAACCAAAAGAAAAAATCCCTACAATTTCCCCACGCTTTATTTTATATTAGGTTATTGGAAAATAACCGGTCATCGGTTAACCGTTTTATTTTTGTAAGAAAACTAACCTTAGACAAATAACGTTTAGTAAATAACTGATTATCACAATAACTGGCTTATAATTTTCTCTCTCTACACTAGGTACTACTACTTACTATCTCTTTCTATTTTACACAATTAAACAGAGAAAAGGAAAAACGCGCAAACTCGCAAACCACTTATGTCCATTATTTCTTTTCTCTTTTTATTTTGCAAAAATAAACATGGAAAATTCAAATTTCTACTTTCCACATCGTTGGATTATAGTTTTTTTTTTTGTCGCGCCATTTCTGATTATAAATATGGAGGTTGAGTAAAAAATGCATTACATTGGGAATTTTTTGGGAGTTCTTGCGTTTGAAACCATGCCACAGATCACCTAATACAGATGCGTAAGTACCTATACTTGCTGTCGACGATATTCTGTGACGAAGCCGGGCCGCCAGCGGCCACACGCATAAATAAAGATCGCCCGCGTCAGGACAATTAACGTGGCCGAGTGCGTGAGCATGTTCCAGCCTGTGTGTTTACATATTTTTGCGGGTAGAAAAAAATATTTTTTTGCTGTTTGTGAACCAATTAAAGAAATAATATTATATTGTTGAGCTTCCGCATTTATATAATAAATATGTTCAAAACACATTGATGTGGCATTGATGCGGCCAGCCTATGTCTATCAAATTAATCTTGAACCACGAATTCGCCGCTCTTTCGCATCTGTATGTAAGTAATCTGTGACCATGTTATGAGTGGGGACAGATAAGTCAATAGTTTATTTTTCAAAATATCAACCGAACAACCGAATGTCGGTTATTGGTGAGTGAATCCGGTTATTAGGTTAAACTTGATGGAAATAATAACCGGTTTTTAAACGTTAGGTTAACCGGTTATTGGGATAACCGGTTAATTTATCCCTCCTAGTTACAGATCAGCAAGGATAATACACACTACTACTACAGGATGGCCCATCCTCATAAGGCCTGTGTGTAACAAATCCCTCCCTTCCCACCCGCGCCAAATTACCAGTTGTGACGTTGGCAGCATGTTATTTCTCGCCTTGACTTAGGCTGTTTAAACAGTTGATGACGTCGGAAATGGTAACACACCAATATGGCGGCGATTACCACGAGGCCGATAAGCAATCCTGTAGGTGTGTATGTTTCCTTGACAGATCAGTCGGCAGGACCTGCGAGTGACGTCACCACTATTTGCAGCATAGCAGCTTATAAAGGTGACGCCACTCGCAGGCCTCGATGGGATGTGTGCGATTCAGGTTGTGCTTGTTTTTTCTTCGATTTTAAATGTAGACAAGGTGATTTTAACAAAATTACAACTTTTAGGAACTCGTTTTTTTTTTTACCTATACTGTTTTGAACTCGTGTAGTGTACGCCAAGAGTTGACGTCTGCGGCTGAAATGAGAGACGTTTTCAGCTCAATAAGCAGTCCTATTAGGTTAAGTGTTCGTGTCCTAGTCCAACAGTCTTTTCTCGTTAACAGCTAAATCGATAATCGAAATTTGTATTTGACAAAATATCATTTCTTCATTCTTTATTTTACAATATACGACTAATCTCCGAATTTCCCTACATTTTTCTCGAATTTCTATCCCTCTTCCCTACACCAGAAAAAAGGATCAATTTTTTCCTAAATGTAGGGAAATTCCCTACGTTTTACCATCACTGTTCTTATCTGTCGCTGAGTGTGCAATTTATCATAAGTATGTATAAATAATTTTATCAATATTTGAATGAAAATTATTACCATATCCTGTTGGGATACCAAATTTGATATTTTATAAATTAGGAAATCCAAGAAACTGTCAAAATAATGTTTACTTTTCTGAATCCCGATGGCTTATATAAACAAAATTCGGGAATGGTAGGGGCGTAACTACAGTACCTACACGTTCTTAGCTTTGCCTGTGCCAAAAAGAAGGGCCAACGGCTGCACGGGGCCTGTATACTATACCTATTCAGGTACCTGCCTAAAATAATATGGTTATTAGATCATTATATACTGAACTGATTAAGCCAGAAGAAATAGAAAGAGAACTGTGAAGGTTAAGGATCAGTCAAATCTCCCCTCGTTTTACCCCAATCTTAAAACAAATACGTACCCTCTTCCGAGAGACTACTACCGGTTCTTTAATAGGGGCAAACTTGGCGATTCATCCCCGAATGAAAACAAGAAAATTTTAAATGCGTTTATCATATTTGTTTTATTTTGCACAATTTTGCACACTAATTTTTAAATATTCCACTCCTTTGTGGAGAGAGTTATCGACCGAGGGGTGAATAGCTCTTGCAGTCGGTGTACATATTTCTCACCATCCTAACACAATCGTTACACAATCACACACAATTAGACCACAATCGTCAAAAATCTGTCACAATCCGTACACAATCAGACCACAATCGTTCACAATCTGTCACAATCATTCTCAATCTGTCACAATCGTTACAAAATCAGACCACAATCTGTCATAATTGTTAAACAATCTCTCACAATCGTTGAACAATCTCTCACAATCTACCATCTGTCGCACGTGAGGTCCCTCCAATAATTTTACACAATCACTCAGAATCTTAATTCCCTTGAAAGATTGTGGAATTTGGCAGTCGGTGAACAGAGTTACCCTTCTTTCCTTTTTATTTGACACTTCAGAAAAAAGTGTCCCAAATAGAAGTTTCATGGTTGAAATAATTTTTTGAATAACTCACTTTCTCATATACAGGGCTTCAGAAAATCTGGTCGTGGTCCAACTTCCTTATTTCAGGGCCCGGTTTATTCATCTTCAGATAAACTTGCTATTAGCTATCTGCTCGGGTTCACAAGCTTTGTGGACAATCCCCATTACAATAAGTGATTATTAAGCCAACGTTTTGGTAGTGTGATTTCTACCTCGGTTTCTACCTTTCTAGGTTTTAGGGCTACGAGACGAAATAAAAGAAATGGTAATGCTACAGCTGCGAACACATACAAATATGCTTGAAAATGACATGCTTGCAGCTGTAACGTTACCGTTTTATTCTTTTTTTGTTATTGTTGATAAGATGTTCTCAATTTTTCAATGTCAGTCCTTACTATGGATCTATATTTTGGTATTTTTCAATTTAAAACCCTAGTTCTATCCAATTTTTTAAAAAAATCCATGCTAAGTTAGTATGTAGTGTAAAGCAAATTGCTCTTTTTTTTTTCGTAGCCCTGAGGAAGGTAGAATCCACACTACCTTAACGTTGGCCTGATAGTCTAAACTTATTGGTAATGAAAGATTGTCCACAAAGCTTGTGAATACGATCTTTACCCTTTCAAAAATCAATCTAACTGGACGTGATACACCTGCAGGTTATTATCAATTTTATTCACAGATAGGTTAATGGATGATGCCATGAAATATTTTATATAGTATTGAAATTCTCAAAAATTAATTATTTTTTGCCATTTTCAAAAGTGATTTTCTTGGAAACTATTAAGTTTGGGTATAGAACTTGGTGTAGAATATATCTAATACATAAAATGTGCTTGGAATTTTCTATAGAAGCAAACGCAGATCACAGCAGGTTACAATTTCTTTGAAATTTTTTGATAGGTATCTAAAATTGATAAAAAAAGATTTAGAAATATGTACAGGGTGTCCCAATTTGGTCGGTTTTTCTAGGATACGTCAATTTCAGAGCGAGATACAAAAATATGAACTCACTCCGAGGCTCAAATTTCATGAAATCTTGATTGGTGCAAACCGCATTTTGACATCTTCAATCGTTTAGCCGCTAGAGGGCGGTTCTCGATTTTTAGCAATACCTTCATAATTTTTTGTTTATGAAAATAATTGATTTCCCTGAAAACTTCCTATAAGAAATTTTTTAAGCAGAATTCAGTGACTTTCTCAGTTTTTTCTTATTTGGCCCCGATTTCGAGATATTGACCAAAGTCTGATTTTTTTCAATATAGGACACCCCATATGAATATTAATAGCTCATTGGAAAACTCTGGTTTTGCTGATTTCATTAATACAAATTTCGATAGGTTCATCTTTAACAGTTTCGGAGATAAAACATTATTTCGGTTTTTGTCATTAGAAATAATATGTAAGATAAGACTTTATATCTGTGAGGAAAATGAGAAATATCTCTTCCTAACACATTGATTTTTATGACAAAAACCGAAATAATTTTTCATCTCGGAAACTGTTAAAAATAAACCTATCAAAATTTGTATCATTGAAATCAGCCATACTAGAACTTTCCAATGAGCTAATAATATATGTATAGGGTGTGCAATTGAAAAAGATCGGACTTTGGTCAATATCTCGAAATCGGGGCCAAATAGGAAAAAACTGAGAACGTCACCGAGCTCTGCTTAAAAAGTGATTTTAGAAAGTTTTCACAAAAATCAATTATGTTCATAAACATAAAAGTTATGAAGGTTTCACAGTATTGCTCAAAATCAAGAATCCCCCTCTAGCAGCTAAACGATTGAAGATATCAAAATGCGGTTAGCACCATTTCAAATTAGTGAAATATTAAGTTTCGCTGAGGACGGAGGGAGAGAAATATTAATTTTTTGATGAGGTCGGGAGGAAAAAAATATTAATTTTTTGATGGTCGAAAGGTGTGCAAAATTTAACATTTAAAAATGAGTGTACAAAATTAGTAGAATATAACAGCTCTGTGAAGTAGGCAGGCACACTTGAAGCACAAAAATTGAATTTCACGTAATCGTTTAGTGCTTCGTTTGTGCTTCAATGTGGTTCAATCCCCAAATTAGCAACTCTTGTATTTTCGGAGATATTTCGGATTCTAGAAATCGCCTGCTCACTTCACATCCAGCAGGAACAAGGGAGCACAAACGTTCAGCTACAGATAAATAACCCTTTTCACGTGGCTCCCGTTTAACAAACCGCAATATACCGCTCAAATTCGAGTGGTAGGTATCCATCACGTCACTTTGTAACCGGGTTAGAAAACGGTATGTCATACTTGACATACCGCTAGTAACCGTTTTGTAACGGTTAGTTTAAACCATAGCCACGTGAAAAGGACTATTGGTTAGTGCTTCGTTAGTGCTTCAATGTGCTTCAATCCCCAAACTATCGGTTGAATGCGCAAGCCTAAATAAATGAAAGGTGGCAACGTTGATTAATGTTGTCAAAAAAAAGTTGGGTTATGTTATGTAATGTGAATGAGTTTATTTATAATTAAGTTAATAATTAATTTAAAATTAATTTATTTTTCCGAGATGCGTAACCTATCCACAAACATTCCTTGGGATGGCCATAACAACCTACTAAAGTTTCATCGTAATCGGATAATTGGTGTAGGAGCGCATAAGGCGCAAACATACAAACATTGATTTTTATATATATAGATAGGGGGAAAATCCCTGTACACGTATTTTGCTTTCTAGTTTGATACAAAAATATCTTTCAAACCTGTATATCTTCAAACGAACAAATATGCCGAAAATTAAAAGCAGGAGACATAACCAATATGAAAAAAAAATAAACAAAATTGATAATTTAGTTCACTATAATGTTCCCATTATTTTCTCTATTTGCAGCATCGATAATAATTTGGAACAGCTGATTAGATGGATATGTAATTCGATCCTCATATCTTGCGTAGGTAACCAAGAAACCAAACTACGCAAGCCACGTGAGCACATTTTTATCGGTTCACAAACGCCGTAAAGCATATGCTCTTTATTGAGACCCGATTACAGGAAATTACTGCTCATGTGAATCTAGTGCTTGTACTTTGGGCGTATGTGCTAATGTGGCTTGCGTAATTTGGTTTCTCGGCTACGCAACATATGAGGATCAAATTACATATCCATCTAATCACCTGTTACGAATCATTCATGATGCTGCAAATAGAGAAAAGAATGTGTAATATATTATCATTTTTTTTATTATTTTTTTTATTTTTTTTTCTTTCCTGCTTTCAATTTTGAGCATATGTATTTTGTTTGTTTGTATAGATATACAGGTTTGAAAGATATTTTTGTACCCAACTAGAAAGCAAAATACATGTTGTGTACACGGAGCTTCCCTCTACATATATTAAATAGATTTGGTTCTACAACTTTTAAAAGTCAAGAAAGATTTGATTTTCAACTGCTTATTTCCTATTTAAAATAAGCAAGTTGGTATTAACTTCTGGTATAACCAAAAGTCTGACCATTTTGAAAATATTTCACCGAATTGCACCCATCTTCTTTAGTTAATTGTCTTTTTCAAAAGTCTATTTTCCTACACGCCGCGCCGGTTCGTTGAAGGACACTCTATACTTCTCTTTGAGAAAGTAGCAAGATGATGCTATGCTACTTGGAAATAATATAGCTATTTATGTAACAAGTTGTAGAATGAGCGATTTTTTTGCACTAAATGTAAAGATCCAATACATTATGTGCAGAAAACCAGCCATTTTGCGACGTGTTTCATATAAGATTTTTTGTGATTCATTCGAAATATTTCCTAAATATTTCTTAAGTTTCAAAATATAAACTTATTTTAACACTGTCAGGGAACGCACTCTAAATCCCATTTTAACACTCAGTGATGAATGAGATCTCATTTCAACACTGCTTATTTTGGCGTTTGTGTTGAAATGAACTACTTTTGACAACTAAAATGAATGGCAAAAAGATACCATTTTGTAACTGAAATAAAAAAAAAATATATATTTTTTTCATTTTTATTTCCATGTTTCATGTTTCAAGTTTTTTTCTGTATGTATCATTAACTTTTTTTTTTATTCTTTGGTATCAATAACACTTTTACGAGGTAGAATATGGTTACAAGGTTAGGTACTGGGAGAGGACGGTACGCCCCTGCTCTCAGTGCACCCCACCCCTTTCTACGCCACTGTCAAAAAGTATATGTAGGTATAAGATTAGATAAACATCAAATACATAATACATGTAAACTAATTTCAATCAAACTCCAACACGTAAACAATAAGAGCGTATATTTCAGACTACCTCGCGCAAAAATATTCGTAATCATCTAACCCTATCCTATTATATATAAAAACAACCAAACAAAGAAAATGTAACATTAACACTTCCAAGGGTACTTTCAAGCACGCGAAGCAATGCTGTTGGAAACAAAGCAACCTCTCATCGCTTGTAACTATCTTTTAATTTTTCGCCTACAGTCGGCAAAATCTGACATCATTCGCGCCCCTCACGAAGCTCACTATCTGATACTGAAATCCAAAAAAAAAAACATTAATAATTAAGTATTGTTAACATTAAATCAAGACAGGGTTTGTGATTCCTCACCACCTCTGTCTGATTCACTGGAACTCACAACCGTATTGAAAGCCTTAAGCTTTTCAGAGGGGCATATCCTACATATGATTTCTGACAGCGTTCTGCCCCCTTAAGATCCTCGATCACGTATCTATCGTTACTTAGCACTGCCGTCACAGTGAAGCGCCCCTGATACCGTGGTTCAAGTTTCTTACTTTGTCCGTCATTTGAGCACTTTGCTCGTCGGACAAGGAGCAATTGTCCTACAGAGAACGTTTTCTCTTTGGCATGCCTTTTCTTTTATACGCTCAGCCACTTCGGTACGTATTACCGCATGGTTAGCTGGCTCATTTTCGGAAATTTCCGCTGTCAAAAATGCATCATTAACTCCTCGAGGTCGGTATCCGAAGAACACCTCATATGGCGATCTTACTGTCACCGAACTTATGGTTTAGTTAATGCCCCACTTCACCTTGCTAAGTTCACGGTCCGAGTTTTGATCGTCATCTACACTGGCCATTAGAGCTGAAAGAATAACTCTATTCATTCGCTCCACCTGCCCGTTGGCTCGTGGAGTTGCCGTTGCGCATAAAACTCGTTTTATGCCTAATCCCGCACAGAATCAAGAGAAAGATTGGCTTGTAAACGCTGTGCCCCTATCACAAATAAATTTTCGAGGTACCCCAGAAGCTTCAATCATATCATTCAGAAATTTAACAACTGGTGCCGTTTTTGTGCTCGATACTGCCTTTAAAAAATTAAATTTTGTGAAGGCGTTAACAGCCACAATTAAATAGCTATTTCCGTGCTTATTTTTCACAAATAGCCCTAGATGGTCTAAATGAAAAGTGTCCACGGGTACACTCTTCTTTTCGATGTTGTGTAGACTCTCAGGTACTTTACCTGAAGGCGTCTTATTATACATGCAACCGAGGCAGGCTGATATGTAGTGTTTGATATAGTTCCGGATTGATGGAAACCAGTACCACTAGTGTTTTATCCACAGCAAAATGTCCTGCGGCATCATGATAATACAAAAGTAAATTCCTTCCTCGATTCCTTCTGGAAGAATTAGGGACCATCCATCGCAAACCGAGAGGCGTTTTTCCATAAACTCTATTATTTTTTAAAAGATATTCTTTGTATATACGTCGGTCATTTTCGTCAACTGGTACACGTGACAAAACTATATCCTTGCAGCGTTTGTCATTTAACTCAGAGAGTCAGAAACATTGACATAAAGAATAATATCATCATTGCGGATTTCTGCTAAGTGCATCCACATGAGCCATCTTTGATCCTGCCCTAGATTCGATAGTTAAATTAAATCACGCTTAGTCAACGTAGTCCT
Organism: Ceutorhynchus assimilis; assembly: GCA_917834065.1. NCBI lineage: Eukaryota > Metazoa > Arthropoda > Insecta > Coleoptera > Curculionidae > Ceutorhynchus > Ceutorhynchus assimilis. Next base: position 24,413,386 of record OU892277.1, on the reverse strand, counting down.
AAGGGCTTTCCAATCAGTGACTACTTTGAATTCAATTCCTATCAGATACACACGAAATTTCATCATACTACAAACAACAGCTAGAGTCTCAAGTTCGTATGAGTGTTAGACCTTTTCTGGGTTTGTGGTAGAGCGACTGAAGTACTGTACAGGCTTCAGTTCTCCATGTATTTGGCGTTGTAGTAATATCCCACCAATACCAAGCTTACTAGCGTCAGTGTGAAGCTCCGTAACAGCGTTTCTATCATAAACAGCCAGCCTGGGACGAGTTAAAAGTTTCTGTTTAAGTTCTTCAAATGCATTCTGCTTTTCGGTCTGCCAATTGAAAGAAGCGCATTTCTTTTTTAAATCGGTAAGAGGTTTCACAATAAGCGCAAATCCTTTATTATACTTGTGAAAATAACTGGAGAGTCCTAGGAACTGTCGGATTGTATGTACGTTTGTCGGTGTTGCAAAATCTCGTACAGATTCAATCTTCTCGGATTCAGGTTTGATTCCGTTATAGGAGATTTCATGTCCCAGATAACTTATTTGATTTGACTCAAGAGAAATCTACATTTATTAACACGTAATGTCATATTGGCATCACGTAGGAGTTTTAGAATGTTTTCTAAATTCGTGAATCTATTTTTTTCATCCGTTGACGGTATCAAAATATCATCTAAGTATGCCATAGCTGTAGTATAACGTAAAAAGCCTAAAATTTTATGAATTGCCTTCTGAAAGACTGCAGGCGCATTTACGAGACCAAACGGCATAGTTACATACTCGTAATGGCCATCGGGGGGTTTGGAAGCTGTCTTTTCGAAAGAATCCGAGGCAACTGGCACCTGATGATATCCAAAAGCAAGATCTAAACTAGTAAAGTATCGAGCAGCTTTGAGTAAATAATAAATAAAAGGCTGGCCAACAATAATTATTGAAACCTTTTGTGCATGATCGAGTACAACGAGAGCTTCGACTTTTCCTGTAGCTAGATCAACAGTTAGATAAATGACAACTTTATGGTTTACAATTGAAGAACCTCCTGCAAATCCACTCAGACGTTTCGGTACAGGATGTAGTTGTTACCCTAAAGCTTTGACGTCAGATGCACGTAAAGCAACGACACTACTGCCGGAATCGACATATCCACGTAAAATATTCTCACATAGTCTCACAATTATTTTGAGCAGTTTCTATATTAAAAATAGGTTTAGACTTACCAGGTTGGTAGAATTTTTGCTTTGTGCAATTCTTTTCTTCGTGTCCCAATAACTTACATTTTCTACATTCCTTCCTAGACTTCGAACACTTCGAAGCTATATGCCCCCGTTGTCCACACACTTTGTTTCAAGTTTTTTCTGCTTATTTCTTATGTGGTTTTTTAAATCTGAAGACCCTGTTGGCAATTTCACTTGTTCTTTTTATTTTGGATAAACCTCAATATTTAGTGCTGCCAAGTATTCTTCGTATAGATTTTCTCGGTTTTGGTAACATCCAACTCTGGCACTATTTTGACTAACTGGATCATCTATCCCATGTATAAGGCAAGAAACTGCTTCTTTTCCCGAAACGCGGCAGCTTCTTAGAAGTTCCATCTTTGCAAAATAGTACGATGTCATCGATTCAGATACCATTTTCTTTCGATTCAGCATTGTTTGCAGAAGAGTCGCATAATCAGTATGGTCTGGAAAACTACGTTTAAGAAGAGTTTTCCATTCTTCCCAAGTCAAATTGTAGTTAGGTAAACTGTGGCACCATATCTTTGCCATGCTAACCAATCTTGCCTGCATGTGGTAAATTGCTGTAATATCGTCCTAATGGCTAATGGCTTTTGATTGATCAATCTTGAAAAGCCACCGTCTTGAAGACAAATTATCGTTTTCTAGGGAGAATTCAGGTATACAATAACTTTTGACAATTATTGATTGTGTTTGTCTAGTTGATTGTTTGACCATATTTTCCAACCTTTGGATCCGTTCCGGTGTCGTTCCAGAACTGTTTTCACCGGAAGAATTCAAAATACAGGGATATGTAGCAAATGTTGCTAACGCGTTGCAGTTCTGAGCCTCTACAACTCAAGACCTTACATAATTTCCTGAAGTTGGATGATCCGGTTCTGGACGTTTCCTTGATTCTGGAGTGTATGTACTGACGGTTCTGCTAACAGGTGAATCTGAACGTTTTCTTGAATCATTCTTGCGAGTTATAGAACGAGAGCACCGCAATTTAGAACGTCTTTTAGAGGTACATTGATCATCAGGCGATTTGGAACGTTTTCCATCATGCGATTTCGAACGTCTTCTTAAATTTTGTGAATGTGAATCTTGCCTTCGTGATTGCTTAAAGTTGAGTTGAGTATTGTCTAGATAACGGGTCTTCAAAAAAAAAAAACAATCAAAGATTGCTATGGTTTTTTAAACGTACGTCGCATTATTGTTTCTTTATTGGTCAGAATTTTTGACATGACATTTTGACATTGAAGTTCATTGACAAAATTTTAGAAAAATATTGCTAAGACATACATTTAAAAAACCATAGCATTCTTTGTTTTTTTTTTTTTTAAGACCCGTTATAACATTGACTTATTTAGAATAATAAATCATTAAAATCAGCATTTCTTTATGGCAGTTTTTATTTCTTTGGCTTCACTTTTCGAGCAGGCCCGGTAGACCTAGAACTTTGGCGCAATTATGAAAAAGTCCTATTTTGGTGTTGACTACAACATATTTAAATTTCAGGAGAATCAGCCGAGGGCCAAATTACACTTAAATGGTGCCATGTTCTTTGTGGCAGTTAAAAAGATGGCTCAGGGTGGTGTTTTTCACGCAAGCGCATCCGCAGTGAGACGCCAATTTCTCAAATTCGTTATATGTACAAACATTTAAATATTCTCACATCAAAATTTATTAGTGAATAATATCTAGGTTTTGGTTTTATAACAAGTGTTGATTTAGTATTAAATACTATGTTTCTTTTTTCAATAATTCAAGTATTTCAAATAGTGGCGACGAATTTCAGTGTTCTGATTTATAGTAATTCATGTTACAGTTCAATTAAGTTTGTCAAGAATTGGATTTACTAATACTATTCACCAGTGTGAAGTAAGCAGCCTTTTTTATTTATGTTTTATCACATACTGGTAGATTCTCTAACCAGACATGATGTTAGCGGGTTGTCAAAACGAAGTACCTACAAAAAAAAATTCTCAAAAATCCAGTAACGTTCAACCTTTTTACAAAGGTAATTTTAAGCATGATTACATGATAAAAAGTAAATAAATATGAAATTGGAAACGGGGTCGGCTCATCCTCCATTAAACTACCGGAACAAATATCAAAGAATCACGCTTGCATTTACGTTAAAAATCATAATGATAAGGCCTGTTCTGCATGGGCTATTACTAGTGCTCTTTTTCCTGTGAATGTAAATCCGGATCGAGTCTCTTCCTACCCTCATTACGCTGATGTATTGAATGTGAAAGATATCACGTTCCCTATTACCTTGCCACAAATCTCAAAATTTGAAAAAAATAATGATCCATCTGTTAATGTATTTGGATTGTAAATGATTTCAAAATGAAATTTCTCAGTTGTTCCCGTTCGCTTAACTAAACATAAATTAGAAAAACATGTAAACTTATCAATTATTCAAAATAAATACTTTCGTAGGTGTAACGAATTCGAAAATATTTCTACGGTAGGGTAGAAGATGTGCAGGATGAAGAAGAGGAAATAAAATACCACTATTGCTACGTTGAAGACTTACCAAGACTTTTGAATTATCAGCTCTTTAAAAACGGACAAAAGGAAATTATATGCGATAGGTGTTTAAATTATTTAAGTTCATAAGACAAGTTGAAGAATCATGTAGAGTAGAGTATTACGAAAAAATGCATGACTGTAAAGTAGAATTTTCTCAAGAACCGAATAATAAATTTGAAAAGTTGTTTTACAAGGAACAGGTACCGTTTATTATTTACGCAGATTTCGAATCTTTGCTTGAGCCATTCAATGATAATAATCATTGTAAAACCAGTATATATCAAAAACATAGCATATAGAGTGCTGTGTATTACTTCAAGTGTACTTATAACAACGAGTTTTCTTACTAGTAAAAATAAAGTAAAAGGGATTTAGATTGTATGCCTTGGTTCGCAGAGGAATTGCGAAATGTTGCGCAATTCGTCTGAATGAATGTGGAAGTGAGTTCACGAGATGCCACTAAACCGTGTCCTATTTGCGAAACAAAATTCAAGGAAAATGATAAAATCGTTAGAGATCACTGTCACTTCACAGGAGATTTTGTAGGTTCTGCTCACCATGACTGTAACTTGAACTATGAAAATTCTTTTGCAATTCCCATTGTATTTCATAATTTCAGCAGTTACGATGCGCATTTTGCGATAAGATACTTGGCTAAACATTTTCATATCACTTTATTACCTGAACACAAGGAAAAATACATTAGTTTCACAGTTGCCGATGATGAAACCAATTTTAAATTCCAATTTATAGATTCCTCACGTTTGATAGGTTCCCCATTGGCTTCTAACCTAACAACAACTGTAGACAATTCCGAAAATCTTGGAAACGAATTTCTCAATTTAGATGAGGAAATATTTAAATTGCTAACACGAAAGGGGGTATTCCTTTATGATCATATAGACAATTTGGAAAGGCTAGATGAAACTAAACTACCAAATAAAGACCACTTTCACAATAAACCTAATGATAAAGACATATATGTCGCTGATTATGAACATGCAAAACGTGTTTAGATAAATGTAAGATTACAACTTTGGGTGAATTGGCGACTTGTTTATGAAAACTGATATCATGCCATTAACTTGTGTTTTTGAAACTTTTCGTGACACGTGTCACAAGACATACGATTTAGATCCTGCACATAATATTACACTACACTCTTCCTGGTTATACTTGGGATTGTATGCTAAAGTATACCAGGTGTAAGCTAGAAATCATTCAATATGTAGATCTTTTATTGTTTATTGAGAGTGGTGTGAGAGGAGGTGTTGTAATCGGTTATCAGAGGCTAACAATAAATATAGGAATGAATATGACCCCAATAAACTATCTACGTATATCATTAATATCATTAATAACATATGGATCGGCAATGGGTCAGTAATAACCGTATGGATTCTTCAAGTGGGTCGATTTCAACATAGGTGTCACTACTGTACCTGACGATGCCGATATCGGCTATATCTTAGAGGTTGATTTTGAGTACCCTGCAGCGTTACATGATTTACATAAAGACTCACTTCTCTGTTCAGAACATCGAAAGCCACCAAATTCTAGATTTCCAAAATTAAAGGGGGTGTGACCCCAATAAACGACTTAAGCTACTTGAATCAAGAAAAATAATCCAAGATCTCTCGTGAAAACCGCAGTCCTATATTCAAAATAGTCTCCGAGAAAATTCCCTGTGAAGATAAATTATGCAGGAGCTTGTGATGTCACAACCGCCGAAATCGCAGTCGTCTGTTCGTTCAGTCGTCAGTGAACCATACCTTATACTTGGAGTGGTTGCAATTCGCTTTAGTGAGATAATTGTCCTTTGTTTTGGAAAATTTTACACGTGTTGATACTGTGCCTCATAATTTTGATTGACGTCACAAAGACCTATTTGTTTAACCCTAACTCGAAAACGGACCATCGTAGCAAGATGCGGTTTAAATATCTATTCTTAGATTTTTTTGCACTAAAACTTTTATTTTTGGGTCACACCTCCTTTAATGACAACCTGCTATTACAAACAAAATTTCATAATTTACTTAAAAAAAAAACAAGCCTTTCAACATGGTTTGAAAGTGAGGCGTATTCTCAAAGTCTTAGAAATCAATGGTTCAAACCTTATATCGACTTGAACACATCATTAAGGGCGCGAGCAGTGACAGAATTTGAAAAAATGTCATTTAAACTAACGATTAATACAGTCTTTGGAAAAACAATGTTAAACGTTTAAAAAAAACAAACAGTAAAACTTGTAAATGAATTGGAGGGAAGATATGGAGCAAAGAATTTTATTCCGAATCCAAATTCCAAAAACAGGTCTATTTTTAGCGATACTCTTATGGCCATTGAACTAAAAAAGTTCCGTATTATTTTCGATAAACCGCTGTATATTCGTATGACTATACTGGAGATTTCAAAAACGTGTGTGTATGAATTCCACTATGATGCTAACGAAATTTCCAGTTGAAAAATGTAAACTTTTATATACTGATTATAAACTATATTATACAGGGTGTCCCAAAAAGATACCGACAATCTTTAAGGGGTAGTAGGGGACATCAAAACAAGCATTTTTGTTTATATAAACATAAGTCCGCAAATGAGCCATTTGGGCTGTAGAGCAAAAAAACTGTTTGATACTTTTATTCTTCGCAATAATTAAATCACCGTTTACTTATTAATTTTGCTTTATTATCAAATAAATTATGATTTAGAATAATTGTTCAAAGTGTTGACCATTTACTTTAATGCAAAGATTACACCGTCGGTCGAGACATTAGAGAGTTCTCGTGCCGTCTAAATTTCAAATACCGTAACGCTATTTGACAAGTATGACAGTTCTTACGGTATTAGCGTTAGCGGAGCCCGCTATCTAACGGAACTTACCGGATGCTTTACCGTAACGCTATGCTATGTAAAAACAAGTTTACGCTTCATTTATGTCTGCAAAAACAGCAACTTCTAATAATTCCTCCATAAAAAACACCAAGGGAAAATTAATCAAGCTCAGGAATCTTCAGAATAAATAAAAGTTTCAAAACAAGCAAAAAAAGTTGGGTTAGATCATTCAACTCAGCTGTCAAAATGTAAACAAAATAACGGATTAGAGGATTTATGTGTCTTCGTGTCCGAGAACTATAAAATACCATGTGAAATGCCGTATTGTTAGCGTTACCGTATTAGCGTAGCGTCTGATACACGAGAACTTTCTATTGACTGAAAAGTTTAGTCTACGAAACACCTGTTCGTAATGAGGAAGATCTGATAGCAAGGATACTGGCGAGTTGTACCCATGTAGAAGCTATTCCCGGAATATTCCAAAGAGTTCGCGAGTTGAACAATTATTGTAAACCATAATTTATTTGCTATTAAAGCAAAATTAATAAGTTAACAGTGATTTGATTATTGCGAAGAATAAAATTAGATACCAAACAGTTTTTTTGCTCTACAGCCCAAATGGCTCATTTGCGGACATATGTTTATATAAACAAAAATGCTTGTTTTGATGTCCCCTACTACCCCTTAAAGTTTGTCGGTATCTTTTTGGGACAACCTGTATAATAATAATAATGTGCCGTTATTTCGGGTCGATTATAATAACTATTAAAATAATGTAAGGTAATGTGGGACACCGTTTATTCGATACAAAATGATGGTGAATTCGGTGTTACACCGCCGATTACACCTTCATCACGTGATATAACACTGCACTATACGAACACCGCACTAGCCATGCCCTAAAATCTCATTCCGAACTCACCTCTAATGTTTGAGGGCAGCTTATTGTCAACCTTATCATGAGAGTATTTACTCAAATCTTCTCTAGGTCCTTGTATTCTTGAATTCATGTCTTTCCATAAATATATACAAATTTTCTGGTGAACAAATGTATTACTAAATTCATCTCTAAACTTGTCTCACGTTAATAAACTTTCTCTTCTAGCTTCATATCAGCTGACAGCGGCACCAACTAAATGTGTTTTTGCTTTCTGGATTTTAAATTCTGGTGGCTAATTGTGCAGCATTGCTGAGCTTTCAATCCCTCCATTACCTCTAATCCAATGTTTTCTTTGTGCCATTAAAAATAGGTATTGTCTTAGGAAAATCAGGCATAACTGTATACAGGGTGTCCAAAAAATAGCGTAAAAGCTTTCCACTACGTAGTAGGGAATCCTTTGAGTAACCCAGGAAAAATAATTTAAAAAAATCCTTCTCGACAATTCTTGGAAATATGAAGAGGTAAATGTGGGAATTCAACTTCCTTATTTTCGATTTTTCTTTCAAATTGCAATATATCCTACAAAGTGTTAGGTATCTTTTGTCGATACCATTATGTAATATATTGGTTTATTAAAATTTGTTGTAAACCTTTAAAACGCATTATGAAATTTGCAAAATCGCCAAAATCTCTAAATTAAAACAGGAAAAATTGATCTGACAACTTTTTTTAGTTGCCTTCGAATTTTTCAGGTAATTACATAGGTTTTTAATTTATTTTTGTAACAAATTGTCAACGAGATATGTTCAGTGTTGCCAATTTTAATAAACATTAAAATCCTAATAACTTTTTTAAGAATGCCACCAGCTTTTTCAAATTATTTTTCTGGGGCTCCCTGAAGAGTCCTCCACCACGTAGTGGAAAGCTTTTACACTATTTTCTCGACACCCTGTATATTAAATTTGTACTGGAGGTAGAATATAAGTTTGTTGCACTGGTTTTAACTAACATTTGCATAATTGTGGCATTCTGCTGCATCAAATTATTCATGAACATAATCAGTCCATTTAAATCAATATTTTGGGTAATATTTGGTGTCGATTGTGAGGTTGGAGGTGCCTTATTTGTATTGTTCCTCAATTCTTGTTGGTCAAGTCCAACGTCACTATCCATATTTTGTTGATTTATTTGTAGTGGCAGCATTTGGGAGTGGTAAATATTCCACGAACAATTCTCAAATTCTGTTGCATCGAAATTATCAAAGACTGTCGTCGTTGTCCTAATTCTGCCCAGAATACCAGCATTCACACTATAAACGTTTCAAAAACGAATCTTGAACATTGATGCTATCTCTGTTGTTCGGCATTTTTGGGAATTATCCCACTGTCGAGGCTCCTATCTCGAGCGGTCTCATAAAGCAATTAAATTGAACACGTCCGTTTACTTTTGGGAAAGCAGGGATCTACTACATAACTAAATTTGACTTTTAATACAAAATTTCCGTACCAAACTAAAATATCAATTTAAAGTCTATCGAACTGTTAGTCATGTATGATCTATTACTCTCTATATAAAATTGAGAGAAGTGTCATTTCTACATTCAAGATACGAGAATAAATATCTTTTGGAATAAAATCTATCTTCCCGACTTCAATTTACATTGCAGTCTGTGACATATAAAAATTGGGATTACAAATATAAACTGCATCCTAGTATTAAGGTAACTTAATAAGTTTTGAAAAATGATACACACTTGACGAACGTCTAAGCCACTTCACGTGAAAAATTGTTTGGTACCATGGACCAGAAGTTATAAATTAAAAATTAATAGTTATGACTTGTGAGTTTTGAAGGCCTACTACTATAGGCCGTTGTACGCGGCATTACTTATAAAACGCGAAATCAGTAGAATTGTGTTGTGTCCCGAATGTTGTACCCAGTGTTTATCAGTGAAGTATGTCTGTAATTGAAACTTCTTCTATTGTTCCAGGTGCTGGAAAACGACGAAATATCGGTTAAAATTTGCAATCGTTGTCTCAAAATAACAACGGCAATGGTCAAGTACCGAAAGGATGCTAACCGTCAGGACAAATTTCTGAGGGTAAGTCGCATTAACTTAATGCAAACTTTTGTCCCAATGATGCCATGCACAATTCAATACAATTAAATTTCCATAATCATAAGCAGATGTATACCTATACATATTTATTTCTTTTTCAGAGGAAATGCAACACTGATGCAAGGATTAAAAAAGTATTACCATCCACATCTTCTGCAAAAAAGACCAAAAGGGACTTGGATGTCCATAAATCCATTGCACAAATTTCAAATCTTTTCCCAACATTAAAACTACCTTCGATCTGTAAAAAGCAAGATATGGCGGCATTCATTACACTGCCATTGGGAGAGGTTGAAAAGTACTTTAAAGACCGAAAATTGAACATGAATCAATACATTTGGAAGTCACCAGCACCTCATGATAAATCAACTGAAACTAGTCGCGCATTTTTAACGTTTAAGCCAAGTGCCACATCGACTCCAAAGTCGAGGAGTATTATTCTTCTGTCTGACGACGACAATAATATAAATGCATATCCTTCATCAGGCTCTCCGACGGCACCTGAAATTATATCATCGGTAAATACCAGTAGCGACCCAATCACTGAACCAGTTCTCCCTATCAATTATGGACCATTTAATATTGCTTATAATTTTGATAAATCACCTGAAACTAATGATAAATCGGGAGCATGGGATTGGGATAGTTTACCACCTGTGAATGTCGGAAAGAAATCTTCAAAAATCGAACCCGTGGTCACCGATAGTAAACCAGTCGCAAGCTCTTCAGTACCAATTCAACTGCCTGCGATCCTCGAAAATAATAATCCACAACCTAGCTCTTCCCGATCAAATGACACACAGGCTGTTAACTCACAAACTCCTATGCTACAGGCCCTTTTTGATAGAGTTCCCCATGCAGCGGTGCCAAGAAAGCCACTGCGAATTCGAAAGAGTTATAGTGTATAGTGCTTTTAAAAGTATGCTTACAGCAAATACTCCAGTTCGTTCGTTGAATGAGCATATTGATTCAAAAGACCCCGCTAATAAATACTTCAATCAGTAATGCGTATAGTTTTGTTTATATAAAGTCTTGCACCAAAGACTCTTGCAAGTCTTGCATTTATTTGGTAGATTTTTACTGGAGGCAATGTTTTTCAATATTAAATAGGTACCTCTACCACAGCAACGAATTTTAACGAGTGAATCAAGTAACTTTTTCTATTAAAAATGCTCATAAATTAGAGTTAAGGGATCACTTGTTCAAGTCTGTCTCTGTAATATTGGAACATCCTTATTTCTAATCTATCTATTTTCTTGATAATCTATTGCAGCTATTCTTTTAATTTTGAATTTTTTTTTTTTTTTTTGATTATTTTACTACAATTTCATAAGTTTCAAAAAATATACAGGGTGTTTCACGAACGTCCAGACAGAGGCGTTTTGAGGTATTTTAAGGTCGATTTAAAACGCTCGGACACGTAAAATTTGTATTTAAGGGGAAAACTTTTTGACCGCATCGTTATTTCGCTAGGGTGCACCCCCCGGGTGGGGTGACCTTCACCCCTCTTTTTTAGATACGGAAGATGGGTCGAGTGGTACCTTGCTTTAAAGGTATTTTGATTCTCGTCACAACTGTTTAATTTTTTTTGAAAATCGACTTATCAGTTCTCAAGATATTTACAGTCAAAGTTGCCATACGCTAAATAAGAAACAATCTTCTGGCCCTGTTATTCTCAAATTAACACTTTCCTTTCAGACACGTTAATTTTAATATTTTCGGAAGCACACAAAAAAAGAAAATTGATGTGTCCGAGAGGAAAGTCAGGAAAGTGTTAATTTGAGAATAACAGGGCCAGAAGATTGTTTCCTATTTAGCCCATGGCAAATTTGATAGTGAATATCTTGAGAACCAATCATTCGATTTTCAAAAAAAGTACACAGTTGTGACGACAATCAAAATACCTTTAAAACAAGATACCACTCGATCCATCTTCCCTATCTAAAAAAGAGGGGTGAAAGTCACCTCACCCACCGGGTGCACCCTAGCGAAATACCGATGGAGTCAAAAAGTTTCCCCCTTCAATATAAAATTCTGTTTTTTTTTTTTTTTGATCCATTCATTTATTTGTTGTCGGCCGGGAATTTGTCACACCTCATCTGGAAATTTTTCCGAACCCATCTTGTCGATGGTAGGGATCTTTTTCGTGCATCACATCACTGATACACGGGACCAACAATTGTAGATCGCTTTCTGAAAGATGTCGTTCCACCAAATTCCAAATATTATCATCGATGTTGAGCGCCCCAGGGATTGAAACGTGCCTGCATGACAAGACAAGAGTCTGAGGACCAAAATGTTGCACCGATCCTAATTAGTGTTGTTAAATGCTCGAGAATTTATTTTTGGAGAACGTTCTCCGAGCACGAACGAGAATGAACGATAATAATGTGCATGAAAGAAAAAAAGTAATGGGAAATAATAAAAAATGAAAAAATATCTGCTTATATTTAGCCGCGTCCACATTAGTAAAAATTTACGTCGTGCGTGTCATTCGGCACAAATTTGTGTGTGCAGTGCAATACAAATTTATGCGAGTGTGGACCTGTTCGCCGTATACGGAAGCACGCAAACATTTTCGCGGCATTCACCGCACGAGATCCGCGGCTTGTCGGTTTTTTCAAGATATCAAAGGGATTTGCGGCGCAACATCGTTCTAGTGTGGACGCATTTTTTCGCGAACGAAACAAATAACCAAAAACAAGCAATGCACACTCTGAAATAAAATAGGCACACACGCGTTGAGCAAGAACGCACGGCGCACTACACAAATATTTATGCCGGTCAAGATACCAAATTTGCGCTGCAAAAATATGTGGCAAATCCCGAATTCAACGCAACGCATTTATTTACTAATCTGGACGCGGCTTTAGATAGATCAATAAATAAAGTGTTTCTATAGGAGATGACGAACTTGTGGAAGCCATCGATTTTAACACAAAAAACTTGAAAATATTACACTTTTTTCTAGACATTTGCAATGAAAAGTAAACACTACACTAAAAGGTTTGTTCGCACAGAAATTGCAAACTAGGCAGCAGGCAGAGTGAATTTCATTGGTTGAAACTTGTTTTGTGATTGTTTCTGACTGTTTTCAACCAATGAAATTCGCTCTGACTGGTTTGTGATTTTTGGGCGAACAGACCTATTTACACGCTTTAAAATAAATACTAAATAAAAAACCGGCAAATGGGACGGCAAAAAATGGCGTGTGAATCCCTGAAACCAAACCCTGTTGGTCGGCTGTCGACTGTCGGGAACTTTTCTCGATCCCCAGACCCCAGTGTTGGAAAATAAATGTTATTTATTATGCTAGTTTTTAAGAACATCCTCGTTCGTGTTTTGAGAAGGAACGTTCCCATTCAATTCTTGAACGTTCGCGAACGTTCTTCGAGAATAAACGGGAACGTTCCATCATTTACAACACTAATCCTAATGGGTTAGTTTAGGATCGGCTAAAATGCCCTCCGTTGACAAATGTATCGTTATAGGTTAGAGGTGAGGTAATGTTTTGCGCACTTTATTACTTCGATTTATACGATTATTTTCACAGGCATGGTGTGACCCAGTTATGATACAAACGGTAAGGTAAAGTTCGTCGGAATTTTAATTTATCAAACTTTTTTCGTTGGCCTTGACCTAGCCACGCTCATGAGCGGATAGAAAAGTAAATAAATGAGTGTGTTTTGATTGTTGGTAAGATAAGATACAGGGCGTCAATTTATTACGCCATTAGGCTCTGGGTTTCGAGTTCAGATATCTAGGATTTAATATTTAGTTCCCCTTCAATGCAAAATAAAACTCAAATCCCACTCGACAATATTTTAACGATCCCATGACTTTACCGATCTTAATCATATTAGTCAATCAGTCCAAAGATATTAATTATTTTACCATGTATTCCGACTTTTCGTACTACTACCACAAGATTTTAAAAAGTGCTGTTACTCCGCGTTCCCCTAATCGCCGCTTGGCGATCTCCGGCTCACGCGCAGGTATCGTCATATTGTTTAAATATTTTGCTGTCTCCCATTTAATAACGATAGGATACGGTCGGGTGGGTGGGAGAATAACATCTTTGGACTGGCTGACCAATATAATGCAGATCGAACTTCAGGTCAGTTCATTTGATCATTGAATTACATGAAGGGCTGCACAAGACCAAGATCTAGACCAAGACAGGTCAGTCTTGGTCTTGGTCACGGAAAATAAATGCGGTCTTGCAGTGGCGTATTTACGATTTTCATCTGGGGGGGGGGGCAAACGTAACAATAAAAACAAATAAAATTAATTATCTTTCTTTAGCGGGGGTCAAGGTTCCTAAAGTAAATAGGTTGTCTGGTAATGGGTAACTTGATCTGAGGTGTCTTATGGAGATTTGCATTATGTTGAGGCACCCCAGATGACGTCATCGAGTTATCCAGGCAACCCAAGGATGATACACATTACTACTACAGGACAGCCTATCCTCATAAAGCCTGTGTGGACAGGGCCGCCGCTACCATGTGTACGGTGTGTTCAAAACACACAGGCGGCCGATTGAAAGGGGCGGCCGATTAAAAAAATGTTGCCGCCGACGATGCTGATGCAAAAAAAAATATCATGTAGGCACAGGTACACACGTGGTAGAATATTAAAAACCACCCCCCTCCCCTCGTACAACTTTTAGACTTAGCGTATGAGTCGGGGTAAAGACGAAAGACAACACAAAAAGGAGACGCGTATCTGCAGTGACGTCACAATGGCGTCGGCGCTTGACAATAATAGGCAATCCTCCTTGTTTTTAAATCCTTGGTTTGGGTCAGTTGAAGGCCGACGAACGATTGTCAATTCGTCGGCCTTCATTGTCATTAGCTGGTTTTTTTCCGTCTCTCTACGTTATATCTTTCTTCTTTCTCGTGTAACGAAATTTCCCAAAACGTTACGTTAAGTGACGCGTCCTTCAAATCACTCTCCATTTTCGACAAAATATACCGCCGCCTAAAGAAAATTTACTTCAAAATAAATCATGGGTAGCCATCGACTTTTATCGAAAATAAATCTCTCAAACAAATCAACCATCAAGTTTTAATAACGAAAATAAACCGGAAGTATTTCTTCACAAATTTGTATGACATCTCTAAGGCGGCGGGCGGTCTGTTATGAAAGTGATATGAAAGACGCGTCACGTTTTGACAAATTTCGTTACACCAGAGAGAAGAAAAATATAACGTAAAGAGAAAGAGGAAGACAGCCAATGACAAAGACAGCCGTCAAACCATTGACACAAAGAGGATTGCCTATTATTGTTAAGCGCCGTTACCCTTGTGACGTCACTACAGATACTCGTCTCCCTTTTGTGTGGTCCTTCCTTCATCTTTTCCACGAATCTTTGACTCGATTCATACGCTAAGTATCTTAACACGTTCACTACCGCCGGCCACTATAGTGGTCATCACGGTTTCCTGTTGTGAACCGCGGCCACTAATCTGGCCATATATTCCTACTCTTTTATTCACTAAAATTTTGAAGAGGATCGTGAATGGTGCAGTTATTAGGTACTTTGGCCCATTCCTAATGTTTCTTGTCCGCGCAGAGCCACTATAGTGGCCTCTGGTTCTTTAGCGTTGCTGTATTTTGTGATACATGCCAGGTGTATTATAGTGCGTTTCCTTTTATACTTTCATCGGACCAACCGCTCCAAGGTAAAGGACTCAATACCGTACGATCCAAAGATGGCACAAAACCGCTTAAAGACAGTTCCTTTAATAATTCTCGTTGAAAGGAACACTTTCAGGAACTACTCAGAGAATCACACATTACAGATGATATCTTCAACGGAATTCCACAGAAACCAATACAACAAGAACTGAGCGAGGTTCCTAGATTAGAGGAGGTTGAAAAGGCAATCAGACAACTACAGAACAATAAATCAGCTGGTATTGTCGGCATTCCTGCTGAATTAGGTGCCCAAACTCACATACTAATAAGTAAAATGTGGGTTACTGAGACTGATACTTTTCTGTAATATATTTCATGGAGTCAGATGTATTTTCCTATATTATGTTCAAGGCCATTAAAATGGCCGTTGGTCTATTCTGATGTCAAGCACCACTCACAGACCAGTGGCCAATTTAATGTCAAAAAACTGTATTCCATTCCAACGCCCTCAATTTTGTACTTTAGAGGGAATAGGGCGGCGAAAATTGTCTGGGCACACAGGCGGCCAACATCCTAGCGGCGGCGGCCCTGTGTGTGGAACAAATCCCCCACTCACCAAATCACCATTTATGACGTAGGCAGCATGTTATTTCTCGCCTTGACATAGTCTGTTTAAACAGCTGACGACTTAGTTATGACGTCGGAATTGGTGACACACCAATATGGCGGCGATTACCAAAAACGATGCCGATAAGCAATCCTGTAGGTGTGTATCATGCTTGCAGGCAACCTACCTCTCTTAAATAACCTTGAGCAGGGATAGTGGAATGAAAAATCGAAACGAAAAATTCCGACGATAGTGACATCAATGTGACGGATCAAATGTATTGTTTTCCCTGTCTTTCTCTCACTGACTCTCACTCCTATTCCCTTTCTTTCATCAGACATTTCTGTCTCTGTTTTATCCTGGACTGGCACACCAGGGTTGCGTTCGAGAACCTGGTTATTGGTGTGAAAAGTATTTCAATGAGTGAAGGTCCGACACACTTTGCTGTGTAAATCCTCTAGGTTTTCAAACGGTAACCAAGTCGTTTATGGTTTGTTAATGTGCTTATTCAGTAACTAAAAATTAAAAATACATTTTTGGGGGGGGGGGGGGCGGGCCCCCTGAGCCCCCCCGTAAATACGCCACTGCGGTCTTAATGTTTCAAGACCAAGGCTCAGTCTTGGTCTTGGTCTTGATAGTGTTGGTCTTGGTCCTGATAGTCTTGAAAAATATTTATACCAAATTTTCAAAATATACATAACATATAACGACAGAGTAGAGATAATGGGTTTAGGACTTCAAAAATAAAAAATAAAACTCCCTTTCTGTTATGCCGACGTTTCGACCATGCATTTGGTCTTCTTCACTGTTTCCTGATTTTCGTAGATTTTTCGATTTGTCTCATCTGATTTAATTTATTTTGGAAAAACTTCTAGAGGTATATTAGGTATCTTTTTTTTTCATGAAATATAGAATGATCTTATTTAAAAAAATAACACCATTGTAATCTCAATAGACTATAAAAAAATATTAGTATTTTGTGTTTGTTCCTAGATTTTTTTTTGTATGTTCTGTATAAATAAATGTTATCTACACTATGTTGTATTTTTGAAACCTATAATCCCTTTTCGTGGATTTAAAAAATAATAAAATTTCATGAATTGATTTAATTAAAAGAAATTAAGAGAAGATATGGGAATTTGCATATTTTATAAAATATATTGAGTAGTCGTTTTTTTTTTTAAGACCAAGACCAAGACGAGAGTCTCGAGAAAGAGTCTTGGTCTTTTTCTTGGCCTTGAACTTCAACTCTTGGTCTCGGTCTTGAGAAGATTTATTAGGTCTTGGTCTTGGTCTTGCTGACAAGACCAAGACCAGGGTCGGACTAAGGTCTTTTGGGGCCCGGGGCTATTTTCACAAAAAGGGCCCCTAGGTCCCTGAAATAAATTCAAACGTCACTCAAAATTTTACCTTGCAGATTAAAAAAATGTCTTTGTTTTGCCTCTCAACTTCTCCATTCTGCTGAGGCCAGTACGGAATAGAATGGAGTAAGCTGATTCCTCTTTCTAAACAGTATTTTTTCAATTCTTCTGATCTGAATTGCCTCCCATTATCAGCAGTTATTGAGGCTGGATAACCCAGTCTTGAAAATATTTCTTCCAAAATTTTAATGGTATTTATTGTTGTTATATTTCGCATTATTTTAACTTCTTTGTATCTGCTGTAGTAATCGACCATCACGAATAGATAATCCCCACTCGGTAAAGGGCCCATAAAATCGATGGCAACATCAACCCAGGGTGCTGCTGGAAGCTCTCTTCTTTTCATGGGCTCTGGAAAATTTGAAGCCGCTACTAAGGTACAACCATTGCAGGTTTTTACCAACTTTTCAGCGTCGTAGTCGATTTTTGGCCACCAAACTTTAGATCTCAACCTTTGTTTCATCGCGACAACTCCCGGGTGACCTTCGTGCGCAGCTCGTAATACCAATGGTCTCAGCTTTGTCGGAATAACTATTTTGCTACCTCTTAATAAAATATTATTATAAAAACACAATTCCGGTTGGAAAATTTTATAACTTGACACATTAGGATGCCAAATATTTTGATAAATGCCCTCCTTAACTTTCAGAATTTCATCATCGACCGACGATGATTCATTTATCTCAGATAATGTTAATGCTCTAGGCCTAGCATATTCAATTATTTGATGGACATATTTTTCATCGCTAAACGAAGTGCATGGTTGAGAGATACAAAGTCTGGAAAGAGGGTCGGCGATATTGTTTTTTCCTGGCTTATAGACTACTCTAAAGTCGAAGGATTGCAATCTAAGCACCCAGCGTTCAATCCGGGCACAAGGTTTTGATTTTTTCCCGAAAATTATTTCCAAAGGTTTATGGTCTGTGATGAGGTCAAATCTTTTCCCATACAGGTATATTCTAAAGTGCTCAACTGACCATACCAAGGCTAGAGCCTCTTTCTCGGTTTGGCAATAGCGCTTCTCACAATCCGTGAGACTTTTATTCCCATAAGCGATTATACGTGGTCCAGACCCATTATACTGTAGTAAAATTGCACCTAGTCCCACAGGACTGGCATCTGCTACTACTTGCGTCTTATCCTTTGGATCGTAATAGCCCAAGGTTTTTATATTGAGTAAACTGTCTTTTAATTTTATAAATGCATTATTTTGTTCGTGCTTCCAAAACTTTTCGATGTTACCGTGTTTACCCAGCTTTAAACGCAGTAGCTTCCTTATCGGATCTGTTAAAGTTGCCAGATTTGCTATCCACTTACCTACAAAGTTTAAAAGCCCCAAAAAACTTTGAATTTCATCGATGGTTTTTGGTGCACGAAAATTTTGTATTACTTTTACATGGGCCTCTAGGGGTTTAACACCGTTTGTTGACAATTGATGTCCTAAAAATTCAATTTTGTTAATTCTATAAACACATTTGTTTTTATTTAAAAGCACGTTATTTCCATCAAGAATTTTAAGTGTTTTTTCAAGGCGCGAATCATATTCTTCTACATTTTTTCCGTACACCAAAATATCATCTATGAAATTGATTGTTCCCTCACAGGGTTGCAGTATCTGTTCCAATGTTTTCTGGAAAATCTCTGGTGCACATGATATTCTAAACATAAGCCTTTTATATCTGAATAATCCTTTGTTGGTGATAAAGGTGGTTATATATCTGGACGACTCAGAGATTTCAATTTGGTGGAAAGCATTTTTAATATCAAGCCTAGAAAATACTTTCGCCTCTCTAAAATGAGGTAGTAGGATATCCATAGTAGGAAGTGGATGGTTTTCACGTAAAATGGCCTCATTAGCACGTCTCATGTCCACGCATACCTATTCGTACTTCTCCGTTACTTTTGAGAACTGGCACAATAGGCGAAATCCACTTAGCAGGTCCTTTTACAACTTCAACTATGTCCGATTCTACTAATTCTTTGAGTTTGTCTTCCACTTTCGATTCAAGCGGAATCGGTATTCGCCGATACGGCTGACGCACCGGAACTACTGAATGATTAATTGGAATGTCAATAACTACATTTTTAAATTTTGGGAACTGCTGTATTGTATTAACGCTCAGGCCGATTCTAAGAACACCCAAAGCGATTGCCGTAATTTTCCCCAACAGGCATCTAGAGCCTTCTTTTATCACATAAAATGTAGCAATTTCTGTATTTTCGCCAATAGAAACTTTTGATTTGAAAGACCCCAAAATGTTTAAAGGAATTTTACTTCCGTAAGCAAATAATAATTTTTCAGGCTTTTTTATTTGATCCCACACTTTAATGTTATCTTGCTTTAAAGAATCCCATGTTTTGTCATCTATTATGTTGCTTTTGCTTCCCGAATCGATCAGCATGTCGAGTGGTACTCCTCCAATATTGCACCTAATAACGCTATCATCATCGATTTGGAAAACATAATCAACTTCATCAGAATTCACATTATCCACATTTTCTGGTTCAGCTCTCATCCTTGAAGAATTTTCCCTAACTTTAGGTCTCATTCTGTTGTCAAATTTAGGTTTTTGTCTGTGAGTGTCCTTTCTATGTTCGGAAGGTTCATCTTGGTATCGTCGTTTCCGGAGCTTAGTACGACAATAATTTTGATAATGCCCTTTAAAACCGCATTTACTACATGTTTTAAATTTCGCAGGACATTTCGGGAAATTTGATGTATGATTTCCTCCGCAACGACTACACTCTTTTTTATGCGATACATAATTTAAATCAGATGATTTCTGTTTTTGATCGGAAAATCCCTCTATTTGTCTATTGACAGTTTCTAAAGCATTTGCCTCAGAAATGATTCCATCCAAACTAACTGAGTCTCCCATTGACAAAATTTTTTTCCTTAGTTCAACTGAGATACATTTTTCAACAATTTGGTCTAATAAATGCTCCTCCAAATTGGCAAATTTACATTTAGAAGCTTGATTTCTCAATCGAACCAAGAATTTTTCAAATTTTTCACCCTCTTGTTGTTTTATTAATCGAAAAATATGCCGTTCATATATTTTAGACTGTTTCGGGTAAAAGTATTCGTTAAGCTTTTCAATAGCAACCTTATATACGTCGATCTCGTTGCCCTCGTTATCATTTGGAGCTGCATGAGCTCCGGGAAGATTGTAATAAATTTCCTGGAGTGAGCTACCACCGCTGTGTAAGAGTGTTGCTCTCTTTTTCGCAGCTTCATTTATACTTGCTGCTTCCAGGTATATTTCAAAGGATCGCAACCATTTTTCCCAAAGAATACCAACAGATGCTGGCTCGCCCTCACACTCAAAGGGTTGTATGGCTATTAAGTTAGCCATTGTGGGTCAAAAAGCCCTGTGGAAAAACCACTATTAATTTCTGTTCATTGTAACGATGCGCAAACAGGCCAATACCCCATCAGTTTGAATTAGTTTATCCTTATTGCCCTTATTTCGTTCCAATATAAAGTCTGTCTGCTGTCTGCTTATGACATTATGTTGGCAATACAATGTAAAATTGTCAATGCTTTCAAATTTTTTATGTAGAAAAGGCTTGTGTTGCCAACATAGTTACTAAATTTTTGACTTGGGGAATTATCTTTAAAAAAACAGACTTTAATATATGATGGATATTATTTATATTTAGTTTTTTATTTTATTTTATTTTATTTTTTTCAAGTATTTATTTATTTTATTGGGTCCCAGGATTGATGAGGGGTTTTTCCCCATTTCTGAGAACTTGTCTCAAACATCCTAATTCAACACTGTAAAGTGATTCCTGTTGATCACACGGGTTAATATTGCCTGATTGCCCAAGCATCTGTTATCCGTTATGCTCTTTTTCTTAAACAGGTATCCTAAATCCTAATTATTTATTCTCGTCGCCACTTTGTAATGTTTGATCTTTGTTATGCATAAATAAAACACCAAAGCACATATGACTTATTCTTTTATTCACCCGTCTTACAATGAATCACAAAAGCAACCCTCACCAATCCTACCCGACAATGATAACAAAAACGTATAAATTCCAAGTCTTAGTCAGCAGCGTCACGATAGAATAAACAATTGCCAAAATATACAAAACGATGTTATTATGTAATTCTTATACACTACACAAGGCATACATTTTTTTATAGCTACCTAATGTGTCAAAAAATCATTTAGATAAAAAAATATTAAAAAATCTTGTGAATAAACACGAAAAAAAAAAAAATTTATAGATGGCAGCCTATTATAAATAAATAAAATAAGTAAATAAGAAACAAACAACTTAATATTTACCCAGAAGTGGGCTTTCCCTTGCCAGAAGACAAATTATACAGCCAAGAGATACCAATATTTCTTTCCCTAATATCTTTGAATTTAAATATTTCAGAGAATTTCGTTCAACGAAATAACATTTTGATGTGCTATTTTGCTTTGTTTTTCAATTATAATTTCTATTTTCTCTAGCTAGATATGGATCTGGTCGAATCACATCAATCATGTCCTTTTTGCAATGGTCCTGTGAATCAAAGGGATAAAGTAATCGTCAAGACAAAAGGTTTGGTAACGCGAATTGAAAAGAGTAAATCGGAAAGTGATGATAAATGGATACATTGGACTGGCTTAACAGAACTGCTCTCTCACACTTCTTGTCGATTGCGCTATTTGACTTCGCCTGCAGCTAAATCAACATGTATATGCTTTTCAGATATTATTGGCGTAGCATTATCCATGGAAATTTGACAGATTGACCCTCGTATAATAATAACATTTGATGACAAAGTAATTTTTAAATTTCAGGGTTATAAAACAGAAAGCCGAGTTGCCAGAATGTGTAGTTGATTCAATTCCAAAATATTTTTCCAAATTAATTTAAAAAAAAATGGGTACTCAGTAAAATTATTTAATTTATTTGAAATAAAATAAATCCAACGTAACCATAACAGTAAGCTTAACAGCCTTAATATGTTTTCGCAGTGATTTTTTTCTCGGGTTTGGTCCAACAAAAATATTGGTTGCTGGTTGTAAGAAATGGTTTTACATCTATATTTAAACTATACTTATCCCAAATATATCTGGTAGTTGGGCTTCAATTATTATTCCCTAAAGAACCTCTGGTTTGCTTTTCTCGAAATACCCGTAACATTTTATTATTTCTTATTTCCCTTATTTTCTCTTGAGAAATTATTTTGGGCATCTTAAATATGAAGTAAATTTGACAATGCTGAATTTTGAAAAATTTCAATGGATTTTACAGGTATTCAGAATAGTAAGGTACCGTTTATACAGAGTGGCAAAAAAGTCGCGCATAATACCTGTAACTTTTTAATTACCTCGTATACGAAAAAGTGGCCTTAATCAAAGTTGCTCAGTAAATTATTTCCCACATTTCTACCTAGACGAATTGTTCCTGTTACTTCTGGTTTGTTTGCTATTTACACCAACATTGTTTTTTCAGATGAAACACCCTGTATGTGTTTGCATATTTGGATTCTACGTAAAATTCTAAGCAAATTTCATTTGATTATACCGTATACCCAAGTTCAACTGTTTTGAAAATATTGACAGTTGAAAATTAACTTATTTGCAACTTTGACAGGCTGCAAAACCTAAACGGTAAATTTTAGAGGAAAACCGATCTTACATTCTTATCTTAGATTTTCATAGACTATCATTTGACACCAACTTTGAATTTAATCGGAGATTGAATTTAATTGGCATTTTCAATCATGGATTAAATTCAAAGTTGTTGTCAAATGATATTTTATGAAAATCTAAGACAAGAATGTGATATTGGTTTTCCTCTAAAATTAACCGTAAAGGTTTTACAGCCTGTCAAAGTTACAAACAAGATCATTTTCAACTGTCAATATTTTCAAAACAGTTGAACTTGGGTATAGGGTATACCACATGAAATCTGCTAAGACTTTTACATAGAATCTAAATATGCAATCATATACAGGATGTTTCATTTGAAAAAACAAAGTTGGTCTGGTTAGCTAACAAACCAGAAGTGACAGAAATAATTCGCCTAGGTAGAAATGTGGGAAATAATTTACTGAGCAACTTTCATCAAGGTCATTTCTTCGTATACGAAGTAATTAAAAAGCTATAGGTATTATGCGCGACTTTTTTTGCCACTCTGTATATTGCACTATTGAAAAATATATTGACAAATGTGTCAAATTTGATTGGCCAGATAGGTCAGAGAATTTAAATATTGCGAGATTTAAGGAATTATGTGAAACACACTTAAAACTGTCTGGAATTTGACATATAATATCATTATTATACGAGGGTCAACCTGCCAAATTTCCATACGCTACGCCAATAATATATGAAAGGCAAATATGTACGAATGACTCCACAATACCATCTCTGGGGACATCTTGCACACCTGACATCTTAACGGCACCCTCAACTGCAATTCGAGCATCAGAAAATCTTCTAACCAACACGCCATCAGTCACACCTCAGGATGCGAAAGATTTTGATTTCGTCAAATTATGTTTTCTTTGTGGTGGTGATTGCAATACAAAATAAAACTAAATTCAATGGAGGTCAGTAAAACAGAATTTCATTCTGGATAAAATATAAGATGCAGCTACTACTCGAGATGATAGTTTAGCAGCAACACTCTTACACAGGCTTGATGGAATCACCTCCTTGGTCGACGTACAAGCCAGATATCACTCGAAATGTTATTTAATATTTTTTAAAGCAAACCAAACCGCACGTGCCCCATCCCCTGTGACTGCTTTAAACAAAAAATCATTCGACTTTGTCATTACATTGAAGAAAGTGGCAAATTTGAATTTACTCTACCAGAATTACAAAACGTAATGACACGAATCTGCCTTGACAGAAGGACTCTCTATGAAATATTACACAATAAATATGGCAAATCGATTTATATTCGTCAGCAGCAAGGGAAACCAACAATTATTTATTACAAATATTTCAATATAGGGAGTATGTGTAACAAATTTTATTGGGATAGACTATGATGAA
Organism: Ceutorhynchus assimilis; assembly: GCA_917834065.1. Taxonomy (NCBI): domain Eukaryota; kingdom Metazoa; phylum Arthropoda; class Insecta; order Coleoptera; family Curculionidae; genus Ceutorhynchus; species Ceutorhynchus assimilis. The sequence goes on along the minus strand of OU892277.1, from coordinate 24,389,122 downwards.
TATGAGAGAGGTAGTTCTCAAAACTGCGGCTCGGTTACTTACGACAGACATAAAGGCCAAGCAATAAAATGTAGAGAGCTTCCCACCAGCCACGCAATTTCTTGATGACATTGATAAGGACGTTCCTGATCCACTCCGATATTTCCTTAGTGCATTGATTGAATACGCACAAAGTGATGATTATCTTGTGAAGAGAAAAATTATTTCACATTCCATAATTTCAGCGATTTGTTCTCGCACATTCATTTCAACATTGCAGTTAGCAGTTGGTACTTATATTTATAGGAAGACTGGCTCAAGTCAAATTATCGATATGTTAGATCAAATGGGTGTCTCTGTGTCATATCACCATTTGCAACAATACGAAACGTCTGTTATATTAAATGCACCTAAAATGAGTATTGAAGATGGGATCCATATTCAGCACGTATTTGATAACACGGATCATAATGTCGGCACGTTAGATGGCCATTATACGTTTCACTGCTTGGGTGGCATTGCGATTTACACCCCTGGGCAATGATTTATATTTTTTCTGTCGACAGATTTCTTGTGGCTGCGCAACAGACTGTGCTTACTCATGGTGCGGGTGCGCTAAAGCTGGAATGCGATGTTCTTAACTGTGTAAAAACTGCAATGGTCTTAGTTGTAACAATGCTTCCATCATAAATCCTTCCTTGGAAGAGAATGACATAGAGGAGGCTGTTATTAACGAATTGTCCACTGCCCTGGATGAAGTAGATCGAGAGCATGAGGCTGATACGATGAATGAAGACGATGAAATGCTCAATTATGGCAACTATTTTGATGAAACAGATTTAATGTGCAATTGAAAATTTTGGAAAAAAAAAGATGAAGAACTAGATTACCTATTTAAAAAGTCACGTAGATCTTATTCCATTCCTGTCTGAAGAATATTAACAAATGTTAGATTGAAATGATTTTTTTCTCCAAACGTCAAAAAAACGTCACTTTGTTAGCACCTGTCAAGATGTTAGAAATTTAATTTCTATGCTGGTAGGCAAATCCAGCAGGTTAACACCTGTCCAGGTGGTAGAAATTTAATTTATATGCTGCTAGGCAACCGCAGCGGCAGTAGTAGTACTTTTAGTGCCGCTGGAGCGGCAGCAAAAGTACTTTTAGTGCCGCTCGTGCTTTTACTGCCGCTTAACCATTCAGTTACCCCCGAGCTTACCCCATTCGTTTGGAGAAAAAATAGCGTGTTGCATACGGAGTAGAAGCACTTTTTTGTGCTTCAGCAGTATTGCAAGCCTCACTACGTTCGGCTCGCAGACCTACTGCTTCAGCACAAAAAAGTAAAGCTTCTACTCCAAATACAACAATATACTATTTTTCGTTTATTTGTTTTTGAATGAATAATTATACACAGTGTGATTTTTTAAGTGTACAACAAATAGGGATTTTTTTTAGTAATAGCACAACCCAAATACAAACAAGGCCAAAAGTTGGTGCATGTCTGATCATCATATTAGGTGCACTTAGAATGGTTGCAAGTCAAACAGCATACAGGGTAGCTCAAACAATATCAAAGCTGTACTGTAATGTACCCTTATTTTAGAAAATTCAGCAAAATGTTATAGAGAAAAGTTGTTTGGAATTAAAAGTTATGCCTAAACACCAAAACACAGTCTCCTAAGATTTTTTTTATTTTCTTTCGAAAAAAAATCTTTAATTTCTATAGTTTTTTTTATTTTTCATTTCCGCCCTTAATACTTTCAAAAATTGATTAAAATCAAATCCATTTTACATAAAAAAATAATAAAAAAATTAACTTAGATTTTTAATTTTTTATGGAATCACAAAGTTCATATGTTTGTTGCAATGATATTCAACACAACTTTAAAATGTCGCAATTTTTTTTTTTAACAAGTTAAAACATTAGTAATGATATAATTAAAGTGCAAAAGTTTTATTTCATTTAAGTAAATATTAGTAGAATTTTGATATTTTTTGAGCCACCCTGTATGGTGTTTGACTTGCAACCATTCTAAGTGCACCTAATATGATTATTAGACATGCACCAACTTTTGGCCTTGTTTGTATTTTGATTGTGCTATTACTAAAAAAAAATCCCATATGTTGCACACTTAAGTAATGACACTGTATTATCAATTATTGTTAATTATTTCTATTTTATCATCACCTTTTTTTACTCTCAAAACTTAATTAATAGAAACGCGAATATAAATTACGAATAATATAACGAAACACATTTTTTATTAAGTAAAACAGTGTTTTGTCCCTTGAATTTATTTTGTCTGTTATTTAATTATTCGAATCCCGACAAAAAAAGTCGATGGAGAAATGACCGAGTATCACCAAAGTTTATCACGTTATGCATTTGCCGAGCGCGGCATCGTCAGTGGCGCCCCTGCGGGCTTCTCCTATTTTTGTCGGTAGCGAAACTTTGAAATTAGCTAAAGGGTTAACGATAAATGATAGAGAGAAAAACTTCAAACGTTTTTAACGCGAAATTTTACAAGCTCTTATATTTGTTTTGAATTTTTTCCCGATTTCTCATTCGTTTGCATAATATTCGAGTTTCAACCCTTAAATATTTTTTTTCACCCTTAAGCAGGGGACTAATAGTTAAAATTCATGCGTAGATCGATTTAGAATGTTGAAAACCATAATATATGAAATTTTCAGCCTGTTACTCAAATTTTGTCTCAGTTAAGACCTCGTCTCTGCGACTACAATCTCTGTTATTTTATTATATTCCAGCATGTTAATTATGCGTAAGTAGTAGTAGTATCTATCTGGTGTCGTCCCATTTGCGGTCAAAGGTATTTTAGTGTCATTTGCGGTCAACCCTATAAATTTTTAAATAATATTGTTAGGAAAGTTTCAGATGCCGTCAAGGGATTGACAATTACCTGCACATCAAAAACCTAATCTTAAATTTGGGAAAATCCAAACTAAATTGAATAGGTTTGGACAAGAATGTATATTTCCCATATTGTAAATATAAATTGTATCCCTTTCTACCTGTTTTATATTATTCACTAACGGGGGGTTTAGCCAACTCTTAATGGATAATGCACAATTTTAATTCATATTTGATTATGTGTAATTCATAACGCATACCTAATGCATAGGAGGAAAGAAGTGTTCATAGAACGCATAATTTTTGTGCATTAAGAATTGACAAGACAGCTGAGTTTGACACTTGTTATTTTTCATACAATAATAAATAATGAAATAGATGATAAATTAGGCTTTATACTCTTTGGATAAACTCCATTTCTATTATTGAAAACTTAAATATACGATTTCCACTCAAAAACCATCGAAAACAACAGGAAAAATGAAAACAAGATTTTGAGGTTATAAAGCAAAACCAAAACAAAAACAGAGTTCAAAATAATCAATTAATGTACGCTTGCGCTCTAGCGTTTTGTACTTAATGCATATTGGATAATTCGTAAAAGTTAAAGGTTGGTCAACTTTATGAATTACACATTCTACACACTAAATTATCCACTATGAGTTGTATAAACGGGTGTATTTGAATGTGAAGTTTTATTGAAGAAGTTGAACATATCTGCAAACCCGACGAAGCCAATCATCATGGAAGCATAACCGAAGTGCTGGCACGAGAGCTCGCGAAGGGACTTGCCTATTTCAGATATTCATCAGCAAGAAATGGTGCCCCTATTTCATACGGGTTTGAATTTTGTAGCGGAATTACCGCTGCTTACTTCTGTTAAAAGTAGCCTTTACCGGGTCAAAAGAATTTCCCAAGGCATACAAAAAGAACCATCAAGTGCGCTGGAAATTGAAATATGTACAAATGAAATGTTGTTGATGAACGATGGAGATAATATTTTCCTAATTGACAAGCAAATTGGTGAATCAAGAATATTTGGCTTTGTTACCAAGAAGGGAAGAAAAGCTCTAGCCGATTACACCAGTTTCTTTATGAATGGAACATTTTAAAGTTGCCCAAAACAGTTTGCCCAAATATACACGTACACGATACATGCTGATCTAGGAAGTACAGACGTAGAAACAAATATAGTTCCGGTATTTTACGCTTTGGCAAATAAGCGTCGAAGCACATATTTTGAATTGTTTACTGCGATAAAAGAATTCGTACCACAGTGGACTCCTGAGGCAATCACAATGTATTTTAAAGTGGCTACTATAGCGGCGTTAATAAGTTTATTTCGACAAGCAAATATACAAGGTTGCAATTTTTACTGAAATTAGTGCTTACTACGTAAAATACAACATTTGGGGCTTGTCTACGAGTACACAGAGAATGAAGAAATTCGTCTTCACGTACGAATGTGTTCAGCTCTTGCTTATTTACCTTTGGACGATGAATTAAGATGATGAATGGTTACTTATACAAGAACAGACCGCCAATAATAACAGGACTGTGACATTTTACGATCATTTTGTCACACAGTGGCTTGGACAACCAATAATCCGCAAAAAAATGGGGAATTGCTATGACAAAAAATATAGAACTAATAACGCGGTCGAAGGCTAGAACAACAGATTAAAGAAAATTGTAAAAACATCGCACCCTGAATTTTATACATTTATTAAACTTATCAAATCAGAAGCAGAATACAGTGATTTTTTCACCAGAGAAGAACAGAAACTCAAAGCAAAGAAGAGAAAAAAAGCCTACATTAAACTGGATCAGAGAATTAAACATATATTTTGGAGAAATATCACCACACACGAGATTTAAAACTTAAAACGATGCCTTATGTCTCTTGTATACATTCAAAGATTTGAATAACTAATATTCCTAAACAACCAAATCGATGTGATACAAATCTAATAAGGCAAATTCTAATTGTATAGGTATACATATGTACAATATGGGAGAGAAAAATAGCCTTTATTGAACTGGAAACAACCAAATCGATGTGATACAAATTAGCTAAAGCAAATTCTAATTTTTTACATACATATAAAATAGGTAAAATTGATTTGGTACAAAAGCCTTTGAACACGCAGGCCAATGTATTTAAATATCTTAAAAAATATGTATTTGCATTGCCAGTCCTAAGCCTGGATAAAGTGTGAAGGAAAGAGGATTTGAACTGAGGGAACTGAACCTTAAAGCGTTGAAAATATCTCTTGCATACGTTCATCAAAATACCTTCGACCGCAAATGGCACTATTTCTATTCATCTACACCCTACACCGACAATCCATAAAAACGCTTCAGGGTTTGATTGTTAAAATTTTTATTAGTTCATTAGTTCTTTTTTTTATTCGCATCTCATCATATTGTAAATTGTTGAAATGTTTTATTTGCTATGCAACAGAAGAGGAAATAAGGCCATAAAAGTTCGGCCCTTTTATTGTTTACTTATACACCTACATCCACACGACATAAATTACAAGGAATTTACAACCCCCTGGGGTTGTCGCCAGCAGAGGCTAGACGCAACCCTCATTGACTTTTTCCTTTCCGTAGTCTGGTCTGCGGCAACATCGCGAAGCCCGCCAACAAGAGACTGTAAACATGGCTCAGGTACCACAAGTCAACCAGTCGCGTTTCTGTACCGTCCTGATGAACTGTCTCTGGTGGCTGCGGCTCGGGGCTCCGCTAGACGCGATTGCAGTACCACACCATAACAGTACGGAGACAAACACCTCTAACCTCTACGGTTTGTTTACATTGGTCGTCAAGGTGATTTAAACGCGGTTTCGAGGTTTTTCTGCACACAAATGTTTAATATTTAGTTGACAAACTTGTGCCCATGTGGGATTTGTATAATGAACAGGGGTGAAGAGGCTATTTTCATCCTGGACAAACCAAAAATGAAATTTAGACATCGTTATCGTAGACTGGTGCAGTTGTTTCTGTTTTTGGTGTTTCTGTTGTATATGGGATTGTTGGTGTACCACAGCTTTTATAATACATCAAATGGGACTCAAGAGGTAGGTAATCATGTTTATTTTTTGATCTTTTCCCGCAATAACCGGCTCGAAAGACCACCTGTAGTCAATTTTTGTATACAATCAATTAAAACATTATTTTTACGTTTAATTTGTAAATTCGCGATTGAGCAAATTCAAAATGATTGTATTGTTTATGGTTTATGTTGCGAGCTGCGAATTAGTTGACATTGGCGCAGTAATGAAAATCGCGAACCTTGTAGAAAGGTTTTTTCAGGTATATCCATTTCGTTCGGGAAAAGGGAAAAAACTGGTAATTGATGATAAGGTCATCGATGGTGCCACATAGAGTCACCCTTTGAAGTTTCAAAAAATTAAATAAGCATAGACCTGTTGAAAATATCTGAGTGAATTTCCTAATACTTTTCAAAAAGCACAGTTTAAATCAGTACAAAAAGTTGATTGAAGACAATTAGTAGCTTAGTCTTTAGTAGGTAAAAAATTGTAATCAAATCATCGCACAAAGATTAATTTAAATTCGAATGCAAATTAAACAATTATTGGAATTGCTGACTAAATGGGACCAACAAATAATTAATTTAAATTGAAATCGATGTTGTATATGTGTGTAGATATTGTTAACTTTTATGAAGCCGAATGTGCAATTCACTATGTGATTTTATAATACTATAAATGAGAGAATTAACATATATTTAATTATTTTAAACAGATGGTAGAAAATTGGATGAATCAAGAAATAAAAGCTTGCGTTTTTCTGAGAATAGCTTCGTTATTTCCAAATAAATATGCTTAACTGCACTATTATATTTTATAATCATGAACAACAGCTTGCAGTCATGTAGAGCGTATTTTGGTATATGACTGATATTGTTGAAATTTCAAACTATAAGGAGGAAAAAGTATGGGATTGCTGACAATACAGTAATAAATATTTGCATATAAAAAAAATACAAATAAATTAATATTGGACGCTGTAAAGATGTTGATTAGAACCAGTGAAAAAGCGATTTTAAATATAGGAATTATTTTGAATATTATTATGTTATATCAAAAATGTTATGCCGAAGTAAATGTTATAAACCTATAGGTCATTACATATCGTCTTTTTCTTCCAGCAAATGCATTTCTAACTATTTTATTTAGATATTGCAAAAGGAGAAATTTTTCAAAAAACTCTTATGGAAAATGGATCTCCGACAGATTTTTCTGAAATTTGGATAGGTTGTAGTTTTTTAAACTCTGATTAAAAGTCATCATTGGCCGAACCTCGTGCGGTTTATAGTTTAGCCTCCAGAAGGCGCCAAAGTTTCATATAACCCATATAACTTGGGTGTAATTGGGTAACTTCCCCTCACAGACATAAGTATTTAAGTGTCTGAAAAATCACTTTTAATTTGGTCGATACTTTTGCGATATTTATACAAAACATCTTTTTTTTTTTTTGGTGGGGAAGTCGGCTGATTAAACTCCGAGTAGCGCTGCAGCCGGACGCTTATTTTGCTGAATCTTCCTGTTTACTGCACCCATTCCGAAACCCTGGTTCCCTGCAGTCGGCGGAGTGGGTCTGTTGGATGTTTGCCGTATGTTTGGATCTAGTTCATCTTCTCCAAATATATTTTGTCTTCTGTGAGGTAGTGTATCGCATTCTGATATAATTTGTTGGGCTGTTTCGGTCTCTGTTCCGCATAGTCTGCAGCTCGTGTCTCCATTGTACAAGCCCATTGTTTGCAGCTGCTTCTTTACTGGGACATGTCCAGTAAAAAAGCCGGTTGCTACTCAGGAATTGATTCCTGCTTAGTTGTAGCAGTCTTTTTACTCTTTTGCTACATGTCTCACGTATGAACATTTTCCCATGTGCATGCTTGGGTATTTGCTTCCAGTATTGAGCATGTTTTGCTTTGATCTATTCCTTCAGCTTCTTTCTTCCTCTGCTTTTGGGCAGTCCGAGATCTGGTTCAGGATCAAGGTATTCTGTGGATGACCCCCTGCGTGCAAGTTTGTCAGCCTTTTCGTTGCCCGGGATACCTCTATGTCCTGGCACCCACATCAATGTGACGTTATTTTGGTCCGCCAAGTTGTTGAGTTCTTCTCGGCATTCTATATTACCAGTGCAGAGTTTGGTTTGCCTTAGGGTTCTTCAATGCTCCCAGCGCTGCCTGACTGTCTCTGAGTAAAGTGAGTCTCCTGTCTTTGCAGGCTCTCATATTGTTGATTCCTGCGAATTGTAGTATTGCAGATACTGGAAACTGGAAAACAGATGTATATCACCCTAGAGAGAAGAAGGTCTCGCATCTTCCTTCTTGACTGTAGATTCCTACGCCTGTGCCATTCTGTGTTTGACCCGTCCGAGTACCAGATCTGGGCTTTGAGATTGGAGAGTGCATGTTGATTTTCCCATTCCTCCCTTTCACTAATTAAGACTTGAATGTGGAAGTGCATAGTCAGTTATCATGTCGAATACTGTCAGATTTATGACTTCCCTTATTTGTGTGTGGCCTGATCTGCTGACTGTTAGTTTGCTCAGGTTGTTTCATTGTTTGTGGAAGCCCATCCTAGCTTCCGCCTGAATTACAATGTGTAGCGGAGGTAGGTCTAATAGGACTTCCATAGCTGCTGTTGGTGTTCTTTTCATGCACCCTGTAATGCCCAGACAGGCAAGTCTTTGCACCCTGTCAAGTCTCATTCTGGCTCTGTCTTGTTGTGTCTTTGGCCACCGTATCAAAGACGCATAGGTTATTGCTGGATTTAAAACCGTTGTGTATGGCCACTGCATCATGTCCAGCCGCACCACCCAGGTTTTTCTGAAAGTTCTCCTGGCTAGTATAAGTACTAGTTCTGACCTTTTAATTACTTTGTCCAGATGTCGTTCCAAGTTAATTTCGAGTCTATGATTACCCCAAGATAATTAACTTCGTTCGACATCGTAAGTGGGTTTCCCTGAAGGTAAAAAAGTCTAAGTCCCTCCATTTTCCTTCTTTTGGTAAAGCGGATAATTGTCGATTTGGTGGCACTAATTTTCAACCCTACAGTCTCTGTCCACCTAGAGACCATTGTTAGAGCCTGCTGCAAGCGATCTCTAACTGTATGGTTGAATTTTCCCTGGGATATTATGACCAATTCATCTGCATATCCCACTCCACTACCTGATGGTTGTTGCTCTTCAGTTGCTCTATCAGCTCGTCCATCACCAGATTCCACAGCAGGGGTGATAACACCCCGCCTTGCGGACATCCCTTTGCAACCCGAGCCATTACTGTTTTACCTAGGAGCGTGGAGTAGATGACTCTACCTACCTCGAAGCATGCAGTCTATCCATCTGCAGCATGTATCACCAATACCTCGTCGGCGTAGAGCGCTCATGATTGCCTCGAACGAAGTGTTGTCGAATACTCCCTCTATATCGAGTAAGGCTTCCAACATAACTTCCTTATTTTCCAACGTACTTTCTACCCGCTGGAAGAGGTGATATAGTGCTGTTTGAGTTAGGTTACTGCTTTGTAAGCACATTGGTCCGGATGTATTGGTCTGGTAGCCAATGCGCCACCCCCAATTTTGAGCACAAGCAGTTTTTCTAGAGCCTTCAACAAAAATGACAAAACATCTTACATGGCACATATTCATAATAATCCTAAATTATTATAATTACACCAAGTTATATTACAGTGCGAAGTTATATGAAACTTTGGCATCCTCTGGAGGCTAAACTATCAACCGCACAAGGTTCGGCCAAGGATGGTTTTTAATCAGAGCCTTGAAAACTACACCATATCCAAATTTTGAAAAAATCTGCCGGAGATCCATTTGCCATAAGAGAAGTGCCTCCTCCTTCCACAAAGTTTTGAGTTCTATAATGAATGATACCTACAAGATCAAGAATTATTTCAAAATTATTCTTTTGCCCATAAATCCATTTTCAATCAAGATTTTATAGAGTATGTATAACAAACTAAAAAGTAGATTAAACATCAATCAATTTTTGGAAAATGCCTAAAGAGGCCATTTTTGTACAATAATCAATTATTATTACTCATTAAGCTCACGAGCACTTTGTCTCTAAGTTATATACTCTACTTATCCCTTGTTTTCGAATATCGAAGTTGCTTATTAAGTTTTTGTATGTATGTTTCATCGTCATAGTTCGCACTTGTTTCCCAAAAACTCAAGGGTAGTAGTGTTTCCTATACTATTTTCCGAGTAGCTAATGAAGGTAGTACCTACATATTTACATTTTTATTTAAAAAATTTAACTGGATTTTTGACACAAAGCTTCGATGAGGAAACGCATCATGTAGCTGATGGCTATCAAATTTTATTGAAACTTTCGGAATAGTGTTGAAGTGGAAATTTTCAGAATGTTCTCGTCGTAGTAACCATAATAACTGAATAGAGGGTTTGTAATATTTGTTTAAAGTGTATCTCGCTGGAACTCACATTTAGGTACCATTTTCAACATACGACCGGATAGAGCAGGCGCTACAAGTAGTTGAGTATGCAAAATGTGAAGACCGGCAAAAATGCTCAATATCGTATTGCTGTGATCCTAAAGAATGGGAAAGTGCATCTTGCCGGCAGCTGAAGTGGTCCCTAACTCTTCTGCCATCCCCCAATGCAAAGTTATATGGAAAATATCACAATTTCAAGTCATTTCACAATCATTCCTATTGATTGAACCTAAGGCTTTCTTTTCAAGCACTCAAAATAAATTACCTACTACTTGTTGGATATCTTTGCAATTCTGTTCCAAAATATACACAAATAAAAGAAGACTGCGAGATGTACAGGGTCATCCAACGAGGACTGAACAGGGGCTTATTTTTGACCGTCCCCGTTCCTGTAGTTTTGAAAAAACTCAAAAACCAATTGGCATATTTTTTTCTGGAGAATTCAAAAATGGTACCAAAAAATTATTTGAACTAAAAACCGAAGAGTTACGCCATGGATGAACTGTTTTTCAAATGGAACACCCTGTTTATTATATAATTTCTGGAGAAGTCGCATTTTTGACGTCTATTCTGTTGAAAATATTGGATATTCCGGTTTTTTTATTTTATTTTAATGTTTTATCCTTAATAATTTTAGCTTCACCTGTTCAACACATCTGTGATGGCTTATTCTATGGTAATGGCGACAAAATATGTCAGATTTATTTTGACTTTGAACAAAAGGTGATTATACCTCTATCATCACCTATGAACCTATTAAATTGAAAAGGAAAAGCTAAAATTATTAAGCATAAAACATTAAAACAAAATAAAAATACCGGAATATCTAATATTTTCAACAGAATAGACGTAAAAAATGCGACTTTTACAAAAATCATACAAAAACAGGGTGTTTCATTTGAAAAACTGTTCACCCATGGCGTAGCTCTTTGGTTCAAATGATTTTTTTGTACCATTTTTGAATTCTCCAAAAAAAATACGCCAATTGGCTATTTTGAATTTTTTCAAAACTACAGGAACAGGGAAGGACAAAAATAAGCCCCTGTTTAGTCGTCGTTCGATGACCCTGTGCATCTCGCAGTTTTTTTTTACTTGTGTTTATTTTCGAGCAGAATTGCAAAGATATCCATCAAGTAGTAGGTAATTTATTTTGAGTGCTTGAAATGAAAGCCTTAGGTACAATCAATAGGAATTATTGTGAAATGACTTGAAATTGTGATATTTTCCATATAACTTTGCATTGGGGAATGGCAGGAGAGTTAGGGACCACTCCAGCTGCCGCAAGATGTACTTTCCCATTCTTTAGGATCACAGGAATACGATTTTGAGCATTTTTGCCGGTCCTCACATTTTGCATACTCATATCCGTCTAACTCCCGGTCTAGGTTAAAAATTTTAACTTTTTATATACAGTGTTTCCTACTATTCATGAATACACCCCGATATCTCAGTTATTAATTATGCGATTTGATTCAAATTTTGGTGGTGATTGCATGTTAGAAAAATGAACTATTTGACATAGTAAACATTTTTATTTACCATTGGCGTGCGACGTTGGGGGGTAAAAAGGGGTTGTATTTTTGAGAAAATGATATTAGGACTTATTTTAGATAATTTTTGTATCATATTAAAATTCAGCATCCCCAAAAACCCTTTAATTTATATGTATTTTCAAAATCTGAAGAGCTGATTTTACCGAAAAAAAATAGATGTTTAAATAACTTTTTCTAATAAGCTGTTTATTTCAAATTGTGCTACCTTTTAATTAGAAATAAACAGCTTATTAGAAAAAGTAAAATAAAAGAAATTTATTTATTTTTTTGCTAAAATCATCTCTTGAAATTTTGAAAATATGAATTAAGAGGTTTTTGGGGGACTGACTCTTAATCTGATACAAAAAGTTATCTAAAATAAGCCCTAATATCTTTTTCCCAAAAATACAACCCCTTTTTACCCCCCAACATCGCACGCCAATGGTAAATGAAAATGTTTACTGTGTCAAATAGTTTATTTTTCTGACATACAATCACCCCCAAAATTTGAATAAAATCGCATTATTAATAACTGAGATATCGGGGTGTATTCATGAAAAGCGGGACACACTGTATAGTGAAATCTTTCATAGCGGGAACTTCCAATCGAACTCTGCAATCTGTTATAAATTATTCCACATAAGTCGACCTACCTTGGAAAAACATTTATTAGATAGGTACTTTTTAAATTGTATCGCCTTGGTAATATGAATGGAAAGGCGAAACATGTAACCTCTCAAAAATGAATATCTTTTTATGGAACCGAGAGACTAAGAATTATTAGCTATGTTCCAACACAGCAAGAATGTACAAATTACCATCACAATTCTGCACAAAGCCGAAAATTTGTGCGTAGAATCCGAATTCGTATACAGACTGGTTTCCAAACCGTACACGAGACGGTTTTTGACGTGTTGGAACAGAGCTATTATTTTCACAATTTCTCGAATCACTGAAAATGTGTCAGAATTAAATTTTCTAGAAAGAAAGTTTCTCACCAAAAAATATGTTAGGTACTGTTACTGACAATTTTTCCGAGCCTTGGGTGAGTTTGGGTCAGTGGCGAAAAGGTTTAAAATTAAATGATGATGATATGAATTTTTCGAACCCTAAAAATAGTAAAATCAATCAATGTTCAGTTTAATTCCATATAGCGTTCCTTGCGAGCTCAATTAAGTATGAGTTTTAATCGTATTGAATCAGCCGATAATTAACATATGTTTCTTAATTAAACACATAAAATACCTATGATCAATTCGATTCCGATGATAAAATATTCCTTATTGATTAAACCGAGAATTAAACTAAAAACTCGCCCAAAATCGTCTATAGTTTCACAGCACATCATAAATTAAAAATTTACCTAATTATATTTGAAGGCCGTATAGGATTTATTCGGACTCTTTGACTGTTCCAATCTCTTATTAAGAAAAAATGTAATTAGATGTGTCCAAATAAACACAGTTAATCTTGAAATATATACAGCCATGTTTTTAAGTCGACGGAATTTCTCGATTTAAATGCCCGAAGAAATTCTTCTGATTCCGGCATTTGATACCCACTCGCCCAGTGAAAGATCACTGTGTCCGATTTTACAAATGAAAAAAAGCAGTGCAACACATTCCAAAAATTCGGAGCGTTTTTCGTAGTGTCAAGGTGAGCTTTGAGATCTACATTAAATTTTTTAAATGATTGACTAGAAATTTCCACAGTGAAGTAAATAAAAGCAATAAAGTACCTACACCTTTGTATTTTGTTATTCAACTCGGCAATAATGATTGATCCTGGAGACTAAAATCCCTATAGCTCTAATTCAACCCACATTCTTATACATACAACTACATAATATTTTGTTGGCGCAATCAATACGGAAATGCGTGATCAGTCTCACGAAAGCCCGTGTGTTATATTATTAATTAGGTATAGGAGAACTGAACTTCACGTAACACGTATACATCCGACACATGCCGTAAGGTTCTTATTAGTAAAGTATAATTAACTTATCTACAGTTACTACTAATAAGACCTAAGCATTACTACATGTTATACAGGATGTTATATCTAGTAACTACATGCTTGATAATGTTAAAATTAAATTAAAACAGCTCTAAGGAATTATTTATCATTCCTAACTGTTTTAGACAAAGACACAATATCTTTAGAAAGTCGTTTCCCCTGATAGTGAAATGAACCAAATTTTGGAAAGAGGTCACTCTTCTTCGGAAAAAATCAAATCGGTGTGTATTGGGTACTTATATTATATTTTATATAATAAAACAATTTCCATGGAAATATTCTGATTTTTCCAACTTTACGCTTCTTAAATACGTCTATTTCAAACCTAATTAGGTACTATACCTAGTTCAAGATCAAAATTTATTCTTAGCGCTGTCCGTAAAGTCTATTTTTATTCAATTTTATGTTTTTATGCTTGGAAAACGGCAATGGATATGTGTCTGAAGTCCATGCTCAAAAGTGCACTGATGAATTTAGTCGTTGGTTCATCTTCTTTCTACCTTCGAATAATTAACCCAGCAAACACACTACATATATAGAACGTCCATTTTATGCCATATTTACGTCCGTACGTCCATATCATATGACCTATTCAGAACATTCAGAACGTACATAAGACGTACACTTTTGTACGTGTAGGTATGTAGGTACATATTTAAACATCCATATTACGTACAGTTACGTCCACCATTTTGATTTTATGTTTAAAGTGTAAAATATAAACAGATCTGATCTGTAGGAATTTAAATTTGAATATTTGAATTTCGCTCTCATTTATGGTCATTTTGAAATTTGACAAATGATGACGTAGATGTTGGGGTAGTTATCGAGGAGTGGTGTAATATCCTTGTTCCGAGATTGAGGTTATGTCTTTATATCTTATGTGAGGTGGCGAACGACACGTTAGGTTAGAAGCCTGTTAGAAATTTTGTCCAAAAGTTATGTGAAAATTATTTAATAAAGAAAATACAACAACAATTTAGTTAATTAGACCCATCCCTACAATTTCAGAAGTGGGATGAGCAAAATAGTTTATGTGTTATTGTGATGTTGATGGATGTTTCCAGAACACGAGGTTAAAGGTTAGTTCTAGTGTAGACCTGCTCTAAGGTTGTTATAGCCAGAATATTCCCAATTTATTAATAATAAAATAAGTTCAGTCAGTTCAGTGAAACAGTGTTGTGCTAATTAGTTTACCAGAGTCCCAACCCAATCAATCGTTAACAGAATGTCGTTGCAGTTCTTTTAGGTTATGCTTTATTTATGTAGGTATAGTTGCAATACTTTTAATTGGTTTGCAATATGTGCTTAATTAGGTCTTCAAGATGTATTATGGACGTTCTTTATGGCTCTAAGTTGTACGTCTTTAAGACGTATTATGGAGTTGACATACGACTTGCTCATTACGTCTTTAAGACGTACTTGGCTCTAAAATCGAAGTCTTACAGACGTACAGTATATGTCATAACGTTACATCTTATGTACGTCTTTGGAATGTAATTGTGTTTGTTGGGAACCTCAGATTTTTTGTATTTATCTTATAGACAGGACTATAAACCGAAAAAATTAGGTTCTAGAAGCAAATCGTGTTACTTTTGAGGTGAAGGTATTTCTTACGTAATTTGGCCCCGCAGAATCCGAAAATGCCTGTTACCAATTCAAAATCGCGACCGGAAGTGAGATATTCAAGATGGCGGTCAGAAATTATCTAATTTTTCGCCTTCTAAGACCTATGAACGTTATTAGGACGTCAAATCATATGTTTTTTAGGACCAAAAGTCTAGCGGTACTAGAATTCAGACATTTGAATCTCCTTCTCACTGCATTTCTCGTTATCGGGTAACAGCCCACATAACAGTGAAAGAACATTCATATTCTAAGAATATTCCCTCGAAGTGCTTTTTGGAATGTTCTTTTAGGAATGTTCAATAAATATTCTAAGATTGTTTCGATTGAAATATTCATTTATGAACGTTCTGTTTATGCACTAGGAATGTTGCTTCTATGCACCTACCTGAAAGATTGTGCTGAGAACCTACTTTATATAACATTATTTGAATATTGTCATACGAACATTATTATAATGTACCCTAAAGAATGTTCTTTCGGCTAATGTCTCTATCAAGTATTAAGAATATACCTACCAAGTTGTGCTGAGAAGTTTATGTAGGTAGGTAACAATGATAAGAATATTTTCATATCGTTCACCTAATTATCTAAAGTACCTACTCAAAAATCTTAATTGAACAATTAAACAATAAGCTCTATCTAGAACCTACTAAGAATATTATAGGTATATTCTTTTTCTTTTGCTTTGTAGGACTTCCAAGAGAGGGAGCCACGCGCTATTAAAGATCTACATCTTTCCTTGCGTTTGAATCACCTTGGAATCTGTTTCTCTTAGTTGGCGTGCGATAAACCAGAGCATAACAAGCTCGAAACCGGAGCATTGGTTAAACACTTTGTGTTATCCAACAACTCTTTCACTGCCTTTAATATAAAAGGACTGAAAGGAGCATTATTTGGAAGCGAAAATTAACATTCCAAGTATATCCCTAGAATCAAACAAGAATGTTATGTCTAGGATGCATATTGAGAATGATATATGTAGATATATTCTAAGAATATTTCAAGCATATTAGTATAATATTCTTTTGAGTACATAACTATAATGTCATAGAAACATTCTTTCAATGTGAGAATATACATTTCAAGCATATTTTTAGAATCAAATAGGAATATTATTTTCAGGATGTACTGAGAATCTCATAGGTATATTCTAGAAATAACCTAATGGATTTCCCAGGAAGTTCTTGGGTATTGCAAACAGTATTTCTACAATCTTTTCTCAGAACATTCTCAGGACATTCGCAATGGTTTTGGCGAACATTCTAGGCACATTCCTCCTAAAAAAAGAACATTCTTATTACATTCTAAGGATGCAATTTTGTTATGTGGGAGCTTATCTTTGTTGATGGGTATGAGTAACATTTTCTAAATTTTGAACCATGGCTTTGATTCTGATTTCATTTTAGATTTTTTTGTTGAATCTGTTTCGTCAAATGCCTCTAAATTTTATCATAAAATATATATGGATTGGTATATTCCATCTTTTTATAATCCAAATCTGAAAGCTTCATTTTTAGATTATTAATTTCAAACCTAATGCTAGTAATGGTTTTGTATTTTGGTTCAATAATATTTTTATCAGAAATGTGAATTATTTGAATTTTGTGATCACCTAATAGACTTGTTTTAAAATAGATATTGATCGTTTTATTGGAGTTTGTCACATTATGGTCTATTAAAGTTGAACCATTCTGCGTTTCTCTTGAGAGGAGTTTTCTATTACACAATTCAAAATTATTAGTTTTCTAAATGTCTAATAGTCTCATTGAATTGTTATTATTTTATAGAATATCAATAGTCATGTCAGCAAGAAAAAAACAAAGTAAATATTTTGTTTCCAGGTTTTCAAGCTTATTATCCAGGAATTCACAGAAAGTAGGTATTTGATGGCAATGACGGAGGCCTATAAATTTCGGAAATTGTAATTCCAAAAAATTTCATGCGAACAGCCATATAGAAAATTTCATTTTGAATTTATTCAACAATATCTACTAAATTCCAAATTTTTATGAACAAATATACCCAGTCCTCCACCATTTTTATGTGTTCATTATTTATAAATATTTCAATTTCATTCACTTTATTTTTAATAGATCTGGCATTCATATATTAGATTTTGATATATTCAATGATATTAAGGGAATTATAATTTATTTATGCTTTGGCTTACGCTATTTTTAAAAAATTAATTGAACACTCACCATTGTTCGCTTCATGCGTGTATTTGTAATTGGTTTTGCATTTTGTGTTAGATGTTACACAATTTGTGCATTTTGGTATTTGTTCCTCACATGTCCAATAGCTATGTTTTTTTGAACAGAGTTTACATACTCCTTTTTTTGAACATTCTTTTGCTTTATGTCCATATTCGCAACATTTGACACAATAAAGGTTTCAATATTGAGGCCTTGTTCTCTGATTTTGCATTTATCCCAGTCTTATTAACTGTCCTTATTAATCAGTTTTTGAAATGTTCTGCCACTCACTTCTGTATTTATTTATTATTTTAATTCCAATGGATTAATTTCTTTTTGAAGATCATGTTTAGTTTCTTTATCCGAAGACAGCAAAATAGTTATTTTTGTATCTAGTGTGCGAAATGCTACTTTGATGATTGAGAACTGATCGAAATAGTCGAGATCACCAAAGTATTTCGCGCAAGAGTTGCAAACAATATTTTTTCTACATCTCCATTTAAATATCGTTCATTCAAAGCTAAAATTGCATTTATAATCAAAAGAAGGTGAATTTTAATTATTTTTGGTTTCCTGTCAGGTGTCAGGTATTTGTTACCTGAGTGTGCGAAGTAGGCATTTCGCACACTGGAGAATCGTTTCGCGCACGGCGTCATGGGAACGTTAGAAAAAAATCTACCTGAAAAAAAAGTGTCACTTTGCAAATTGTCATCAGTGTGCAAATAACATCTTTTTTTGACAGTTGTAGAAAAAATTATTTTACCTACGAGCGTAACTTTACCGCATATTCAGCTGTGAAGTAGACTTCAAAGTGTGTGGTAAAGTCGCTTTATCGCATAGTGTGCGGTAAAGTTTTTTTCAGAAATTTCAATAATGCCATTTTTTTGGGATGTAGGTGCTCATAGGTAAGATCCACAATACCAAAAAGTACAAGTACAATACAGCAGTACATAACAGTCGCCATCTTAAATATCTCATTTCCGGTTGTGATATCGACTTGGTAACAGGCATTTTTGGATTCAGCTGGGTCAAATTAGCTAGGAAACACTATTAGCTAAAAAGTAACACGATTTGCTTCTAGACTCGTAACGAAAGGCTTTTTTCTCATATACAGGGTGGAATTTTTAAATGGAATAAATTCAGTATCAGAAAGCCTGTTTGATTTCTGGAAAAAAAAAACGGGTCTCTTTATTTTTAGTTTGGCACATTTTTTTGGCCTTTTCATGGAATTTACCCCTCTCTTAAGGGTAGAAACCTCCCCTAACTTTTTTTTCAAATGTAAATATATGTATTGTGATAGCTCGTTCGAATGGGTATAAAAAAAGGAAAACGACCCATTATTTACTTTTGCATTTGGGTGCCTTAGAAAGCGAGAAAAAAATAGTTAAAATTGTTGAATATCTTAAGCATTTTTTCTTGGTAGAACCCTAATGCGAAACAAGCCCCATTTGTAACGTTATGTAATTATTTCTGACGTTAACACACTATTTTATGCCTGATACTCGGATTCTCAACCCTAAAATAGTGTGTTTTTGTCAAAAATAATCAAATAACTAGATCACCGAAATGCAAAAGTTAATAATGGGTCATATCCGTTTTTTTATGACCATTCCAACGAAATATCACAATACATATCTTTACATTTGAAAAAAAAAAGTTGGGGGTGGTTTCTACCCTTAAGAAAGGGGTTAATTCCATGAAAAGGCTGAAAAAATGTGCCAAAATGAAAATAAAGGGACCCGTTTTTTTAATTTTTCCAGAAAATCAACAGGCTTTCTGATACTGAATTTATTCCATTTAAAAATTCCACCCTGTATAGTCTTGACTATTATCAGTATTATCAGTATTCGTATACCATAACTATCAACTATCGTTATTTTTTTTTTCCCCAAATGCCTTATCAAATTTGAAAATTATTATGCTCATTTCATTAATTGAAACTATTTTTTTGCAGGTTCCATTAAAACATAAACTTCTTTACAAAAAGCGTGTATTCGAACGGACCTTATCGCAACAATCCGCTATAAAGCATATTCATGAAATACCCATATCCATTGAAACATCATCTGCTACAGCAACCATAAAACCACCTGCAACCACTTTGGATGATGTATTTATTAGCGTCAAAACTACTGGAAATTACCATAGCAATAGACTGCCGATTATTTTGAAGACTTGGTTCCAACTGGCCAAAAAACAGGTAAGGAATTTTAACAGAAATAAAACAAATAATTGCCTAACAAACAGCATTTAAAGACCATTAGGTTCATTAAACATAACCTTTTGACTAAAAATAATGGCGTTTTAACGATCTATTAAAGCGAAAGCAAACTTCTTTCACATAATACTAAAGTCGAGGAAAAAGTATCGAATTTCACATTGGGGGTAGAAAATGCGGTCTGTAAATAAACGATCTGTAGGCAGATTTCACGTGTACATTTTGGTTTCGTTTTCGGGGTCACTTTTCAAAGGATTTATTGGCTTTAGAAAAAGTGTTTTAAAAAAAGCTTTGGTTGACATTAAATTTAGGTATCGGTAATCCGCGATGATTTATAAAAAAAATTAGTTTACTACCTACCGTTGAAAATTTTGAATTATTAGGGCCGGTTTATTCACGTTCTGATGAACCAATAGAATAATAGAACGGTGAATGTATCTGACATATAGTTGATGACCCGTGATATTTGGATGAAATTTAATTATGTTATTGGGGATGCCGCAAGCAAAATTTTTCACCATTAAAGAAATGCGAAGGTTCAAGACCTCCCTTAAATATTACCTCGGAGAATTGCCTCTGATAAAATACGCGGGTGACCATCTACACTGCATGCATAAAGCAGCAGAAATTCCTCCAAAATATGTGAATTCCGAAGGACCTCACCTACGGCTGCCCAAAATATCTATCTAGCTTTCAGGGCCTCAAGAACTCTAGTCCAAACCGTCACCTAAGCACCTATCCAGCTTCACACTAGACCCAAGCCTGTTGAGTTATTCAAAAGCATCTTAATTTAAGTTATTTCATCTCCAAAATGCAATCATGGGTACAGAAAAATGCTTTAATTAACATTTAGAACATATGTTTTTGTGAGTGTGTAGGTAGGAGGTTGCCTTAATGCACAAAATTGAAATATTTATTGTTTTTGATAATCAATGTTTGCTACTTTCTATGCATTTTTTCTTCTAATTAGATTTTAATTCCAAAAATTACGTGCTCCGAAGGAAAAATTTTGTACCTAACACGTGCGAAAAGTGACTTTACCGCCCTCAGCAGCGAGACGAGACTTGAGGTTAGTCTCGTCTCGTCTCGACATCTCGAGACGAGACCGTGACTTGGCCTCGAGTGCCAAATATTTATTAAATTTGGCAACACTGAAAATATCCCGTTCACAATAGTGATGTGCAACTTGGATACCTAGAAGTATCGGTATCGAATGGATACTTGAGTCAAATGTATCAGGTACTTTGTATCGGATACTTTGGATCCTAGATGGTTGGGATTGTTGAGAATTGAAATTAGGAATTACGCATAACTAACGGGGAATTCCAGAGACAATAGTCACAAAGTCTATGTAAATGTAGCATAGAGCACAGATTTTGAACGAATTACATATCTAAACTGCACGATTACAGATTTCTGTAAATTCTGAAGGATTTTATAATTTTACCGCTAGGCGGGCGATCGGTTTCATGCGCATTCACTCTGCGGATATTGGAGCGTGAGAAAAAAAAAGTATCCAAAGTATCTAAGCATTTGAAAATAAAGTAAATACTTCAAATTCAGCAAAATATCCGATCTTTTCAATGGAATAGATACTTTTTGCACATCACTAGTTCACAATATGTCAGAGAATTAAATTAAATACCTATGTAATTACCTGTAGAATTCGAAGGTAAATTTCCACATTTACCTCTAAGCTTCATATTACCAAGAATAATGTTGGAGAAGGATTTTTTAAATTATTTTCCTAGGGTTTCTCAAAGGGTCCCCTACTACGTGGAGAGCTTTTAAGCTATTTTCAGGACAGCCTGTATTTATGGTTTTTATTTTCATATTATAACGGAAGTCCAAACTGCCACAGTGAAAAAGCAGTTATTTGAAGAGTGAAAAATCACAGTAAAGAGTAACCATGATATTTGAAAAAATATGAACGTCAAATAAAGAAAAATGTCGGACAAAACAGTTCTTGAAAAATTCATCACCCTGTAATTTTAATTTTTTTGTGAATTAATGCGATGCTTTCTGCATACTCTATCTTCAGATCTAACTTCCAGTTCTGCTGAAAGTGCTTATGCTTTAAACACTTTTTTAAATCATTGATCTCACTACTGGCTAAACCAAAAGTGGAATCTGAAAATTAAGTAGGTATCTAGAAATCACCCCATTAATTGTTATTAAAAATTTAATAATTTCATATTCAAATAGCCCAAAATAGTCCAATAATAAAGCTATGAAAGAAAAATTTTAATTGTAATCTCGAGACTCGAGACTACGCGACACTCTCGCCCAGTCTGGTCTCGTCTCGTGGAGAGTTCACGAGACGAGACCAAAAGCCAGATTCGTCTCGAAAAGTCGAGACGAGACGAGACGAGACCAGTCTCGAGTCTCGCGGCATCACTACGTGCAACTGCCGTCTCGCGCGGTAAAGGACCACTCTCCGCACTTGTTAGATAAATAACTATTTTATGGCGTTTTCGAATAAAATCTATATAAGGTACCTGTCCCAAATAAGGCCACATTGAGAAGTTTTATTATTTCCTAACACTCCACCAAACCCAACAAAAATCACGAGCTTATATGTGAAGTGTTTCGCTTCTATTACTTGAATATTAACACCAATTTATTTATTTTTCAATGTAAGTGGAGGTTTTTGTGTAAAACAAAGAAGCTTACTATTGGCCTTATTTGGATCACTATGCTCCTAATAAGGCCATCATTAAAAAATGTTTAAAATAAATACAATTATTTATAATAATATTATTATTTGAGAAATAGTACACAAAATAGAACTTATGCGTTTGCTGCATTATTAAAAAACAATAATTCCAAGTCCTGGGATGGTGATCCAAATAGGTCTTCGTACAACTAGGACAAATAAACCGCAGCATCTCTTGCTTGATTAGACTCCAGGCATTTCAAAACACATCACTAAGGTAATAATATGACACATTCTTTTAAAAAAACACTGTGGTGTGAGGCCAATTCGACATTTTTCCTATGACGGCCTTATTAGGAACATGTTAAATTGATAAAAAAAAGTGTGTAGCTAGAAATCTAGCAAAGATATTATTCTGTACCTACTCTGTAGCTTTCTCAATACATAAATGTCCGTTAAACAATTATTTTCGCTCCATTCCCTTTATAAACATGTATATAAACTAATTAGGTTCCATCCTCAGAGTTATAACGTGACATATGAAATTGATATGAAATATGTGGTTGACCATTTTTCGACATATAACGAGTTGCTAGGAGCCCTCGCAATAATATTTGATTTGCATTATAGATTCCTTTTACAATAATATTATAATTTTTGAAAATGGGATTCACTATTAAGCAATGAAGGGCACTGGCCTTATTAAGTACATGGCCTTATTTGGGTCAGGTACCTTATATAAAAATTAATGCCACTTTTCGTTGTAGTTTTATAACTCAAGAACGGGCTCACCTAGCCAAACCAAATGTTTAGGCTTTGTTCGGACTATTTATTAGATGGTTTGTGTGAAGTTTGCACAAAATCGGTCGAGCGGTTCTTCATTTATCACATTTTTTGCAATAAATGAATTATTCAATAAATGGAGGATCATTTTGTTAGTGGGGATTTTGCTGTCAAATTGAAACTTTTTTCAGCGTTGACAGTACCAGCATGTTGTTATGTCATTAATGTGGTCATTTCATTACTTATTTTATTTATTTATGAAAAAAATTTACTAAGCCCACATACACGTATTTTGTATACCGCGCCATCTCTGATACCTGGAACGAAGCTCGGCATTGCAGATACAGTAGAACAATGCTGCTCAGGAACTGGAGCTATTTCGAACAGAACTATTCCACTATTCCGATCAGATAGAGTGGTGCAGAAAGAGTAGATCAGATAGAGTAGTGCAGATAGAGTAGAACAGATGGAGTAGTGCAGTGCATGCAGTGCAGATAGAGTGAAACAGGGCTGCGCTAGAGATTTTTTTCTGTTTTCTTTACATTCTTTGAACATTCCTGTGCCTGAGTTTATTTATTTGGTGGTACACTTCACAAGAATAATGCCCACAAGCTGCCTAAAAAAGGATGATGTAAAATTTTAATTTTAGGTGACCTGATCCAGAGAGTAAACATTAATTTTCTTCAACCAAAGCCAAATTCACCATCGAAAAAAACTGAATTTAATTCAGCTAATAGATACGTTAACACAACATTTAATAGGTATATTTATTAATTCAGAGGCGGTACGAAGTTCGCCGGGTCAGCTAGTAATAAATAAAATCTTCTTACACAAATCTACTACTTACTTGCGCATAACCCGCTCTAGTACAAAAGGCAAGATTTTTCTCCCTAAAATCTTTTAAGAACAAGCTTAAAACTTAAAAAAATTGAAAAATAATAAAGATCTCCCCAATTTATACAAACTTGATGTAACATTTTTTTGCGAAAACATTAAATGCAACCTATTTTGTGCACACATGCTTTTTCATATACCTACCTAGTAGATTTTCACACGCATTTTTATGAGTTTCTCTAGCTAGCCGTCCTTGTTTGTCTGATTTTTCTCTCAGGCCCGTTTTATTCTTCTTTATTATCAGTATCTAAATATTTACAGAAGCCAGTCTTGAGTCATTTTGTAAATAAACATAATTTTATACAAATACGAAAAGTCGTCATCAATATTTTATACATTGAAACGAAATATTTGTTTCGATAATCAAATTTTGTTAAATATTAGGTTATGTTAATGAATTGATAGAACTTTTTTTTTTTTCATAGGCAGATACATCATTTTAACACTTGTTGAAAATGACGTAACACGGGAAGGCGCATTAATATTCGTTTATACTGGCCACGTTTGACCGCTACACGGTGTGAATATTTAGCAAAAACGGCTAGTTTTATGATGTCGTTGCACTGTTGAAGGATTTATATTTTTGAGAGTGTGTGACTATATATTCTTGGCGGGCCGATTGGTGACAGCAAGGTACATGATGCGCAAATAATTTATGATACGACCAATATGGACTGGGTTTGAATGGTGCACCCCGAAAATTCTCTAATTTTACTAGATCCAGAGAACTATTTCAAGAATTAGTATCAGATATTGGAGATCCATATTCCAGCATTTCAATAAAATCGTTCCTAACATGTCGATCTTTTATCTACCTCTACCATACAGGGTGACTTTTAAAAAACTTACAATGGCTATATCTCAGGAACCAAAAAATATATAAAAAATCGCTGAAAATAGTTTCTATAGTAGGGAGGAGGAAACAAAATTATGTAATAACTAACTTGTTTTCGCTCACCCCCTCACCCCCAGCCACCCCAACTAAATAATCTCAAATAGCAACCCCCTACTTGTGATACCTTATCTGAAAGCTCTTTAAAAATGCTTTTCAATGGTACTCGACAAGTTAGGATTCGATGTGATTGTTCTTGGTTTATAAGGTAAATAAAACTTCATTCATTTAAATTAAAATTGCATTTTTTTAGACTTGTCAATTTTTTCAGGTTCCCATAACAATAAATAAACAAAAAATAATACAATCCTAAAATGTTTAGGCCTAAAAATTGATGCTACGTAAAAAAATGTTTTTGAATGTTTATTAAATTAATAGTCAAAAATTCAATTCACATTTCAATGGTTTTATTTTGAAAATTATTGACAATTATTACATCGAATCCTAGCTTATAGGGTACCATTGAAAAGCATTTTTAAAGAGCTTTCAGATAAGGTATCACAAATAGGGGGATGTCATTTAAGAATATTAAGTTGGGGTGGCTGGGGGTGAGGGGGTGAGTGAAAATAAGTTAGTTATTACATAATTTTGTTTCCCCCTCCCTACTCTAGAAATTGTTTTCAGCGATTTTTTATATTTTTTTTGGTTCCTGAGATATAGCCATTGTAAGTTTTTAAAATGTCACCCTGTATATGAGATTCGTTTGCCTGTGAAAGAACTATGTTGTGATAGTAATAATGAAAAATTTAAAAATTAATCCGAGGCGGAAACAATTGCTTGCTTTACCGATTGCCAGCTTGTGCTTGTGCTCTGACGGTTCGTCGAAACTTATTCAAGGAGTTTGGCATTTGTTAGTAATCGTTTTCGATCCTGAAAATAAAAAGGGTGTGATTTATGAGTTGTTAAACTTTTGAACGCAAAATAATAGCTTTGGTAATATTATGTCAATGGGTAATTGGTTGAATGCCTTCACGTGTGTCTCGATATGGATTTTTGAATTCTTCGTAGGATGAAACATGAAAATCAAAACAAGAAAATGTATGGTCATACGAATGTCAAACCAAAATTTATGATTCATTCCCAGATGCGAACCCCAAAGCCTACTTCAATTTTGGCTGACTGTTGCTCCTCGACAGGCCATTATAAATAGGAAGAAGAATCCAATTGAAATTCAGTCCAGTCGTACTTTAAACTTAAAAGATGATTTTTAGTTTCTGTGAAAAACTTAGTTTAATTCAAAGAAAATGCTTGCCTTTTTGAAGAATAGGTATAGGACGGTTTTTGTACTGAGTGGCTCAGTATACATCCTTCATTGGTATACTTTTCTTTATCTAGCTTGATTCTGCTTTAATAGATTTTCTAAATTTCTGCTGGAACGGTTTCCAAATGTCTTCAGTTTAAGTTTAAATTTCCTTGTATAAGTTTTGATATTACTTAATTGCGTGTCTCTATTATTCTTCTCACATTTTCTCCTGCATTTCCAATATTTAATAATGATGCCGTAATTTAAATTGAACGTTGATCAATTTATATCGGGTCTTCAAAAAAAAAAACCAATCGAAGATTGCTTTGATTACGAAAACGTATGTCGCATTACTGTTTTGACATTAAAGTTCATTGACAAATTAAAGAAAAATATTGCTAAGACATACGTTTGAAAAACCATAGCAATCCTCGATTGGTTTTTTTTTTGAAGACCCGATACATTTTACTACTGTAAATATTTCCTCAAGTCAACCAAATTGCATTTTTAGGTTTAACCTACTCAGAAACAATAATGCAGGAGCACTGTAAAATATCATGTGCTTGTACAAGTGGTTCAAGTGCTTATGTAAAAGAGGTGCCTCGCATGTGTTAACTGTTTGTTCAGCAGGCCACCGCTAGACTTTTAAGATGGTGCCGCCGCCACCCTATCGTCTAAGTCTGGTTTTCTTTTTATGGTAGCGTATGTTGAAAGAAATAGTTATGTGGGATAAAGAGCCTTATTAAAATTTTGTCCTTATTTTTTTTATACGTAAGGTCGACTAATAACTAGAATATGCTTTTAATACCTAATTGACTTGTAATCTGGTTTAGTTAAAATAGTATCACTCGACTTTAGCATCCCACTTAAAATTTAAGGGGGTGAGTACTTATTATAATTATTTATAATTTCAAAAATAGTCTTGCTGTTTATTATTCAACCATGCATTACTAAGTACCTAATATTTAAAAAAATATATATTAGCGAATGATAGATATTTCTAAGTCAAAATGGTGAATAACAAGATTGTGAAGGGTCACCTTCGATCACAACCGAGGGCACTACTGTCACCTCTAATTAGAAAAAAACGCTCCATTTCTGGCTCTTAAAACGGGTGAATAACACAATGACATTTTCGAAAGATCGGAAAGAATCCAACTTGATTGAATTAAATTATGCACGCAGATGGTGTCTGAATGCAGTTTTCATTAAAACGTTTGAAAGCTACAAATTAGAAGAAAAAAAAATCAAACCTCCAAAAAAGAACCCGATTCGTGATTTATCAGTTGCAACGCTGCTTTATACGAAACTTCAACTTTCGTACGGGTTTTGAAAACTATTTCTTGTTCTATAATAGGAAATATTTTGTTTTCAGCAGATAGTGATCACCTCAGATTAACACATGAAATAGATAGGTTTATTATGATTAAAAGATGCCCCAAACATTGACTCCCATTCTAAGATCACTTGCGGGCACTTACTGCAGATGTGCCATATTTATAAATCGTCCTAAGTTGCAGGGAAAATGGAATTGGAAATTGGAAAAAATCTATCGCAAATATAAAAATCTAGATAGGTATATGTAGGTATATACAATTATAACATAAAATATCGCGGAGCTTTCCAAAATTGAATGGGAATAATTATTATATAAAATAATAATCTATTATCACAATAAAATTTGAATAAGATTTTGTGCTAGCTGAAAATGGCAACACTGCCTGAAATCGGGGAACCTGGTTGTATTCGTCTAGGACCGCCCACCTGAATCGTTTTATCTTTGTTAAGATAACCAGATAAAGAAGGATGCAAATATTGCGCTGTAGTATTCATAGTAAGAAATGTCAAACGGGTTTTGTTTGTGATTGGCCCGCATTGTCCGCAATCTTATCCCCACTCCATGTAGTTCATTCATTAATTCACTATTGTCGTTTAGGATTGTTGGCCGCAGAAACCAAACGATTTTATGAATGACTTGCCCTCTCTATTTATGTAGTATTACTCTGAGGTGATCACTACCAGATGACGCTTCCCTATAGGTATGCTCTCACATCCTGGAATTTTGAGACTCCTTTCTTTGCTCTTGATCCTTTTTGGTTCCCATTGAAGAAATCATCATACTTTCCCAGATTTTCTGACCCTTGTTCTGTATTTTTGATCTCTGTGGCGATCATCAGGTCCATTTTTTCATGATTCATCTCTGATATCACTTCATTTATTTTCCTAGAGATTCTTTGCACGTTCCATGTACCAATACTCATTGTCTGTTCCCTAGTTCGTATGTGATTTTTGGCCTTGTTTCAAGGCTGTGGATTGGTTCTTCTAGGTTAATACAAAAAACTGAAAAAAAAACTCGTTTTCCTAATATCAAAACTAAAATTAAAAAAAAAAAAAATGGTTTCAACCAAAAATTGGACATAGCCTCAAAATGTGACCAGGAAGAAGATATCAGGCTTACTTTTATATCTTCAAGGTAATTTCTCTTCAGCCGGTTTGAAATATTGAAATGACATTTGACAGGTGTCAAAAAGTGTTCGTTCTTTTTGTTTGTTTTGTATCATGCAGAACCTAAGGCCAACAACAGCTGTTCATCAACAAATAATGATTTCAAATAAATCCCATCTCGGTGTAGATTTTTCCGCGGCACTGTACCTACATTACATGTACTCAAGCGTCACATGTAGAAAGGGTAAAAATATTTGAGCATTTCTCAACGAAAATTGGTTGTGCTTGTCCTAGATATTCCAATTTCCAAATTTAATTTGTTTTTGAAGTATCCAGCTCCTACCACAAGACCTTGGAGACTCCATCTTGTATAAAACTCCTAATATAATGACCTATACATTGAAAGTAGGTACCTAACTAAGGTGTGGAAATCATTTATTACAGATTATGTAGAAAGAAAAATATTATTGTTATAATATACGCAGAAGTTCTACTTTCTCATCGTTACAAAGGAAAGTATTGAAGAACCCTCAAATAACTAAAGTTAAAAATTTTTAAGATTTGTATTCTAGAATAACAATAACCTGAAATCTGAAACACTTCAACATTAATAGTTTCATCCGAATATATCCTCATTCTTTTTTGTAAACATTTTCGACGTTGATGTCCTGCAATAAAACAAGTGTTCCCTCGAAATAGTTTATTTAAGGACGGCGTATGTGGCTTTTAGACCTGTACAAATACCCTATGTAAATTTCAATATTATTCCTTGGCCTGATGTGTTTTTCTTTTTCCGAAATTATACCTACCTCTTTTGTATTATACGGTCATGTAGATTTAGAAAAAAAAAATATATTTAAACTCCACTTCAATAAATAATGTAGCCGAACCGAACCCTACTACCATTACCCTCGAGTCAAAGAACAAATCCAATCGTGCGTCAGCAAACATTACATGTTTTGCACCGCCTGTCAAATAAAAGTGAATCCCTGTTGTAGCATATCGTCGCATGCTAAACGCGTGTGACCCGTGGGAACAGTTTTAAAGACTGTATACCTTTGTGAATAAGTTTTCCCCCTGTACATAAATAATAAAATAGGAGTAAAGAGGACTCTCCCTTTTAATGTGTTCAAGGCAGCGGAACAATACGTTGTGTGTCATTTATTATGCCGATGCCAGTGTGTTTATTAAGATCGATCAGTGGCGGAGTCTTTTTTCTTCTCTACCAACCTTCATATATGAAAATACGTATCGACATTTGTCAAAATCTTTGTGAATTGATCATAAAAGGTCCAGGACAGTACTCCATGTAGCGCGAGATGGCAAAAGTTCTATTTACGCTTCTTCAGCATGGCCTATATTTTTTATAGGCATAAAGGAGTGTGGCGACCGGTTGTCGGCGGTCGTAAGACAGATGGGGTAAAATCTGTATAATTCGGAAATGCAGAAATACCTACAGTAAAAAGTGTTACACGAGAACGTAGGATAAGTTCAAACGGATATACTTCTTTTTCTTCCGAAGAAGTCACTCCCAATTCTTTGGAGGTACGCCAGAGCTGGGCAGGGCTTGAGTGCTTTGTGCTTGCGAAAGTGCTTGAAGCACTTTGAGGACTTGAAAGCCCTGTGCTTCAAGCCCTTTTATAGATTTGTAATTGGGGCTTGCAAAGTCAATTACTTTAGAAAAGTGCTTGGTAATTTGTAATTTAAAAAAGTAATTCAAGCCCTTTCAATGAGCTTCAATTACTTTTAGAGGGCTTGAAGCACTTTTGGGAGCTTGAAGCCCTTTGAAAGGGCTTGAAGCACTTTAAGAGGGCTTGAAGCACTTTTGGGAGCTTGAAGCACTTTAAAAGGGCTTGAAGCACTTTAAAAGGGCTTGAAGCACTTTAAAAGGGCTTGAAGCACTTTAAAAGGGCTTGAAGCACTTTGAAAGGAATTTGAATTGACCATCATTCAACCTATCCCCCACTTAAACATTTTCGATCGTGTTTTGTCCCTTAATTTTTTTTTCTATTATTTGAACTTGAACCGTCTTATGTCTTTTCTCTCTTAACAATGAAGGTTTTGAGCTTAGAATGGAATTAAAAATGAATGAACTTATTATTCAAATAAATAAATAATTTATAGGTACCCTATTTAACTTTATCACTGGATTTTTTTCACTTTTCCCCATTGAACATTTTGAAAACCTTAAAATTGAATTACCATGTAGTACCCCAACTACCCCAAGTACCCCAGAACTACATCTCAAAAAAAAACATACTACTGCTACGTTGTGGAATGTGAAGTTCGTCTTTACTATACCAATTCTGTGTGATGAGTGTACGCGGTAACTTATGCCACTTTGAGAATTTTATTACAAATTCAAAGTGCTTTAGGCACATTTAAAGAGCTTCAAGCACATTTAAAGAGCTTGAAGCACATTTAAAGAGCTTGAAGCACAGTTAAAGAGCTTGAAGCCCTTTTCAAGGCACCCCAAGCTCTTTTGATGTGCTTCAAGCACTTTTCAAATCACTTTGAGGGCTTTGTGCTTGTCAAGCCCAAAGCACTTTGAGGGCTTTGTGCTTGTGAAGCACTTTTGAAAATAAAAAGGAATTTGTGCTTGAAATTGAAGCACTTTGATAGAGGGCTTAGGGCTTAGTGCTTCAAGCCCTTTTACTGAGGGCTTTGCCCAGCTCTGGGTACGCGCAGGGTGAAAGATTGGCTTACATTAACAAAAATTGTCGAAACCTTTTTATTTCATATTTTCCCTCACATTTTCGTATAAAACCATTTATCGCATACACATACCTAACTAGTTGCATTTTGGACATATCGATTCTACACCTTCAAAATGCTTTGAGTCTGCCATTGACTAACGGCTTGTAAGTTGTAGCCACATTTCATGATCAGTCGGCATAATAATTGAATGTCTGGAGAAAATAGGCATTGCAGACTTTTTTTATATAGGTCTTGCTGCACCCATTGTTGAGCATAGATAGGCATACTTCATGTTTGTTCAATTATTGTCTCTATTGTGTGCGACCTGAATCCATGTGAGAGCTGCCACTCGTTTAATATTATCATACCAGCGTATGATTGACCTTCCTTGATTTGATCCGTCGACCCAAGGTCTCCTTCCGATAACCTCGCAATGTCAGCCTTTATCTCTGATTATCGTCACGTCAGCGGCATGGTTCCATCTTAGATGGCTTAGGCGCGATTTATACTTATACGTACCGGCGCCGTCACATCACCGTACCATCAACGACACGTCATCAAATATTCTTACATTGAAAGCAATATTCGTATTCACACTACACCTTCACGGCACCGTCACGCTACCGTCTGAGCCCTCATGATTTCTCGAGGAGAACATTTGACGTGGCGTTGACGATACGGTGACGTGACGGTACATATAGTATGAATTGCGTTCATTCTCGCGAGGACATCAAATAGCTTTCGTTCGTTGTTTGATCCCCTCTGTGTTGTGGGATTTCCTTGCTCTCTAGTGAGTGGCCACTCTACCAGAAGATGGCCAACTCAGTCGTTTTTCCCGTTCTATTCCGCTTACGTAGGTCATAAGTTGTTCACATAACTGCTAACACTTTAATTTTTGCTTTAGGATGATTGGAATTTGTTGATATTCTAATAATTTCTTTTATTCTAAGTTATCTTTGATCCCTATTTGTCCAGACTCGGACTTCAGATAGGACTACATTTTTTTCAAATGTTTTCTGTTTCACGATATTATCTCTATACCATTGGCAAACCTAAGATGTGACCGTCTTTCTCCGTCGATGGTAATGCCCATAACCAAGCAGTTGCGTCTATTGAAAATCCCCACTAGTGCTGAGTCAAATAGCCATAAGTTGGTGTGATCCTGCCTCCCTGTATGGTTTCTTTTTCAATGTAGATATTTTCACAGTCTTTGTGGAATCTAATTGTTGCTTTTTGGTAATAAATTTTCTTAGCCGTAGTTCATACGACTTCTATATAATTCGTACATTATTGCCAAGTGTTCTACAGTTTCGTATGCTTTCTGATAGCACACACAAACCATATGAGTTGAAAATGTATACTTTACAGATTTTTCTGAATGCTGGTGAAATGTAGCTCGGAAATTGTAGCATTTTTAATTTAGTAATTAATTTTTTTGATCTCCATGTTAACGGACCGATTTATTTTGAATACGAAAATAGATATATCTATTCTCAAGATTTGTTACTTTGAAATGTCTGAGAGTATCTACCTATAATACTTTAATCCATGTTTTCAATTATGTTTTATTTCTATCAAGTTAACTAAGTGGTACTTATCGTGTTTAATACTTCGTTCTCCAGTACCACTCTCGGCTGCGTTCGTGGACTAGTGGCCGTTTCCACCAATTATTTTAGAGAAGCCTTAACGATAAGTATTCCTTAAACTGACATTTCTCCATGGAAGACTATCATTTTAAGGAATACTTATCATTAAGGCTTCTCTAAAATAGTTGGCGGAAACAGCCATCATACATAATAATTCATCCACAGTATTTCTATACAGTTCCATCCTTTGGCCAGTCTCTAAATGTCAAGAAGGGTGTAGTCGTAGTCTAGTTGAATCGAGGGCTTCCGTTTCTACTGTTCAAAACCCATAGAGATAATATATGAGAGTTAAGTACAGTCTATACCGTTTTATAGTGATCTCAATTTTTTCTAACCTTTATCCTCGAATAAACACTAGGTATAAACAATTTTAATGGCATTTTTTCCCTATGACCTGATACCTGACCGAATATAATTTTATTTAATTTTTTATAATAATTTTAATTTAATTTTTTATTTATTTCACATTCATGTTAATATTATAGCCCTGAAGAAGGAGCAAAAAACTCCGAAAGCTTGGTCTTGTGAAAAAAATTGAATAAAAAAATATTGATTGACCGATTCCCAGTTATTCACAACCCTATTAGTAATAATCAGCGGTCGTTATCCATAAAAATAAATAATTTTATAAAGTTTGAGAAATGCTTATATAACATATTTTTTAATTCTATTGCCTTGATAATCTGTTAACATTTTCAAATATCTAACTCAGTTTAGATCAGCTTTTTGGGTCCCTTCACCGGATTGGTCATGGTTGCATTGAGGCGCTTCAAAATATTCTTCAGTCTGTTGAATGGATGAGGCGCTATCGTAAAGCCAACTTGGCACAAAAAGCACACCTTATTTTTTTGACAGAAATGTCACAGTATGAAGTTTGCCTTCTAGACATCCTTCGATGGGAGATAGGTTTTTTTTTTTTGGTTTTGTACTAGATAGCGGAAAGTTTCTTTCCTTGGTTGAAGAAGCTTAGCCAGGTTTTTCGAGCTTTCGATGTGGAAACCAGATTGAAAGCAAGTTTTAAAACTACCTTATGACTCTAAAATTTGCTTCAGTTTGTCCACTGACTGTAGAAATTTATAACCTTGAAAACGTGTTCATCCTCGCTTTGACCCGGATTTTTTTCCTTCACGGCATTATTTTTTATTGTTCAAGACTTACCATGAGGCTTGAACTTTTACTTGCCAGGTTTTTCGGCGTAAGCCATTTTCTAGAATGGTTATATCACATTGCTACTAGAAATGCTTTCTTATACAATAATAAAGCATATTTTTCATCTTTTATTTTTATGTCGCGATATTTATTAATCCTTGCCATAATAATCAATTTTTCTAATTATAAAAATATTTTATCTCAAAGGGGTCCATAATTTGAACTTCATTATCGTCAACACTTGACACAGAAGTGATCCAATATGTTCCTGGGACCATACAAATATTTATGTATGGAGTATTTTGTTCGATCTTTTCCCGCTAGAGGCAGCAGCGTCAATCAAGACTTGAACTCACCACAAAAAGAACGTTATACATAAATAACTATTAAGGTTCATCTCATTAATCTACAAAAGGGTTTTTTTGTTCTCCTTTGGAGGCTCAATCTAATATACCTGTTGGTACCTAATTAATTTGTTTTATTCACAAGCTCTCCAGTCGCAAAGTTTTGTTCCTAAACATCATTTAGTGAATTTGCTCTCCGAGTCCCAACCATGACTCAGGAACCCAGGCATCCACACTGAACTATGCTAACTATAGCCGTATGCATGTGTAATCTTCAAATATTTTGGTATTAAATTTTGGCTCAGGCTCCGGGCATCTTCCAATACATTTCTCATTTTCAGCCTCATACACGTAGTATGAAGGGTGTATTTGTATACTTGACCTGCTACACTATGTGTTTCTTTGCCTTTGTTAACACAACATTACCAGTATCCATTTTTTCAAATAAAATCTGTCTTGTTAGTCAACTAAAAGATTCAAGAACTGTGTAGGTTTTTAAAAAGCTCCAGTTCTGACGGGAATTTTCAAATTTTACAGCTAAGGTACCTACATCTTTTTTTTTCCCAAAATTCGTGAATAATCAAAGCACCCTCTTAAATTATTAAATCTGGTATCTACCATCCCAAATAAGAAAATCATTTCCCATTTATTAATTTAGTAATAATTTCTCTACTAACTCAAATTAACCCGAACCACCTCCATTATTCTACTTCTGCTTATTGGATCTCTTCGTGTGGCTGGTTCAGTTCAAAGGCGAACTATTAACCTTATTAAATGAATTTGAGCTGAATGATAAAATTGATTAACAAGAAAAAATGAAAGTTGGGCTGAGGGCCCCTAGATTAGTGAAACAATGCTGACATTTTAGGGAATAGGGTGGGTTCTAATGTGGGGGTAGGAAGTCTCTGGGGAGACGGTATGTGTCTTGGGGGTTGGAGCGAATGTGAGACTCACGGACAAGGGGGTTTTGACTGACGTCCACCTTTTGGTAGTAATTGGTCAAGAGGTTGGCGACAAACTGCTCGATTGTGTCGATCTGAAGATCATCGTGGAGCACTTGGGTACGGGTGTACATTGGTGCGTCCACGATGATCTTCAGTACCCTGTTCTGAATTTTTTGAATTTTGTACCTATGAGACGCCGCACTGGTGACCCAGGTCGTCGCCCCATAGGTAATGATTGATCTTATCATTGATTTGTACAGAGTTATTTTATTGTTTATAGTGAGTAGGCTGTTTTTGTTCAGAACAGGATACAAGCAAGCAATTTGAGCCTTCGCCCTTGCCACAATTGCTACCATGTTGTCTGCCCAGCGCAGACCCCTGTCAAAGATAATACCCAGGTACCTCACTTTACTGGACCAATCTATTGGCGTTCCGGCAACTCTCAGCCTTTGATTCAGCGTAGTGTTCCGACGAGTAAACATAATAGCTTTAGTCTTCGCGGGATTGAGCTTGATTTTCCAGTCCGCCATCCATCTCTCTATTTCAGACATATGTCTGTTTAAGCTAATATGAATAATGCGTTCGCATTTACGTGTGGAGAGGATGGCGGTATCGTCCGCGAAGAGGTAAAGCTGAGTATGTCTACTCCTCGGGATGTCACTGGTAAAAATATTAAAAAGTATTGGGGAAATCGGGGAGCCGTGAGGGACTCCCGCCCTTATGACATGAAAAGCTGGGTCACCATACTCGATGATTACTGGGAGATGGTCAGAGGTCAACTCGTGAATGGCGGTGGGTTCCGTGATCTGGGGCGGAACTACGAACAATCGCTATCGATAATTTCTCGACAAGTTCTCACCTCGTTCACCCATCGCTCAACGTTAGTCGCCAAAATTGCCACCGCAAACGTTCGTTTGCACCGCAAATGTTCGTTTGTGGTGGCAATTTTGGACCCTGACGTTGAGCGATGGGTGAACGAGGTGAGAAATGAGGGGAAATTGTCGAGAACTTATCGATAGCGATTGTTTGTGGTTCCAGTGCTGGTCAGTGTTTTTCGCGACGAAAATGTCCAGAATTTCGGGGAGGCCCCGCGGTGAGAAATGTGTGGCTTCGTGATTCGAAAATACTGTAAAGTTGAAGACGTCCGCCAGGTTATTCAGGCGGACGCCGCATGTGTTGGAAGCCCTGCATCCCCAATCCCTAGATTTCGCATTCAGATCGCCTCCTATAAGAATGCGATCATCAAAATCAAACATTGCAGAAATAGACTGAGGAGTCAGGCGATTTCGCGGGCTCTTGTACACTGAACCTAGTATCAAATCGTGCTGTCTCAACTCAACGGTTACGAAAGTCCCCTCTATAATGTTAGAGGGGTCATGATTGGGCAGTTGGTATGCCTGAATTAGTTTTGATACTAGGACCCGTGTACCTCCCCCCACTGTTTCCCTATCATTGCGGAAAACGTTAAAGTTGGGGAACGCGAAGCGGTTTTGAGGTTTTAACCAGGTTTCCTGGACTAGCAGAACATCAACTTTAAAGTTTTCCGCAAATCTAAGGAGCTCAATCTTCTTGTGCAAGATTGAATTGATGTTGATGGTCGCAATCTTTAAATGACAGGGCTTCAGTGACCTATCAAGTTCTTTAATGGCTCAACTGTTGGACATTTGATGACATCATTTGGGGGAGAAGCTGGACAAACTGCTGCTGCATGTTGAGCATAAATTGTTGCATGTTGTCTTGCATAGACTTCAACATGGCAGCGAGTGGGTCTAGATTCCCTCCCTTTAGCGCCTGGTTGTTCTGGCTGCCCCACTGGAAGATGCTGACCAAAGGAATGGACTGAGCTCTGGCCTGTGTGATTTTTGCCTTTATAGCTGTCGGATGTTTTGCGCAACCTGAGAAGGAAGCAGGGTGTTCTCCTCCGCAGTTTGCGCAATTTGGTTTCTCAGTCCGTTCTTTCGGGCATTCCCAAGTCAAGTCAAGTCTGCGCACTTGACGCATTTGGGTGGGGCAGTGCATTTAAGTGAGGAATGTCCAAACAGTTGGCATCTGTGGCATTGGGTGAAACTGGCCCTCGTTTTTTGTGATTCGACTTTAACAGCCATGAGTTCTACGTATTTAAAATTGAAGATATTTTTTTTGTGTTTTTGGCAAAACAACGAGGACCAGTGCCATCGGGTCGCCACTTTTGTGCGAAAAACGCCTGATTGACAGGGGACTGACCAGATCATCTTTCACTCTTTCTTCCGTCCAGAGTTCGGGAACTCCACGTATTACTACGTGAAGGTTCTTTTCCTCTTGAAAGGAGAAAGAGTGGTAGGGGATCTTGGCGTCCTGCATGAAAGATGTTAGTTTATGATAGTCGGATGGCTCGGAAGGCTGGATTTTAATGTCTTCCGCGACATTCTTTAAGATGATGGTTTTAATGTTTTGAGCTTTAATATAAGAGGCGACCTGATCGTACTTGGCCTTGTCCCTAAGAATCACTGGGGGAACACGATGTCTACTGGTAGGAGGGTTGGTGGGGGCTTTTGGGAGGTTGTTTGGAGTATTGGTGGAATTTCTAGGGGTTTGGGTGATGGGATTTATGGAAGTCTGGGTGTTGGTACTGGTGGAATGGAGTGGGGGAAATTCAAGGGAATTTTGGGAGGTGCTTGGGCGGTTGGATTGGCGGTTGGATTGGCGGTTGGATTGGCGGTTTTTCCTCCTTCTCTTGGATCTGCTACCCTTCACCGTGGTGAAAGCCTCCCCTTCCGCAGCGGAAGCAGAGTCGAGCTCCATCTCCGACTCGGCGGCGGACGTCGCCGGTTCGGATGGACCACGACAGTTGATTCATAAGTTGATTGTTTAGAAGAGATTCGAGTTGATTGGAGAGATGAATGATTTTATTGTTTAGGTTTAAAATGGTTTGGTCTTGAAGAGCAGATTTCGAGGGAAGCTCAGCAATGGTTTTATTTAGGTTATCATTTTGCGATTCTAATTGATTAATTTTATCGGAAAAGGAGGAGTTGATTGTGGTTAAACTAAGATTTTGGGAAGAAATGTCATCTAATTGTTCCACTAACCTGTTATTCTTAGATTCGAGCTTCTCGCTCTTCGTCTTGAACTGAGCAGCCACTGTGGTGAGGTTGTCGAAATCGGCTCTAGCCGTGCGTAGTTTTCTGTCTGCTACTTTCAACTTCTCTTCATCAGAGTGGTCTATTGATCTGGATCTCGAACGTGATAGTGAGGAATTGCGTTTTGCTTGGATATTCAGTTTCGGTCGGCGGGGCACCGTTATGTTGTCAGGAGGCCGAACGAGTTGGTCTACCGACGCTGACGCGGACTTGACTTCGTCGGACATGGCACTGGCTCGCGATTAAAAGTCTCGGAACTGAGAGTACTAGCAACCTGAGAGGTAACGATTTCTTAGTAGTTCTTAAAAGGACTTGTGGCTCGGTTGGGTGCTCGCACTCGAATTCTATACTTCTGGTCCGGCTAGCCGCTTTTATGTTATTAATGTGGGACTTTCTTAAAATTATGTTTTCCCTACAAATGTGAACGCAGCCCCCGATTTCAAAGTCTCAGGACTAATTTTATCGGAACAAGTTTCATTTTATTCGAATCTGTTCAAAAGGTCGTGAAGATGTGATTCAAACAGAAAATTGGTACCTTTTTTAACTAAGCATGGAAGCTGTATAGAGAATAATGGTTCCGTTTAGTTTAAATATTCGAATTTCTTTTTAGAAATAAAAATTTTAGAATATGGGAAACAAAAATTATTACGTAAAAACAAGATAATAGAATAAGATTAAAACAAGATTTAGAGCGCTAAACTGGAGAAAAATTTTCCTACTTACTTCGGACATAAAAAATCACCAGCCAAGGAGAAACGTTCTTTAAGAGAAATGAGCTTATAGTCGCATTTTTTAAAATATTCTAGCACAAAAGAAGATTGAGATGTGAGACTCTGGAATATCATATCTCCATAGATATAGTGATGCCTATTGTAGAGCTAGTGGGAAATATATCTTTGAACTTTCGCACTCTAAATCTTATTTATTTATTTTTTTTGTACGTTTTTTATAGCCAGTAGCCCGGTACAAGAATCACTATGTTTGGTACGTAGGAGTTTTCTGACATGAAGAATTGGATGGTGCGACGCTTCAAGGCGGAGGACCCATGAGACACTTTGTCGTGGGCCCCACTGTCTTTCGAGCCTCAAAACTTTGGTTGCCTATTTTTTTTTTTTTTTTTAATATTTTTTAGTTAGAATTCAGGAATATTTTTGTCTCTAGAATTTTTTTCGTTAAACACATTGTTTTCGCGAAAAATGGCAAAATGTGATCGAATTCGTATGAAATTCTACTCGTTAATCGCAGGTGACTGGAGTTCGCAATAATTAAACAAACTTTAACTTTATATTGAATAATTAATTCATCAATTTTTGAGAAGAACAGAAAATATAGTAATCTGACAACTGATTAATGATAACTGTCAAAAAAAAAAAATACCAGCTACGATTACCAAGTACAATTTTATACGAATCTTGATATGCATTGGATCAAACAATGTGTTATACGAAAAAATTTTAAGAGACAAAAATATTTCTAATTTCAATGGGCCTTCTTTTTTTATTATTATATGGCATTTATTGGCATTTAGTACAATATAGATTTTACAATCATTTTATAATTTGACAATAAATACAGAATTTCTCTCCCACAAGAGAAACCTCGCGCGTGGGGAAAAATATTACTATAATACATCTACTTTAAAAATAATTCTATGCTACATTACCTAATCTAAAAATGTTTCATAAATGAAAATGTAAATATAAGCTATATACTTATCATATTATCAAACAAAAAAAAAAAAAAAAAAATATATGCTAACTACTAATTACTAATTGGACGGATAATGTCCAATTGCTCAGTTATTCTTGACATCAACAATGTTGTGAATTTACTTTAAAAATAATTCTATGCTACATTACCTAATCTAAAAATGTTTCATAAATGAGAATGCAAATATAAGCTATATACCTATCATATAAGAAAAAAATATGCTAACTACTAATTACTAATTGGACGGATAATTTCCAATTGCTCAGTTATTCTTGACATCAACAATATTGTGAATTTCTTCTCTTGATATTCCTGTTATAAAGAATATTTTCAATTTTCTTTTAAAAGTGAGTAAAGAGATGTTTTGGAGGAGAATGTTGGAGATTTTTTTCTAACTGAATAATAAGTATTTTTTAGAAAATTCAAATATGCATCCAAAGTTCTGAGGCTCCGGAGATACGGGGGCCCACAAAAAAGTTTC
The DNA here is from genome assembly GCA_917834065.1 of Ceutorhynchus assimilis. NCBI lineage: Eukaryota > Metazoa > Arthropoda > Insecta > Coleoptera > Curculionidae > Ceutorhynchus > Ceutorhynchus assimilis. The sequence goes on along the minus strand of OU892277.1, from coordinate 24,348,180 downwards.
TTAACGTGGTCCCTCGCCTAAAAACGTATCACCATCCAATTCTTCATGTCATAAAAGCCCTGTGTACCAAGCATAGTGATTCTCGTACAATGGAGTTCTGAAAAATAAAGAAAATACAATTCTTAAGGATGAATTTTAGGTGACTGTCCCCCCCCCCCCCCCCAAAAAAAGGGGGGAGCATTTACTAAAAATAAAAAATATGGGTCTCCTAATTTTTTTGAACAAATTTTGTTGCATTTATTTCTGGTCACCCTGTAGTGTATAACTTGAAAGTTTGTAAATATCAATAATTTACTATTGTTAGCAATCAAATTTAATCTCGGTCGATATTCAATCGCTTTTGAATAATATAGGTATCCACATCACAAAATAATTTACAACTTCATTAAATGACCAATTAAAATTGTATGGTTAAACTACTAGGGTGATGACTGATAAGAGTCCACACCTATTTACAATATAGAAAATGTTTTTTGCAATTTTATATTATAAACTATTTGCGTCGACGAAATTTGATATTGATTGAATATATTGCGGCGCTTTCTGCTGCATTCAATAAAACTTTTTATGGCATACAATGATGACTTGTTTATTTTTTTTTTAAAATGCCTGCAATTATTTTAAATTACGCCACTGTGTATCAATCAACCTCATCCTGAACTGAGCAAGCACACACCCGCGCAAAGAAAATGAACCAGAACAAAAGTTAGAGAATCACTCCCACGGGACGGGTGCTGGATGGTTAACCATCGGGGCAAATTATAATGGATTTATTATGTTTAGGGGGTCCACGGCTCAATTTAGGTCACTAGGTTTGTGTGTAAACGATTTGCTTTAAACTATTAAGACTTTGCTATTAGACACCTTGTTCTCGGAATTATTTATTGGTCTCTTACGTGTCTTTCGTTAAGTGGGAGGCATAAGTGGTTGTATTGGATGGATAAGGTAGCAACTTGTTAAATAATTTCCTATTTATTTTTCAGACATGGTTCTTCACAGATACCGTTGATGCTGAATTCTTAAGTAAAACAAGTAAGTAGATTTTTCATTTTTTCTAAATACCAGGCATTTACATAAATTAGGTGCATTTCAAAATTTCTTCACTGAAAGACCACGATTACACCGGTTTAAAATAACTTGGAAATTACCTTGCATATCGTTCGGACCATTGCCTATTAAAAAACTTGTAATATGCGATGAATTTATAATTAAACGGACCCAAACAAAAAAAGTACCTTCAATATGATATAATCCCCGCTTCCTGTCCATGTTTTCTATGTGGAACGAATGAGCAGTACCATGCAGGTGCTCTCCATGGTTGAGTTGATGCATAAATTTCGCCTCTTAGGGCAGTGCCTTTGTGTCTCGACTTCAATAGTGCACTTGCACTGTTCGGTCGTACTATCGTCGACTGCAATCGGCCGTTTATCCGTTTCGGTATGTTTTCCGCGCCTTGGGTTAAATTTATGCAAGCCATGTATTACACACATGCATAACGTATTCTGTAATACGTTTTTATGGCAGTCATATGAAAGGGTGCTGTTTTATGCTGTTCAGTTCAGAAAAAAACTTCTTTGGTGGTATTAAGCTAAATAACCGGCGCCTACACGAGAATTGCGATGATGATAATAATATGTAATACAGATAATCATCAATAATGAGCACAATCCAAAAATTCTTTAAGCAATATTTAAAAGATTGTGACAATTCTTGTGCAAGCATTAAATTTCATATTTTTTCGGCGGTACTCCATATCACCTTCTTCGCGTCCTTTTTTTGATTGGCTGATTTAAATGCCAGAATTGTGTTTTAACTGATATATGAACATGTGTTTTTTTTTTTAAATTTTTAAATTGTTGTGAGTTTTTTTTACACCTGCCTATATTAAAGAACTGTTTCTCCTTTTTATGAGCCCTTTGTTATTACAGCCAATGTCGACCTCTTCTTTGGAATATTCTAGTGTGTGTACGTTTAAATTACCTCTGATGATGATTGAGGCCGAATCGAAAGCCCTTTGCTACAACATTAATCGAAATAAAATAAGTTGAAATTGAGCCTCTAGGTATCGAAAAATAAAACAACCTCTCATAAAGCTGCTTGTTGAGGAACTCGAATTTGTGAACAAAATCCTTTTCTCGTCTCGAATATATTTGAGATGTTTTCGTTTGAATTAGAATTTTGATTGTTCTTAGTTAGTTCAGTACAAATTATTATAAGCTAAAAGTTTGAGAGTTTGGTAGGATACAAGAAGCATATTGTCTTTCATGCAGAGTTGAAGGATTATAATTATTATATTATTAAAACCAACGAAGAAGTAACCACTTTTGTTGAGTTCTTTTATCATAATTTTGTCCAATTTGTTTCACCTGACAGCTGCAATAAAAGACAAAGCATTTGCGTTCACTCGGTTATGTTTTCTTTTTTGGCTGATATAGCAATAACCAATTAAAATGGAATATCGTCAGTGGCATAAAGCAAAACATGCTTTATAGCAATACCTCCCTTCAAAATTGTTCTTGAAGTAGCGGAATAGAACTTAATGCTTGCACAAAAAAAAAATACTCCTCACCAGGAAGGCTTGAATTAGTAAGGTTTTATTGTTCTCAGAAAAGCGATCAACCAGTTGGCCCTCAGCCATTGATAGGGTTGAAATCCTGTATCGAATAAGGGTTGCAGGGATTTGATCTTCTTCTCAACGCGGACATCTATCCCCATGAAGTACACTTCATTTCCAAAATCATCTCCTTACTGTTTTGACGAGGAAGATGGGCATCTCCTTATGCGCAGTTTTTCTGATTACGCCATGTAGCTTATTTGAGCTGGTGATCTCTCTTTCCATTCTCGGTCAAGTCAGTGGTTTCTTGAATGATGACTGCTGGCACCTTCGATACTAGGAAAGAGTGTAGACTTTTCTCGCGTGGCTGCGTGTCCTCAAGCAGCTGTTACAAAGGCTAGCTGTGCTGTAGCTACAGCGTTTAATATTTTTGTTTCTGTGACAACGGATGATTCTATGTGCAGCAAAATTGGCTTCGAGGTTTTTGGCTTCTGGTTTTTCATTCCCTATTCGACAAAGACAGCAAACTAAAAAGGCGGTAGTTCTTTATGGCATCACGATTACTTCTGTGTGTTTCCTATGCTTTCCGGAAGTGATGGAGTTTGTTATGCTATTTCTCACTGCTTGTCCAGCCATCTTCTCGAGTCTCGAGCATTTTATCAGAAATTGCATTTAGGCCAGAGACCATTCTGACTTTCCAATTTTTAACTATTTTTTGGATATCCTGGGAACTGGCGGAGTTTTTGATTCATGGACCGGTAAAATGATTTCGAACCTAGTCTGCTGGCCGATCGCTCTATCTCAGTCATGATTGCGGATTTCGTATGCATGTTCATTGAGACGACATTTTTATAGTACCTATATTATTCCATTGCGATCATCCAGTACTGGGATTATGGTAATTTCCGGTTTAGTGCCTTGTGGTCAATTGTGTTGCCTTCTAGTGCTAGCGGTATACATGGATTTTTAGTAAAAAAACGGCAAATTGTGTTAAAAGCATGAATTTTTGCACACTTGGTCTTTAAACCATAACAATTAATTTGGCCCGTAGCACTACCCCACAACTGTCATTTGTTCATATTTGTTTAAACTATTCACTCGATCTGTTAAAGAAGCACAAAATATGCTCACCAGATGCCAATGCCAAATAAAATTCACATTGGAAGTTGATGAAAAGGACGTATAGTCATGTTGACCCATCCGAAGGCCCATCCTGACCCACGCATTTTGATTTTTTGTTTATACATATTGTATGCTTTTGTTTATGCAAAATTATTGATTTTTCAGATATTGCACGTGGGGAATCGATTTCGACTTATTAGAGGTCAAGAATCTCGATTAATAACATAAGAACTCGCTTCCGCGCTTTTTTAATACATTCGTGATACGAATTAATGTTTAATTATTTCTTTTTATAATAGTACGCTCTTATGTGAAGTAACGACAATAGGAATGTTCACTATTTTTCAATTCTTATAAAATGTGGTGGTTCTAGGTCCACAAAACACGTATTAAGCGTTAAAACTTCCGATCTGATAAATCAAAAAGAAAAAAACGAAATTAGCGAAGCTAGCAAACGACCCCCTGGGGCGAGAGTAGCGCTTGTGACGTCACTGTACGGAACGAACAATCAGCTGGCGCGTTGGCGAGATTTGTTTACAGCTCTGTTCCAACCCGACATGTTCTAGAACAGTAATTTCCAGTTGCCCACCTATTTTTCAATAAGTTGAACGTTTATCCTAATTGACAAATGAATCGATCGACTGGAAATTACCATTTTTAAACGGTTCTCATGTCGGTTGGAACCGACCTGATTGTGTTGCTGACTGTTGCATTATCCCAAGAAGCTTCACTCACTAATTCTAATTATCGGTGTTTTGTAATGATGGGAGACTCGAACAAAGTTAAACCGAGTCGGAAAAAGTGGTACCTATACGTACGTGTTTTCCTACAAGGTACGAAAATGTAGTACTTTCCGCACGCAAATCGGTTCATGAAGACGCGTTTTCCGCACACTCGTAGGAAAAATATGCCCAACACGAGCATAGATTATGTTTTTCGCACTTGCCGCTGGCACAAATTCCGCTGAAAAGTATAACTTTCCGCACTTGTTATAGGTAAATAACTATATCACTGTTCAAATTCAACTATATAGGTTTTTTATGTTATATTTAGGTTGACGTCATCGAACAAGGACAGACAATGTTGTCAATGCCTATTTTTTTCCCTATAATTTACCAGAATGTCATGTGTCAATAATTCTGACGAAAGTTGAAAATAACGAAATGAAACTGTTTATAGAAGTGATGCAACGTCGCTCGCCGTTGCCAATCAAAAACATCTGAAATTCCCCTACTTTAAATGCGTTAAAAAGTACTTTTAGATTTGTTAGGTTGGTAGCAGAATATAGCGTAAAAATCCTATACCTACGTCTAATACGTCTGGTTTACTTCTACACCACTGGATTGGGGCTGATTCAAGTCTTGACACTTGAACAAAAATTCTGATACCATAGTAACGTCCACAGTTGGCAGATTATGTGAATCGGCCCTTTGAAAACCTTCTTCCATTTTAGCCATAGTATACCTTTTCTACCTTAATTCCGATAAACCCCAACACAGAGATCGACACGAAGGATATAGCAGCATTATCATTTAGGAAAGGCCGGCGATGTTTGTTTTTAAATAAAAGAAGTTGGGATTTTATTTTAATTCATTTTAATTCGAAAAACTGGCGACTAACGGTTTTTTAATATGGCACATGGTTGTTGTTCTTCTTAATTCTAGAAAAACTAGGTCTGTGTCAAAAGTCTAGAAATGTCATTCATAAATGACATTTCTATTACGTCACAGGACAGGGTTGTTACCTTTATGGTTGCTACCAAGACTCGTAAACTCTACAGGATTGCTCAATCGGCTAAATTTGTTCACAATTGCTGTGACGTCACACATTTTATCGTAAATTCGGATTTATCAAGTGTTATAAGTGTAATTTAAAGTTTCATTTAATGTGTGTAAGCATAAAAGACTGGTGGCTAAAAATACTCGCGAAAACCCCAAGCATTTTCTGGTTTTAGTGAATTTATAAATACCTACTGGATTTGTTATATCAGGACATCGCTTTCTTTTATGCGTGTGTCTTGCTAGTTTTCTACTGTTTGGTATTTCCTTCCTAGTCAAGCATTTGTATTGCTTTTCTTTGTAAATCAAATATCTACTTAGTTGTAAGTTCCCTTTGCATGTAATTACTAAAAATTAGTGTTTGTGAAGAGTGAATAAATAAATATTTAAATAAATTCATTTACTGGCGCGTTTACTATGAAGACGCATGGAAAATATAGGAAACTTGCAGTGTTTTTCTGGAATATGATCATGAAAATCTAAATTAGGTATCACTATTTGGCTTTGTGAAATAAGATTACAATGCAAAAATTAAACCGGCTCGCTCAAGTTGGCCACCCCACATTTGGTTTTCTACTGTTTCTCAACCCAACTATCTGCTGAACTTCCTACGTAGCATTTTTTTCATGAAGCTTTTCAAATCTAGATGATGCTACTTCTGTTAGTGGCTTTTCGTTGAATAATAATAATGTAGGAACTGCAGTCTTTTTTAAAATCTTTTTTAAAGGTAGACCTAAAATTTAAAATATATTTTGTGGATTTTTTATAATGTTACTCTCGATGTTACTTCAAGACGCAAAACCGAACACAAAACATTAGAAACTACAATAAGTAGGTACCTAATAACTCATTTTGCGAGTCTCTTTCATAATCATTTTCAGTATAATGAACTGAGCAGACGTATCTTGTATCTGCATTAAGTTTGTCCTTTCTTTTACAAAAAACTATCCACTCGTTCTGAATAGTTTTAGATACAAGATCTTTTCCTTTTGGAAAGCGATGGAATTTACATTTTTGAGTGTTTGCCTTTTGATCTAAATAGTTATTATTACACCCATTAACACACACACGCACATCTCCTTCCAGGCATATCTATTTTATAAATGTTGCACTAAAAAAGTCAAAAAAGGGTGAAAGAAATGCATGCACATTTTAATATCAATATTTATGTGGGTATTTTGAAATTACCTTGCTGATAATCAGAAGCAAACAAACTCGTCTTCCTAATTAGCCAACCACTGAAGCCTCAAGCACACAAACTTTTGAAATCTGCTAATTTTAAAATTAATAGTTAATTAAAAATTACAGTTTTCAAAAGAAATAACCTCAAAATAATAATTTTTCACGTTTGAAAATGCAAGGATAGTGCACTGTCATAATAAAACACAAACCGATCAAGGACTGCGTGACGTCATTCGCATACCGCCATCTTCTATGTTTTTATGAACATTGGTCTTATGGGATTGAGCAATCCTGTAGAGTTTACGATTCTTGGTTGCTACATAACCTAATGAATGCAGGCCACTTGTATTTATTCAATATGGCGCACAGATAATAAACATGGGATAAACACTATGAAAGTCCGGAATAGCTAAATTGCTTACAATCAAAATACTTCTTAAACGAATATGAATATTTCGTCCCCGTTTTTTTTCATAGGAAGAATTTTCTGATTTTCGTAAAATTTTGTAGATTTCCTTATGAAACGATGCTTAATAATTTGATGATGATGGATAAACGGGATTTTTTTATTTTGTGAACATTCCTATTCAGTGCCAGAGTAAAGACGAGCGAGAGCGTTTTCCGATAGGATTCCACGTTCATCTTTTGACAGGTGATTATTTATAACTTTGTCTGTCAACAACGTGTCCACTTTTTTTCAAAATCGGTAGGGTTTTAGGGCACTTATGGCCTCTATGGGTTGAAAATATGAAAAAATTTGCTTTAAATTGATTTTTTTTTTCTGAAGATTTTCGATAGAGTTCTACATTCATCTTTTGACAGGTGAATAATACTTTTTTCATCAACATCGTGTTCATTTAAAAAAAAAACTGTACGGTTTTAGGGCACTTATTATTTTGATTAGATGATTCTATAAAATAAATAATATTTATTTAACCCTAGGGCAGGCGCGCATTTGTAAATCACATTAGCGGGCGCGCCAGCAGAAAAATATACGAAATAATTCAAAACACCAAAATTTATTTTTAAATAGAGTAAAAAAATAAGATTAATTGTAATTCTAGGCAACTAAATGAAATCCTTTATACTAATTTCGCAAAAACATAAAAATAATATTTATAATATTTGTACTATTTCCCTTGTAATTTTACTCACATGACCAGGCGCGCTGGCGGCACGGAATGCCGGAAACTCAACACCTGTAAGTTCAGGAACTCACTGTCATCTAAACAAGGGCTCTAAGGTCGTAAATTGTACGTAGTACGTTTACTGATATAGTCATTTGAACATAGCTAGACGGACAATATGATAAAATCCCCAATATTTGCGGAATCCTTGAATTAGTAAAAAGGCGGCATAAAAGGCCGATAGCGCGCCTGCCCGAGGGTTAATGGTTTTAATAATTTAATAATCCTCAGTTATTCATCCACTGTCACTCAAGCGCCAAATTTTGTTCAATATTTTCTTCTATAATACAGAAAAACAATTTAAAAAGCCTTGCAAACGAGTTCTAATACTATTAATCGAGATTCTTGACCCCTAATTAGTCGAAATCGATCCCCCACACGCAATATTCGAAAAATCAATTATTTTGCATAAACAATAGTAAACAATATTTATAAACAATAAATCAAAATGACCGCTTGGTTTAGGATGGGCCTTTGGATGGGTCCGCATGACTTTTCGTCCTTTTTATCTACTTCCAATGTGAATTTTATTCGGCATTGGCATCTGGTGAGCCTATTTTGTGCTTTTTTAACAGATCGAGTGAATAGTTTAAACAAATATAAACAAATGACAGTTGTGGGGTAGTGCTACGGGCCAAATCAATTGCTATGGTTTAAAGACCAAGTGTACCAAAATTCATGCTTTTAACACAATTTGCCGTTTTTTTTTTCATGTACCGCTAGGACTATTCCTGCTTTATCTGGTTGCACTTGTTCCTGCAGGGCCCCCGCCAGACCCAGGTTGGCGAATAAAAAAGCGCAAAGATTTTTGGATTGGCATTCAGTCAATTGCGTAGGTTGTCATGTTTTTTAATAACTACAACTACATAAATGATAATAGTCCAGAGTAATTTTGCAAGAACCAAAAGGAACATTCAACAGAAAAATTGGCTGTACGGAGCCTTATTCTTGAAACAGGGGAGCAACGTTCCCAGGAAAACGAGGGTTCCGTCTTTCTCAATGATATGTAAATGCGATAATATAAGTAACACTCGTTCTCGGGAACTTTGCTCTCCTGTTTCAAGAATAAGGACCCTGAAGCCTAATTCTCGCTCGATATACTGATATACACGAGGGCGCGGGGCATGGTTTTATTAATTTTCAGTCTTTGTCTGACTCACATGAGATTTTACATGGAACTGAGTAGGACACGGCACTTGTTCCCAGTTCCCAGATGAGCGCCTGGCCTTTGAATGAAAAGGAAAATAATTGAAACACTTTCGGAAAAAAAAATTAATTAATAAATATTTAATAAATTAAATTATAATTTTTTTTTGTATATATTTTTCTCTCGTGCGATTTGTCGCCCCTTGGCTATGCCGCCCGCGTGCGCCGCACGCCTTTGCGCTTATGGTAGCGGGGGCCCTGTGTTCCTGACTTCTATGGAGATGACCCTGGTGGTCCTACGGGACTGTTTTCCCTTCTTATACTCTTCTTTTTCTTATGACTATGGCTCTTATCTTCCTTGGAGAGCTCTCCACCTCGCCGTCTCGGAGCTGGTGAAATTATGGTTTCTATAGGTGTGTTTCATCAAGAGGCTGATCTGCATATAGTTTTTACGGCTAGTTGCAGTGAGGGTCGATGTTGGATTTCTAGGCTAGATATATTTTTTTTTCATTGTATTTCTTGAAGCTAATTGATTTTCCAGAGAAAAAAATTTAATTTTAATGTTTGCCTTGCTTGTTTGATTTAGAATTCGAGTGTTGCTCGTCGAAGAATCAGGAAAATAAAACCAGTGTACCTACTTCGAGCATATATATTTATTTAAATATCTTAGCAGAGCGCTTTCGGCCTTCCGGTCATCCTCAGTGCTAACTGAAAAGAGATAACCGTTAGAAAAATCTGTTCCGTGAAGCGGTGTGGTTATAACCGAGAAAAGAAAGTTCAAGCAGTAATTGCCTACTTAAGGGTAATGCCTTTAACGCTTTCCCTCCTTCAATGCATTGAGGCTCCATTGTGTTAGTCCGTCGCTATTTGTGTAGTCCAGTCCATTTTCTACAATTTTCATATATATTTTTACAATTTTACCATTTACAATGTATGTTTATAACTTTATTTGTCCGTTGATTGGTTCCTGTGGACTTCAACTGTCAAGTCAGTGCAACCTTCTTTGGTTCGTTGCTACTTCTGCCGTACACAACCACGGAACATATTTTACTAACGGGCCTGTTGTTCTCTCTTTTCAGTTAGCACTGAGGATGGCCGGAAGGCAGAAAGCGCTCTGCTAAGATATTGAATTAAATATATTTGCTTTGGTTTGGAAATGCGAAATTTTTATATTTCCATTTCAATGTGAAATTTAAGTGACATTTTTCAATGTTATTTTAATTATTTTAGCGTACGAACCAAATATTTCTTATAAAACATCCAATACTGAAATTTTATAATTTTGTTTTTAAAACTCCCTTTATCAATAATTTTTAATGATTATGGCTAAGACTATAACTTTTTTAGAATTCTTCCTTCTCTTTGAGCATTTATTTTCGGAAAACTAGCTGTACATTCCGATCCAGGCAAAAAGCTGAGAAAGGGGTAAAAACTGGATGATGGAAAGCCCCCTTTCAACGTGTTTTCTGACTCAATGTAGAAAAGTTACATACAAAAAGCTCCATACGCTGGCATAGACCTAAAAAAAATTGAAATCTGAATGTTATGAAATCAAAATGGAAGTGAAAAAGTGTGAGACCATTGAATTTTTCCAAATATAAAAAACCCACTTATACTATCTACTTTCTTTCCAGGGTCAATGCTACTATGGATATCGCATTACCCTCCCGGTTAGTTTTTTAGGCACTAGTAAACGATGACGTGCTTTACTGGCACCAGGCTAACAGAGCCATGTGTATTTTCTCGGAAATGTAATTGGAGAGTGTTTTTCCCTTTATCACAGGCAAATAAACATCTTAGCGTATCAGCTCCGAGAAATGTTCGCACCCCTTTTTATTGACTATTCATCCTTATGCGCTGTGTTAATTCCAATTTCTCGTAATAAAGGGTGTCCCATCACCACCAGGCGATAAATGCGGAATGCATCATTCAATAAAATTGAAGCTTTGGGGATCATGTTAATTTTTTGTGACACTTCCACATGTTTCATTCAACTTTACCACTTTCGCACATACTACGTAGGTATATCATTCTCGATAGAAAGTTAAATTGCAAAGCCATCCTTGTTAAAGCTTTTTTGAAACAAAAAAATCATAGGAAATGTCTACAAGCAGGAAATATTCACTCAGGTGACAGAGCTTGAGGATACCTTTCCTTTTGTACATGATTTATGCGATTTTTAGTTCCTTTTTGTAGTAGTTTTTTGTCATTCACTTTAACAAAGCCTCAACAAATAAGGCATTGCCGAAAAATGCGATAATATACTGTAAGTTACATTGAAGATTTTGATGTTGCCTTCAGTATGGACCAAACTGGAAACATGTAGAAGCGACACAAGATGTTACCATCATCCCCAGAATTCAGAAGTTGGTAAGACTCCCAGTATATTCTTATTGATTTATCCAGAGGTTTGCTTGAAATTGACAAAAATATAGTTTTTAAATTGTATTACCTATAAAAATAATATTGTTCATCAGACTGGAAAGAAAACAGTTTGCATTTACATCTCAATATAAATTATGAAGTATATCAATTTATTTTGTTTATTTTTTCAGATGGCCACATGATTAACACCAACTGTTCATCTTCTCACAACCGAAAAGCGCTTTGCTGCAAGATGTCTGTGGAGTTTGATACGTTTTTAACCACGGACAAAAAGTAAGTGAGACTCACTTTATGACCTGTCTGTTTTTGTTTATTATAGCAAGCGAGTCTAAAAATAGCAATGATAATTAATACAGCATGCAAAAATTTTATTACAAGAAATCCCGGTCGACGATAAGATAGTGTTACGTCCAGATTTTGGTGGCAAGGTCGTCCAAATGTTAGACGTTTATGCCGGGATAGAAAGAGATAAAAAATCCAATTTAAAACAATAACAAATCAGGATTGATTAATAGAAATTAAAAAGGATTTTGGATGTTACTTACATTACTTGAAATGACATAACTTGGCACTTCACACTTGTATTTTCTTGAAGTCTAAGAGGGTACTTACTGTCCCTGCCTTCATTCGGTTCTTCAACATTAAGTCTTCAGCAAAATCGATTCTAGTTTTAGAAATCATTGAACTGTCGCTCTGCTGACGAATCGAAGTTACAATTTTAATTGTTGATTAAACCGAAATTGTTTAACTTTACAAAAGGAAACGACTTGCAGTTTTTTGAAAAGTCAGTGAACTGAATTTTGAATGGAAATTTAAAATATTCCGTTTTGAAGAAAAATCTTTCCTTTTGTAAATTATAAAAACTCTGTAGCGTGACAATAGTGTTCAAATAAGCTGAGCATATCAAATGTTTAACCTGGCTTCGTCGTAACGAAAGTACTACAACGGTGTTTACAAATATAGTTAGTTTTTTTAAGGGGTGAATCTGAGGTTGAACCAGTGGTGGGAGGGATAAAAAATTCCTCTTTAGTCAGTCGCTTCGACGTCCGTAACGAGTTGGTAATTTTTGGAATCGAGAAGCATCGTCTTTTAAATTAAAAAAGTTTGCGCCTCTTTTATCGCGTTGAAATTTTCGAATTCAACTTGCGTGAAAATTTATTGATGATGATATTCTTTTTTTGTCTAAATGTGTAGAATATTGTCTTGGGAACAAAAATCTACCGTTTGTTCTATATTAAGTGATTTTTTGTTTAATTGGGACTCGCATCACACGGCTAAAATCTGCTATATAGAGGAAGCTCGCTGGAGTGGCTGGAGACTTTCCAATTTTAGAAACGATGCTCTTTAGGATAGCGATTCTAAATATATCCCATTTTCCAGAAATTACTCCCGGCGGGTACGCACGTTTAGACGTCTGCCGGAGATGTTTTTAGTACCTTCTCACTATACAGTTTCAACTCCAATACTCTCGTGACGCTAAAAAAGCTGTCAAAAACCGCATCAAAATTAAACCACCGGCACCGCTCGACAATAATCATAAGGAGCGAAAATCACGCTACGTTGGGCAGTTTAAGAGGTTTGATGGAGCAAAAATGTGGTCCAAGAGCCAGCAAGGTTCTTTTTCCCCTTATCGCGGAATCAACCAAATTTTAATCAATTTTCTTTTCGAGAAGTGATTGAAAATGGGCAAAACTCGTGTGCGGTATATCTTGAAAGTTCTATTCCATATTAATAACGTCTTGACGTATAATTAGCCTAGTTCGGCCAGTTGAATATAGTTGTCAACTGACCTTAACTGGTTAATACTTTCCACCACCACGTGCCCGATTTAAAAAAGAAATATTTCCAACACCGTCGCGATAAACCAGCAAGCCTTTGATTATATGATAATGAGCTGGCGGTCCCATAAAATTTAGTGGTTTTCAGAAAACCACTTCCTCCTTATCCAATTATTTCATCATTCTTGTTTCTAATTTCAGTTTTGGTGGGCCAACGGCTTATTTAAACGGTTATGGCAGTGAATGGGATTTTTTTGCCGTTTGTGGTTTAGAATGTTAAATGTTTGAATGAACTACGAGAAAACACAATTGGATGTTTTATTGGAAAGGCGCCAACTACTAAATAAATTGCCAAAAATATTTAAACTGGCAATAACCTCATGTAATTCGTTAAAACTCCGATGAAATTTTTAGTCACGTGAACAATTATTAAAATAGGCTTGTACAAAAGGAATTATTAATTAATTGTTTAGTAGTAGCAATTTTAATTGAAAAATATGGCAAACTACGTGAGTCCTTGTATTCGTGCTAGGCTTAACCATTTTCCGCCGTCCACTCGTTGGAATAAAACAGTAAGTACCTACATCATTTTACATATGAAAGCAGCCACAGGAAATTCCACATATAAAAGTATACAGCATCATATATTCCGTCGGAACTCGCATATTATGGGCTCATCTCAATTGGAATACTAAACAAAGACTAAAAATTAAAATGACCAGGCACGTCCCAAAAGGAGTTATTTCATATTAAACTTGAACACGTTACGTCTGATGCAGACATTACATGCAGCTACATGCATTTCCACAAAAGCGTTTCTAATAGAATTACACGGTCGACCATTCGAATTCATTAATACCAATAATGGCACACAATTATAATTTTTATTATTGTTCGGAGAAAAGCGAGCTCGACGCATTCGGTCTTTTTATGCCACACGACACCTATACCATACCACCCACCTCGTTGAAAGTTTCACAGAATCGTCGGTCAGGGTCATAAAAAGTTCTTTCTTATTGCTTATGTTGCCAGGACAAAAATATTTTTTTTTTATCTTACCTGCTGGCCAAATTTTTAATTAGCGGATAAAAATGGTTCAACTTTTAGCGGCCAGAGTGTGGATGCGGATGATGGAAATTTGCATGAGGGTCATGAATATTCCAAGTTCTAAACCTCAGTAGAAAGAATTTTGAACAACAGACAAGAAAAATCAGCTGTGACTCTAGCTTGGTGTTAGAAAGGATAATACTCAGACGTTCATTTAACAGTGAGACAACACAACTTGCTGTCCGACCCTAGGTCGAAAAATATTGGCACTAGAAGAAAATTCTGTACCTACACAATTTCTGTCTTTTTCAGTAGGTAGGTACCTACTTTTTTTGTAGTATCTATTAATATAAAAAGGTACCCATATTTCAACTAAAATTTCCCAAATAAGAACCACAAGGAAACATTAAAATTTAAAACTTCATTAGTGAATTATTGGCTCCATATGTGTTTTTTTTTTTTAAATTATATTTTTATCAACATTAGAATTACTCTTTTTGTTTACACAAATTTTGTTAGGGACCTAACTGTGAACATTTTTTCTGGAGTATCTACTAATATAAAAAGCTACCTACCTATACAGGGTGTTAATGAATAGTGAGATCAAACTTCTAGGATAAATGGTACTCATTAAAATAAGGAAAAAGTTAATAGAAACATGGGTCTGCAAATGCTTAGTTTTCAAGATACAGGGTGTTACAGCTTGAAAAAATCCGTTTTTCAAAATCCGTTTCCCGAACTTTTTTGAGTTTGGCAGATTTGCTTGTAATAACAAAAAGGTATCTTGTAACGCAATTAGATTTACCCTAACTATTCCAGTGGCGCCCCAGAGAGCAACTACGTAATTAAAAGTAGAAAAAAAATGGCACGTCACTATTTTTTTATAGCTTTGATATTTATTTTTTTCAGATTAAGCAAGTCACACTACAGTCAAAAGATACCTGTTGTTATCACAAACGCACCTGCCAAATTTTAAAAAAAAATTGGAAACGGGATTTTAGAGCAAAAAAAAAACGATTTTTTTTTTTTCAAATTTTGACACCCTGTATCTCGAGAACTAAGCATCGCGGACCCATGTTTCTAATAACTTTTCTCTTATTTTAATGAGTACCATATTTATCCTAGAAGTTTGATCCCACTATTTATTACCATCCTAATCCTGCGTATATATTTCAGTTCAACTATCCTAAATAAGAACTACCATGGCATCAATAAAATTTGAAACTGTCTTAGTCAGTTCTTGGCTCTGGATGTGTTTTTTTATTATCTTTTAATCCACATAAGAATTACTCGTATTTTTTACATACATTTTGTGAATATGCAAACTGTTCGCAACCTATCTTTCAACTTTAATAAGAAGCAAAACGCAACAACCAAATTGTGTTAACATACAGAATATTAACAATTTTTTCATTAACACAATTTTATTCTTATTTTTATTAGCCGAACTAATTTCGTTAATGAATAGCAGTTATAAAAAGCGAATGATAACCTTAATTACGCGGCGAGACTTATCCTAACCTTGTTTTTAAGCGAGAAAAATCACTCCACCTGTTCCATGGGGTACCTACCATAATTCAAAGAGGCCATTTTTAATCTTTGATGATTGTAAACGGGAAAATTCAAGGTCGAATTTGTATGTGTACTTTTTGAGCAGGTGTTTGGATTCACTATTAAGTGACTCTTTTTAATTAAATTTTACTTCAAGAGTTTTATCAAATATTTTAGAATTTCAAATGTTAACACACAGTGTATGGCTCGGCCAGCAATCAAATAGATTCAATTAGCTGGAAGCCAAGATGTTGCACTTTGTTGAATTAATCACACAGACACTGTTCTAGGGTTTAATACTAAGATAACATTGTACATGAATTGTCCGCAAATCTTGAATGTCGCATCTACGGATACTACTTTAGCCATTTAGTTAGATTTGAGATTTTAAGTTTTATAGTGATATTTGTATCAAGATTTATGAAAATTAATCTATTTGCTGTTTATTGTTAATTTAATAAAAATACTCTGTGTATAATCTTTAGCTTAGTTGCTTTTATCGCAGAATAGTGTGCCCAATAAGTTGAAAAGGGCTCCATCCGATCAAATTTTCATGAAATGTATTTTTGTAAGACAAGAATACTCCGTTCGTGCGTAATTTGCTTCTTACAGCACGTATATGAGGCATACTTTTTGTTTGTATTGACCTACAGACGTCTCACAAAATACCCCTTTACTCCCAATAAAATAATATAATATGTGATTATAATGTGATTTAGGCCCGGTTTATACATCTTCAGATAAACTTGCTAATTACTAAATTTACCGTTCTATAATTGTATTGGTCGGCGGATAACTGGCCAGCCAATGGGATTACAAATTGCGTTTTTATCCGTCAGATTGCATACCTGACAGTTGAATAAACCGTGCCCTTCAGCACATTAAAAAATTTCAATCATTGAGTCCTATATCAGATCTTAGGCACTGACAAAATGAAAAGATTAACTACACAGAAATCTCGAAACCATAAACGTAAACTTGAGTAGATAAAAGGCAAGTCCGCATTACTGATAATCAAATTAGGAACGACGATTTTCTATCTAAATAATTCGACCATTTATATGTTAATTGCCCCCTTATACATTATAAAACCTAACTATTTTAAAGCACTGAATATGCGGGGTCTTTTATTTTTGGTTTTTTCATTATCGTAGTTCGTATAGCCTTGGCTTTGTAGCCATAGCGTTCCCTTTATGAGGTCTCCTTATAAAATCCCATAAAAGAGATAAGAGGTTTCGCCATATTCGGCCTTACATTGAAGCTTATTTTTTTCGTGGAATCCTTGGAATTATTTTCGAGTGGGCTAATCGACTTAACAATTTTGTTGGGATTACGGACACTAATTGACCGATATAGCAAAATATTATCTTTTAATGAAGAAATCCTGTCGAGAACAGTCGAGGTACTCTAATGTAGCAGAGTGCTTATAATTGATGAGTTTCATATCTTCACATAAACTTAAGTCAAGAATGCCCTTCAAACCTTTATTATTGAAAAATACTATTGTTTTGATTCTAAGAGCTGGCAACGTCTAACTTACAATATGTCAAAAAATCTCATATTTGCTTCAAACATTCTCTTATCCTTAATTTGAAGCTCAGGTATACCAAAGTTCACAGAATAAACACATCGATGTACATATAGAACTGCCTATGTCTCATAGTTGTACCCCGCGCGGGTTTATGATGGGCAATACCTCTTGTTTGGTATCTACCTATGTGTTGTGAAAACGCAATAGTGAATACAAGAAACATATAAACAATGAATACGCATAAATTGATGATGTGTGAGAAAATAAAAATAAACTACCTATAGGATCTGAAAATGAAAAAGAAAGTGTCGACAGTGATGATAGATACTAGATATAGGGATGGCAGCCGAATGGGTAAATTTCACTTTCACTATAGGTTATTTGAAGTTTCAAGTTGAAATTTACATGAATATGAAGTATTTGGTTATTGTAATACCTTACATGAAATAAATAGAGCCACTAATTTTTAACTTTTTCATTAAAACTGTACCTAATAGATCACAGAAATAAAACTGAAGTAGGAAAAGGCTTTCAAATGGCTTTATTAAATGAAGAAAAACAGAACAGAACTATAGATAGCAAAATCGAACATTACCTAATATGTATAATGGGGAATAACATAATGAAGAACTTCCAACTAGCATTTTTCTTCATTATCATCAGTTTCTCTCACATCACTCCAGAGTCCTTATTCTTGAAATAGGGCAGCACCGCTCCCAGGAGAACGAGTGTTCTGTTTTCGTTACTTATATTATTATTTTCATATCATTGAGAAAGACAGAACACTCGTTCTCCTGGGAACACTGCTCCCCTGTTTCAAGAATAGGGACACAGATGTCACATCGAGATCGTCTGATGACGTATCATGCAGAGAATAACTCTCTTCTGAAGAGGGCGAAGAATAGACATAATTTTCAGGCAGAGCAGACTGGCTTATTTAGATTTTAGAGGGAGGTTAGCAAGAGAAACATTCGCGAGATTTATGAAATTTTCAGAGAATTTTGTGTAAATTTCAGGAAATTTGATAATTGAAAATTTCACTTGAACTTTGTGAAACTTTCACTGAAATTTCATATTTTAAGGAAGGTGGAATATTATACTTGCGAAAATTTCAAAAGTGAAAATTTCATAAAATTTCATTTGAAATTTTCACACGGCACAAGCCTGGATATCAAACTCTGACTGTGGGTTGCGTATCCTCAAAACCACTTTTTTATATATATTTTTCCACCTGTAACCTGTATATGTAATTGTAACTTCAGCCTATTGCTCTCCCTATCACCCTTGTCTCTTTCTCTTTCAACTTGCAGTAGTGGCCGCACTACGAATTTGGTCGACAAGTTGATATTCGCCTGCTGCCTGCTGGATCTCCCGACCTTACCCCACGTGATTTTTTTTTTTAAATAAAATCATAATTTTCGATTTTCTTTTTAATAGTAGGGGAAATATAGGTTTTTTCTTCTGATCTGCCACAAAATCGGCATGTGGAGATCTCGGTGGATTCTGAACAAGTTTTTTCAGTAAAATTTCGATATCTTGTCAAATTTACCCATTTTTCAACATCAATTCAATTCAAAATTTCCTCTGAACCAATCTCTATGCATAGAAAATATTTAATTTACCTATTCTAACCAATTCAACACCAATTTATTTCACAAGCTACCTATGTCACCGACTAATCCTCATCTCCAATGTCATTCTTCAATGATGCAAATAAAAGTCCCTTTATTATGTATTATCAATTGATTCGTGTTGGCTCGCTTGTACATGGACGAACCCAATCAGTTGTTCGTCGTCAATAGCTTTGTTTTGGTTCGAAATTTGAAACGGTTCTGGGATCGCGCAGAACTGCTTGCGCACAAAGGATAATAGAGGACTGTTCTAATACTAATTCTGAACCGATTCGGAATTCGGAACCAAAAAAAACCAAAACGAGCCGCAAATCACAAAATTCCAAAACAATTCCTCCTTCAGAGCAAGAACTGAGAGAACCGTTCTAGAACAATCCCAGATTATTCTTATTTAGTTCTAAATAAACCAAAACGCTGTCAACATAGTTCGATTACGATTCTGAGAAAACGAAAACGCGTTCTATAACGTGCGCATGTGCAGGATGATTCCGAACTGGTTCTGAGTGAAACCAAATCAAAGCTAATATTAGCTTAAAGTATTCTTACGGGCCAATTTCAATGCAATAGAATGGATTGTCTAGAAAAAGTCTGAGATTAAATAGAGAACGAAAACGATTTCCCCTGTGCCACCTCCTGCATGGAGCGTTGGGGAATGCTGGAGGTGGAACAGGGGAAATCGTTTCCGTTTTCTATTTAACCTTAAACTTTTAATTCTATGCTTGTGAGAGATTGTATTCAGTGAGCGGTATCCCTATGTTCGCATTTCATTTTCCACCCCTTAACAGCTTGTTCAAAATATACCTATTTTGAAAATGTGGGTGACAGGCGGCATTCCTGTTAAAGTTCTTTAGTTGATGTAGAGCCCATGCTGATGCTGCTATCATGTACAAATTCAACTGCCTTTATTAGTTCTAAGTTAATAGCTATCGATTATAGTGCTACTATCGCCTTTTCAGTGGAATATTGACGCATACTTTTCTGCGAAATCCACAAGTAGGAAATTAAGTTCTTGGTCATACGCTAGTTTTTTCATCACCTAGGTCAATTTGAAAAAGTGGTCTAATAATAATCGAGACTCCTATCTTTTTGAACCCCGCTGAAAAAAAAAATAAAGAATTATATACTTTCTGAGATTTTCTGACCTTTGTCCTTTTTTTTTCGGTCTCTGTGGCGACAATCAGGTCTATTTTCTAATATCTGATATAACTTTATTGATCTTCCCAGAGATTCCTTGGATGTTCCATGTACTACTATATGTACGTACATATACTCTGTTAGAAATGTTTCCTTCATACGAAAAGATAGAGGTGAAGATTCGGTACGGTGATTTAGAATATGATTCATTTGATTAGACATTCGATATGTAATAGCGAGCGTGACAACATTAATACATTAATTTTAGGTAATAATGTTTTATCCAAATAATTGGAGAATGTTACACTATTTGTTACTAGTCCAGACAGATGTCCCGGGGCTCCCAGAAAAGAGGCCGTTAAATTATGGCAAAGTTTGCCATTATGAAATGCAAAACGAATGCTTTGTTTTTACGTTAAGGTTGATCATCGGAAAACAGCTCATATTAAGCTTTGCTACTATGTAGTATAAGTATAGGAAATTTCAGACTTAAATGCTTAATTGAGCAATTCAAACTAGCATATAATAAACTCCAAGAGTCCGTTGTTCGCAGCATTCATCAACTTTATAAAATCGATTATGTGCGCGTTTTTTCCGCTGCCACCGGCGAAAATTGTTACTTAAGATCCTCTGTCTTTTTTTCTGTAACCGCAGCATTTCTGTGCCTCTGCACACGTCTGCTATCAGATTTCTTAATTCAATGCACCGAAGCGATCAGGCGAGAAAACGCTTTGATTTTTTCGCGGTTAAGTTTTGCGTAATCATTATAAAAGCCAGTTTGTTGAATTTTGAACGATCGCATATTATAAGGAGATATTAAACTTACATAGATAATTTTCATTTTTTTTTTCAAATAGAAACAGATTCATTTACCAAAATTGTGATAAAAGCTTTATAAATATCCCAGCAATATACTGGGTATAAAAAAATTGTGTACCGGCGGACTTCGAGAGTAGATACTATATAATAATTTATCACCAACACACTATAGATAGACTACAATCCTAATACTCAACAATAAATGGTAAATAAACAATTTAGGCATAGAAGCAAAGTAAATTTTGCTTGTTAATGCCGTTTTTTTATATACTACATATGAAAACAAACAAAAAAGTTCCTATGAACATATGCCCTAAAATGCTTTTTCGTTTTGTTAGTAACTACCCTCTACCCTTATGGAAACTACCCTTTCAGAACTGTTGCGGCTTTTTTAACTATCACCATTCGCTTTGGCATCGAAATGTATGCGAGAATACCACATTTCAAGGAAACTAGTTTGCCACTGTTTCTGAAAATGAATAAAATCTCGAGTAAAATATATTACTTTCATTTACCATTTGAAGAGCTGTAACATCTTCAGGAAGCATCTTAGGGCGGATGTTCATAGAAACTTTTTTTTTATATGTAGTATCACCCCTTGAAGTCTGGTACACTATTTTTGTTACACCCTGTATCTGTATAAACACAGAACTAGCTCCAATAAATTCAATTCAATTGACAAATTTCGAATTTGGACACATTAAGCACGCTTTATGAAAAAAAAAACATAATTAAAAAGTCAGACTCCGACCGTGAAAGCCTTAACTCATTGATAATTGTTGGATAATTGGCCAAGGACATTTTGACTCAAACATGACTAAAATTAAAATATTGTTGTATCAGCTGGTTATTTTCGCCAATAGTGGTAGTAGGTGGTATAACCAGGCTCAGGCACGTCTTTTTAAAAAATTCTGATACTTATCTCCAGTGAAGATAAAACGAATCAAGGTGGGTCTTTCACATAAATTAATAAATCACAACGGGAGCACCAATTACTCGATTGTTACGTTTCCTGGCTTGAGATTTATACAGCCCCAAGTGGTCAAAGTTAATATATTGTGTTGACTTGTTATTACAACGAAAATTGCTTCACAGCTATCTTTACGAATGATTATGAGGCACGATTTTACAACGGTTTTTAAACATCAGACAATGATTTTGTGTTACGGGTAACAATAAGAAAAATAAAATTAGTTTTTGACATAGGATTTGTCAAATTTTTCTCGATTTAAATTTTCTCTTATAACATCGGCTTTCAAGTTTCTTATAGCATTTTATTATTTTGACAAAAAACTATAAGTATTTACAAAATCATATGGTTTAAATCCTATAAGAACGGCATCGCCAATAGTGATTTGTAAATTCTAATATAAAAGCATTATTTACGAGAAGTTGTCAACACGCTGATAGGGAGACAAATTGTTCAAATAATCATTATACGTTATTGATGATTTGACCCATAGTGATGATCACATTCTAAAGTTGATGAGTTTTCTATGGTACCTCCACTATTTTTTTCTATAATACTAATGGAACAAGTAAACATGTGGATACTGTGAAAACCAATTTCAAAAAATTCATTTATTTTTGATGTCTTACTTAGACCTTGGATAAGCTTGCGCCAAGCAAATCCACTAAATGGAACAAAAGTACCTACTTTGCATGTAGGTACGGTGAAACCGAGAGTGGCGCTCTAGTTCTAGTTTAGTACTAAATCTTGAAGGAACCCTGTTTTTTGGATATAATTCTTGTCACAATTTTTTCATGAAATAACTTAGCGAATTATCAATAAACTGAACGGTTGGCATATAGAGAGACCTGTAAGTGATCTCGTTTCAAAATGTATCCTATATCCTGAATAGAGTTTATGTGATTGTTGTCTTTACTTAATGACTCACCTGGGTTCTGTTAAAAGGCCGGATGGTAGAAAACGTTTCATCTTCAACCTATAGGGATAACTGCTTTTGCTGGCTGTGTGCTTAGAAATCAATACTGCGCGAATATTTCACCTTTGCTTCATCCCCCAAAGTAAGGGGATATATAAAAAAGACCAATAAAATATATTTTCCGAGGTACCTACTTAGGCGAATTTGCCAGGTTTGTTAAGTTAAGATAGCACAAATTACTCAAATCTGAGGGGATTTTTTTTGTCCAAGAGGTGCCTGTTAATGCTCAACATATTTTTTTTCTTCACTTTTAGTTTTGAAAATACACGAATAACCTCAAAACTCTGAGGTCGGTATCACCGGAACCTATCATTTTCTGAAATTTGTTTTGTGATGATGATACATCTTTGATTGTCCCTGTCTGGTCCATAGCAAATTTATTTAATTACTGAGATACATGAACAAAACTTGCTGATTTTATAATTACATCACTCAATAACTAATTGAATTAGTATATTTATACATAAGCAAAAAAAAAAAATAGAGGTAAAAAAAAGCCTGTACAATGGACGCTTTCCATTTTCTCGGTGACGTTGACGAAATATGGAGATGTCAAATAAAAAATGCAAGATATATTTTTGAAAACACAGAAAAGGTTGATAAACTCTGCGTTCGCCTCTAAAAAGATGTCACTCAACAATCTTTTTACTGTTGTTGAACATTCTACATATACAGAACAACCACACAGTGGCGACGCCAGCCGGCCCCCCTGAAAATTTGCCCTTATGCAGGCAACAATGCAATGCAACATTAAGCAGCCTCTGCCGGTTAATTCGGTGGGCACAGGTAATCGCGACGCTGCTTTCGCTCTCCTGGGATTCCCCCAAAAATAAAGTAAAAACAAGTGCCCCCCTAAATTTTGGTGGCCCAGTCTGGCCGACCCTAACATAAAACCCTGTTACAAAATCCACGTTTAAAATTTTTCCAAGAATTTGTAAAACTATTTCTTTTCTAATTATGGTCACGAATTTTTCAACGGAAATATTGCTCAAGGTCGATAATTGCTTTATCTACGAAGATTTCTATCTTAGGGGGACTGGAAAACACCTAAAAACATGAAGAAAAAACGAATAACTTCCAAATTCAGGCACTATTCTCTTATACTGTAGCTTACAAACCCAATTTTGAAGGCTAGCCGAACTATCGTATTGTCACGGCTCTATTGTGCGTGACAGAAATCTTGGGTCCGTTCATTCAAAAATCAAAGTCCAATCAACACAACAATAATATATTACACGTTACTATAACACTCTGACAATAATTACTTCATTAATTAATTTAGTCAACGTAACTCTTACAATATTCACTATATAAAACGTATAACAGCCAGTTTACCCAAACTAATCCTGGCCTTTATATATCCGTAATCCATTCCTGTAAAATCAAGAAGAACGCAATAGTCTCTTTTCCCGAATAACGCTGTACGTTCTAGAATTTAAGTATTAGATTCTGTGCGCCCTGGTGTAACACTGCCCTCCTCTCTTCACGCCCATGATACTTCGTCAATTTGTCTAGATTGACAACTTTCAACAACTTTCATCTTACTCCTGGTATTGCGCTGAACTCGATAAACCAAATCATTGATCCTTTTGATTATTCTGTAGGGTCCTTCCCAAGCTAAAGACAATTTCGGAGACACTCCTTTCTTTCTAGTTGGATTATACAGCCACGCCAAATCACCTTCTTGAAGTCCGCCTGAATTGGCTTTCAAGTCGTATCTGGTCTTCAATCGGTCACTGGCCAGCTAAATATGCTCCCGAGCTGAATCATGTATTCCCAGAAGTCGTGCCCTTACTTCGTCGGCATAATCTCGAATTTCCTTTCGTTCTTCTTCAGGTATTCCAAACATCAGATCGCAAAGTAACCTGAGTTCCCTTCCAAAAACGATTGTAGCTGGACTTTCACCTGTTGACTCGTGAACAGCTGCTCTGTAAGCCATTAAAAATTAAGGCAAATGTTTGTCGCAACTCGCTGGTTCTTTGCGACTACTTTTGTCAGGTGGTCCTCTATGGTCTTATTTTCCAGGTCGATGTCTAATTTGAAAATCGTATTACTGCAATTTCTGAATCCATCTAGCAAGCTGTCCTTAGATACTTATGGAAATCGTCGACTGCTTTTACTATGGCAAGCAACTCTCTTCTGGTGACACAATAATTTCGTTCTGGCTTTGATAAAGATTCTGCTACAGTACTCTACGACATGCTCTTGTGAATTTTCAATTTGTGAAAGTACAGCTCCACGGAATCGCGTTCTTGGCTACAATTGAATTTTGATTTTTCTTCCGTTAATCGATGAAGCGGAGCAGCTATATTAGCGAATCCTTCTACAAATCATCGATAATAAGAACATAATCCTAGAAAACTTTTTAGTTTGTTTGTCGCGTGTCTTTGGCCAATTCCTGATAGCATCTATCTTTCCTTACATAACTTGTATGCCATCTTCGGATACCACATTACCTAAGAATTCCACTTTCTTTTGAAATAGAAAACACTTACTTATTTGGGTTGAGTTTTAAGTTGGCATTCCGGAGGCGGTCAAAAACTTCTCTCAGGTTATTGAGATGTTCTTGGAATTAATCTCCCATGTCCCAGTCGCTTAAAAGTAGCGGGAGCATTACACGATCCGAAAGGCATTATGTTAAACTGGTATAACCCGCTTCCGGTACTAAAGGCAGTTTTGTCTTTGACATCTTTGTGTATTGCCACTCGCCAGTATCCACTCTTAAGATCCAAGATGGAAAACCATTTGGAGCCCGATATAGTTGTTAATGTATCGTCTATCCTTGGAAGAGAGAAGCTGTCCTTCTTGGTGACGTCATTTGTTCGTGCAAATGTTTGGGAAAAGGGGGAATTTGTTTGTATATTTAAAATTCGATATTGACATTCGGCACCATATATACGCTACGACCTTCGAAGCAGTCGAGTTCGAGTAGTGCGAGGTCGCGCGTCCGTAGCCAGGACTACATATTTTGAATCAAAAACTCTCCAAAAATATTCATTAGACACTCAATTATCTACCCGTTTTCGAAGTGACCAGTGGGATTACATTGTTTATGAAACAGGAGCTCCTGTGAGGCGCCTACACCAGCGCATAGCACAACCCTGTGCAACTCCAAGGTAGGTGCCTTATCTAATATTGCCTTTGTATGGTTCCGCGATCAAATTTCGACGCGTTTACAGTCCGCGGCTCTCCAGAATAAATTTCCCAACGTTTTAATCATAAACATTTTTTGGCCTTACGATCCGGATAACTTGGAACAGTAATAAAAGGGAAAATATTAGAAATTTGTACGTGGAAGCAAAGCATTGACCTTGGATTCTAAAAGTAAAAATAATATCCATTTTATCAATTTTACATAGGTAGATATTTTTCGGATTTGTTTATGTTATCGGGTAAAAAAGAAAAGGAAAATAACTGTTTGCTATTTTGTGTTTTTTTTTGGACCATTCCACTTTGAATAGATTTACATTTGTTTATTTGCTTGTTGCTATAATTTCTCTAGACACTTTCGTTAATTCGTTGTTTACATTAGATAGAGTAATATAAATAATAACATTTTAATAATTTAAATTAGTGTTATTAAGTAATAATATTATCATGTCTTTAGCGAAGCTATCAAATAAAAGAACTGTCGCTATTAATCGAATTACAGAAGCTTATAATTTAGCGGTAAAAGCCAAAACAGATCCTTCACAGCATACATATTTTCAAGTGATTTATGAAAACATAGATGAGGCTTACGAGGATTTTAAAAAGCGCCACAATGAAATTATCGGTCTTATTGATTCGGACGCCGAATTTGAAATTCAAGATGCTATTAGAAAGAGTGCAGATGCATTTTATTTCAAAACAAAAACAATTTATACAGAACTGTTCCCAATTCACGCACATCCTGGCAGCTCAGTGTCGCTTTTAGGTCAAAACCAGCAAACAAATAAAGATGTAGATCTACCTCCTTTATCAGTGCCTTCCTTTGATGGAAATCCGCGAAAATGGCCTACCTTTTATGATGTTTATCGTTCGCTGGTTCATGACAATTCAAGATATTCGGATATACAAAAGTTTCAATACCTTCTTTCATTTTTAGAAAATGAGCCGGCCAACCTTTTAAGATCCTTACCTTTAATCGCCTCAAATTATCAGCAAGCATTTACAACTTTGGAAACCCGCTATCAAAATAAAAGATTGTTAGCAACGACGTACTGGAGCTCTCTTACTAATACACCTTCGTTAAAAAACAATTCTTCAAAAGAGTTAAGAGTATTACTAGACACTTTTTCAGAAAACACTGCGGCTTTGAGTAATTTAGGGTTCCCAGTGGACCAATGGTGTTTCGTTTTATTCAACATGTTATTACAAAAATTGGATAATGCTACTAGAATTTCTTTTGAATTAAAGTATAGTACTACCGAACTCCCAACTTTTCAAAATTTACAAGATTTCTTACTAAACCATTGTAAAGATTTAGAGTCGGTTCAACAAATGCCATCGCAAGGAACGAACTGGACTCCTTTGATAAACAGAACTCCGAAACCAAATACTTCGAAAAATCATTCTTATGATCAACATAATCCAAACACATTTTTAGCCAACACTTCCTCTCATCCTAACACATCGGGGGAACATTCACATTCCCATCAGGGCCAACCTCGTTCCTCTTCGAATAGCTGTAAGCTATGTAATAACGCTTCACACCCGCTGTCACAATGTTCAAAATTTATAGCAAAATCACCTGCAGATCGATTCGCGTTTGTCAAGCAGATAAACGCATGCTTAAACTGTCTTCGTCCTAATCATTTGCTAAGGAATTGTCCTTCATCCTTCAATTGTCGCATCTGTCGTTATAGACATCATACTATGCTGCATCTGCCACAGACAGATCCTCTTCACTCGAGCACAAATTTTGCTACTTCCAGGAACTCAAGTCCACCGGCTACCAGCAGTAATCAGTCCTCAACGTTGTCGCAAGCATGCATAACTGGCAATCCATCTCCTCCCAACGGACTTTGCACTGCTCTGTCAGTTACTGCATCACGTTCTACTACCGTTCTGCTATCAACTACAAAGGTTGAGATCTTGGATGCTAGAGGTAACTACCAGGTTGTGAGAGCAATCTTGGATAACGGCAGTCAGGCCAATTTTATTACCCAAACTTGCTTGAACCGTTTGGGGTTGGCTAGAGAGTCTTTAAATATACCTGTTTTGGGCCTTAATGAGTGCTGTTCTGCCAGCAACGGCATAACACATTGTAACATTCGCCCTAAGGGACAAGCCAGTCCAAACTTTTTCTTTGATGCCTTTGTTTTGCCTAAGCTTTGTTCTGAAATGCCTTCGATTAAAATAAACCCGCAAGGTTGGGAGCATATTTCCAATCTTAAGCTAGGAGATGACCAGTTTCACATACCTGCAGCGGTAGACATGTTATTAGGAGCCGATATGTGTGCGCAGATATTTAAACCATCGGGGAAGAAACTAGGAAATCCAGGACAACCAACTGCCTTCGAAACCGTCTTTGGTTGGGTTTTGTTAGGGCAAACCGAGAATCGTTTCCCCGCCTCGAGTTCTGTTCATACTTACTTTGCAGTAATGGAGCCATCTTTGGATTTAAGTCTTAGACGGTTCTGGGAAATAGAATCAATACCATCTAAAATCCATCTGTCGCCCGATGATCAAAGGTGCGAAGAAATTTACAAAACCACTACTATTCGAGATAAATCTTCGGGTCGTTTTGTTGTGAATCTGCCCTTTCGGCACGCAGAGCCAGATTTGGGTGACACTTTCTCTTTAGCCTATCGTTGTTTTATGTCACTTGAATCCAGGTTACTGAAAAATCCCGAACTCTATGCCTTATATTCTAACTTCATGCACGAATATCTAAAAAATAATCACATGTCTATAATTCCCAATGATCAACCAAAACCAGCACTTGTAAATTATCTGCCTCATCATTGCGTGCTGAAACCGGAAAAGGCAACCACCAAACTAAGGGTTGTCTTTAATGCATCCGCGAAAGGATCAAGAGGCCTTAGTTTAAACCAAACACTTTTGACAGGTCCGAAGCTCCAGACAGATATTCAGGAAATCCTGTTAAAGTTTCGTGTTCATGCTGTCGTTTTTCTGGCCGACATAAAACAGATGTATTTGCAAATTCAAGTTAACCCTAGTCACCGCGATTTCCAGAGGTTGCTCTGGCGCTTTCACCCTAAGGAACCACTTCGGGAGTATCGCCTCAATGGTGTCACTTTTGGGATAAGCTCCAGCCCCTTCCTGGCTATTCGTACAATACAGGAACTTGCGAATCTGGAAAAGAAAACGTACCCTAAGGCATCTCAAGTACTACATGAAAATATCTTTATGGACGATATTTGCGTAGGAACCTCTACCATTGAGGAAGCCAAAGTGTTACAAAAGGAGTTAATTGCCTTATTAAAAACTGGAGGTTTTGAACTTCGAAAGTGGGCAAGTAATGAAACCCAACTCCTTTCTTCTTTAGAACCCTCTGACTGTCAAATGTCAGTTTCATTCGAGGAGGAGGACAACACTTCGATTAAAGTGCTGGGGCTTCAATGGAGTCCAACTTCCGACACTTTTTCTTATTCATGTCACCCTTCTCCTAAGCCATGTACCAAAAGAAATATCCTTTCAGAAATAGCGCGTATATTTGATCCTTTGGGGTTTATTGCGCCAGTAACATTCTTAGCAAAAACTATTATGCAGAAACTTTGGCTGGACAAGGTTCCCTGGGATGAAACGCCCTCACAACCTATTGTTGATCTTTGGAACCAATACAAAAGTGAATTTCCATCTTTGTCAAGGATTTCTCTACCTCGATATAATTTTTCAAATAGTATTCAACGGTGTCAACTGTTGGGATTTTGTGATGCTTCAGAACTTGGGTATGCAGGGGCAGTATATGTTCGGATCGAGCTGACCGACGGCAATGTTCGATCCTCCTTAACTTGCGGTAAATCTAAAGTTGCGCCACTTCAAACCAAATCTATACCTCGCTTAGAGCTCCTTGGAGCTACCCTACTAGCCGATCTTTTGAATTTTGTCATCCGTACATATTCGCCACTTGTCACTATAGATGAAATATTCGCCTTCTCGGACTCACAAGTAGTTTTGGCATGGTTGGCATCGTCGCCGCATAGATGGAAAAGTTTCGTGGCAAACCGTGTTAGCCATATTCAGGAAACCATTCCGGATGTACCTTGGTTTCACGTTCAATCTTTGGACAACCCTGCTGATTGTGCTAGTCGTGGACTAACTCCTAAAGGTTTATTGGAACATTCTTTGTGGTTTCACGGTCCTCCGTGGGTAACCTTACCTCGCGCTCAGTGGAACCTTAGAGAGTTCAACAGCGAGCACATAGACCTGCAAACAGAAGCACGGGAAGAAGAGAAACCCACGGTCTTGTCGGTAGTAATAGGAAAGACTTACTTTGAAAAATTGATCAATAGGCACTCTTCCTTACCGAAAATTATTAAAATTCTTGCCCATTTTGTTCGGCTAGCCTACAATGTTCATCATAAATGTGACCGACTTTCTGGGTCATTTTCTGCCCTAGAACTTCACGATACCTTGCTAGTACTTGTTAAGAGGGTCCAAGAGCAATCGTTTTCGGATTTAATTATCCAAATTCAAACCAATAAACTGTTGCCTAAACCCTTTCGCAAGCTTGCCCTTTTTTTGGATGCTAGCGGGTTTGTCAGAGTGGGCGGAAGATTGCGAAATTCAGACATTTCCTTTGAAGCCAAACACCCTTTACTTCTGCCCCGTACTCATCGTCTCACCGATTTAATAATTGGACAAACTCATCAAGAAAATTTTCACCCCGGACTGACTACACTGCACTATTTAACACGCCAAAGGTTTTGGATCCTTTCAGCCCGTAGAGCTATCCAAAAGGTTCTATCAAAATGTATCAGGTGTTTTCGTTTAAAACCAAAGGCTTATACGCCCTATATGGGTGACCTCCCTTCCTTTAGAACCTCCCAGCTCAAGTGTTTTTCATATTCCGCGTTGGATTATGCAGGCCCTCTGAAGATAACCCTTGGTAAACATCGTGGAGCGAAAGTTTCCAAAGCTTACATTTGCCTTTTTGTATGTTGTGCCACTAAGGCCATTCACTTGGAACTTGTATCTGACCTCACTACCGAGGCATTTATCGCTGCTTTGAGACGCTTTATCGCTAGACGCGGAGTCTGTGTACAACTTTTGAGTGACTGTGGCTCCAACTTCGTAGGTGCGGTTGGTCAACTTGAGGAACTTTCAAAATTCGCTGCTAGCAGTCTAAACATAAAATGGCACCTAAATAGTCCCGGTTCCCCACATTTTAACGGCGTTGCCGAAGCAGGCGTCAAGTTGGTCAAGACCCACTTAAAAAGGGTCATTGGTGATCAAGTGCTGACATATGAGGAATTGTATACCTTGTTGACTCAAATTGAAGCCTTGCTAAACTCGAGACCTATCAGCGAACTGAGTTCCGACCCTAATGATTTGCAACCATTAACGCCCGGTCATTTCTTGACGCTGGAGCCCCTCAATTCCTGTCCAGATCCCGATTTATCGCATTTAAAGTTAAATAGACTTAACCGTTGGCAATTAGTGCAACGCCTTAATTCCGATTTCTGGAAAAGATGGCAAGCCGAGTATTTGCATACTTTACAGCAACGCTCAAAGTGGACCACTCCCTTTGCAGAGGTGAAACTCAATACTTTAGTTTTAATAAAGGATGAATCTAGGTCCCCTCTGCATTGGTCTTTGGGCCGCATAATCGCATTGCATCCAGGCAAAGATGGCCATGTAAGAGTGGTTACTTTAAAAACACAACATGGGATACTCAAGCGTCCTACAGTTAAGTTATGTCCATTGCCGACTAACTAATATTTCACTTCTTAATCCGTAGATTAAGGTCTTTATGTCGCGTGCTGTTTTGAATAATTTTTTTGTTTTTTTTTTTGGGAATCCGAGGTTGTTTTGCTTCCGCAGTATATGAATTTTGTTCTTATCGCGTGTTTTTTTTTATACTCGAGAATTTTAGCATTTTAATGTTTATTTGGGATTGGGAAATAAAACTCCGTTTTAAGTGGGCGGAAAATGTTCGTGCAAATGTTTGGGAAAAGGGGGAATTTGTTTGTATATTTAAAATTTGATATTGACATTAAAAAAAAACCATACAATTTCAAACCATTCGGCACCATATATACGCTACGACCTTCGAAGCAGTCGAGTTCGAGTAGTGCGAGGTCGCGCGTCCGTAGCCAGACTACATATTTTGAATCAAAAACTCTCCAAAAATATTCATTAGAAACTCAATTATCTACCCGTTTTCGAAGTGACCAGTGGGATTACATTGTTTATGAAACAGGAGCTCCTGTGAGGCGCCTACACCAGCGCATAGCACAACCCTGTGCAACTCCAAGGTAGGTGCCTTATCTAATATTGCCTTTGTATGGTTCCGCGATCAAATTTCGACGCGGTTACAGTCCGCGGCTCTCCAGAATAAATTTCCCAACGTTTTAATCATAAACATCATTAAGCTTACGGTAGTCCACACTCAACCAAAAAGTAGCATAATAAAAAAAAAGTTGTTCGGTGATTTAATGATCAATTCATAAAAATCGGTCCAAAGAACTGCTTTTTCCATCACATGAACTCTACGTCAGTGAAGGAAGAACAATTTCTTAATTTCTATTTCGATTCATTTTGTGTATGAACAGCGAATATTAAAGTAGGTGGCAAGGTTTTTGTATTAATAAAATTTTCCATAGTGACAATAAGCACCTTTCTTAGTTTGTATGTACTTTTTCATTGGCCTGATGATCATCGTGCATAATATTAATGAAGCCCAGATATTATTGAATGAAACCCTCCCATTGTATTTATAAATCAAAGTTTTGAATACTAAGAATTTCTTTCATTATATTTAATAACGACGTTTTCAATAATATGTACCCTATATTCTTCGTTTTTATGAAAATAATTTCATGAATTATGCCTTAAATATAATTATGATTTTTGAATGGGGTGCAGGCCAGGGTAATTTTTTATATCTGCGGTGCCTCCTGCATGGGTAAATATCGCAAAATCTGAAAATTCAAAAATCTAAGTACTTACGTATTTTTATTTTAAATGGCACCCACTCTTTATTATACTATCCTTGAAATCCTCCGTGAATCCCGTTTTCATAAATATATAATATGTCTATATTTGTTCTAGCTGTTTTCGAAGTCTCAACATCCAAAGTTTCTAAAACAAGCCATTGTAACCCAACATTTTAGACATCATGCATGTAAGATTTCCATGTTACGAGGAATTACAGTGGCTTATTCTAGAATTTTTTGATGTTGTTATTTTAAAAACCGCTGGATCATTATATTTCTGCAAACAGAATGGATTTCAAATATGTCGCAACATACAAGGGCTTCCATTTGAAATAAAAATAGATTCTCAAATTTTACGATTTTGCGATGCTTATTTTGTTTGCTTGACAATTCTGGAAAATAATATGGAAAAAATCGCATGCACCTTCTTTATTCAAAGTATTTTCTAATAGGTAATATTAACTTGTACAGGACAGGGGGCACACAAATATGAAAAATGACCCGGTAGGACATTTTAATGCCAAATGATGGATCTCGCACTTCCTAATTCAACGATGTAAGTATATCAATATATCATCACACTCACCTCTGACGTTTATATTATTTTCGGTAAAACAAAAACAAAAAATATTGAATTATTATATGTACATATAAGAATTATTGCTCTTTAAGGGCGTTACATAAAATATGTACCTTTGAGTTGGAAAACTCCGAAGTTGATTCATAAAAAAAAAATCTATGAAAGACCAGAAGGTTAGAGCAGCCTCGGGAAAGCTTGAAATAAATACATAAAATATTTTGAAACACGTGTCCACTGCCCTCAAAAAAATTTGTAAACACTTTACTCCGTCAACATACACAGAATTGATGTCTATCAACTTAGCGAGACAACTTCGAAAAATCGATTTTCCATTATGCCAAGAATTTGCCGCTTTTTTGCCGCTAATTAAATGTGGAATTAAAAAATTTGCCGCTCATTTGGTTTTTTCTTAATTACGTGTTTTGCTAACTTGACGTCAAGATAGCGAGACAACATCACTAAATATGTCAGCAGTAAAAAATTAGGTATATGAAAATTTGCCGTTTTTTTGCCGCTAATTAGTTGTGTAAACCAAAAATTTGCCGGTTCTTTTTTTTTCCATAAATAATCAAGTTTGAAAAAAAAAATCATTTGTTTCGCTAACTTGACATCAAGTTAGCGAGACATTATCACTAAAAATGTCGGTAGTGAAAAATTGAATGAATGGAAATTTGCCGTTTTTTTGCCGCTAATTAGTTGTGAAAACCAAAAATTTGTCGCTTCTTTTTTTTTACAAAAAATCAAGTTTCAAAAAAAATCACTAAAAATGTCGGTAGTGATAAATTGAGTGAGTGGAAATTTGCCGCTAATTAGCTCTTTTTCTTCAAGAAAATATCGCGTTTGAAAAAAATATCATGTATTTCGCTAACTTGACATCAAGTTAGCAAAACAGTATCAATAAAAATGTCGGTAGAAAATTTCATTCATCTGTCAAAACTGGTATTCGAACCATAAACTGGGCTCTGTGTCATTTGCGCAACAGTCGTTTGCGCGAGGGAGAAAAGCGCGATACTAAAAGCGCGAGGGACAAAAGCGCGACGGAACAAAAACGCGACTGCATAAAAGCGCGAGAAACAAAGGCGCGAGCGAGAAAAGCGCGAGAAACAAAAGCGCGAGGGACAAAAGCGCGACGGAACAAAAACGCGAAGGACAAAAGCGCGACGGAACAAAAACGCGACTGGAATAAAGCACGATTGGACAACAACGCGAGGTATCTAACTATCTACGAGGACTGTAAGCAAAAGAGGGACACATCAAATTGTATCAATAATAATCAGAAAAATGCAGCCTTACTCAAATTAACCCATACTAACCCGTTCGCCTAGTGCGATCTAGTCTTCGCTGAATAGAATTTTATTTGAAAAACAAGGCGCGGTCAAGGGACCCTACGCTATAAATAAATTGACTGTTTTTTTGGATAAAATGCTAACTTACGAGTACTGGATCGCACTAGGCGGACGGGTTATTTTGGGTTAGTTTGAGCAAGTCTGTATTTGCTTTATTATTATTGGTTCAAATTGATGTCGCAATACAGACTTACTCAAACTAACCCAAAATAACCCGTCCACCTAGTACGATCTAGTCCTCGTAAGCATTTTATTTAAAAAAGCAAAGTTCTGATTGCTCAGGGTCTCTTGAGAGCGCAGTATTTTTTAAATAAAATGCTTTGTTGCCTTTATTGATTTCAAGCGTGCTTTTGATAGCGTTAAACACTCACTACTTTGGAGAAAACTCCATAGTTTTGGGGTTCCTCCCTCCTATATAAACATCTTAATTCAGATTTACTGTAACGCTTCAGCTAAAGTAAAATGCTCTGACGGACTTTCAGACCCAATTGGAATAAGTGAAGGCGTACTTCAGGGAGAACCACTATCCCCTTTTCTGTTTTTACTGTTTCTCTCTGATATCATACAGTTTTTTGAGGGTAAGGGAGCTAGGCTAATTAATATTGATGGTGTTAATGAACTTTTTATGCTGCTCTATTGTGACGACCTAATTGTTTTCGGGCTTTCAGAACGAGATCTACAATGCAACCTGAATATCCTGGCTGAGTATGTACAGGAGAACAATTTGGCAGTCAATGTTGCAAAGTCCAAAATAATGTGTTTCAGGAGAGGGGGTTTTCAAGCTAGTTACACCAAAAGATTTATTTTCAAAAACGAACCCCTTGAAATTGTCAATGAATATACATACCTTGGAGTCACTTTCACTGCATCTTCTAAATTTCGAATTATGGCAGACAAATCTGTCTCAAAATGCAAACAGGCCATTGGCGCGGCAGTTTCACATCTATCAAAGTCTAAATCATTTTCAATTACTTCAAGACTTAAAATATTTGAAACGTGTGTACTTAACATAATGTCTGGGTCCGCACCCATCTGGGCCCTAAGATATCTAGACGTCCTTGAACAGATACAAACATCATTTCTCAAAAAATCTCTTTGCCTAAAAGCACCTCTTCAGCCATACTTCGCCTGGAGTTTGGCGTTTCTCCTATAGCGACAACTATACTTAAATGGACTCTCAACTTTCTCAAAAGGTTGCTCTCTATGGATGAAAGCAGATTACCCTTAATTTGCCTTAAAAGGCAACTACAGCTTATCGACTCGCCGCTAGCATATAACTGGCTATCGCAACTCAAATTGGTACTTACTGGAACAGGTTTTGATAATATTTTGATTAATAATTTAACACCAAGATTTGTAACTAGACGAAAAATCGATCAAATAATTGACAAATACCGAGAGCTATCCTTTCGGAAAGATATTGCTTTGGCTAGAGATTCCAGTTATATGACCTTTTATCCATTTTTATCAATAACAAAAAATCCAGCTACTTATTTAACATTTAGAGTACAAACATTTGTTTTGAAACTCATAGCGCAAACAAGACTTGCCAACAAATACCTATGTGCTTTTACCTTTAATTCTATCCTCTATAAACTTGACCCCCGCATAATATGTACAGTTTGTAACACCTCTGAACTAGAGACATTAGACCACATTCTTTTCAGATGTCCAATGTATAGAGAAGTCAGACCATTAACATGGTCGAGCCCTGACTCATTTCTCAATTTACTTGAAACCTTAGCTCCAGTATCTGCCAAAACATTTGCTTCCACCATAATGTCATTCCTCAGGCTTCGATCCTTTTTGATATCGCAGGATTAGAATTTGTTAGAAATATCAACTTTCTCTCTTTTTTTTGTTGTATAGACCCCTTCCATAGGTACTTTTATTAGGCACCAAAATGTGAACCCTTCTGGTTTTTAGTTTATACATAGAAATACAAGTAACTTTATCTTTCGCTTTGTAATTAGATTAAGATTATTTAGATTATTATTATTTTTTGTTCGTTTCTAATAACAAATACGTATCCAAATTCAAAACAAATTATATTCCCTCCTTTATAAGTTTATTTTTGCTTTTGTAATTCAAACCACTACGTTTACTAGATTTAGAGCACTCATTGTTATAGAAAATACTTTCTGGAAACAATAAAAATTGAATTGAATTGAATTGAATAAAATGCTAACTCACGAGGACGAGATTGCCCTAGACGGACGGGTTAGTTTGATTAAGTCTACATAATTTTGATTAATATTGGAAAAATTTGATGTTTCCCTCTTTTGCTTAGAGGTCGTCGTTATAAATCACTCTTTTAATTTGTCACTGTTCTGAATCTCGTTCTTTACATATGTCGCTCTTTTGATATGTTGCTGTTTTTTTTAGATGTCGCTGTTCCAAATGTCGCTATTTTGATATATCGCTTTAACAATATGTCGCCTTTTTGATGTTGCTATTTTAAATATCGTTCTTTTGAACCGGAGCCACCGAAAATATCTTGTATTTTGGAAAACGATCTTCAGTTCTCGTAGTAAGGCACTTCGCGTTCTTGGCCAATCGCGCTTTATCCAGCTGCGTTTTTGTTCTGTCGCGCTTTTGTCCCCTCGCGCTTTGTCGCTCGCGCTTTCGCTTCTAGCGCTTTTATCCAGTCGCGTTTTTGTGCAGTCGTGCGCTTTTGTCCCTCGCGCTTTTGTTCCTCGCGCTTCTATCCAGTCGCGTTTTTGTCCATCGCGCATTTGTCCTGTCGCGTTTTTGTTCCGTCGTGATTTTGTCCCTCGCGCTTTTTATATCGCACTTTTCTCCCTCGCGCAAATGACACAGATCCCATGCATAAACTGGCATTTTTTAATTGTTGATTGCAACCAATCAGATTACGATTACGTGATAATTTGTACTAGTGCAAGATTATCGGATTGGATAATTGCTTAACTAACGGGTGGCATTTGACATTTTTTCTGATTGGTGACATTTTATACTTACGAGGATATACTAAAAATTTAAATTTTTGATTCATGAAATTCTCTCATAAAATACAACTCGAGCAATGGAAATATATCGATAATTTTTGAGAAATTTGCTCTCATGCATTTTTAACTGGAAAAGGCACTCTCGTCCCTCGTGCTTTTTTTCAACTAAAAATGCATTCGGGAAAATTTGCCAAAAATTATCGATAATTTCCATTTTATTCCAATTTAATTTTATTTCTAATTTTATTTTATTTTCTGTATAAATGAGCACACGATATTTCGCTTTCTGATTTTTGAAATCTATAAGGCCTCCAATAGAGTTTTCCTAAGCTAAAGAAAAAAAAAACTGAAAAACTATTTTCAAAAAATTTAGAAATAAATATTTGTTCCAACAAATGTTGAGTTTCACTAATTAAAATATACTTACAGGGTGCATAAAAAAAATCAAGGGTGGGAGATCATTTATAACGGAACACCCTTTTACTCACCTAATTTTATACTGCCATACGTTTTTTGTGACGATGTCGGTCTAACTTAACGGCAACCTTGCGAAACACAAGTTTTTTTCAAACACGATTTTTTCATGGAGAAAAAGAGCGGCAAATTTTTGGGTTTTCATATTTAATTAGCGGCAAAAAGCGGCAAATTTCCACAGCTTTTCTCTATCACTCCATTTTTCTCTACCGACATTTTTAATGATACTGTTTTGCTCACTTGATGTCAACTTAGCGAAACACATCATATTTTTTTCAAACGCGATATTTTCCACTCACTCAATTTATCACTACCGACATTTTTAGTGATCTCGCTAACTTTACGTTAAATTAGCAAGACATTATTTTATTTTCGAACACGATTTTCTTATGAAAAGCAAGGTAGCGGCAAATTTTTAGTTTTCACATCTAATTAGCGGCAGAAAAACGGCAAATTTCCATTCACTCAACTTATCACTACCGACATTTTTAGTGATTGTCTCGCTAACTTGACGTCAAGTTAGCGAAACACATGATTTTTTTTGAAACTTGATTTTTTGTAAAAAAAAAGAAGCGACAAATTTTTGGTTTTCACAACTAATTAGCGGCAAAAAAACGGCAAATTTCCATTCATTCAATTTTTCACTACCGACATTTTTAGTGATATTGTCTCGCTAACTTGACGTCAAGTTAGCGAAACAAATGATTTTTTTTTTCAAACTTGATTATTTATGGAAAAAAAAAGAACCGGCAAATTTTTGGTTTACACAACTAATTAGCGGCAAAAAAACGGCAAATTTTCATCTACCTAATTTTCTACTGCTGACATATTTAGTGATGTTGTCTCGCTATCTTGACGTCAAGTTAGCAAAACACGTAATTAAGAAAAAACCAAAAGAGCGGCAAATTTTTTAATTCCACATTTAATTAGCGGCAAAAAAGCGGCAAATTCTTGGCATAACGGAAAATCGATTTTTCGAAGTTGTCTCGCTAAGTTGATAGACATACAGAATTGTCTTTATTAATTGTGTTAATATTGTCACCCACTACCAAAAGAAATGCCTGTATGCTCGTTTTCCTGGAAGTTAAATGCTGAAGGTGGTCTTCTAAGGTCTTCAAATGCTTCTCGGGAATCCCTAATCGTTAATTTGGTCACGCTTCCTAGTGTTGTCCTTGCGGAGTATCCGGGATGTTGGGGTTAAGTATGCATGAAGCACCCAAAACAAAGTAGCGCTAAGACTGTCTGAGAAGAAATAGAGTTATAAGGTATTGAAATAAAATACTCTTCCTCCGAATGACAATAAAAGCGGCTTATCAATGACGCGACAGATTCAAACGGTTTATTTTTATTGCCTAGGCAGTAAAAGTGCCACCTTCCAGGTAATAATTTTAATCAATTTGGTATCTAAAATTGACAATGACAATGACAATATTATACCTTTGTCAAAATAATTCAAATATTTGGATAATAATAATGAATGAAATAACTATAAAAAATATGACTATGACTATGCCTTGCCTGAAATTGGAACGAATTTAGGGAAAAAATTATAATATGTTCCACACGGCAGAAAATCAGATTTAATGCCTCGGCTGGTTTCCTAGCCTCGGCTATAAAACACCAGCCGCGGCATTTAATCTTGTGCTTTTCTGCCTAGTAAAACATATAACTATTTAACAAAAATATATAGTTGAAAGAACTTCGAACCACAACTTGATTTGAGAATTGGTTATAAGTACTTACTTTCAGAGATTTCAGTATTCCTACCTACATAATAGTCCTACCTACATAATAGATTATTATAGAGATATACAACTTACCTTTTAGAAAACCGACGACAGGTATACTTTCTATTTAACCACACTTTCTCGAACAACACAAGACCGAAAAAACCGACTAGACCGAAATATGTAGCGATGCATCCAGAAAATAAAAATGAAATTATTCTTATTTTTACATATTTTTCTATGCCGTTGTCCGACTTCAGCTACCTTTGCGCATGTGCTTAGGAAATGTGTACATTAATGCCATGAACTGTTTCATTGTATTTATGATTTATCTTGATTTAATGGATGCAGTTTTGTTTATATGAATATTTGCTTGTTTTAAATGAACCATACATTGTATCAATGAATTTCGTTCTTAAAAGGATAAGTTTCTAGTAAGGCTATGAACCATATTCATATTAGGTAATGTAGTGAAATTATTTAAATAGTGTATGCACGTGATCAATGACATCGAAATTATTGCCAATTGCAGTTTGTAAGAAATTAAATTTCGTTTCAAGCTGAGAGCTCATTCTCCTTTTTATTTAGCCTTAGTTAAAAAAAGACAGAACACTGTTGGCATTTATTCGAATCGGCCGATAAAATGACATTTAGGTTGGCACTCATGGGTTATGTTGCCAGATATTGCTGCAAATCTGCGGTTACTGATTTTAATAATTTGAAATTATTTCTATTTGTGTATCTATAAAATGCCAAAGTCATTGAATAGTCAGAGTCAGAAAATCGTTGCGTCTCTAATTAGTTTCTTTGAACAGGAACGAGATAATGGGGGGTCCGTTTTTGCCATTAAATAGCGTTAGAGAGGTGAAGTATATTGATACTATCAAATATAAATCTTCTGGTGCTTTAATTGGGGAAATTTTCCCAGTGTATTGCAGCTGCACTGAATATTGGTATAACCACTGTGAGTAAAATCCAATGTAAAATCTCTCAAAAAGTTAGGGATAATTTAGCGTTAAATTCACCGAAGAAAAAACGTCAACATAAGAAGCGGGTTACGAATCAAGATCACCTTGATGTTAGCTCTATTCGCAATCAAATTTACGACGAAAAGTGAGTAGTTTTTTTAGATTGTGTTCATAATACACTATCTATGCATATAAAAATCGATGTTTGTTTGCTTTAGTGATAGCAAATTTTACTAGACATGGTATGTCAAAGTAAAACGAAAGTTAATAGCGGCAACATTGCGACGTGCTTATGTCATTAATTTTGATCACGTGCATACACTGTTTAATTAATTTCACTATATTCATTTATTTTATGAATATTCCGTGGACGCTCCATCAAAGAAATTTTCCTTAATATCAAGTTTCAATTTTATGATATCAATGAACTTAGTCCATGTAACCGATGCATTATTCAACATAGATTCATGTAGATTACTATTGATAACTTACTGAAGCTTTATTCTTTATTTTAATGATAGCTGTTCATGAAATCATAATACGCACAGTTTTCTGTACTTAGGATTAATGAAAATTTCACTGAACCAATGAAAATGTAGTTGATGGAAGCAGTTTATTGATATTATGATGAAGATTTTTTTGAGTGCACACAAAATCTAAAACTTCCATCTTTCTTCCTGTCGTTTGGTCTCTTGAAGTTCCAACATTTTGCGCAGAAGTTCTTCAATTTTTTTTTCTTCCATTTTTGCTTGTTGTCTCGTAATTGGCATATACAGAATGTTCTGGAGTTTCCCTCAAACTCTCTTCAGATATCTTTCTTGTTCTTTGATTAAAGTTCCAAACGCGTCGCTCAAGTCACAAATTGGATAACTTGCTTTATTCTCGAATAGAATGTTCTAGACTTTTCTTTAAATGTCTTTTCTTCTCTTTTCTTTTCTTTTCTTGTCAAGTGATATAGCAAACACGGCGGTGAAGTCACAAATTCGATATCTCCCTTTGTTTCCAAATAGAATGTTCTAGAATTGTCCCGGAATTGCTCGAAATTATTTTTCTGAATGACGATTGATATATCAAATACGTCGGCGAAGTCAAAAATTTCATTTAGTTTCAAAATAGAATTTTCTAGAATTTACTCGAAAATTCACACAGTCAAAATCGGGTATGCAGTCACTTCCGGGGTAATTTACACAACTTAAAAAACTAGGAAAATTATCGGGGGTAATAGCATAAAGCATAAGTGCATCAAAATTATCGATAATTTTGATGCACTATTGCTATTACCCCCGATAATTGTCCCA
This sequence comes from Ceutorhynchus assimilis, assembly GCA_917834065.1. NCBI lineage: Eukaryota > Metazoa > Arthropoda > Insecta > Coleoptera > Curculionidae > Ceutorhynchus > Ceutorhynchus assimilis. Next base: position 24,305,924 of record OU892277.1, on the reverse strand, counting down.
GTCCCAGTGTTCACTTAGTATCCACACCAGTGTCCACACTACCCTGCAATCGGAATTCATTTTGCAGTACCTACTCGAATTATATTTCACTTCTGACACCAATGTCACGGCTCGGGCTCTGGCGTGCCTGACAGAAATCTTGGGTCCTTTAATTCAAAAATCAAAGTCCAATTAACACAACAATAATTTATTCCACGTTACTTTACCACTCTGACACTAATTACATCACTTATTAACTCAATCAACTTAACTCTTACAATATTCACTATATGAAACGTATAACAGCCAATCTTGAACTAAAACTACTAACTAATCCTGGCCTCTATATTCGTGATCCATTCCTGTAATATCCAGAAGAAAGCAATAGTCTCTTTTCCCGAATAACGCAGTACGTTCTAGAATTCAGGTATTAGATTTTGTGCGCCCTGGCGGAAGCGCCATATACCGTAACAGTATTGATCGATGCCGCTGCTGAATGGTCCGAATGCCGAGCACGTGGTTCATTGTCGTACGACCAGCAGCAAAGATAATCCTACTCCGGAGTAGGATTATCTTTGCCAGCAGGTATACCTAGTTATTTAGTTTATTTTCGGTCTTTGTCTGAAAAGATACCCGTTGCTGGTTTTTAGTCACGGTAGACACGAGAGAAAAAGAAGATAGAGACAGATTTGACCCGCTTCGTGCAGCTTGCCGTGTCGTTACCGTACTTTTTTCTCTTGACGCTGGCTCTGTCTCTTTTTTCAAATTCCAAAGCTCCATTATCATTTTCATAGTTTTAGAAGATAACATCCATGAATTCCTTTTTGCAGAATCCCATCATTATGTCTTACCTACTTCTCCTATTCATGTATGTAAACTTCTGTTATGCTTATACCTAATCCAAGAACCGCGTTGTAATAAACTTTTCTTATTATTTCAATATTATTCAAATCTGATAAAAATTACCTAACCTAATTATAATTTAATTTAACTTTCTCAAATTACTGACGACAGGATAAATATTAACATTAAAAATATTGTCACGGATTCCGGGGTTCACCAAAACCCACTTCACAAACACTGTGTGCATTATTAGAAAACTTTTATTGAAAAAAAATCACTTATCACTTATCGAAACCTACACAACAAATCTCGAATTTAAACTGAACTACGGGCCCTCGAGGCAATTTCGTAGCAATACAAAGCTCTCTAAACTAACTTTAGGTTACCATAGCGCAAAGGAGGACCAGAAACCCAAAAATCGACCCATCTCGCTAGATATATCTATATACAAATATTCAAAATCAATTTAGCAAGCAATATTTCCCTGCCGCATCTGCCTGAGAACTCTTGGAAGCTGGGGCTCTTATCTTGTAAACTTGCAGTTTGATGTTTCTTTAACGGGAAATTTGGAGGTTGCAAAACTCGAGGCTCCGGAAAAATAGTTAATAGCTTAAATAAAGTTATTCACTAGTAAGTTGAATTGAAACAAGTTCGTTATTGACGAGAATTTGAAAAAAATGTCCATACAAATGAAAGTGCAGTAATGCCATTTTAGGAACATAAATAAGGCGGACAAGTTTTAGTATAGTTTGTCGCGTGCGTATAACAAGCAAATTGCTGCTGCCATTTTTAGATTACATGCTAGAATTTAGCTTTGCATTTCCTTAATAAAGGTTAGTCATTTTAACGTGCCGTAATTTATTCTTTTGAGAAATCAGCTTTATTAATTATTATTATCATTAATATAAACTTGGAAAAGTTATAAAAACCAAAATGGACTACAAAGATAGTGAGGCAGAAGAACAAGCCTGTTTAGGAAGAGAAAGATCCACAGTAGACCACTTATTGAGTTTGGCCCAGGTAATGGAAGAAAAAACTAGCGTATGACTAAGAAGTTCATTTACTATTTATGGATCTAATGAAAGCATATGACAATATCCCCCTGAAAAGCTTTAGGAAATACTAGAAAAGACCAATATTAATTAATTAAGGCAGTTTAAACGCTTAATAGTGACGCAAAACCCCAGATTAAATAGGGTTGCCTAATCAGTAACGGCTTTGCAGCAACTAAAGGAATTAAACAGAGATGCTGCATAACACCAACACTTCTCAAAATATACTTGGAAAAGGAAATGCTGACACATGGGTATATTGAATGAATACAAACTATATGCTCAGAGCTTTGCGGATGACCAAGTAATAATTGCACAGGATTATGATGATATACAGTGTGTATCAGCCAATTGGAATAAATTCGATAATAATTAAATGGGGGCCATTTCGGAAAAACGCTCGGACACGTCGATATTGTTAAGATTTTTTCATATCAATTTTTGTTCCAAGAACAGCTGTACCTTTATCGACTTTTTTTTTTGAAAGGTACCCCTGTATCTTATGACATTTCTGGATTCTGCGGAAAATTCGAGACATATTTCACGTAGAATGTCATATACTTATCTTCATCTATTTCGGAAATATTGACAGTTGAAAATTGACTTTTTGCATCTTTGACAGACTGTAAAACGTAAACGGCTAATTTTACAGCGGAACCGATTTTACATTCTCGTCTGCAGCTTTTCATAGGTATCATTTAATACCAACTTTGAATTTAATCCATGTCAAATGTTACCTATGAAAAGCTAGACGAGAATGTAAAATCGGTTTCGCTGTAAAATTAGCCGTTTACGTTTTACAGCCAGTCAAAGTTGCAAAAAAGTCAATTTTCAACTGTCAATATTTCCGAAACAGTCGAACATAGGTACATGACATTTTACATGAAATATGTATAAAATTTTTCGCAGAATCCCGAATTGTCATAATATACCATTTAAAAAAATAAAGTTGATAACCGCTGTTCTTGGGACACCCTGTATAAAAAAATTGGAGTGAAAGAATCTCCAGCAAAAAAACAAAATTGACGTGTCCGAGCGTTTTTTTCGAAAACTTCCCTATTTATTTATTATCGAATTTATTCCATTTGGTTGATTCACACTGTATAATATGTGATTTGAATTTAACCGGAGAATAAATTTAACCGAAATTTTTGATCATGGATTAAATTCAAAGTTGGTGTCAAATGATAGTTTATAAAAGAGCTAAAGACCCTAAGATAAGAATATAAGATCGGTTTTCCTGTTAAATTAACCGTTTGGGTTTTATAACCTGTCAAATGTGCAAAAAGCTCAATTTTCAACTGTCAATATTTCGAAAACAGTTGAACTTAGGCGTAGGGTATATCACATAAAATCTGCTCAGAATTTTACGTAGAATCCAAATATGCAATCACATACAGGATGTCTCATTTAAAATAAGCGAGTTGACGTCTATTTCCGTTCCGGTATAACTGGAAGTGCCACCATCTTAAAAATATTTTAGGCGGTTTACCCCCATTGACATTGGTATACTGTCAAATTTTCAAAAATTTTCTGCATACAGTTTTCCATATTGTATAGATCGATTTGGTTCCCGGTGGGACGCCCTATATCGCGATTTCCATTATAACAATAATTGAAGTTTCGACTTCTTAAAGTAGGTAATTGAGAGATATTTTAGCTTAATCGCATGGTTAATTTGAAAGTCATGCCATTTATTTTACACCCGTGTAATAAAACTGGTTGGGCCATGAAGGACAAAAAAAAAACACCAGCAGCAATGGGCGTAAAACAGTTTTTGATAATTGTAGGTGGTGCGTGGTAGTATTTGAAGATCCACGACTACCTTGACAAGATGACAGATGTGTAATGTTTAACCAGCCCACGGGCAAATTTTTTGAAATTAACTAAATGTGAACAAATCTCCGTTTTTTTTTCTTTTTGTATCGGGTCCATTCAAAGAATGCACCCAAAACGGAAGTACGAATAGGTACTTTAGTTATATTAAGATTGTATTAAGACGTATTGCGCAAATCTGACTGTGTCAGAGCAATACAGATACAAACTCATGTATCTGTGAGCTAGCTAGCAGTATGTTGGAGCTTTGTTTAAACATTTGTGTTTTTCCAATGATATTTTCCAACAGCTTTCTGTACTTCAGTTTGATTTGATACATTTAGTACTATTCACTATTAGGTGAGAAATATGTCTATGTAGGATTATTTATATTATTATGAGTAACCAATTAACCGGATTATTACGTCACCTGCTTTTGGTTCTTTAATAGAGTCCAATTTAGGTAATAAAAAGTTCCAACCTAACCGTTGTTGCTGCCGTTAATTACTTCACAACAATATAAATTACCTCATCCTATTACAGAATTCCGAATTAATGTAAAAACCCTGAAGAATGCTCTGCGTTCATTAATGTTTTCCGGCGAAACCTGATTGAAGAATCAACTTTTTGTTTTTTATACGATATGGTACCAGTTATATAATATATAGGTTTTACAATTTGTAGGTCCGAAATGAAACCATCAAAATTTTGTGGGGTATATTCAAAATAATAATCCAGCGTGAATCTTCTTGTGCTGAGCTCAAAGTTTGACAATTGAGCGATATCAAATTTTCAATATTGTCCGTCCATGGTGTGTTCGTAGAAGTACCGTTCATAATTTTGTTGTTTCTAAATGTTATCAAGGTTGTGAAATGTCATTTTATTTTGACCAATTATCGGGCATAAATTAATTACGATATTTTGGAAAGTCTTATTCAACATTTGCAATGCTTTAAATCCATATTTATTTTAATTTTATATTGGTAGGTATGTGATTCTGCTATAGAATAATATATGATATTATTTAAAAACAATCCAAATATAAAATTCTTAAGCATCGAGCCAAACCGAAGACATTTCATAATTAATTAATATGAACTATTATTGTGTAGGAATATATTGATTCGTTGTTAGTTTATATTCGCCTTGGCTTGGATTAATGACTTTTCTTATTATGACGGATTCCATATTTGATGTTGGTAATGATACTTAATAGATAAAACATACCTACCATGTTATTAATTATCATAGAAAAGTTTTAGACATGATATTTGTGTAGAGGTTCAACTTGTGATGATTTCGATAATATATCTTATTAATGATGGTATCTGGTTTAAGAAAAAATTTTGTAGGGATTTATATTTCACAGCAACCTATTCAATAACATTGAATTATTCAGTCATAGTTATAGTCTAAGCAGCGAATCCGATGAAATGTAAAACCTATAAATTTCTGATTGTGCCATATTGTACTACATAATATATTAAACAAAAAGAAAATGAGTACCTGGGTATGCACAAAACTAGGATTATTCAAGATTATCTTCGAACTCTCCGAGCCTTCAGGAATTCCGCATAACAATACCTACAATAAATGACTTTGCATCTTTTATCGCTTCGTCAAGAGAATCATTTATAATAATTTAAATCCCCCGATGTGACAACTTAACTTCTGACCAAGAATAGCCATAAAAAGTTATTCAGTCAGAATTAAGTGATTACCAACGGTTTTGAATGACAGAAAACGCATACTTGAGATTCAGATGCTGTATTTTTATTTCGATGGGAGAAAGAAAACCACTTTTTTTTCCAAATCTTTTGTAAATACAGTCGGATTCGAGACACCAACCGAGGAGGAAGCAGACTTGAAAATGGTAAATGCGATTTTGGCGAAACGTCGTTAAAAACTGAGTGTTTCTCAGCGCTCGGCGGAAAACCAACAGATGTGCACATAACAACAACCAAATATAGAGCATCATCCATAAAAAATTAAACACGTAATATATGTCAAAAATGCTAAGATTTGGGCAGAGGACATTATACACGAAATCTCTCTAGAATCTTGAGCAGGAACCAAAAATGGAATAATTTATATGGTGCAATTTGACGTCTACTTCCCGTATAACCAGAAGTGCCACCTTTTTGAAAATATTTTAGTCGGGTTGCCCCCATTGACATTAGTATACTGTCAAATTTTCAAAAATTTTCAGTATACATTTTTTCATACATCGATTTGGTTCCTGGGCGGGACGGGACACCTTGTTTATGAACATTTTCGACACGCTAGAAGCAACTGCTCCGAGGGCAAATACCCCTACCGGCATTGAATTACACTAACTGGTTTCAATTTCCGTTGGCGGTGTAAGTCGTAAAAACTTTTTTCCAGGTATTGGTTTTGGTGCATTTTTTTTCCATACGAGACCAAACATGATTTATTACCTCGAACATAAAATCTTGAAGACGTGAGGCAGACGGCAATTTCGCGAATTGTGTTTTGCATTTAGGCACGTACTCTTTTAACTCTATATATACTGGCACAATAAATCCCTTGTTTTGTTTTAATGACCAGTCTTGTTCAGGTCAAAACTGATTTACGACTTGTTGGCTTAAATAAGGGCTCGACTTTCATGGCCTTTTTTAATTAGTTTAAGACCAACCCGTATTATTAAATCAGCTGCTCAAATGTCTACTGCCGATTATGCGAAACACAAAAGTCTAGACTTGTATATTTATTGATACATAGAACAAAATCCGACATATGAAAAGAGTAGGTATCTAAGTTTTGTTGGATTGAATAGAAGATACTAACTAAAAATCAGCGTTAGAGTAATAAACTGCTGGACAAATGAAGACAAGCGATATTTTAGTTTAACTTCAAATTCCAATATAAAACGAACTAAAGAAGATATCAATGAGTGTTTAGCGTAATTTGAATGTTAATTTTCGCAAACCGCCCATTGATATATTTTTTGGTTCGCTTAATATTGGAATTTGAAGTTAACCTAAAAATTCGCTTGTTTCGCTTCATTTGTCCAGCACTTTAGATGTGTTCAACGTCAACCTTTCAATTATACAAGACATCCAATCCCAAAGCGCACCCGTCTCTTTGGCACTTTCGGTCACATGTTAGTCTAGGCCCATAAATTCCCTTTGTATCAGCCCGTATTCTCAAGTGACATGGTGCAACAAAGGAACAAGCTAACCTGATTTTTTTTCTTAAACCGAAAGCAAACATAAAAGACAATATTTTGAAGCTCAACAATGAACGGCTAAGGTGATGACACGTCGAACCCCCTTTTTTCCAATTGAACAGGTGTTCAATTAACTAACTAACTGGAATTCCCCGAGTAATGTTAGACATATTCCTTGTACGAATAAAATTTTGTGCAATGCTGGATTAAATTTCCAAACTTGTTGCAGTTTGCAGTCGTAGTCGCTACGTTTAATTAAAAATAAGGTGTTCTTTCATAACCTTCAATAACTCACAATTTGGATAAACGATTCAAATGGAGTGGATTGGATTTGAATGGAAGTTTCAGAATTTAATTTATTTGAAAAGTATACAAGAGTTTATCAGTGACATGACTCTCTCACGAGAGGAACAATATGGAACTCAATTCAAACTAAAATCACGGACTTCTCAACAAACATGTGAACATTATTTACTTATAATTACTAAATGTGCAGTTTTAATTAACAGCAGTTTCTCCATCTTTTTTCAACAATGATTGGTTGACCCGAAGAAATGGAGAAGTAGAAGGTGTAGACCATACATACATTGGTTCTGCGAGGTTTAAGATGATGATAAGTATTTAGCTGTAGATATGGTTCTATCAAAGTCGCATTCGTATGTCCTCTCAACTTGATCAACACTTGTTTTCCAATACCTGGCTTAGCTAGAGCAGAAACAGTGGTCGATCGATTACGATTGGAAATTATTTTCTGTTTTTTGGTGTTAATTTTATTTCTCTCCGCTAAAGTTTCAGACCGCTTAGACATCACTCTTAATGGACAATTTTTGGACGTCCCTTTTGCCAATTTGAATTAACCGTGAGAGGTAATCTGTCTATTGTAATATGCGATGCTCATTTTCTCCTCCATTTTAGAAATAATATAAGAGGGCGAATATTTTTAGTCCTCTTAATTTATGCACCTTGAGCGGAGTTGGAAAATCTCCGGTTATACTCAATTCGAGTAGAGTTGAAGTAACATTTTGGTTGTTCATCCGCATTGTCTTTATTGTAGCTCTGCGGATTATTTTCAGTATTTGCATTATACCAGTATAGTGAAATATTCTCAGTACCCTGAGAGGTTTTCCATGCCTATCAAAAAAAACTCCATCGAATTTGCGAATAGAGTAATGATGCCGATGAACTTTCACTAATTTTGATAAGCTCGCCAAATTGGCGGTTCAAAAACCATTTGTTACAAGGGTTTTCCAGCGAGGACACTGATATTTTTGAAAAGCCTGTTTAAACTCTTACGGAAACGCATATTGGCTTAATTGGGACAATTTTCAATACACGTCAATGACCGATTCTTCTTAGAAATTCTAGTGGACTAAGTGGACATGGTATAAACGAAAGGTAATCTATAAGTACCAAAGGCGAGAATATGGGTTATTCTGTTATATTAGGCCCTAGGTTGCTCAATTTCCTCAACTTAAGAAAAACTTAAATTCGACAATGTCGCACTATGGGTGATTTACAACGCTGATCCTTTCCTTAAAGCTGTTTGCCCTGAATAGCTTCTTCTGGTCGCATTCAATTCGGTGTTTTCTTGCATCTGAATGGGGGCAGCTTTTTTAGTTGCACGATCTTTGGTTTGGCTTTCAGCAAAAGTTACATCCCGTACACCGAGTCGTTGATTTTCTGGATGATCCTATTTGGTCCCTTCCCCGGTCTTTTTTATTCCGAGCTCTGTCCTCTCCTCTGCTGTGGCTGATATAACTAGACGGCTTCGCCTTTGTTGCAGGTGTTTAGTGTCGTTTTTTACATTTCATTTTTATGCTGTCATTGTTCATTCGTAGTCATTCTTGACGAAATCATGAATCACTTCTCCTGTCCTGAAGATCAGCCACAAAAACTAAGAATAGAGCTTCGTCCGGCTGGTGGTCTGCCGAAAATAAGATCTACAAGAAGTTTCCTTTCTCTTCCTTCCAACAGCATTGATAGCGTTTAGCCGGTGGATTGATGCTGAGAGCTTCTATAAGCCAGTAAAAGAGGCCCTAGTTCTCGCTGGTGGTCATCCATAAACATCGATATACAGGGTGTCCCACTAAGGTCGGCCAGCTACGAAATTATGGAGACCATAGACCTCACGTAACTTGAAAACGAATGCAGATATTGAATTGCGGTTTGCGCCAAAATGTAGATATTTTTTTGCTCTTTAAGCACAGCAATACAAAAATAATATTATGTAATTTGGATTTTTCATGAAAATTAGGAAAAACTGGATCTTGAATAAACAGCGCCCTCTAGCAGACGCGGTGGGAACTATCGACCTCGAACGAAGTGGTGTTCTTAATAACAATGAAATTCTCTTCCAAATAAACCCAAATTGAACGAGTTTGAATGAGGGGTATGGAAGATACAGCAATTTCTCAAAAAAAATTTCACCAGCTTGCCCCACCCTTATCACTGAAGATACGAAAAAAAGCCTAATAACCAAACTGGCGCAAAAATTAATGAACTTTTGATTTCTGTTGTTAAAACAGTATCTTAATATAGCGATTTCTTGAGAAAAGTTGAATTTTTAGCTATATCATCGTAATTGCGCCCCCTAGCGGTCATCCTAGAAACTTGAAAATAATTTCCATCAATTTCTCTTGGCCGATTTAGTGAAAAAAAAAAAAAATACCCGAAGCTGTAAGGTCTATGGTTTCCATAATATCGTACCTGGCCGACCTTAGTGGGACACCTGGTATAGGCATTTGCTTGGTTCGCGATGGTGCCTCTCGAATATTCTGTCAGACTAGGGACGGACTGATTAGTTGAGGACATTAGCTTAAATACTAAATATTGCCAAACTTCTTGTACCAAACGCAAGCGAAATTTATACATTTATTTTTGTGTTTTTTTTTTTCCCGTGTTTTGTTCAACTTCCTGTTCTAGAACAACAAGATTGTTACACATAGCTTGAATTAACATAAATTTATGTGATGGTAAATAGCGCATCCATCAATCAAAATGAAATATAAAAACGGTCAGGCCGGTCATGGGAACCGACAACTTGATAGATACATGGGTCCTAGGTATACTATTTCGGATAATTGAAGCGTGCTTCTGGTGGAATAAATTTGACTTGAATTGGGCAGAACGAACTTCTCTTCTTCTAGCGTGGATTATTTATGACAAGAGGAAATATAAGTAAAATGTAATTTTTTATAAAAAATTAGGTACCTCCTCCTACATCGGAAACGTTTTGGAAAATTTTCGGTCTTCCTCGTCCAAAATCCGAAATAAAAAAAAAAACGTAGGTAATTTCACGGATTAATTGGTAACAAAGTTTAAAAGTTTTTGGCATGCTTTGTGCCGCTCTGTTCCAAAGAATTTTTCGTAGAAACCAGATTAAATTGAAAATGTAAAGAGAAACTGACAAGTCACATCCTCGCATTAACCACCCATGCAGAAAGAAATATTCGAGTAATAAAAGACGGAAGTAATTGTCGGCTATCGGCTATCGAAATGTGTTCTATAATGGAATCCTCTATGTAAATTTCCTCCCTGGTATTGCATGTATTTTTATTTTTTGGCTTAGTTTGGGTTAGTAATTTTCCAATTTCATAGTTGCTTATGTTAGAAAGCAATAATTATAATAATCGATCAGAGGAAATAATTTAAAGCTCTATTGTACCAGCAATGTACATATATGTATATATGTATATATATATATATATATATATATATATATATATATATATATATATATATATATATATATATATATATATATATATATATATATATATATATATATATATATATATATATATATATATATATATATATATATATATATATATATATATATATATATATATATATATATATATATATATATATATATATATATATATATATATATATATATATATATATATATATATATATATATATATATATATATATATATATATATATATATATATATATATATATATATATATATATATATATATATATATATATATATATATATATATAGAGAATTTTAAATAAAGTCGATAAAGTTATTCAGTGAAATAATTTTATTTTTACTTTCTTTTTCTTTATTATTTCTTAGGTTCACTTCTACTTTTTTTTTGTGCTATTTTTGGGTATGCAAATTTCTTCCCTCTCGTAAACTTCTTCCACTAGAATCTATACTTTCATATTTGTTTTATTTTTTTTTTCAAGATAAAAATATACATACTAAGGTCTCAATGCTACATCCACTCCCCAGGGTCACCTTACCCTCAGTGGTGACCGTCCTGAACAAATTAAATTGGGTCTGCAGCTCCTGTGTATCATAATGTGAACACACAATTACTTAAATTCCGTGTTTCTTTCTTAAACACTCAAAGTCAGTTACTAGGAGCAAGGTCTATGATTAGATTGTAATTTGATATTGCATTTGTTTGTCTGTGTTAGTCTATGGATTATGTGCGTGAACTAGGCTTTAGAGCGAAATTATGGACCAACTGGTAACGTCTCTGGCAAATTTACCCTGCTGGTAAAGCTAGAAATTGATTGCAATTCTCAGCTTTATCAGCAGGATAAATTTGTCAATAACGTTACCAGTCGGTCCATAATTTGGCCTTTAGGAATTGTAGGGTCGATGAAAAGGTAATTTTAAGGTATGGGTGGCGGGCAGAAACAGAACGATGTTTTTGGCAGGCTCGACGGGGCTTCTCCGAGTCCCTCACAAGAAACTGAAGATTCAATTTGTTTAGTTATCGCGGGTTTTATAGGTGTAATGTGAACCAAATTCAAACGAAATTATTTCTAAATGATGATTTTTCTATAAATATTAAATTTTTCACGAACGTCAAAATAAATTTCAGATTATTCATCCCGCAGAGCAATTAAAAGAAGGCAAACGCCAAACAAGGAGAAAGAGTTCAGCCGCGATCTTGGTGGAATTATAAGAAATTTTGCTTCGATCTGCCGGCATATAACATAAATTATAAAATCACAACGGGGGCACCAATTAGTTGATTATAGCGTGGCTGGGAAGGACATTTATGTTGGGTGCGGTTCAGAAGTATCACTTTTGCATAGTTCTGCAATACATCCGGTTTTCGGCTGTGAAAAATCATTGACTGCCGTGTATAACCTGATGCTTGTGCTTCCCTTAGCATTAAGGAGGTGATTAAAATAAATCAGATCAATAATGGATAGCGTGCTCACATACGCTTTATAAAATTATGATGCAATTATCAATAGCAAAATATCTATAACATTTCAAAATATGGATATAATATATTACTGTTGGACTAGAAAGTTGAAACTTGTGAAGTGCTGGTATTCCTCACCTGGGTAAAGAACTATATTCGGAAAGTTTGCCTGGAATGAACATAAATTATTACTAAAATTTAATTTTTCCATCGTTGGTTAATTACCTGATGAATGGCATCAGGATATTTCTGAGTTTCAAAACAAAAAGCTCCATGTTTTTTGTAAGTAGCACCTTTGCCTTGGCTTCTATCATTTTCCGGCAAAAAGTTTCCGGAATAAAACTGGACTCCTGGTTGATTGCTGTAGACCTCCATTACTCTACCACTAGGTTTGTGGTGAGCTTTCGCAACAAAAACAATACCCTCTGATGATGGTTTAGTAACGCAGTAGTTGTGATCATATCCAAGACCAGGGAACTTAGGGATTACATCTCCAAGTAGTTTTGGTACTCTTAGGTCGAATATCGTTCCAGATACCGTGGGAAGGGACCCTGTATAACAAAGAAAAAATGTTAATGTAGTTTAAGAGCAGAAATATTCACATATTTTGGTAGTTTCATCCCTTGGACAGCATGACTTAAGGGCCGGTTTATTCACCTTCTGATAAACTGTCAGGTATGAAATCTGGCGGATAGAAACGCAATCTGTTTTCCCATCCGCCGACCAATAGAAATATAGAACAGTACATTTATCTTACAGATAGTTACCAGCAAGTTAATCTGAATATGAATACACGGGCCTTAGACTAGCGGATGGTAATAGACGTTGTTCACTGCATCTTTGTGTTAAGTTTCCTTTGTATATACACGGTTATTTGTGGTTACTGAACTTTGATTTGCGAAAAAAGCATGTAATAGCGTATTTTTTTCAGTGTCTGTCTGTGTTAAGAGGTGATGATTGCAGACGTAGTGTTTTGATCAGAATCGATAGAGCAACAAAGTTTTCATTTTAAATTTATCGGCGTAACTAAGTTCTTATGATATTGATATTGCGGCAGAGTGCCCCGTAGCGATGGCAGTAAGAGCATTATTATTGAACTTCGAGAGGGTTTTCAGAACTTTGAAACTTAATTTCCAACTCCGGGTAAGCGGTGAGCCAAGTAACGATTAGGTAACTAATACAACGTTCGCGGTCTCTGAAATTTCTGTGCAAAGTAAAACTTAGTTAAAACTTAAACATTATGAACAAATGGGGCTTGGGTTTTGTATAAAATTTGAATTCATTGTTAATAGAGATTATAACAGATAAAAGTACCTGTTGGAATAGAAGTGTCATCTACTTCGGTATATTTATCAGCGTTAATTGTGATTTCATGTTGAAACAATCCTTCCGATCCAGAACCATGTCCTCCCAAGTTGAAATATGAGTGATTCGTCAGGTTAACTGGACTAGCTTTCGAAACTACTGCTTTGTAATTAATTTGAAACTCATTATCGGCTGTAAGTTGAAAAGTAATTGTTGCTAAAAGATCCCCTGGGTAACCTTCTTCCATGTCAGCTGAATGATACGTCAAAATAAGTTTGGTTCCTTTAACACAATAATTCCACAAGACCTTGTCAAATCCTTGAATTCCTCCGTGAAGATGATTTGGACCATTGTTGACTGCAAGTTTATAGTTTACACCTTCGACATTCTACAAAAGCATAATTTGTTGAAAATCAATAAATTTCGAATAATTTCCATTTTTACCATTTCACCTTTGGCTGTTCTATTAGCCACCCTTCCAATTGTAGCACCATAGTATCTATTTTTAGGTCCCAAATATTCCTCAATGGTATCGAATCCGGTCACGATATCTTCAACATTTCCATCCTTATCAGGGATTCTGATGGAAGTTATTGTTGCTCCCCAGTTGATAACCTGAAGACAATTAAAATAAATAATACTTTTTGTAATCTAAAGATCATGAAATTTATTTGAATAACACTTAGGTACTTTGACTCTAATATTGGGATAACTTCTTCTTCAAGTAAACTGCTCTACATTTCTTAGTATACCTAATTTATCGACATAATTGCTCAAATCGTTTTGCGCTAATCAAACATTCAGTCTAACGTCATCATTTTATCAAATTCATTTCAGGAACTAGGAAACATTTAGAGCCTTGTTAATTAGCCGATGTTTCCGAAGTAACTAAGATAATATTGGCTCATTGATTGAAAATCTATTAATTAGATACGGTTTAATTATTGTTTGTTTTAATCTTATCCTTATTACTATCGGTAGCTTATATAACAGCTACTTATGTGTGGTTGTTTATCTCTAAGAGAAAAGTCGCGTTTAATCACAATCGCTCCGATGAAATTGAATGTTTTCGCCGTTGGGCAAAACTCACACAAACATTATAATGCTGGGTCTAGTTGATAGATATTTCTCAGTTTTCGATCAACGGACATTTAGCAGTCACAAAATTTGAACTGAACCGCGAACTGCAATATATAATTTTGTGCATTTTTTTGAAATGTTCAACGTTCATTCGAAATAATAGATAATGAAGGTACTTGAAAAAGTATAGCATAGGTACTTGAGAAATTTTCGAAAAACACTCGAATCGCTATTTTTCTCAGAGATTTTGTTGAACTGAAAAATATTTACACTTTTTGAATTCGTAAAAAAGTGCCCCACAAATCTATATTTATCCTCATCTTGCTTATACACATGAATGAACTTACACTTGTGTTGCACTACCAATTAAAAAACCTGCAGTCAGGTTTTGAATCCCTCTTCAACTACATTATGTTATCGTTATCAGTTTACCCTAGTACATTTATCATTTGCAGAAAAAATCCAATACAAACCTGAACTGTAGTCTTTTTCACGTTCCCCCAAGTGAATCTCTTAACATTTCTGGTTTGTCCAGATGCATCTTGATAAGATCCAAAGTCATCCTCAGATATCCAGACGGCAGCTTTGGCAGTTGGTACTCGAGCACAGGTGGTCAACAATTTCGACATACCTATTTTAGATGTTTCGTTCGGGTAATGCCAGCACTTATTCACAAAAACAATTTTTATGTTTCGGCGAGAGTATACGATTTATTCCGGCACCAAACGCGTTACTGCTCATAATAATAATTATTGTGTGCTGTTTCAAGTTGTTATCAACAGATAATTTTTTGATTCAATCGTCATTTAATGTTTCGTTGAAAGTGGATTGGACCAGTGGCGTGGAATTTTCGTAAATAAAACTAGTAGTCCAGCAATAAAATAGTATTTTTGATGGAAAATTTTTAGATTTTCTCTATTCCCTATGTTTTTCGGGGTGCTGAATCCGAATCTAAGGATTGCTAACAAAATTTCGTAACATTGCAAAAAAGGTACAAAAAAGGTAGTTTTGGCAGTCTTTTGCTTATAACTCGAATGAATTTTTTCAGAAAAAAGCACTTCAATTCCAAATGAAAGTACATAAAATTTACCCTCCTCAGACGAACTGTTCGGGAACAAAAATCCACTTTTTATCTGCAAAACTCTAATTTATTATTTTCATCACTTTTTTATTAAATTTTCATAGCTCCCTGATGGCGGAAGGTCCTGGCAGAGGATCGGGTTTTTCTTGCATTTACAAGATATGCGTTCGGTGCTGGTTTGGAACGTGCACAAGATCACCTTTTCTTTTTCTACCCCCATTCGTTCTGGTCTCTTTGTTGTTCATTGAATATAGTTGAATGTCGTTCGCACGTGAAAGTGAACTATCTGTAAATGTTCTCGTGCAGCAGCTTCAGTGGGAGGTAGTGCGGCAATGATGGGCTTGCTTTTCTAAGATGATGATATCTACATCTACATCTTCATCTACATATCTACATCGCAAATCGTTCAAAATAGTCTCCCGGCCTTTCCCGTACAAAGCTATGAGAAACGATAGAAACATGTCGCCTGCTTGAGTAATTTCGTCCTAGTAAGTTCGAGGGTCTTTGAAAGCCTCAATAACTGGTACCAAGTCATTGTTTTTTGCAGGACAGAGCGGAAGTTTTGTCACAACCGACAACCGTCCACTCATCGCGTGAAGGAACAATGATCTGATAGGTGAGGATCATTGATGATGTGAGAACACCTCTCCTTTCCACGGTTTCATGAAGGATAATTTTTTTATAGCACATCTCTCTTCTTTTTACTTGACACAATAAACTTATTCAACCTTTTTTTCCGGCACCGTTGTTATTTTCTCTAAATCATTATCCAGTTTTTCATCACAAATTTAATAGACGATCGAGGGTATTTTTAACAGTACCCGTAAACTGCATTTTGTTTAGTAAATTAGAATGAAGAGGAATTTACTAAATGAGCTTTTAATACTCAATTTGATTATTGAAGTGAAAAAGGTGGGTTTTTGGGGAGAAATAAAATACGACAATTTACGACTAGCGCTTGAGCCCAAACGGTTCGTTCTACAAAAAAAATCTAGGGATGTAATTCATATAAAATTTTATGCTTTTTTCATTTTGAATTGAGGTATTTTTTCCGAAAAATTGATAGTTTTCCAGTTCTACGCAAACGAATGTTTCAACTAGTGATGTCGCGAGACGAGACTAAAATGACACTCTCGTCTCGTCTCGTCTCGCCCTAATCTCGTCTCGTCTCGAGGCCATTTAGTCTCGACTTCAAGACGAGACGAGACTAAAAGAAGCGAGACGAGACGCGATTCTCGACTAATCTCGTCTCGTCCTTCAAATAATCGTTTTAGTTTCTTTTTCAATAATGTTTCAAAGGAGCTACCTACAGGAAATCTTTTATTCGATAGTAATATAACGAAAGCAATGGAAATTATCGAAAATTTTTGGTAAATTTTCCCGAATGCAGTTTCAGTTGAAAAAGAGCACGAGTGCCTTTTTCAGTTGAAAATGCATGAGTGCAAATTTGTCAAAAATTATAAATATATTTCCATTGCTCGAGTTGTATTTTATGGGAGAATTCCATTTCCTTTTCCTTTTTCAGTTGAAAATGCATGAGTGCAAATTTGTCAAAAATTATAGATATATTTCCATTGCTCGAGTTGTATTTTATGGGAGAATTCCATGAATCAAAAATTTGAATGTTTAGTATACCCTCGTAAGTATAAAAATGTCACTGGTCACAAAAAATGTCAAATGCCACCCGTTAGTGTGCAATTATCCGATAATCCTGCACTAGTGTAAATTATCACGTAATCGCAATCTGATTGGTTGCAATCAACAATTAAAACATACCAGTTTATGGTTGGAATACCAGTTTTGACAGATGAATGAAATTCTCTTCAAGATTGACGAATTCATTAACTTTACTCAAGGTTATGAAAAATAAAGCACACCACATTTTTGTGTTTATTCCTGTTACATGAATTTTATTGAAAAAATGAAAAATTTCTAACAAAATAAAATATATTTAGTGATAGGTATACATATGGTATATGCAGTGTTGTTCCTGGAGAAATTTCAAATGAACTGAAACCGCAAGGATAATAAACACTACAGGATTGCCCATAAGGTCTGTGTAGTTCAAATCTCAAGCTCCCCACTACGCAAAAGTACCACTGATGACGTAGCAGCGTGTCGGGTGTTTGCACCACAGGCTATGATTCCGCTGATTGGCTTTATGAACTTGGTTTCAGTACATTAATTAGCATTCAAAAACAAACCTTTCGTTAAAATCTTTTCATCTCTACATATTATGTCATCAATCATAAATTTGAATTCTAAACTACGACCGCTGGCGCAAATAGTCGTCTGCACCGTTGATGACGTTGCAACGGTGCTACACCATATGATGTTGATGCGCAAATCGAGGCCGATGAGCAATCCTGTGTCCTGTAGTAGTGTTTATTATCCTTGCTGAAACGGGTCATGCGATTATACTGTTTTCAGAGCAAATTGTACTGTTTTCAGAGCCAATTGTACTATCTAGGAACAGTGTTGCCAGATGAAATAAAAAAAATTCGTGAGAATCGAGAAAAAAAAAAATCGTGAGACTTAAAACTGCTAAAATATTGTAAGAAAATAATGCACAACAATGTTGTTTTATAGATTTTTGATAAAGTATACGTGATTTTACATCCATAAGAAATAGAAATTTTATTATTAAATCTTGTATCCTTGTTTTTTCCGTATTTTAGTAGGTGTTTCTGAGAGCTGAACCTCGTTTTCATTATCCGCAGGATTACTCATATGCTCATCTTGAAAAGGCGTACGTTCGCCAATCTCGAGTCGGCAGCTGGTCTGCGACTGACGTCACCATCAGCAGCTAATAGTGGTATAGAATTTTTAATACCTATTTAGAAGTACCAGTCGTTCTAGTGACTAAACGTTTGTCGTTTCTTGAACACACAAATAAAATTAGGTTTTTTCACATGAATTTGACGTATTATCAATCGACAATCGTTTTTGTTGGTAATTTTTTGTTTCATCTGATTTGTGATTGATAAATAAGGATGAGGTTATTCTAGATGGGTATTAAAAATACTATAACGTCACCCGCAAACCTCGATGGATATTGCTTGCAATTCAGGCTGTGCTTGTGAGTTAGTTTTTTTGGGAATTTTAAATTTAGAAAAGGCGATTTCAACGTTTATTGGTTTTTTGGACTCGAATAATGCATTTTCTGCCAAGAGTTGAGGTCTGCAGCTGACGTCACAAATAGTGGGGTCTCGTGGACTTGGCAGACACTTTCAGCTCAATAAGCAGTTCTCCACAGCATATACAAAAACAAACAGCAGATTAACTCTCACGCGCATCTCTTACAGCCTATCTTTAAATGGCAGAACAATGAGATTTAACGCGCACCTCATCTGCGCACGCCGCCATTTTGGGATACAAAGCTCGAGTCAGAGTCAGCCTGCTGATTGTTTTTGTATATGCCGTGCTATAGGTGAAGTGTTCTTAAGCATACATGTACCAGGAGCGGCGTAACATTACTAAATATTATATAGTAGATTTTTATTCCCGATTACTTTATATTTGATTACTGATTTGTATTACTACAGAGAGAATTCGTAAGAATATTGCTACCTCATTCGTGAGATCGTGAAATTATGACCAAAATCGTGTAATCTTACGAATATTCGTGAGATCTGGCAACACTGTCTAGGAAGTTTGAAATAAAACATGCTGTTAGCCATAGCTGTATTCCTTCCACACAAGGAGGGGCTCCGGAACAGCTCCGTGGCGTTTCGCGGGTTTGTTGCACCCGAAGTGCTCAAGCCCCAATCCCTCCTTTCGGTCCTTTCCTCTCACACACCATCTCACGAGCGGTTCCTTTCAAAGTGGGGTAGGGTCGAGTAAGCTAATATTTCAAGCTCTCGAAAGAAATACAGCTATTGCGTTTCTTCTAGCTTTGGACCAGCTGGACATTGGATTTTATTTAATACGAAATACGAACCAAACCAGCAAGAAAAATCCATAGGTTATGTTGTACAATGCAAAAGATTTTTTCGCGAGACGAGATCAGACGGGACGAGACGAGACTCTCTACGACTTTCGTCTCGTTTCGAGTTAATCTCGAGGTCGAGACGAGACGAGACGAGATTGATGCTCAGGCGCGACGAGACGAGATCAACCGCTAATCTCGTCTCGTCTCGTCTCGCGGCATCAATAGTTTCAACTACCATTTTTTTTCACATTTTATTCAATGTTGCGTCTCGAAAATTTGTTAGCAAATCTCAGATTCGAATTCAGCACCCCAAAAAACTGTACTATAGAGGAAAAAGCAATGTTTCTGAATAATGCTGGAATTAGAACAGTTATCGATCTCGACATCCCCGTTATGACGTCAGTCCGGTAAATCACGTGCATGCGGAGCTGATAATAACCATGCTCTGATATTGATGTTATGTGATATGATATTGTCAACCCTACATGGGACCACGGGCTACAACCAAATTCAATACACTGAACCACGGGTTAAAACAAATAACTGCAACTGAGCAAGAAAACACAACCAGACTAATTAACCTAATTATAGTCAGAAAATATTGGATATAAAAGCCACGGGCCACACTACGTCAAATCAGTCGTGTCTCAGCGCTTTTCTGAATCAGTAGGTGTTTAGACACGTCTCAAAATTCGGAAGCTATCTGGCCGAATAGGGATTGCGCATCGTATCTCTGTTCGAGCAGATTTCAACTGACGACCCAGACTCTGTGAGTCGTGTCTCAGCGCTTTTCTGTATCAGTAGGCGTTTAGATACGCCTCAAAGTTGGGAGCTATCTGGCCGAATAGGGATTGCGTATCGTATCTCTGTTCGAGCAGATTTCAACTGACGACCCAGACTCTGCGCTTCGGTACAGGCTTCCTAGCTTCTATTGTCGGTGTTGGTTTGGTTTTCTTAGCGGCTACTGACCACAAATATCAAGCTTGGGTTTATACCCGACGGATTCGCTCAGGTGCCTTCAGACCCTTTTCAGCCCGAAGGGACGTGCTGGCTCAAGATGAGAACAATATGGTAATAATTGTGTGTTTTACTCTTAATGTAATCTCTGCCCTAGAACATTAAATATATTATATTTATCTAGCGTTATTCTGGTGTTCCCTTTCCCTTCCCGTCCTGATTTTCAAGGTGAATAGTCGAGCTACGTAGCGGAGCAAGAGAGGTTTCGTGACAATATCCCAAAAACGTAAACTATATACATATATATTTATGGAATTTTTAGTTTTTTGTATTGGGTAACATTAAAATTATTACAGCAAAATTGCCTCAGATTGATCGACCGAAACCGTCTGGTTGAACCGGAAGCTACAATTTCGTGGTCTTTAGTTTTTCTGAAATAGGTCAAATATCCTATAAGTTTGAACTGTATGTGACCAATCGGAAAATAAATGCGCCATCATCGAAATTTTTTTGAAATCACAAAGAAAACATAGGTAACCTTACTTAATGTTCAGGATACATGTTTTATCCGAACCTGCCTTTTCCTAACGTCAATCAAGATCCATCTATGCCATGAAAACAAAAAAGAGAACCAGAGAAAAGACAGGTCGCCAAGGAGTTGTTGAGAACTTGTCATTATTATTATTAATTATTTAGAATCCTGACATTTTGTTGCTCCCATTTTCAATTTGTGATAAAACCTAGTTTAAACGAAAATACAGTCCGCTATCAAATTGTAACACTTAACTTCTCCTAAATTAGGTATTTATAATTTTCCAAACATAGACAAAAATTTGGTTTTAGTTGAGCTTTGCTCGCCATAGAAGAGGTTTTTACGTTTGTGGAAATGGATCAAGAAACTGAACCGAGAATGAACATTAAAATGAAAGGAATGGCCACTGGAATTAGCAAAGTATTGTTTTGTCTTTAGTGAGAAATTTTTATTTTCTGAATGAATTTTTTAGTCTGAAAACGGATCTATTATTCAAAATAAATTAGTATCTATTGAAAACAAATGCATAATATCCACCAAAATCTTTTTGAGTTAATAAACATCGTATCTTCCAATGATCATTACCTAATTCGAAATCGCCCCCGGCAGGCTTATTCTCTAAAAACAGCAATTACATAGCAACCAGCAACCGGTCGCAAGTTGCTTTTTTTGAATAGAAAACTCGCGTTTGACAGCGACTTGACAGCGACTATTGCGCAATTATCTGCGGTCGCAAGTTACAGAATAAGGCTGCGGATGGAGCGTTAGAGCCGTAAACAATGTTGCCCGCTAATTGGTCTGATATTACCATGCAACCCTATTAAAGTTTAATGGCACTTGAAGTCCGCCTATGTTTTTTCAGTAGATAGCCCATTTGCACAAGAACTTGATTTCAAATAATGTTCCTTCCCCTTATTCGGATATCTTTATCTTTAACGTGTTTCCAACCATTGAAAAAATATATATTGTTTATTTCTTTATATGTTTTTGGCAGAGAAGTATAAATAATACCAAAGTCTGTACGTTTCTCAAAAACATGATATATTTGCCACTTGGATAAAGGATGGAATAAAATATTGTTATGTTTGAATTGTATTTTTATATATTTTCCATAGAATCTTCATTGCCATAAAGGTACGGGTTCATTTATTTAGTAATACGTTTGTTCACAATGTTTACATTATACTATGCGATCACGGAAAGTCGGTATTCCACTGTATGGTGATACAATTCTCCTGGATATAGAACTGCAGGCGGAAAATTTTTCTAAAAGTAAAATTTGTTAAAAAGGCAAAGATCCGGGTACTTCGGGTAGTCAGAAGCATTCACCAGTGAAGCATTGTATACACCCGGATACAATAATAGGTGGCAACATTGTCAGGCGACTATAGCTTTTCCTCTTCAGTCGCTTGTCATTTGGGATTAAAAAAACTTTGGAAGGTCTATAAAAGTTTCAGAAATACAATATATTAATTTGATTTGTGCATCAGTGAGTGGAAAATCAACGGAGATATCACAAAAAGTGGACATCCGAAGAAATGTTGAATATAATAGATAGTGAGACATGAATGTGCCTCTATGAAATATCTATTTCGAGAGTACAGGAGCGTAACAAAAAAAGAAGAAAAAGCACGTTCAGCAGTTTTTTTAGCCATCAGAGATAACACAATAACAAAAAATATATAAATAAATTATTTACTATCAATATAACGTCTTGTATTTTCCTTTTTAATAAGACTTATCAACCTTATAGACAGGATACGTTTGTGTTCATAATGAAATATACTGTCCGTGGAAAAAGATACAGTAAGCCGAAAATGTTGCCACCGATAAAATCCAAGTTTTAAACCATTGCACAAACTCCAACCAAAGTCGAAAACAAGCTTGGTCAATATTATCCAAGTTCGACGTGACAAATTGAACTTAAGGCTTAACATTAACTTAGGTGTTTCAATTACGTTTTTGCGAAAATTCGTTTGAGCCTTATTGAACCTGTTAGCTGGTTAGAATTTGCTTTAGAAAAAAATGTTTCAAATGCCCCGCCCACTAGGTAGGTATACATAATACATATTTACGTGATTAACTGCATCAGGATAATTTTGTGTTTCAAAACAAAAAGAGCCATGTTTGTAATATTTGGAACCCCCTTTGCCAGTCAAACGTTCCAATTTGTTTGAGTCCCCCTTGAAAAATGTGGGATTTTCTGGAATGTGGTTTCCAGTGTAAAATTGAACACCTGGTTGGTTACTGTATATCTCTAAACTTCTTCCTAGAAATACTTCAGCGGTTAGGTGCCCAAATAATAAGGATATAATGTTTTCTAATCATTTGTGAACTTTTTTGATTGCTTACCCGTTGGTGGATGAACTGCTCTAGCAATAAACCTATTTTCCTGAGAAGATCCTTTTGTAACGCAGAAATTATGGTCGTAACCCAGATATCCTGGAATTTTGTTTATCTTCTCCCCAAGAACTATAGGAACCCTTAAGTCAAAAGCAGTATTCGCTACTGACAATAGTTTTCCTTGAATTTTTTTTCCAAATTAAAATCGATTTGAATTATATGATAAGGTACCTACCAGATGGTATGGAATTGTTATCCACATCAGTTGTATAGTCAGCATTTATGGATATCAAATGTTTGTATACTTGTTCAGCTCCAGCATCATGTCCTCCTAAATTGAAGTACCTGAAAGTTCTTATGATACTAAGAAATTGTTGGCTCCTTTATTTATATTTACGAGTGATTAGTCAAATTAACAAAAGTCGGTTTACTAGAAGTCGACTTGAAATCAAAAACGAATCTGTTATCACTCGTAAGTTCATAAGTTACTGTAGTTATAACGTCGCCAGGAAACCCTTCTTCCAAATCCTTAGATAAATAGCTTAGACTCAGTTTATTACCATCGACGTAATGATTCCAATTAACCTAAAATTCAGTCGCTGAAATGTCGTGTTTGCAATAATTGGACTCTCCTAACTTTATCAAATCCTTTAAGCCCCCCATGCAAAGTATGCTCTCCTAAATTTGCGGTTACGTTATAAGTATGTTCATCAATTGTTATTCTGGCATAACCGATGCGGTTCGCTACTCGTCCTACTGTAGCTCCAAAGTAGGGATTTAGAGGATTCAGATACCCTGAAGTATAAATTGGGTTTGATATATTGTTAAGAATTAGTTTACATGTTACCTTTAATGTCGTCAAATCCCATTACAATATCATCGGAAGTCCCATTTTTATCTGGCATTTTTATTGATGTTATTGTGGCTCCATAAGTGATGACTTGAACAGAAACTCCTGATGAATTCCTCCAAGTGAATCTTCTGACTGAATTTTTTTTTCCTAGAAATCGAAACCTATAATAATTGATTTGAAACTTAAAAAAAATTACCAGTGTATTTATCAATATAAGTATCAAATTCATCTTCTTCAAATTCCACTCCATCGTCTTGATTGTATTTTACTGCCATTTCTTGATAGCACTGATCGGCAGTTATCGCTGAAGTCATACCACAAAAAGCCCAATGGGTTATTGCCCTAAAATAAATATTTTGCATACCTCTTAAGCCGGTCCTACACGATGCGTCCAACGTTGGCTCCAACGTTGGATCCAATGTTGGAGCCAATGTTTTGACACACTACAATTGGCAAGTGTGTCTCCCACACGATGGGGTGAATTTTCAGTTCCAACATTGGACGCATGTTGGTGCCAACGTTGTCAATCTATGTTCATTGTCGTAGTCGTATTTCGCGTAAAAATTGTTCAACAGAAATTTTTTTAATTAAAAATGGAAGATGAACACATAAGCATTGCTGGCATTGCTGCAAACATGATAGTTTTACTATCATGTTTCAGAATTATTACATCATTTAGAGAATTTCTATTCTTTTATCCCTGATGTTTGGGATTCCATAAAATAGGCTGTTTCTCATACAGCTAAATAAATTCAAGAATAAGTTCATTATTCCACTCCATTATTAATGTACAATCTACAATGAGAAAAATATAGGTATAGCAAAACAAACCAAAAAATAAAATAAAATTTTTGGTGCTACACTGATTCTATAATAAATGCGACAAACACATGATCGCTTGTGTAGGCGTATGACGAACGATGGTTCCAACGTTGAAAGTTCCTTTGACGCGGGTAAATTTCACCGACATGAGCCCGAACATGTCATGTGGCCAACGTTGGACACATGCAATTCCCAAGTGCACGCCCACAAGGTGTGTCAAATGGCGATGTGTCCAACGTTGGAAGGCTTTCGCCACATCGTGTGGGACCGGCTTTATAATAGTGAGGGTCTGTTCCTTATAATTGAAGCGGCAAGTACAACTTGCAGGGTTTCATCTCTATTATCTTTCGCACATTTCAAAACGGGCAAATGACAGGTGCCAACTGTCACAATGACAAGCACATGCATCTTTTATCTTTTTAAATAGAACAATCTGAGAAAGATTTTCTTCTTCCGATTCCAAATAAATCATATATGTTGATATGTTGCATGTATTTTTCATTTGCCCGCTTTGACATGTGCAAAAGATAATGGGTCTGTTTTCACAAAAATCACAAACCTATCAGACCGAATTTTATTGATTGAAAACAGTCAGAAAACTGGTTTTTGGGGATTTGCACCAATCAAAAACGCTCTGAATTGATTGTGATCTCTGTGAGAACAGACCTAATAGAGATAAAAACCAAAAACTTTTGTATTTATTTATTTTTTTTTTGTTCAAGTTGTGGAAGCCGCAATAATTTTAAGGATCAGACCCTGTCTAAAGAAAGAACAAACACCCACTTCATGGTAGTTTTTTAATTAAATCAAAAGCACAAATGAAAGCTTACCTTTAAAATTACTATAAGGCTGGTCGTAGAACGAACGAATGCACCTATTCAAACAGGTGCAGGTGAACTGTCAATGTATAGATAATTTATCCAGTCTTTTATTGCCTAGGTTAGGTTCAAAATAAAAACCTCGATCTTATCAATGTTTTTCGGTAAACCAGAACCACACATTCACATAACAATAAATTCTAGCAAAATAATAATTTTATGGCCGCGAAAGTTCGTTTACCTACGCGCCTGGTTACTGCATTATTTGACTGATTAAACTTTGTTTATTTTACGTGCGATATGTAGCTAACCAATGATGATAAAATATACTGATAGCAAAATTTAAATCCACGGTTGGCATATTTTCATGAATGTTTGGTCGGTAAATAGCCGAATTTCGATTATTATTTGAAAAAATTGATGGCGATTCCACTAATCTGGACTATTTGAGACACATTTGAGGTTATTTAGCATAAAATAGCAAACTAGGTGTTAGTTTTTGTGGAATTGACATAAAAACAAATCACGCAATTAGTTGGACAACTCAATATTATGGGCCATTAGGAGCTTAGTGACTGCCTAATTTTGCCGCTTAAACTGTTTATTTTTTTTTTTCCGCAGATGACGGAAAAACAAAAAACATCAGGTCGATATTTTTAATTTGACAATATCCTAATGTGAACGCAAAGTCCAAATGTTAATATAGGTAATATTAACATAATAATTACCCATATTAATAGACACTTACCAGTAAAACTAGTTATGTCAGTTTGATAGTTATTGTCAATTAATATAATAATTGTAATATTAAACGTTCCTTAATAAACCTATGTTATAAAATAAAACATTGCGCAGTCGTAATAGTAAACCGACCTACGAAGAAATGGAATTTAACAAGCTTAAAGAGCTATTCCTTAGTGGAAATGTTGCTGAAAATTTTCATAACTTTAATGATGAAGTACAGATTTATTTTTAGCTACTAAAACGAATAAAAAATCGAAGGAAGTCCAAGTAGCAAGATTGAAGAATTTGGTGGGATCAGAAGCTCTAAAGTTGTACAAATCTATTTCTGATCTGAAGCCAGAAGAAGAAAATGTTGAGAAGATCTTACGCGTTTTGGAAAATCATTACTTACCCAAAAAAAAAAATAATGAATGTATAACAATTCTTAAATAGGAAGCAACAAGATGGTGAGCCGTTTGAAAAATTTTATGCTGACCTAAAATTTCTGATTAACTTATGTTATTTCGAAAGTCAGGAAAACAAATTATTGAAAGCACAAATTGTATTGGGAATTTTTTCAAAAAGTTTGAAGGAACGTTTTTTACGTGACGACTGTTCATTAGAAAAAATGATTGATGTATGCAAATCTGTTGAATCAGCAGAAAAAAATATCAAAATTTTATCTTCAAATCCCAATGACATGTCTGTTGACAAGGTTACATATAAAGCTGACAGATCAGTGATCAAAAAAATACAATTCAACAAATTTAAATGTTCTCGATGTGGTTCTCAGCATGATTATGGTAATTGCCCAGCGTTTGGAAAAAAATGTTTCAATTGTTCACGTATTACCCATTTTTCTTCGGAATGTAAAACCCAGAAACAAAATGATGTAAGAAAAAATTGTAATGAAGTAAAAACACAAAATGAATCCCGAAATGATGTGGAAGTATATGAAGTAAATGAAAATACGGAATTATACGAAGAATTATCCAATTCATGGTTTTCTATAAATGTAATAAATAATGCATGCAGGTGACCTTCAGACTGAAAAATCTTGGCATAAATGGTTGAAACTAGAAGATTTGGAAATCAAATTTAACCTTGATACAGGTACAGAGGTGAATATTTTGCCATTAAGATACATCAAGCAACTTGGTTTGCAAGATAATATCAAATTTTTCAATATAAATTTAATTGCCTACGGGGGATTCAAAATTAAATCATTAGGTAAAATTGTTGTTCAAGTAGAAACAGATAAAAATATCAATATTTTAGAATTTGTTGTAGTTAAAGACGATTGTGTTCTGATATTAGGGTTGAATTCATGTCTTAATCTGAATATAGTTAAACGCATTGATACCATAGCAAATTATTCAAATTTATGTACTAAAATATATTTTTTTTTAAAATATAAAGATACCTTTGAAGGTTAGGCTGTTTTCCTGATATTTGCCAAATAAAGCTTCATAAAGATGCTATTCCTTTTGTAGTCTGGGAAAATTGTCGATTTTCAAAAAAAAATAATCCTACCCAAAAGAACTTTTCAGGGATGTTAGGGGGAGGGTGGGTGATCATAAAACCAAAAATATCAAACATTCACCCCTCTGGCGTTTTGCGCTATAGGGGTTGAAAGTGCCCCATTGGCGATTACTTGGTACCTATTGATTTTACAAAAAAATGTTTCAGATAAAAGATGTGCAACATTATTTGATCTACAATGTTTATCTAAAGACTTTTTTGATTAAGGGCCTTCTGTGGTCATAAGAGCCGTTTGAAATTTTATAATGAAAATGAAAAATTTTAACCAACGTGAAAAAAATTTCTACAACTCATACAACATTTTTGCTTTATGAAGTTTTTACTCACCCCCTGCCGTTTTTCAATAGGGGTAGTTTAAAGTTTTTTTATTTTTTTACAAAAAAATTTCCTTAATAAAAGTTTTATAAGATCACATTTCCTACAATTTTTCCTAATCAACTTTTTTTGTAAGTCACCCCCATTCAGCGGGGGGACACTTCCCTCGGGGAAATTTTAGTTTTTAGGGGTATATATTAATTTTTTTTTCTTTTCTCGCCTTTAGTGCGTATAAAAAGTTGCAATTAACATTGTATTAAAAGGATTTTTTTTCACCACATTTTTGTTTTTAGGGGTAGTTCGCCTATTCTCAACTTTACAAAAAAAATTATTGAGAAAACTTGTTCATTTTATTATTTTGAGCAACTTTTCCCTATAACTTTTTTTTGTAAAGTTGAAAATAGGCGAACTACCTCTAAAAACAAAAAGGTGGTGGAAAAAAAATCCTTTCAGTACAATGTCAATTGCACCTTTTTATATGCACTAAAGGCGAGAAAAGAAAAAAAAAAATAATATATACCCCTAAAAACTAAAATTTCCCTAAGGGAAGTGTCCCCCCGCTGAATGGGGGTGAGTTACAAAAAAAGTTGATTGGGAAAAATTGTAGGAAATGTAATCTTATAAAACTTTTATAAGGAATTTTTTTTTGTGAAAAAATAAATAAACTTTAAACTACCCCTATTGAAAAACGGCAGGGGGTGAGTAAAAACTTCGTAAAGCAATGATGTTGTATGTAATATAGAAAAAATTTTCACGTTGGTTAAAATTTTTCATTTTCATCATAAAATTTCAAACGGCCCTTATGACCACAGACGGCCCTTAATCAAAAAAGTCTTTAGATAAACATTGTAGATCAAATAATGTTGCACATCTTTTATCTGAAACATTTTTTTGTAAAATCAATAGGTACCAAGTAATCGCCAATGGCGCACTTTCAACCCCTATAGCGCAAAACGCCAGAGGGGTGAATGTTTGATATTTTCGGTTTTATGATCACCCACCCGCCCCCTATCATCCCTGAAAAGTTCATTTGGGTAGGATTTTTTTTTTTGCAATACATGTATTTTTCGACTATTTTCCTAGGCTATTGCCAGTTCTGCTCGTAGAATACCTATGAAAATCAAAGATAGATTAAAACCAGCTTTAGATTTTTTGGTTGAGAAGGAAATTATAGTTCCAGTAAATGAACCAATCGAATGGGTTTCTAATATAGTAATTGTCGAAAAACCTAATAAATCTTTAAGAATTTGTATAGATCCAATTCATTTAAACAAATTTATTATTAGGAAAAGATATACTATTCCTACAATAGAAGAGCTAGCACCATCTCTTGCATAAAAAAAATATTACAGTGTGCTTGATATTAAAGATGGTTTTTATCATCTAAGATTAGATAAGGAATCAAGCCAACTCTGTGCATTTAGTACAGTATTCGGAACATACAAATTTTTAAGAGCACCATTCGGGTTATGTAATTTACCGGCACTTTTCCACAAATTAGTATGTATTTAAATATTTTGGAGATATTCCAGGAGTAACAATATATTTTGATGATATTTGTATAGCTACCGATACTATTGATCAACATAACCTGGTTATACAGGAACTTTTGGAACGAGCTAAAAAATATAATATACAATTTAGTTTTGAAAAATTTCAATGTTGTGTAAAATAAATTAAATACATTTAATTTTTTTTGAAAACGAAATGTTGCCTGATCCTTCAAAAATTGAAATAATTAAAAATGTGCCTTATCCAAAAAATAAAACAGGATTACAGAGAATATTAGGTATGATAAATTATTTAAGGCATTTTATTCCAAATTTATCCAAAATTATTTCTCCTTTGCGCGAATAAATAAAAAAAGACATTGAATGGAATTGGTCAAATCTACAAGTTCAATTGTTAAATAAAATTGAAAATATTATTTGTAGTAGTCAAGTTCTTGCTAATTTTGATATATCACTCCCTATTGTCATTCAGTGTGATGCATCAAAAGATGCACTTGGATGTTGTCTTTTACAAAATAATAAGCCTGCTTGTTTTGCTTCTAGATGTTTAAATTCAGCAGAAATTGAATATGCACAAATTGAAAAAGAACTTTTGGCTAATACTTTTTCCTGTCAGAAATTTCATAATTATATTTATGGACACAATGATGTTACTATTTATACAGATCATATGCCATTATTATCTATCATTTCAAAAAGCATTGGAAAAATACAAAATAATATAATTCGGCGTTTGAAATTGAAGTTATTTTTGTATAGTTTTAAAATAAAATATTTGCCTGGCAAAAAAATGTATAGGTATTGGAGATTTTTATCAAGATGTACCTAATGTAAAAACACCTATATATCATGATCATTTAAAATGAATGACGTCGTGCATGTGATAACCGATAAAACTTTAAATATTTCTGATGAAAAATTAAAAGAATTTCAAGAAGAATCTCTCAAAGTCCAAAGATAGTGTTCTATCTAATATCATACATTTTTATAAAAATGGTTGGCCAAAAAATTTCAATATGACCGGTGAATTAACGCATTATTACAAATTAAGAAATAATATAGAACTTGCAGATGGTTTACTTTATTAAAATGATCGGTTAATGATACCAAATTCAATGAGAAAATGTATGTTAAACTTATTACATGAAACACATTCCAGTGCATCTAAAGTGCTTGAATTGTAAAAATTTTTTTTTACTGGCCGGCAATAATAAATGATGTTAAAAACGTGGTGTCTTCTTGTTCATTATGTCAAAAATATATAAGATCAAAATCAAAAGAGCCCCTTATAAATCATACCATACCTAATATTCCATTTTATAAAATTGGTGCTGATATTGCACAATACGCTGGTAAAAATTATCTTGTTATTATGGACTATTTTTCTAGATGGATTGAAATTTGTCCCATTAAAAATAAAACTTCTACTTGTTTAATAAAATAATTTAAAGGCGTTTTCAGTAAATTAGGAATTCCTTCTTTGCTAATTACTGACAATATGCCATTTTCATCTTTTGAGTTTAAAATGTTTGCCAAAGATTGGAATTTTACCATTCAAACAAGCAGTCCACGTTATCCTCAATCTAATAAACTGGCAGAAAAAGCCGTTGGTATTGCCAAAACTATGCTCAAAAAAGCTCATGATTCTGGTATCGATTTGGAATTATATTTGCCAAATTATCGTAATTCACCTATAGCGGGTCTGATTTATTCACCAGCACAATTGATGTCCAGTAGAATTTAAAGATCCAAACTACCAATTTTATCAGAAAATTTAATACCGAAACTTGTACCTAGTGCAGTTTTTACAGAAATGGAAAATATCCAAAGCAGGCAAAAAAAATATTACAACAAAAATAGTATTGGTGAAACTGATTTTGTTGAGGGGGAAAAGGTATTGATTCAAGACCTTTCTACTAAGCTTTGGCATCCGGAAGATGTTAATATAGGTAATATTAACATAATAATTACCTATATTAATAGACACTTACCAATAAAACTAGTTATGTCAGTTTGATATAGTTATTGTCAATTAATATAATAATTGTAATATTAAACGTTCCTTAATAAACCTATGTTATAAAATAAAACAAACGGAAAGTCCAAACACTCGGTCTAAACTTACGAGTCGTGAAATTTATTTTGGAGCAATTTTTGAATGGGCTCCTTCTCGAAATATGAAAAGAATTATCAACTTCGATTGAACTGTTTTTGAGGGTTCAAATTTCGTATTTCAACTGAGCATCGTCCGCAACATCTTAGTAACAGGGGGGCTTTATTTGAAATCGATCGCAAATATTTGCGTGCACGTAAAGTTGCATCAATTTGTTCGTATACGCAACTTATTATGTGCGAATAGCTTTATTTGAAATTGACATTGGACGTGTGCATCTCTACTTGCGTGCACGCAAAAGATGCACTCGCTCGCTGCGTTGCCAGTTTTCTTTTCACAAAATGTTGAAAATCTACCATATAAAAATGAGTGGATTTTTAAATTTTACGATATTTTGGCTGACGGTGGCGTATATTTTACGATGACATTTATTTATTATGATTTTTTTGATGTTTTGAGGTTAGAATTTTCTAAAATATGTTTCGTGTTTACTTATGAGCAATTTACCACAAAAAATGAATATTATTTCACCAAGCCCTATTCCTGTAGATAGAAAAAAGAGCTCCGCAAACGCAGATGCGGAGGAAAAAAGGCTTCTTGTCCAGTTTGTCAGAGAACGCCCCAACGTTTACCAAAAAGTCGAGTAAAAAATGTTGCAAAAGCCTCAGCGGTATTATACGGTGCTCGGTGGAAGATGCTTTTCTTGGCGCCACTAAATAGCCCTGTAAAGCCTCATCTAAGTCTTCAAAAGTAGCTTTATTTAGCCGAATTTTTTTTACGAATATCCGGTCACTTAGGACGAAGGCATAAAATCGCGGCCTTACTGCGAAGTTTTCGTTAAAAGCCTTCGCTAGTTCAAGACGAGCCAGCCCATTGTTGTTAATAACGTTATTAAATCATATTATATTATTTATAAAAATCACCACAATATTCGAACTTATTTGAAGTGAACCATCAAAATTAAAATAAATCGAAATAAATTGACAAATTGACAACACAACTTGCGTGTGCGAGCTAAATTTGCGATTGGTACACCCCCATGCGCAAAAGTTGCGAGTGGTGCAAAGTCATATCGCTCGCAGTGCATTTCAAATAAGCCGTGCACCAGTTTTCAATCGCAAATAGCGTCATTTGCGTATACGCAAAGTTGCATCAATTTCAAATAAAGCCCCCCAGAGTGACAACCAGAAAAAATGTGATGCATTTTCCATAGAAGGGTCCTATGCCCTATTTTCACATGATTCTCATTATAGTAGTCATTAGCTGTGTTCCTTGAATTTGGAAGTTCGGCACTTAGAAGGGGGTGATCATTAATCACAAATAAGTTATCTGAATACAATGCTTGAATTGCAATAAATTGAACTGAATATACGTATCAAAAAATGCAAATAACCGCCAGAGAAACAAACCCATCTTTCAATTAGGTAAGATTGGTAAGAATGACATGAATGAATTCAATGAGTTAAAATACAATAGAATAATTGAAGAAACTTCTGGTAGAAATTAACAATTTTTCGAATGGAATACCACATTTCATATTCCATGGACTACAATGTTTCCTTTCACAACTACATCACTGCCTTTTTTCATCCATTTCCGCAAAAAAAAAAAACCTGCTACTACAATTCACGACGTATGTCAATTCTGTTTACTTCAAATGTCAAATCAACATTTGAACACTCGAGATACATTTCACTCATCGGAACATGATGCCTAATTACACATTAATAACTACTATTTTACAGAAATATTGTTATCCAATATCCAACAAGTATATTAAAAAACTATTGATATTTAAATAATTAAATTCTCGTGCGTCTTATGAATATACAGGGTGGCCAATTGAAAACGAAACAGAGGTGATTTCGGGCTCCCCAAGACATTTAAGAAAAAACCCTCGTACCCGTCGATTTTTGATTTAAGGGGGAACCATTTTTTTGGTGTTTTCACCCCCTGGGGGGCAAAGCCCTAGCGGGGGTGACAAGGGCCCCCAAAATTTTAAATGGAATGAGGGGTCGAGTGATACCTTATTTTGAAGCTATTTTTATGTAGATTATAACCCCCGAGTCTCACATCGCTACTATCTACCTAGCCATTACAGGGGCTAATTAAAGTTACAAAAACATGTTGAAATATTTTTATTTAAAAAAATGCTTTAAAAACAAAATCAATCAAGTAAATGCTGAAAATGACCTCAGAAGAAAAAATATAATGGGCTAAAATCTGGAGAACGCGGGGGCCACTCAATATTGACGAGCCACTGCAGCATAATGGGATGACGCACAATCTTGTTGGAATATTAGTGTATGCATCTGTTATCATTCTCTAGTATCTCCACCAATTTTGGATGAATCGCAACTTCTAACCACTCTAGGTACATTTCTCCTATTAAATTTATAGGTAAAAAAGGGGCCTATTTACGGTTATCAACAATGCTAGCCCAAACACTCAAATAATCTACATCTCCATAATGCCCTAGGACGTTATTTCGTACGTATTATACCTGGAAATATTGTATGTATACCTGGAAATATTGTATTAAATAAATATTGTATTGAATATAAAAAAATTGTATTAAATAATGGAGTATAATTAAATGGTATTTTAGTTGATGTCCTACTAACCCCCTTTTCCGTTTTATTTCCTCCTCCCTCACTATTGAACAACTCATAACCCAATTATTTTTTTTCAATAAATGAAGCAGCAGTTTGTATATTTCTCTGATGAATGCTCCTTTTTTCTTGAACGGTACGGTAAATCGTCTCAACTGCCGCTATTGGGCTTATTCAAATCCAAGAAAACATATTTCGTGAGGTACATACGCAACATCCCGATAAATTGAGTGTTTAGGCTAGCATTTTTGGTAACCGTATAATAGACCCCTTCTTTACCTATAAATTTAACAGGAGCAATGTACCTAGAGTGATAAGAAGATGCGATTCATCCAGAATTAGTGGAGATACTAGAATGATAACGGATACATGGAAAACCGTCTAATATTCCAATAAAATGGTGCGCCACCCCACTATGCTGCAGTGATTCGTCAATATTTGGACCAAAGGTTTCCAGGACAAAGGGCAATGGATTCGAAGGAGTGGCCCGCGCGTTCTCCAGATTTAAGCCCGTTAGATTTTTTCTTCTGAGGTCATTTTCAGCATTTACTTGATTGATTTTGTTTTTAAAGCATTTTCTTAAATAAAAATATTCTAACATGTTTTTGTAACTTTAATTAGCCCCTGTAATGGCTAGGTAGATAGTAGCGATGTGAGACTCGGGGGTTATAATTTACATAAAAATAGCTTCAAAATAAGGTATCACTCGACCCCTCATTCCATTTAAAAATTTGTGGGCCCTTGTCACCCCCGCTAGGGCTTTGCCCCCCAAGGGGTGAAACCACCAGGAAAATGGTTCCCCCTTAAATCAAAAATCGACGGGTACGAGGGTTTTTTCTTAAATGTCTTGGGGAGCCCAAAATCACCTCTGTTTCGTTTTCAATTGGCCACCCTGTATATTTACATAATTATATTTAAAATATCACACAATTATTTTGTAGTTTTATCTATGCTTTCCCATAAAATTTCAGTATTCAATTATGAGACTAATTACTAATTAGTAAGAAATTATCAAATATGTAGTGAATAGTTTTCATTATGAATGACTATTTTGGCAAATAAGTGGAGGAAATTGAGAAGCTTCATGCAAATTAGGGCCAATGTCAGAAATCCCTTAGCATTTTCCAATTAAACTATTTACAAAATATCGATTTTATCGATTTCAACACATAGAAGTCAGCACTCAACTGCTTTATTAATTGAGAAATTTCATTTCAATTCGTTGATAGGTAATTTCTGACCAATAAACGGTCGTGATAATTGCTTAATCCAATCAAAATAATCGACATGTTAATTTATTCGAATAAATATTGATTTGTTAAACTGACTATAGGCCGCGAATTTTTATTGGCAATAATCACACACCTTTTTCCTCTCCTGCATTTGCATATTGGACATGTTTAGGGGTCCCGGATGGGATAAGTGATATTATAGGTAACGTGTGTGTGTCAGATTAATAATTATTATTGATTTTGTTTACAGTATCATTTTTCGAAATATTAGTAGAAGAGAGGCAAGTGCCGATCACCCACGATATTTTTAAAATTGGGAAATCGAATCACGGCCTCTCTCTCTCTCTCACACACACTCACAGTTTTATGGTTTAACTCATATTCATAAATTCAGTGCATACTGTTCTGATGCTATCCCATCCCACGGCACGCGATGCATTCATGTATTGTAACACCCCCTTTATCTGATGTAGGATACTCCGGAGTCGTCGGATGGCGTAGCGTACAAAGTATCGCAACAGTGTGCACCTAGAAATGACAACAAAAACGGACCAAATTATGTCAATTGATAAGGTTCGGGAGGACAAACATCTCTAAAACATCAAGATAATGTACCCTAGAGGCCACTAGGGCTGGTACTTTGTACCGAATAGCGATCAACGTCTCTATCTCTATCGATTTCGTTGATAGAAAAAAAGACAAGTGCGTTAACGAGGATAATAACGATCGCCTTCCGTTACAGAGACTAAGCTTCTGGGAAGACATTGATCGGCTGGTACCCACTATCTTTTTATTTATCTTTGAACACTAAGCCAGCAGTACATTCAATTTGCTCATCCCACTCCTCAATCAGTAGTAAATCTGTAAATCTATATAAAGTAAATACATGTAATAGGGAACAGGTGGCGTGTCCGATAGTATGCACATCAGATAAATCTGAGGCATTCCATCGTTATTCAACTTTTTTACCTGCATTTTGGTAGCAGTATATGCATTTTTGAAAAATATAAGTCACTTTTGTTTTTGAGGTATATTCTGGCTGAGCCGAAAGTGACAGGAGGTCACTTATAATTAACCAATAATGTACATTGGCTACCAAAATTTCACGTGAAAAAGTTCAAAAATTAAAAAATTATGCGAGGGAACGTGACTTTGTGATGCATTTCACAATAAATTCCACCGAAAACTGTCAATATGGCCTATATCTTAAAAACGATAATCGATTTGAAAAGCAAACCCCGTTTGGAGGGTTAGAAGGGGAAACCAAAACAAGGTACTTTTCAGCTCTCCGCGAACCACCCCTCTGACGGTTTCCGCCCTAACTCAAAATCTCAAATGGTTCTATAGGTCATGTGATACCTTGTTTGGAAGGCCTTTTAATTCTCTGAACAAATCTGCAAAAAAAATTATGTAAATTTAAATGTGTCTCTAATTTTAATAAAAACCACATTTGATGATTTAAATGTGATTTAAAATCGATTTTAAACAAAATAAATAACATCATGAATAATTTTAGAGAAATCATCAAAAAAAATTTTTTTAAAGCCCTTCCCCTCACTGTACTTGACAGTGTTAACCTCCTCAATAGGGCAAAGTTGTTAAATTATAGGATGGGCTATTTTATGTCCAATTAAATTTGTATCAGATGGATATTTTGTTTGCAGATTTGTTTAGAGAATTAAAATACCTTTCAAACTAGGTATCACATGATCTTTTTTACCACGCATTTAAGATTGTGACTTTAGGGTGGCTACCGCCGGAGGGGTGGTTCGGGAAGAGCTGAAAAGTACCTTGTTTTGTTGACCCTTGCAACCCTCCAAACGGGTTTTTTTTTTCTTCATCGATTAACGTTTTTACGATAGAGGCCATGGACAGTTTTCGGTGGGACACCCGGTATATTTTACCTTTTTTTTTCCTTTAGCTCTTTACCATCAATGTTCTGATCGCTAACAAATCCATTTGAAAAGGGACTCTCTACCGAAAAGTGAGATAAGAAGTTAAGTCAATGTAAAATAAATTATGTCACTCCCTCTTAGACATGTCAAAATCTAAAAAAACAACCTGAGCTCAGATTTATTGTTCTACTAACATTCGTGCATTCGAGGCAGAAGTTGTACTCCAAGTCTAAAGTTAAAAAGTTGCTGTGAGCACCAACTGTTGACTGAAAGGGGGAGTTGTTTTATCTAAATATAGAGCTTGCACAAAAAGTAGCCATCATGCTACAGATCCACGAAGCTTTGTCAGCGAAATGCGAATTTAGCATTATCGTGAGAATGATGCTGACTCCGTGATTAGTAAGTATAAATAAAAGTTATTGTATTATGATAACATAATAAGTTAGGTCTCGTAGTTTTTATTTATTGTTAAATTTATATCAGTTTGAAGTCATATGAATTAATTTCTGATTACACGTGATTTTTTACAAATTCCAAAATTTGTCAACGACTAGTCCAGAAGCATTGCTTACTTTTGTAATAAATAACCCTCTAATTTTGGTTTATCGAATGAACTGGAGAATGCTATAATAAATTACTTCATACAAAACAATCTTACTCTAGCCTGCTGACGAATGACCAGATGCAGATGCTTTCATAGATTAACAGCCGACTTCTTGTTTTATATTCTAACTGGTTCGTTTGGTAATCTCGATAAACATCTATATCTACATGAGAAAGTAAATGATGATAAATTAATGGATAAAATTGTCTTGATCTCTTTGTCGAATAAATGTGATACAGTTCAATTGTAAGTTCTAAACAGTATGAATCAATCCGATATCAGAAGGATAAATGGAAAACAAGGATGAAAAGTCCATCATTCATTTAATATAACAAAAAAATATTTTTTTTCCTCTAGATTAGGTTTTTCTTTTAGCCACAAAATATTAAAATGTCACTGACAAACCAAAAGACCAAAAGGGCATAATTCCTGCTGCAACCGACAGATACGGAGAGAGGATTAAAAAAGCAAAATGGCTTTCCAAACTCCCGAATGTTTGCGCAGGTCTTTTGAATATATTTGGAGCATTAAAACGTTCTAGGCTGGTGTCGGAGTGTAAAACTGAAGATAAGAATTTGTTTTAGAGTATAATTAAACCTAATGAATTAAAATGATTTGAAACTTAACGTGGGTAATAGTTTTCATAATCTGTTCCCGTCATTTTGCCTTTGCAAAAACAACCAGAAAAAATTTACTAGTTTAATATTCATGTATCATCCCGCCCGAAAAAAACTTGGACACATAAATGCTGAGGTCTCAGACTATTATAATAGGTGCTAAAAATTGAGAGTTATCGTCAAGAAACTTCCTTTTTAAGAAGGAAGTTATTAATTTTTTATATATCCGGGAGATAATAATAGGCGGCTGAGTTTTTTCTCTGCACCTGGAAAATATTTAAAATATCATCCTTTACAAAACCATCATCAAATCTTTAAAATGATCTTTAGTAGGTAAGTATTTGAAATCGGCTTAACATTATAGAGGCCAACCTAGTGCAGAATTTAATTTTCGCACATTCGAACCAATTACGATGTAAAGCAGTGTTATCTCATCTGAAATTTATAACAATTCGTCGGATAACCCCACACAGACTCCAGGTCTTGAAAAGCTGCTAATAAAATATAAAGCGTTCGCATGCTCACGACTGCTACACAGTTGGGCTGAGTGGAATATTAGGCGAAAAGCCGCAAAAGGGAACTTAGAGTTTACCCATTTGGGGGTACGCCAAATTAATTATTGGGTTTGTTCATAAAAAAAGGATATCGAGATAATTTTTGCTTCCATGCTAGCCAGAGTCACGAAATTTTTCATTTTGATTTGCCCTTTTTGTTAAACTTCAGTGCTTTTTGCCATTCTAGAGAAGACCTTTCCTGCGTGTATATGTATGCTTTTTGATATACAGTGTGTCCCACAAGTTACGGTCCAAACTGAAAGGAGTGATATAGGAGGTCATTGCCGACAAAAAAAACTTTATACGTTACGATACAATTCTTCACGGTTTTCAAGATATTCGAATTTTATTGATTTTAACAAACATGGTTACATTGGTTAAAACCAACAAACCCATGATTTTTCTAATTATGCGCAGGAATGTCTGTCTTTAAGTTTTTATGAATAGGTATGTGAAGTTTTGTTTTTTTATTAAAGAACTTGAAGGAAGTTTTTCTCTCTTATTTTTGTTTCATTCAATTCACAGCAAAAGTTCAAATGATAATAATTTAGAAAGCAAAGATGAAAAAAGGTGACCCATATGGTGTTAAAACTACTCTGATTTATCCTTATTCGATTAAGGCCACATTGGTCTGGAAATCTCTAATACTTTTTTTTTCTACTCTACTTGCTTCTTTTCCTAACCAATGTAACCATGCTTGGTAAAATCAATAAAATTCGAATATCTTGAAAACCGTGAAGAATTGTATAGTAACATATAGGTTTTTTTTTGTCGGCAATGACCTCCTTTATCACCCCTTTCAGTTTGGACCGTAACTTATGGGACACCCTGTATAAACTGCTTGAGGTGACTGTTCATCCACTATCCAGATGGGCTTCAGAGATTTCTTCTCAATAACTATTATCTGCCCTAACGTGAAATAATCGAACGAAATGAACTTGGAAATCGATTTCACCTGAAAATTGTTCCAAAATACGAGGCTAAAAAAAATTTCGTAATTGATTGAGCCCAAAAGACCAACTCCCAAATGTAAGCTCTTTATATAACATATAAAATGTTTGACACTAAACTATGTATAAACAACTTATACCTAAACATTTCACATTTATTGATGAGTGAACAATTAAATACGGCCCCTATAAATATTTGACATTTAGTTATGTTAAACGATTGAATACGCCAAAATTTTCCCTGATAAATCTTCACCGCTAACTAACTGATGTGTAAACAATTGAAATATACAGTGTCCCCCATAATGTTTCCTACATATGGGACATTTTTTCAATATTTGTATGATTTGGAATTTTTTCTTATGTGCGCTCGATCCTGCATGGCCGATAACCCAGAAGTACATTTTGACATAGGTCACGTAATCACTGCTCCCAGTACTCCCTGGAAAATTCATGAGCATATCCATAACGAAAAATATTTTATTTTCTATTTTTTGGTGCTTTTGATCCAAATTTTGCAGGCATCCCTAAAACAACCTTCTAATCACTTTTTTCAAATGATTTTTTCCAATATTTTGCCATCTTACCCCACTTTTCGCGTTTCCATATCTAAGTTTTACCATAGCGAACATTATGGGAGACACAGTATACTGAAATTTTCTATAAAAGCTTTTTCGCCAGAATTGCAACATGGCTGACAGCTGACAGACACACATTGTGAATGTTGAAAATTAAAATTATTAATAATTATTAAATAAATCAAGGGAAACCAATAATTATTACCAGTGCTACGATGCAATAGGTATGTCTAAAACTTGACTTTAAATAATAAACTGACAATGGAGAGTTTCACCATATTTGAATTTCATTGCTTTATTATTTTTGATCAGTTTGTATAAAGCAAAATAAAAATACCCTTGCTTCCAGTTGGCTTTAAAATGTCCTATTTTTTTAATACATAATTTTCAAAAATATTGTTTTCATACCACATATTCAAACGTACTGGAATAGCGCCAATGTATGACGTGGATACTCACCCGACCAATATGAATCGTTCACATTGGCTCTGACGCACATCTTTGCTGCTTTCCTTGTCTAAGCTCTGAAGATTGACAATGATGGAATTCCTCATTCGTTATCGTTATTTTCACCTTGTTCGTTTAACGAAGGTTATGATATTTATCAGCAGACATTACACAATGCGACGATGCCAAACTGGCTGTCGTGATTTCTTAAAACTATAATCACGCCAGGCCATAGATCCTTTCTCAATACTACAAAAACTATTGTTGTACAACTGGACGTTTAAACTATTAAAAAATTACATTAATTTTATAACTTTAGTCCAAAAAATACAGCAAAAAAAAACATTATATGAAAGGGGATGAAAACCAGGTTTCCGAAGGCAATCTTGGAAATCATCCATGGCAACGACAATCTGACAACCTACTAGGTTGTAGTGCAGTATTATATTGCTTAGTATTAATATACTTAGTTTGCGTTCTAGAATTAGAAAAAAAATCACTAAATCTCCCCATTATACTCAATAATATATGACACAAGGCTGTCTACATAACCTGTCGAACTCAACCAGTCTTGGTAGTCATGCCAAGATATTATTCAGTAAAAAGCATCAAAATTAAATCCTTCAGTTTTGAAATCTTAAACCGTCCCACGTTGCAAATGACTGACACGATGAACTATCAAACTTGTCAAGTAACGCGCAACATTAGGAAAATGTTATTTGGAATTTCCGACTGTTTAGCTTCAACTAAATACAATAGTAGGGTGGCACCCACAGTAACTTCTAACTTTAAAGAAAATACATTTCTAGTTATTGATTCCTACCAGTCAGCATTCAACAGCAAGACAGCAGTGGCCAGCAATCAACACCAAAAATAATTGACCTGCTTCAGCTTATAATATGGTTCCAATATCCCACATACCTGCTCTGGTGCAGAAATAGTTTGATTTAAACAAAACTGTGTGACCTCGAAATAATCACAACTCACGAAACTAATCGAGACATTACAATACAGGGTCAATAGTTATGACATCATAGAATTCATGGAGCTAATGAAAATAAGTGAGTGAATACGGCTTCAATAGGATTGAGAGAAACATTATACATTGGGTTGTGCGTGTCTGAATTAACAAAACCGCTTGTGCCAAACAATTCTCGGCCAAAGAGCTAATTCCCAAAAAAAAAAAAAATCATATGACTACAACATAATGTAGCAATTTTGTGATATTCCTTGATGGAACCCCTGAAATATAATATCTTTAGGCTCCTAGTGCTGAGCTATGAAACCATTTTCACAGTACATTGTATTTCTAGTTTAATCCAGAAGTGTAAACACCCGCCCTTTGAACGATGAAGAAAACAAGAAACTTACCATTCTTACCAACTTTTAATTGGGAATGAAAACAAAAGAG
This sequence comes from Ceutorhynchus assimilis, assembly GCA_917834065.1. Taxonomy (NCBI): domain Eukaryota; kingdom Metazoa; phylum Arthropoda; class Insecta; order Coleoptera; family Curculionidae; genus Ceutorhynchus; species Ceutorhynchus assimilis. The sequence continues at coordinate 24,263,033 of OU892277.1, read as the reverse complement.
ATTTGGGTCGTGGGGGAAAATGAACCCATCTTCAATTCAATTCACAAGTGCGGGTTTTTTAAAATTCTCAAACATTTGTTTGCCACATAAAATTCTAAAAAAAATACACTATGTATATCCGTTCTTCTGCTACAAAATGGCAGTGCTAGAAAATTGAAAAAAAAATAATAATTAAGCTTTTTTTTAATTTGAAAGTGTCACAATTTCACCCCGTGATGCGGGGTAACTTTGTGACAGTATGCGTTTTTACAATGAAAACATAATGTAACCCCGTCATTTTCAGTCTGAAACCATAGGAAATTTCAAGAAATATATGCTTGATAATTTTCTGATATTAAAAACACGGGTATATACTGATTTAGACATTTTAAACTTTTATTGTATATCATACGATATAGTATTTATCAACCTCATATTCATCCAGAAATTGGGATGTGAACTCCACCCATAGGAAGTCGTCCACATTAGGAGACATGTCGATGTTTTTGACGTTATTTTAGGTTGAGCATAAGTTTATCCCATACTTATTACATGTCACAGAGTTACCCCGGTAGGTTACTCTTTTTTGTTTATTGTTAAAAAAAAATGTGTCAAATTAATAAATCGTAAGCGTATTCACGTAGATATCCCGTCAAGTACCCAAGCAATTAGAAATTCTGACCAATTCTTCTGGGGAGTGTTCAAATTTTTATGTACAGTAGAAAGTTTGGGCGATTCGAAAAAGTTGCAAAAACGAGATGCTCCCTTCGAATCAGGCTGCATGTTACCAAGGGAGCGTACCAGCTTACCGAACGGTTTTTGTAGCGAGTGAGGTATGTGCATGCTTCCACCAGCCGACAGAAAAATTTGGCTTCGCGCGCGGAATTTAAAATTTTTGGCTAATTATAATTGAATTTCACAATGTCACAAAGTTTCCCCCTTGTCACAAAGTATCCCCGTTTTACGGTACCTAAGAAAAGCAAAGTTAACAATGTTTAAAAAAAAAACTCACCTACCTCGCCTCTCATTGCAGCAGCATCCCAAGCAGCATCTCTACAAATATGTAAATTAGGTTTTTCAGAAATGCTACCTATAAAAATTAAGCTGATGTAAAAAAAATACTCGCAGATCTTTGCAAAATATCCGGAATATTATTTGAACGTCCGTAAAATATTCAAATAAGCCATGCACACACACCAAAAAACATACAAATATCTACCAAGAGGAATGAGCTATAGCTACTTATCAGATGGAAAAGTCACAGTACAAGTGCACAGTCCGTTGCCATCACCTCATTCTATGAGGTTGTATCGCGTCTTAGAGCAGTGAAAACAAGATGGATATACCCACCATCCTAGGTGGGAGCCCAAGGGGTGAAAATACCTACATTTAAATTACGAGCAGTTTTTTTTTATAATAAAATTTAACCTTTTTGACAATAAAAAACAGGAGCAAAAGTCAAACACCAGTAAAACTGAACAGATTTGGGTAGACCAACCAGTCAACAGAATATACTAACCAGAAATATTTGCCTTATATTCATCTATCCGTGGATAAGGAATAATAAAAAAATTAACGACATGGCATTGAGTTTTGGCAAAACTGCAACACCAGGAAGACAATGTCGAAGGCCTAACCAAAGTCTGCCTGACCTGATTGAATCTTAAACGCTTACGCGTTGAACGATCTTATCTCAAAATCAAAAAATGAATATGAATTGTTCCTTGGTGCATCATACCGACTGGGGATTGTATTCCCAATTATGTTCCTAATTTATCCAGAAGGTAAATTCGATACCATCCGGGCTCTAACCGGCATGAAAGCAAGAAGCACGATGATACTTACCGATTGGGGATTGTATTCCCAATTAGGTCCCTTAATTCCCCCACGGTAAATCCGATACCATCCGGTCTCTAATCGGCATAATAGGGGAAAGGACGAAGATGCAATTTGCTCTCTTTCCTGAGCAGCCACTGAATATTCGTCGCAAAATAATTTTCCGTCTGGCCGAGATTGGAATGCGGTCTAACCGATGACGTTACCCAATGTAGCCAGCACCAGCATACTTGTTTAAGCATCTTAGATCAATCCGTCATCTTCGCAGTGCCGATTCTGAATAGTTACGGAGAGTGTTCTGCATTTCTTCATCCAATACATAGAAAGCTCAACTTTAAAACCAAGTTTGGGTTAGCTTAAATGTTCTAAGCTGAAAATCAAACAAAATATCCAGAAAAATATCAAAGAAGACTGCCGACTGCCGTGCTGAACAGACTACCTAGTTTAATCTCATGACAAAGGTAATAATAACTCCTATACTATATTCAATTGAAACTATAGTCCGTATTTTCCAGTTAACCCAATCGATAATGGCTACTCGTTATTATTCGCGATCACATCTATATATTTGGTTAATTGACCTGTTTATTGTAACGCCATGCCTCGACTTGAGTAAATAATTATGGCGCATGCCGGCAATGGGTCCAGGCAATTTGCATTTTGAGGAATTTCTGATAATTTCGCGAATGCTTTTGACTTTTGAATATCACTTAGTATAATGATGTGCATGTATGCGAGCTGCTACGGAACATGTAATGAGTATTCCGAGTATTCGGTTATCCTATCAACTTGAATATATTGTCGGCGGACGGTGGAATTTTCACGTTTTGTTTAAAAATGACAGTATTTTTGTAAATTCCTATTTTCTTATTTATCTTTCTCCTCATATGTTGTTGAATGAGACGTTCAGGAAAATTTATTAGAACGTCCCTAATTGAAGTTTTGTTACGTTATGGCTTTGGCTTCGTCAGTCACGGTCTCGGTGTCGAAAAACGTACCTATACGAACTTGGTATTAGTCCCAGTCTTTGGAGACACAGACGTCAGACGAGACTATATTAGCTCAGACCGATAGTCGCGGTCTCGAAAAAATGTTGAGATTTTTTTGAAACATATGATAGATAACTAGCTTAAGGAGGTCGAAAGGAAACAAAAAATCGTACCTATTTGAAAAAAGAAGCGCTAGAATAGGAAACGTGAGATTAAAAATGAGGAAAAGTTGCTCTAATAAAGTAAACTATAATCTCTTTAAATGGACTCAAGAAGCCGGACGAATTATCGCCAATTGCGAATTACTGATCGGCAGAATTCTGGTAGGAAATAAGGAGATTGCAGAGCATATGCGACTGTGTCATCACGAGGTATTATTGTCATACTATGAAGTTCCATTAACCTTAAATTTATTGACAAAGTTTTTTGGTAAGCTTTGATTCAAAGATGGTTTAACAAAAAATCTTGCTAAACTTTAAAAGTTAAGTTCAATTACTTTTGAGTTAGTTAAGAAAAAAACAGGTGGAATAAATATTAGCCTCACCTCACTTTTGTTCGTTGTTTATAAACAGAATAAAAAGTAACATAAAATGTCAACAGTTGACGCGTTACTTACGAGGGGTGTACACGAGAGAGCGTTTTTAAAAAACTTTATTTGACTAATACAATAGAACTGACTTAAATCTAGAAATTACCCCTTTTATAATATTAAAAATAAGCTGAATAGAACAATATAAATGCTGAATTGGAGTTCTCACGGGATATAACTCCTCCATCCTAAGTTAAAAGCATACCAAAAAAGGTATGGTTTTATACAATGGAAAAAATAAAGAAAATGCTAAAAGAAAAATATGATTAAACTAAATAAGTAAAAGTAAAATTGTTAAATTACAATATCGTCTTCTAACGAGGCTTTTTGGGCACGTTTAAGGCGATGTTTCAAAAGTAATTTATAGACAGTAAAAATGCATAGTATTCCTAAAATACAATAAAGTAAAATTGTCCAAAAATTTATTTGGTGCATTTCCATTGGGTTGGATATTTCTTGTAGTCGTCTCTTCTGTTCTTGAAGCGTTGTGGCAATTTCAGTGGTTTCTTTCAAGTTGATGGAGTTCAGGTCAAGTGTAGGTGGATTAAAAGCAAACTCCTTTGTTTGGTAATAATTCGTCGATAAATTCAGTGTAGGCAAGGATACATCATCATAAGTCAAACGATTGGGCTTATAAGTTCGTAGAGTAATTGACTTTATTTGTAAGCTGCATTCATTTGTAGATTCGGCTAAGTAGGAACCATGAAGCGGTACGTTGTTCTTAGAGTTTGGACAAGATGCTGAGACAATTAGTTGTTTGGGCGTGGTGATTATCCATTTTCCGTCCGTTAATTTAGTGATTTGGACATTTTGTAGTCTGATACGGAAAGGGTGGCAAGTAGTGGCATTTTCTTTGTATAAAATCAATTGGACTGCACATGGAGGCTCATGATCAATGTATGCAGTATGGGCTTCTTTACATAAGTACTCGTTGGGTAACAATTGGTTGCAGGTTTGGTCCATATAAGAGTACTTGTTGTTGCTAAGTGCAAGGTATGGTTTGTGTGGAAAGTTCATAAAGAAATCAGGATTTTGTTCGCTTGGAATTGGTATCGGAAATAATTGATAATAGTGATAGACATCCGATTCGACCAATGGTATTTCCAAGATGAAGGTGATAATCAGGCCCTTTGAATAACCTTTAATCTCGATTATTTTTTCGTAGTTCAATATGTTATCAATATTGGCTTCTAATGGTAACACGTCATGCACTAATTGTTTTTTAAATCTACAAATTTCTTTTATTAGCTCTAATGGATCGATTATTGAATTATGGAGCGTATTGATTTTAGCAAATGAGATAGCTACTTCCGTTTTTTCTAAGATATCGTAAATTGTTTGATATAGCATTGATATCTGATTAATTATTATGTGAGTTTGGAAGTATTGATGGTTGTCAATAGCAGACAGAGCAACCTTTTCAATTTGCAGTATTCTCGATTTTAGCGTTATTTGATTGGCAGATATATTAGAGATAACGTTTTGAGATAAATTAATTTGATTAAAAGATGATTTTTTTAAGTTTATCTTGATTTTCTTGTAATTGTCTAATTTGCCTATCGTAAAGATCTGCATCATCTTTATCAAGATTGCCAATAATGCATTTTATTAATGATCCTAAAGGATTCAAGATGCCACGTTTTTGTCTTTTTGAGTAACTACTCGTTGGGTCAATTTGCCTTATGTTGTTTTCTATGCGTTTTTCTAATGCCATTAAAGGCAGCAACGTGTTTTTATATTCTCGTTCATAGGATACATTTTTTGTAATGTTTTTAATTAAATAGTTAGCGTTTTCTTTGATCAAATAAAATTCGTTAACAAGGGGTGTTAGGTCGTGAATTTGTATTAATGGAAACTATTTTGGCAGTTCCCAATTTATAAGGTAGGAGTCCGGGATATTTATTCAGGTTATGGAAGTTTATTCCTACTGCTCCGATGTTGAAGATTCGGATCCATCTGTAACAATAGATTTGATTTTGGTTTCGTTGATATGCAAAATCTCTTTTCGATTTGTTTTGGGGTTTTCAATTTCAATCTTGTTGTTTTCTAATATTTTTGTTAAGATGAATGGACCTGTGAATCTGTGGTGTAATTTACCACGTCGTTTGTCTTGTTTTTTATATATTTGACACCCTATGGTTAGTTTTTGAGGGGTCTTCTTTTGATTATGTTTGTCAATAAGTTTTTGTTTTAAATTAATTGAGTCTTGTTGTATTTTGTTATACAAAGCTTCCGTGTTAGTTTTGTGATTGTGGACATATTCGGTGAATATTTGCGCGGGCATAAGTTGCATAGGGTCACTAGAAGAAGTGTGTCCTAAAATCAATGTATAGGGAGTAAAGCCTGTGCTTGAATGGATTGTGCTATTATAAGCAATTACAGCATAGGACATTAGGGTTGATACGTCAGTATTTTTATTTTTTTCTCGTAGTATTCTTATGTGTTCTATCAGGGTTGAATTTAACCTTTCAACGGGCGAATTCGACTCGTGATGATTTGGAGTAGTAAAATGGATTTTAATATTATGTGTTTTCAATAAATCCTTAACTACTTCGTTCTTGAATTCTGTTCCATTATCGGATACAATCAATTTAGGGATACCGAAAACTGAAAAGAAATGGATTAGATTTTGGGATACTGATATGGCGGTGCCAACGCAAGGAAGGGCTTGTCCATATTTGGAAAATTTGTCTATAATTACTAGGAATTTTTGTTTATCTACAAGGAGTGTATCGAGGTGAATAATCTCGAAGGGTTTCGAAGGTGTTTCTGTCAATACAAGAGGTTGGTCTGGTGGATTCCTGTTATACTTAGTTCTTTGACATATTTCACATCCATTAATAAATTTAGTGACGTCAGATTTCAGGGGTTTCCAATAATAATTAATTTTCAGGCGTTTTAGGGTTTCCTGTATTCCTCGATGGTTAGTTTTGCCTTCGTGTGAAAATCTTATTATCATTTCTCTTTCCTCTGGTTTAACATTATTAATGAGTTTTGTGCATTCTACAAGCTTGAAATTACAAAAGTGTTTAGATAATGCTTCTTGAAATAAAACACGTAATTCTTTTGATAAAAAGTGCACATAGGTAGTTTTCTCTGTGAGGTTTTCTTTCAGAAAATTTACTATCGCTTCTTGTTTCGTGGGAATCGTTGCTCGGATTATCCTATTACCGTCAAAGGTTTCAAATTCTCTTTTTATGTAGGCGTCGTATGGTGATTTTTTCACAATTAATTGATTCGTTTTGTTGTTAATTATTTCGTCTAATATTGGGATTTCGTTTAGGGTTTCGTCTGCGTTTGTACTATGAGCAGTGTCAGTACTGGACGTATTATCCATTGGTGGTTTAATTCGGATATCTTCAAGAATTTTTATTCGAGAGGTTGAAGGCTCTTGAGAAGTTGAAGGCACTGGAGGTAATTCAACCGGTCGATTAAGTTCGTTTATGATTTTGTTATATTCGTCAGTGTGATGTTTTTCTAGAAGATTTTTATCGATTTCGTTTAGAAATTTATCGATGTCAGTTGTAATATCTCCTGGATTATTAAGGAGAGATTCTGTTTCTAAAGCGTTGAGTGGAATTCTTGAAAGAGTGTCGGCGTTTGTATTTTGTTTGCCGCTTTTATATATAATGGTGTAGTCGTATTCTTCAAGCTTTAATCTCCATCGAATAAGTTTTGAACCTGGCTCTTTAACATTGAAAAGCCAGACTAAAGGTCGGTGATCTGTATATATTTGAAATTTCCTTCCAAATAAATACGGCCTAAAGTATTTACATGCCCAGATGATAGCGAGCAATTCTTTTTCAATTGTCGAGTATCTCTGTTCTGTTTCATTTAGCGTGCGGGAAGCATACGCCACGGGATGATCGTTGGGGGGTGTTGATTGAGATAAAACTGCACCGAGAGCTGTATTAGAAGCATCGGTGGTTAATACGAAGGGCTGTGTGAAATCAGGGTATTTAAGGATTGGGGAATTAATTAGAAGATTTTTTAAATGGTTGAATGACGATAAAAATGCTGGGGAATGTTCGACTTTAGCATTTTTCTTAAGACATAATGTCATTGGCTTGGCAATTTTAGCAAAATCCTTTATAAATCTTCTATAGTATCCAGCTAGTCCTAAAAATGATTTGATATCTTTTGGTGTTTTGGGTATAGGAAAGTTTTTTACAGCTTCTATCTTATCTGAGTTGGGTTTCACGCCTTCTTTGGTTATTAAATGTCCAAGGTAATTGACTTCTTTGTGTAAAAATTCGGACTTATTCAATTGAATCTTGAAATTTGATTGTCTGAACCGTTCAAATATTAGTCTCAGGCGTTCTATGTGCTCTTGGAGTGATTTACTGTATATTATGACGTCATCCAAGTAAACGCAACATATTTCGTTCTGGAGGCCACGAAGAACGTTGTTCATCACCCTCTGGAACGAGGCGGGGGCGTTTCGTAAACCGAAGGGCATACGTTTGAACTCGTAATGTCCTGTGTCGGTGGAAAATGCTGTTTTGTGTACGTCTTCCGGTTCCATCTCTATTTGGTGGAAACCATTTGCTAGGTCCAACGTCGTAAAGTACTGAGCTTTACCTAGTCTATCTAAAATATCAGAGATGTTGGGTAATGGGTACTTGTCTTCGATTGTTTTGTCGTTAAGTTTTCGGTAGTCAATTACTATTCTCCATTTTCTTGTACCAGATGCATCTAGCTTTTTTGGTACTATCCAAATTGGGCTAGACCATGGGGAATTAGATGGTTGTATTATACCATTTTTCAACATCTGGTCCATTTGGGTGCTGACTTCCTTCTTATGAATCTCAGGGTATCGATAAGTCTTTGTAAAAATAGGTGTTTCATTTGTAAGATTGATTTTATGTTTGATTTGATTCGTAAAAGTCAATGGAATACCTTCACAGTAAAATATGTCTCGGTATTCATAACAAAGATCTCGAATCGCTTGATATTCTTCTTGATTACAGTGGTCTAAACGTAAGTTCTTCAAATTTTGTTTTAGTTTCATATCATTTGGTTGATTTACTTCGATATCCATATCGGTTTCCATTTCCTCGATAAAATTATTTTCAATTTCGTTTATAGGTTCTACTTCAAATGGTTCTGTGAAACTAATTTTTATTGGGTTTTCACATAAATTCGTAATTGTTGTCAATGCAAAATTATTTTCAATTTGTACCAAGGCTTCTGGCATTTCTGCGATATCATCAAAATTAATATGGTTTAGTATTCCTATTCCATCTGTTTTGTTTACAGGTACTTTAACCTTTTGTGAAACACGAGGAGGTATAACAGTTTCATATGACTGTGTGGGCTCCGTTGTGTTTTGTGGGAAAAATAATTTGTTTTGAAAATGCAAGGGTAAATTTACTTGTAACGTTTCGAGTGCAAAATTCTTTAGATTTATTTTGGCACCGATATCGATTAGAAAATCGACACCTATCAAACCGTCGAATTTATTAGAAAAATTAAACAAGTAAAATTTGTGGTAACCATTTTTTTTGAATGATGGAAAAATGGGTATATTTATGACTTCGTCATGTATTGATGTTGCATGAGCAGTTTTTACAGTGAAATATTCATTAGAAATGAATTGAGAGTAAACTTGGTATGCTAATTGCGGATTGATGAAACTTTTTCCGCTGCCTGTGTCGACTAAGAACTTAGCATTTAATTCGGGGATAATTATTACAGGCAAATCTGAAGTACTATAGTTGTTGAGGCATATTACGTCACATTGGGGTAATTGGGCGTAATCTGAAAATTTTGGTATTGGGAATCATCGATATTTGTTTCATTATAGTCATTATTAGTGTTGTCATACATGTTGTACATATAATCATATGGAACATTGTATGAGTTGAACATTTCAGAATTTGGCATTTGGTAATAATTACTGAAATCCAATTGTTCGTCATTATTGGGAGTAGAATTAACGTCGATATTTGTGTCTTGAGTTTGAGTTTCGGTGATAGTATTAGGGGACAAAGTATTTGCGGATTGGTTCGAAAGTTCTTGCACAGTGAAATTATTCAGGCGAGATCTTTGAACTGTATTTGGTCTTATAGTGACACCAGACGATGTGTCCATTGGTTCTGGAGCACTATTGTTTTGGGTGATATTGGGTCTTTGGAATGGTCTATTGAAATTATTGAAGTTTTGAGGTCTTTGGAATTGGTTATTGAATGGCATATTTGGGAAAGGTCTTGCAAAGTTTTGGTTGTTAAACGAATTATTTGGTCGATAGAAAGGATTATTAGTGAATGGTGTTATAGGCATTCTTGGAATATTAGCAGCATAATTTCCAAGTGTATTGTTAAAACTTGATTGAGGCTTACTTTTATTATTGACGTTGTTATTAGGTATATTTCTTGAGCTTTGATTAGACCTGTTTCTATATTGTATGAAATTCTCTTCTTCTCGTACAAATGCGAGAGCTTGTTCAAGAGAATCTGGGTCTTTTAATCTTACCACTAACTGCATATGGTAATTTAAGTTGTTAATAAAAGTTTTTAGACACAGATTATCAAATTGTTCGATTTTTAGAATTTTCATATTATTAGGATCGTTTGAGCTATTAATTTTAGCAAATAACAAACTTCTAGAATCTTGCAATTTTAATCCAAAAGAATGTAAGGATTCGTTCTTGTCTGGTTTCATATTAATGATATCTTGGACAAGGCAATCTTCAGTTCTTTGGTCAGAAAATGTGACAATTAACGAATCTTTAATTTTCTGCCAGGTATCGAGTTCCGTGCGAGAAGCAATTAATTCGGCAGCTCTACCTGTCAATTTACAAATTACCGTATCGAACAAACAGATGTTTATTGGATCTGCGGCATTTTGTCGATTTTGGTGATTCTGTAGAAAATGTTCACATGATGTTAAAAATCTGCCAAGTGTTTTGGTGTTACCATCAAAATTTGGAATATTATCGGCTTGGTATCTAATAAGCTGATAATTTGGGTTGGCCATATTAACAAGATTTTGAATCTGATTATTAGGTTGAAAATTATTGTTAAAAATGTTTATAAGATTGTCAAGCTCGTTATCACCTTCCAGATCGAACAAATATATACCAATAAAATCAAAAAATATAAAAATAAAAGGAAAAGAATAATGGGATCACTTACAGCAATATCAGATTGATCTTGAAGTACATGAATTTATCTTCTATGGATTTTGGACGATGTAGTTCCGCTATCCGCACCAATAGGATTAATGGACGATTTTTGTTCCGATCCCTGGTCGCGAGTTCACTGATTGTCAAAAGTCTTTCGTATACCACGAACGTATATTTCGATTTGACGGTAAATCGTTAGCACGAAAAGACGATGGTTTTTTACGGCCCGCAAAATCCAAATTTTCGACTGAACCGGACTGTTTTTTACCGAAGTCTCCGTCAAAATCCTACCGACTGCGCCACTTACGAGGGGTGTACACGAGAGAGCGTTTTTAAAAAACTTTATTTGACTAATACAATAGAACTGACTTAAATCTAGAAATTACCCCTTTTATAATATTAAAAATAAGCTGAATAGAACAATATAAATGCTGAATTGGAGTTCTCACGGGATATAACTCGTTCATACCTCGTGACGTCACAAATATTGGCATAGCGTTTTCGTGTAACGTTAAATTAGTTAGGACAATTTACCCAGATAAATTATAAGCTATCTAATTAGAAGTTCTCGTGGAAAAAAATATAGCGTAGGGATATCTTATTATATTTTAGAAGATATTTAAGAAGTTTTCAGGTGAATATATAAAAATATTTGCAAGAGGCCCATTGGAGATGGCTTGAAAGGATAAACAGTGTGTCGATTTAAAACTTTCCACCCTTATTATCTCAGAAACGAAAAATTTTAGATAAAAACCTCGAAAAAAAAAATTCAGTCATAGTTGGGAGAAAGGAGAGCTTTTCTGCAAAATTCACTCCGCCTTTCCAACCCCCTAGTCCCAAAAACCACTCCCTAAAAAATTTTAAATGTGAAGGGGGTCAAGTGGTTGACCATTTCAAAGGTCTTTTGGCTCTTCATGCTTTTTGATATGACAGCTTGTCAAAAGCCTGAAGTAAGTGTTCGTTTTTACTTGATTATAAACTCAAAACAAACACTTTGTTGCAGATTTTGTCAAAAGACTTTTGAAACGATGCATGACTCGACCCGACTTCTATTTAAGTTTTTTAAGAGGATGGTTCTGGAGACTAGGGGGTTGAAAGGGGGAAGTTGAATTGCATAGAACCTCATCTCCCTCCAAATTATAGTTGATGTGATTTGAGAATTCTTTCTAAAATTTTCCGTTTCTGAAATTGAAATTGACAGCCTATGTATAAACAGCTCGCGACGTCAATACGTATCAGGTTAAGTACAGTTTTTGAACTGGACGATCAGTTTGATGTTAGTCTATAGTTCCTTGGTATCTGTACTATTTATTTGCGCTGGGTCGTAGTCCACAGTATCAAGGAAATTTAGTTGGCTCTGTTCACTTACGATAGTGTACCTACCATTCACTGCTTTATTTTATAGATTGTGCTTATTGTCCTTTAATTAACAGTAAACTTTTTTTCCAGATGGTTCTGTCATTTTGACGACGACAATTACGTCAACGTCCCCCGTCTAGTTCGATTTTTAGGTGACTACAATCCTCGTGAAGATTGGTACTTGGGAAAACCGAGCATTCAAGCACCCTTGGAGATTGTCAGCAAAGATAAAAAATCGGTAAGTTATTCATTGCTGATATTAAAAAAAATATATATAATGCTTTATTGTCAAAAAAATTATAACATAATTTGTAGACAAAGCCTTAAAGTTAAAAATATATATTATATACATCTACATGTATACAAAGTCAAAATAAAATGATATAAACATAAACAAATAACATGAACAAATATAAAAATGAACAAATTACCTATAAACTATGATCCAGTGTGTGGAACGCTCAAAATTAAGTCAGAAAAAAGTCATTTACTTTATATAAGGCTCTCTCTGATAAATAGGATTTTAGAGCTATGCGAAATTTAGGAAGAGATGCTATGGACTTGATGACTACTGGCAGATGATTGTGCATTTTTTTGCGTTGTATAGAATGGAGCTCTTAATTAACTCGGAGGATGGAGTTGGCAGATAAAGATCATGCTCCGCGTTTCTAAGTGGATAGTTATGCAATGGCCTTTCTGAAATACTGGGTAGGTGTTTGCGGATAAGGCAGACTGATTCTAGTATGAAAAGGGAAGGAAGTGTTAATATTTTATATTTTTTGAAAAAATCTTGGCAATGAGCTCTATTTTTTAATTTTAGGGAATATCTAATAGCTCTCTTTTGTAATTTAAAAATACGGTCAAATTGAGTCGCACAGCACGAACCCCAGAATGGAAGGGCGTATCGAAGATGTGATTCGAAAAGGGCAAAGTAGACTGTTCTAGAAGTTGACAAGTTGAGTTCCTTGGAAACTGATCTTATCGCAAAGCAAGCGGAACTTAATTTTTTTGATAAAGAATCGATGTGCGAATTTTATTTTAGGGATTTGTCTATAATAAGGCCCAAAAACTTTACGGAATCAACGACGTCAATAGTAGTAGTGTTATTAAGTACAATAGGTTGCATCGTACTTCTATATGATAGAACTTTTGTTTTCGCAGCGTTGAAGCAGATAAAGTTAGAGTCCCACCATGTTTTAATGGCCAACAAGTCGATGGACATGGTTCTATGAAGAGCTACAATATCCGGGTTGCTCCAAGTGAAACTAGTATCATCAGCAAAAAGACAGAATTTACCGCTGATGTCTAGACTAGCAATATCGTTGATAAACAGCAAAAATAATATTGGACCCAACACGGAACCCTGTGGAACTCCACATTCTATTGGCTTGCATGAAGACATCGTCGTATCAACCCTCACAAGCTGTTTTCTGTTGTTAAGATACGACTTGAACCATTCCAGAGGAGAGCCTCGAATTCCATAATGCTGCAATTTGTTAATTAGGATATTATGACTTACACAGTCGAATGCTTTAGAAAAATCACAGAAAATTGATTCTGTGGAGTGCAAATTGTTCAAGCTAGAGAAGACATTATTGAAGACAGAGAACATAGCATCAATAGTGCATTTGTTGGTTAAAAATCCAAATTGGTGGATAGTTAGTATATTATATTTATGCAGAAATGATAGAAGCCTTTTCTTAACCAATCTTTCAATGATTTTGGATAAAGTAGAAAGAAGTGCAATTGGACGATAGTTCGACTCTTGGTCCTTATCACCTCCCTTGTGCAGAGGAATAATTATAGCCGTCTTGAGGCAATCTGGGAACACTCCTTGTTGAAAAGATTTATTTATTAAAGCAGTGAGGAGATTTAATGTACACTCCGGTAAATTGAAGAACATTTTTAAAGTTAGTCCATCAGTCCCAGATGACACTTTGTTTTTTATGTCTTTAATTGTGCTGAAAAGCTCTAGTGTTTCTACGGGTGTTAGGAAGAAACTGTGTAACTTCATATTGGTACTGGAAAGATATGAAAGCGGATCGCGAGAAGGAGCTATAGTGGTCATCAAATTTTTTGCCACATTTACAAAGTAATTATTCAGGTTCTCAGGGGAGGTAGAGGTTATACTGGAAGAGATAGCCTTATTTCTCAAGTCGTTGACAATAGACCACGTTTCTTTGGCAATATTTTCAGTTCTAGCGATCCGGTTGTTATAATAGGTGTCTTTGGCGGCTTTTATAGTTTTATGATAAATTTTTCTATAGAGTTTAACGTAATTTTGAAAGAAGAGACTGTCTGAAAATTTTTTTAGGTGTGACAATGAGCGCATGTTCTTTGCCGATGTCCGCAAGCCTTTAGTAGTCCAGGGTTTATGTTGCTTATTTTTGATAGGCCTGAGGGGAAATGCTTTGAAAGCTAAACCAGATAATTTATATGAAAATGTTGAAAATGCATTATTGATGTCATCAGAGAGGCAACCCCAGTCAATTGTTTGACATGAGCGCTTGAAATTTAGGAAATTTTTTTCCGAATAAATTCGGCGAAACTTACGTGGGGCAATTCTGCTATTGCTCTTTAGAGAAAAGTTTGTGAGTACTGCTTCATGATCTGAAAACCCTGAACTTAAGACAGTACAGTCAACAAACCTTGGATCAAAAGATGACACGACGTAGTCGATAGTGCTAGATCTGGTTTTAGTTATTCGGGTTGGAGATTGAACATGCATGACCATACCAAAAGAGTCAAGTATAGACTGGAGAGAATCTTGAGCAGCACACACACTGGAAAAATCTATGTTAAAGTCGCCACATAAAATTAATTTACTCTTAAGAGGGAAGGACTCAAGCAAGCTTATTAAGTTTTGAAAAAATGTAACCAAGTCAGCGTCAGGTGTTCTGTAAATACAAACAATGTAGAGGTCGTAGATATTGTTGTAGACTATAGAAAATTCGAATAATTTTTCAGATAATAAATTGTCGAACTTGGTTATCGCCGAAAAGTTGTTATTAGTGGACATTATTACAGTACCTCCATGAGATAGTATACTTCTAGTATACCTAGATACTGTAGTGTAGTTTTTGACAAACACAGGCTCGTCAATATTGAGCCAATGTTCTGTTATGGCAATAATTTCTGGAAAATGTAGGTGTTCTAATAATAAATATAATTCATCGGTTTTGTGTCTAATGGACTGAATATTGATGAGAAATACACTAAGCTTGCTATCGTTTATTGTTTCAGAGGGTGCTTGTTCCTCTATTCGCGTCAAACTATCTAAAAATTTTTGTTATTTGGAGAACCACCAGAAAAGTACTTAGAATGACTCTCCCTAATTTTTTGAAGCTGTTGGATTTTTTCCGAAGAGAAAAACGATCTGAAGGCAGAAAGATCCGCTTCAACTTCAGCCGAATCGATGCCATAGGCGCTGTGGAAACGATAATACAGCTTGCGTAAGGAATCCACGTCACTCGGTAGGCCCTCTGATGCTAACGCTAATTTAATGCTGGTGTTGGTGTAACCTTCAAAACACACATTGGGGGGCTGGTCGTGGAGATAGGCTAGGTAAAGCCTAAGAGTTTTTAAGATGGAAGGGTCTCTCAATCTAGCCAGTAGATAGCGTCCATTTGCTATATCGGAGTTTCGCGATATTCGCACTATAGGTGGAGTCATCGGGTCAAAGTTGAGCATTGTGTCGTTATTCACATTTGACTCTACAATAATATCAGCGTTACTTTGGTGAATATGAGACTTACATGGAGCAATGGCATCTCTATCGGATCCAATCTTGATTGATTTATTCTCTGTAGGCTTTTGCTTGGAACTGCAGTCTGGAGGAAGGCTTCGGGTTGCTGCAGTGGTTAGGTCGATTTGTTGAAGACTTGTTGTAGAAATAGTATGTACAGGTGATGTTAAATTTGAGGGTGCTAAAGATGACAAGGCAGTGTTTATTGAACTACCGGGCGGCCACATACTTATGTCCTTCAACTGTTCAAAATGTTTCTTGCTTTTCACGCCAATTTTGAATTCGGAAAGTGAACTGTCATCATTTTTCAGCATGGAAAAACAACGGATAAAGTCTGTTGTTCCAAGTTTTTCCTTAACATAGTGAGCAATTTGGTTTGAAGTGTAAGAGACGGGAATTTTAGACAGAATCAAGTAATGCCAATCTTCTTTTTTAATGGTCTTATAAGTTATGGGTGTTTTAACTTCAACTGGAGTAGCCACTTTCTTGTGATGCGTGTCAGTTTGTGTCGAATTTGACTAATTTGTCCCTAGCTGAGAGGTCTTGATGTTGGGTTTATCTTTAGCAGCTAATTTTTCCATCATAAGTGACATCTGATCAATATTTTTACGCAAATCACCTATTTCCTTTATTAATTCATTTTTTGATGTATCGTGTACCTGGATCTTAATAGATTCATCATGATTGTCCATGAAAACAGATGACAAATTAAAAATATCTTGTTTCATTTCTCTTATAGATTTGAATAGAGATTCTTGTCCATTGTCCGAGATTTTGGTTTGGTGGCTGTGAATGTCATCTATTTTTTGGTTCAGTTGCTTCCATACGGAGTCGTGACTACTCAAAATGTCGTAAATTTCTGTAATGACAGGAAGAAGGTCATTGTTTTTTTTTTATACAGGCTCCGAGAGCTTCGACATTTTCCAAAGAAATCTGGGAATTATGTAGATGTGTCACTTTATCATGCAGGTATTTCAATGTAGGGGAATCACAAGCACTGCAGAAGAATCTAATGTTGTGGTACTTCTGTTGGTAAAGGACTTTTGTAGTTGTTTTGTCCAAGCCAGTGCAGTTCATGCAGAAATACCGGCTACACTCACCACTACAGCGAAGTTTGTATTTGTCTTTCTCAGAGACGGCTTTTTGGCAGGAATCGCATTTGAAATCGGCCATTATAATAAGTTTAAATAACTTTAAAGAACTGGATCAATAACAAGGTAACTAGGTCAAGTTTATAAAATACACGCACAACGAAAACGAACACAACGATGTGATGCAAACAAAACAAATCAAGTCAAAACAAACTAAGTCAAAACAAATCAAATTTGCAATACTCGCGGGAGCTGCCGAACGAAAGCACAACCGTTCAGTATGAATGCTCGAAGTACTGTAATAAATATATCATTTCGACCCTTTTTGAATAATACGAAAACTTTTCGGGAATATTGCCTCGGTGAAAACAATAGGATCCTATATACTTTTCCTTGAGCAATCAATTTCATTCAACTAAAATATGGAATCCAATAACCTGGACTTTTTTTCTGCAGGTCGGTCTGACTTTAAGATTTACGTTTCGTCATAAAAGTTGAGCGTTCGAAAAACTTTATTATATCTGCTGAAGCTTTTTTGATTTCGATACAATTTATTGAAACGTTGCTACAGAGTAAAACCTTTTATTTTTAGTCATCTGCCTATACAGAGATTATTGAAACATAAGGATTGCTGTAAAATCCAGAACTATTATGTACATGCAGTTGTTCCAAGCCATTTCTAAAAAACGATATTACTGGCATATTTTAGTTCACTTTATTGGCTTCCTTCAATAGCTCGCAAATTTGCAGAAAAAGTTCTTCTCTCTTCCACTGGAAATGTTCCACTCGGATATTATCTCCTCTAACGCGATTACATTATCACTCGGCGCAGTATAACTTTCAGTGCAAATTTACATTTGCGGGATCGTGTGCGGACGAAAACCGCCAATTTTGCAAATGAACACAAGGTCCGGTCCCTAGCCAGTAGCTAGCCCTCGGCCCTTCGCGGACCACCATTGGCTATTTTATAATGAGACTTGTGCTACGTTTCCACACTGATGTTCTTAGGTAATAATTTATTTGCGAAAAAAATTAGGTGAATAGTAGGCAAATGTTTGCAATTGAGAAAACAAACATCCATTTTAACGAAAACTCAAACTGATAATTTCCTTGCTATGAACTTATTGGCAATACCATCAATAATCGATCTACAAGAAATAAAACAAATGAGAAGTAACTATTCATTAAACTCCAATCATTCTGACTTGATTATCCGAACTCACTCTGGTCTTTATGCTTTATATACAGTGTGTCCCAATTTAGAACCTCACCATTGGGATTTCGGTTATTATAAGAGATAGACAGTCAGTTGAATTGGGAAAGTTTTAGAGAATTTCATGCTGATTCAGAATCTGCTTTTGAATTTTAGTGAAAATTATTTGTTTTTGGAATAATTTAGAAAAACTGATTATCGTCGAATTAAATTTTTGTTCATATCTCAAAAAATATTGATTTGACATCTGTTGGAACATTATTGGGACACATTTTTAAGAGGAATTTTTTGATAATGTTTGTTTGTTCTCATAATACTAGAAGCAACTTAATTTTTTCTTACAGCCGCCATTTTGGATTTTTATGTCATACGATAGTACTTGAAAAGACTTTTTAACTGATAAAAAAATTTCGATATTTGACGGAAATATCCTATTAAAATCTTTTTTACAGGAAAAACTCAAAATCTGACAACGTTGTATGTACTTTTTCCTGAAAAAAAAGGACTTTCAGAGGAATACACTTATGAGATAAAGGAAAAACATGATAACATGACAGAATGACATAACCCGAGAACAAAAATATCGTATTATTAATAAGAGAAAAATTTGTAAGCAACTAGAGAATAGATAAATCATAACTAAGAGATATGGATAAACGTAAACAAATGCATTAAAAATTATCTACTACCCAGAAATAATATCGTCAACAACTGAACTTATCCAAATTGTTGACTTTCATCCTGTTCAATACATTGTTGGCACCTTCTCTGGACAGCAATACAAACATGACGGATAGTGTCACCATTTAAAGAAAATAAAACATTGCGAATTCTGTCCTCTAATATTTCCGGGTGTATGTCAATTCGTCGTAGGTCAATTCGTCTTACGTCAATTCGTCGTAAAGTCAATACGTCATAAAGTCAATTAGTCGTATACGTCAATTCGTCGTAAAATCAATTCGCCGTAAAATCAATTCGCCGTATTCGTCAATTCGTCGTATTCGCCAATTCGTCGTATTCGCCAATTCGTCGTATTCGTCAATTCGGCCTAAAGTTAATTCGTCGTAACGGTGATTGGTCGTATACGTCTATTCGTCGTATTCTTAATTCGTCGTATTTCAGGTAAAATGTTAAAATGTTTAAATTTACACTTTTTCGTTTAATCAAACATTACCAAACTTACGGATAATAACCCGCCCACATAACAGTGAAAGAACATTCATATTCTCAGAATATTCCCTCAAATTGCTTTTTGGAATGTTCTTTTAGGAATGTTTAATAAATATTCTAAGATTGTTTCGATTGAAATATTCATTTTTGAACGTTCTATTTATGTACTAGGAATGTTGCTTCTATGCACCTACCTGAAAGAACCGATGGAACATAGAATGTATCCAGTCCCTTAAAGCAAATACCATCAAATGGTTCACAGACGGCTCCAAAACTGCTGAGGGGACAGGAGCCGGAGTATTCGGGCCACGAACCAGATACTTGGAGCCAATGGGCAAATCACCAAGCATATTCCAAGCCGAACTTCATGCGATCGGAAAATGCGTGCAGCTCAACCTCAACAGAAGGTGAAGGTACCGAAAATGAGAAATTGTAATAATGTCTGACAGCCAAGCAGCTATCAAAGCATTGAGCTCGCCGGTAATCAATTCTAAGATAGTATGGGAATGTCTACAGAAACTCAATGAGCTGGGGAAGGAAAACAAAGTAACCCTACTCTGGGTTCCTGGACACATAGGAGTCGAGGGCAATGAATGCGCAGACGAACTTGCAAAAACGGGAGCGGCCACTCATCCCTTCACTGGGCCAGATCCATTCTGCAGCGTCGGAAATGCGCACTTCCAAGAAATCCTCAAAAAGGAAGAGAACCGGCTAAGGCGCAAACAAACAATGGCTAGACCAACCAGGACTACGACAGGCCAAAGATCTACTGGGTAGCTACAACCAAAAAAGATCTGAACTGCTGGTCAACCTTAGCAAGAAAAGTCTCAAAACTCTAACCGGGTTTCTCTCGGGACATTGCAGACTGAATAAGCACCTACATAATCTGGGGTTGGAATAGTGATGCCGCGAGACTCGAGACTGGTCTCGTCTCGTCTCGTCTCGACTTTTCGAGACGAGACTGGCTTTTGGTCTCGTCTCGTGAAGTCTCGACGAGACGAGACCAGACTCGGCGAGAGTCTCGTGTAGTCTCGAGATTACACTTAAAATTTTTCTTTCATAGCTTTATTATTGGACTATTCTGGGCTATTTGAATATGAAATCAGTAAATTAAATATCACGGTTACTCTTTACTGTGATTTTTCACTGTGGCAGTTTGGTCTTCCGTTATAATATAAAAATAAAAACCAAAAATACAGGGTGGTCGAAAAATAGCGTAAAAGCTCTCCACGTAGTAGGAGACCCTTTGAGAAACCCTAGAAAAATAATTAAATCAAAAAAATCCTTCTCCAGCATTATTTTTGGTATTATGGGTATTTAATTTAATTCTCTGACATATTGTCAACGGGATATTTTCAGTGTTGCCAATTTTAATAAATATTGAAATGCAAATAACTTTCTTAAGATTGCCACTAGATTTTTTAAAGTATTTTTGTGGGGTTCCTTGTAGGGTCCTCCACCATGTAGAGAAGAGTTTTCACGCTATTTTTTGAGCACCCTGTATAACTCGAGACCAGACGAGACCACTCGAGACGAGACGAGACTTTGGTACTCGAGACCGAGACTAAGTCACGGTCTCGTCTCGAGATGTCGTGTGAAGACGGTGAAGAAACACCTCACCATCTTCTACTGAACTGCGATGCCGTAAGCCGCTCAAGAATGAAGAACTTGGGAAGTCCCCTCATGCAGCTGGAAGACATTCCAGCCCTGGAACCGCTAGACATCCTAAAATTCCTAAAGGACCTAGGACTAGAGGGGCTGCTTTAAGCAGGAAACCCGAACTTAGCAGCAGAAGGGGGGGGTACAATAGATCAACCTTGGTCGCAGTGTAACTGACATCTCCAACACGTACATACATACATACATACATACATACATACATACATACATACATACATACATACATACATACATACATACCTGATAGATTGTGCTAAGAACCTACTTTATATAACACTATTTGAATATTGTCATACGAACATTATTATAATGTACCCTAAAAAATGTTCTTTCGGCTAATATCTCTATCAAGTATTGAGAATATACCTACCAAGTTGTGCTGAGAAGTTTATGTAGGTAAGTAACCACGATAAGAATAATTTCATATTGTTCAACTAATTATCTGAAGTACCTACTCCAGAATCTTGTTTATGTAGGTAAGTAACCACGATAAGAATATTTTCATATTGTTCACCTAATTATCTGAAGTACCTACTCCAGAATCTTGATTAAACAATTAAACAATAATGCTCTATCTACAATCTACTGAGAATATTATAGGTATATTCTTTTTCTTTTGTTTTGTAGGACTTCCAAGAGAGGGAGCCACGCGCTATTAAAGATCTACATCTTGCCTAGCGTTTGAATCACCTTGGAACCTGTTTCTCTTAGTTGGCGTGCTTACCGCGACGAGAGCATAACAAGCTCGAAACCGGAGCTTTGGTTAAACACTTGTGTTGTCCAGAGAATTTTTCCAACAACTCTTTCACTGCCTTTAATATAAAAGGACTGGAGCATTATTTGGAAGCGAAAATTAACATTTCAGGTATATCCCTAGAATCAAACAAGAATGTTATGTCTAGGATGCATATTGAGAATGATATATGTAGATATATTCTAAGAATATTTCAAGTATATTGGAATAATATTCTTTTGAGAACATAACTATAATGTCATAGAAACATTCTTTGAATGTGAGAATATACATTTCAAGCATATTTTAGAATCAAACAGGAATATTCTTTTCAGGATGTACTGAGAATCTCATAGTACAACGGTCGAAATTTGATCGTGGCGCCATCTAAGACAAAGATTCAACAGTAAACAGCAATTTTTGCTGCAATATAGTGACTGACTATCTAATCGGCCGACCAAAATTCAGTTCGTGGGTAACCCAGAATAGGAAAACCTATTATCCACTGATGAGAAAATTTTGGCTTGATTTTCTCATCAGAGAGTCTCATAGGTATATTCTAGGAATATCCTAATGGATTTCCTAGGAAGTTCTTGGGTATTGCAAACAGTATTTCTACAATATTTTCTCAGAACATTCTCAGGACATTCGCAATGGTTTTGGCGAACATTCTAGGCACATTCCTCCTAAAAAAGAACATTCCCATTACATTCTAAGGATGCAATTTTGTTATGTGGGCGGTTAGTTTGGTTTAGTTTGCAATGTGATGTCTGATTAAAATTGCAAATTATCAACACGTTAGTCCGTCGTATACGTCAATTCGTCGTATATTGTTGATTCGTCGTATTATATACAGGGTGGGCCAATGAAAATGAAACAAGGCCGATATATCGTATTCATGGTTCATTGAAAAAAATCGCTTGGACCCGTCGATTTTTATTCAAAGAGGGGAAATCTTTTGCACATATTTTCAATGTTGTCACTTCAACCCTCTCGCGGGGGTAAACTCCATCCCTTAAATCTCAAATGGCATTAGGGGTCAAGTGATACCTCATTACAAAGGTCATCGAATTATTTTTTAGCTTTTTGTCAAAAAACCACCACTGTTTCAACCCCTTGAAGTAAAAATCTGACTACTTTTCAACACCATTGTATACAGTGTGATTTTTTAAGTGTGCAACGTATGGGATTTTTTTTTAGTAATAGCACAACCCAAATACAAACAAGGCCAAAAGTTGGTGCATGTCTGATAATCATATTAGGTGCACTTAGAATGGTTGCAAGTCAAACAGCATACAGGGTAGCTCAAACAATATCAAAGCTGGTACTGTAAAGTACCCTTATTTTAGAAAATTCAGCAAAATGTTATAGAGAAAAGTTGTTTGGAATTAAAAGTTATGCCTAAATACCAAAACATAGCCTCCTAAGATTTTTTTTATTTTCTTTCGAAAAAAATCTATAATTTCTATATTTTTTTAATTTTTTATTTCAGCCCTTAAGATTTTCAAAAATTAATTAAAATCAAATAAATTTTACATAACTTTGTTCAAATTCAAGCATATTTGTAAAATTAATTTAGATTTTTAATTTTTTATGGAATCACAAAATTCATGTTTGTTGCAACGATATTCAACACAACTTTAAAATGTCGCAATTTTTTTTTTAACAAGTTAAAACATTACTAATGATAATAGCCATATTAAAAAACTCTCTTTAAAGTGCAAAAGTATTATTTTATTTAAGTAAATATTAGTAGAATTTTGATATTTTTTGACCTACCCTGTATGATGTTTGACTTGCAACCATTCTAAGTGCACCTAATATGATTATCAGACATGCACCAACTTTTGGCCTTGTTTGTATTTTGATTGTGTTATTACTAAAAAAAAAATCCCATATGTTGCACACTTAAGTAATGACACTGTATACAGTGTGTCCACTTAAGTTCGCAGCATATGGGAAACTTTTTCAATATCAATTTTACGAAAAAAAAGTTATTCTTCATAAAAGTTTCTGCTTCTTGAAAAAATAAT
This sequence comes from Ceutorhynchus assimilis, assembly GCA_917834065.1. Classification (NCBI taxonomy): domain Eukaryota; kingdom Metazoa; phylum Arthropoda; class Insecta; order Coleoptera; family Curculionidae; genus Ceutorhynchus; species Ceutorhynchus assimilis. Next base: position 24,239,490 of record OU892277.1, on the reverse strand, counting down.
ATTAAACTACTAAAACTTGAAAAAGCATGTACCTACAGGGTGTTCAAAAAATAGAAAAATATACAAGGTGTTTCCTAAGCACAGTTCGTAACTTCAGGATGTGATTCCACACAAAATTTTGAGAAAAAAGGTCCCATAAACATGTGTTCGGAAATGCGTAGTTTCTGAGATACAGGGTGTCAAAATTTTAGAAAAAAAAAAGTTTTTTTTTTCTAGCTCAAAAATCCCTTTTCCATTTTTTTTTTCAAATTTGGCATAACGAAAGGTATCTTTTGACTATAATATGACTTGCTTAATCTGAAAGAAATATCAAAGGTTTTAAAAAATAGTGACATGCCATTTTTTTTCTACTTTTACCAAAAAGCCCTGTATATTTTTCTATTTTCTGACCACCCTGTACATACTATTTCAAGTTTCAATAGTTTAATATTACTTTTTCAAGAAGCAGAAACTGTTATAAAGAATAACTTTTTTTTTGTAAAATTGTTAATAAAAAAGTTTCCCATATGCTGCGAACTTAAGTGGACACAATGTATGTTAATCTTTATACAATCCAAAACTTTCACACATGCACACAAAGCTCGAAGGAGCTACCTATCCCAAATTCTAATTATCTCTAAGCTTGTTTCTTTTTTTTTTTACTTAGTTTTGTTTTTTGGTTTCAAGTGGATAATTTTATTTAAACCGGCTGATGAGCACAGAAGAATCAAATAATATCTTGCGGCTTATGAATAATGACTCCGTGACATTATTTGCTCTCCCGAACACAAAAAGAAGGACCAAAAAAAGACTCCGTAACTGTTTCGCGAGACAGCAAAGCAATTTGGCAAGAAGATATTTCAAATTAACGAGAACTAATTAGAAAAGCCTGTCGAAAGTTCAGAATACTAAAGCGAATCTATAAAAGGACTAATTACCTTAGAGAATTGACAAACTGGTGCGCCAAATTAGAATTAGTCAACGAGAGAAGATCGAATAATTGCTTTTTTTCCGAAGTATAATAACAGAAATAGAGAATATTACATTTTATACACAATAGTGATCCTCACACAATTTTATTTTGTCAGAAGCATCCGAAAAAAGATCAACACCGAAGTCTCGTCTAGACCCTCTTGGTGAGTAAATAAATAATGTATGGAATAAAACATTGTTTTTGAAAAAAATATTGCATTTAGTCCGAGGAAATATCCGATTTTATTACTTCTCAATGAATTTAGAAATAATGTAGAATTTTGAGAAAAGTTGGGCGGATATTAAAAAACTGAACTATAAATTTTTTTTTTTGGAATAGGGTACACGAAAAAATTATGTACCTAAAAATTTAATATCAAAAACCACCAAAAAATTTGGGGGGATTTTAACCAAACGACGCTAATTTAATTTTTCGTAACAATTTTCGGGCCTGCTGCTGGGGATATCATGTTAACGAACTGGAAGATCAAAGGACCCAAGTTAATTAACTTAATACATCGATTCTCTTACGCAATTTTTTCCAATTTAAAAGATACCCACGTCACATCGTAATCAGATTAGAGACATTCATCCACTTCTTAAATTCCGAATAATCTATGATCTTAATTATATTGTCAAATCGATCGTCTTATCGGTATGCTGTGTTGAGAAGTTTTTTAATTAGCTTTATTATGATCACTTATTACGTGGGCTGAATTTTTTTTAAACCGTAAAATTACATTATTTATTCAAGTTTGGCACCCGGTTTCCACTTAAGTACCTACTAAATAATTTTTTTTGACGGCGGCAAGGAAGTTGTGCATTAGGCCTTAATTAAAATAAATTAATCAAATTTAATTGAATTAAGGCTCTAAAGTATACTGACAATGAGAACCCAGACGTTTGGAGTTAATCGAATTGTATATTTCTCAGGCGAACAAACGGGATTGATTTCAATACACGTTGCCTAGTTACACTATGGAATATTTATTATGTTGATTCAACTTACACATGTTGAAACGCTTCAGCATTTCAGAATTCGGCCAAACTTTCAAAGAAATCTGCCTATATATTTCAAGCAAAATCCTCCTGGCATTTTTCCCTAACATCCTCTGCATTTGAAAAGTTCTTGATTACCTAGTCATTTTAAAATGGCTGTTGATTCAAGGAAACTCTTAAAAGCCATTATCTAGCTTTCAAAGCTGGATTATGGTCATCGACCAATTATTGCTTGCTCTCTAAATTAATATTTAGTGCAACTCTAGATAATCTATAGAGGCAAGAAAAATGGAAACTAATGAACTTAATAAAAATGTTTTCGTCTCCTATTTGGCTAGGATTAGTAATCGTTGGAATTACTACGGTAATTCGAAAAAGTGAATGAATATAGAATAATTCAGTATTAAAGCACTTTCGGTTGTATCATTTTTACGAAACCCTTGTATCCAGCTGTCAGAAGATGGGCCCATTTAAATTTTGGTTTCTGAAAGAGGTTAGATGTTCTTCGGGCACATCTATTTTTGAGAGGTTGGCAATAGGAACGTTAATGTACCAAGGCTCTGCACTTGTACATATTGCATTTATCCGTTGTTGGAAACCAGCTATACGATGACTCAAGTGACCTGTATAGTGCTTCGCTTTCAACAAAATATTGAGCTGACAACTACGTGGCAACAATCGAATATAAGGTAAAAGCCCTTGCATCCCAGAGACTTAAGTGACCTAAATGTAATCAGATCTATAACTCGTGTTCATTACTGCTGGACGGACCACCGAATAATCCGATCTGTACCGCCAAAATGATGGAAGCGAAGAAAACAACTAAAAAAAAGGTTTATTACTGAATGACTTAGAGAGATGAAGACTACAAACAAACTTTCATAGCTATTATTGAAGTTGAAAGAGAAAATATCTGCTCAACATTTCGATGATATTGAACAGCATTGGTGAATTCTTAAAACAGCTGTGCTGTCAACCTGTCTAAAATCAACGGTATTTATCAAGAGCGAGTATCAGGTTTGGTTTGATGAGAACAATCAAGAAATTCGAGATGGGACATTAAGCAACATCCAACAATACCAGAGCCTTATTTAGCGCTACAGAAACGATCTATGGTCTCTTCATAGAAGGTCCAAATACCCTGGAATCTAAAGGTCCGACTTCTATCAGCTCCCGATGGAAAAGCAACATTTTCAGAGACCCTTCAAGAGAGATTCCCACGTGTGATATCGTCCTTAACGAAGTTCCTCAAAAATCCACCCATCTGAAAGATATTCATTTAATGCGCCATTTAAAATATATTGTAACGCACGTCGAACTATACAACTACCCAAAAAGTTATTACTAATAAAGATGCGAGGTTTATCGCGATCATTGCATTGGGCTACTGTTGGGCCGGTTGGCGCTGGATCGTTCATGGCGGCGATTTAAAATGTATCGCAAAACAGGCGGAGGAAAGAGCCATAGTATTTCCTGCGGGTATAACAGAGACAGACAAAATGACAAGAAAAATTAATTAAATTTCTACAAAAAAAAACTAGATAACTTCTGGAATTCTGGTTTATGCCATTGTATTGCTAACACACATAAGAATGGCGCTAATAAAAAAAAGCACCATAAATTGATTGCACTCGTTTTTATCCAGTTTAAATTACATTTTTGTAATTTTTCGAGAACTTGTTTCTATTATCGGATTTCTAAAAAGATAGCGCCATTCGTCCTTGTATTATAAATCGAATGCAAAAAAGAAATTTGGTATAACTTGAACTGTTAAAAAGTTACGTTGAAACTAAGAACGCAATGCATTCCTTGTTTCATTTATCTCATTCCCACTAAGGAGTATTAATAGGCGAGGAAAGAATACAATGATAGACTGCGTTAGGTGCTTCGCGCAGGAAAAAATATTTTGGCATTGAGACGCATTCAATCTTCTTAACACGTTCGCTGCCGGTCAATATTAGGGAGCCTACGCCAGAGGCCGACAAAAAGAATTATATATTCCACCGGCTAGAATAATGAACTTCTGCGCATGATCCAAAATCAACCAAGTAAATAAAAATTTTAAAGTGTTCAGATAATGCCGACAAATAATAAAAACCTCATTCACAATGCCGTATTCACAATAGCAAATATACGATGTATTGGTACATCACGCTCTAGCGCGAGACCGGCACTCAGCCAAAGTTGGATTTCCCGCGCTAGTGCGTGATCGGCAGCGAACGTGTTAAGAGGTTGGAACAGCTATCAAACAGACAACCAATGGAGAATATTGAAGCTGCTGGGTTAGATAGAGTCCCTGCTGAGGTTTTTAGGGTAGGGGCCCTGTGCTGGCGGATCATACACCTATTGTCTAAATATGGAACCCTGAGACGATTCCCTCAGATCTGCATGTCACTTTAATTGTCACTATTATTCAAGATTGGCGCGTGGATGTACCGAGAAATATCACTATCTACAGTCTTCAAAATCCAGGACTCTCTCCAACCGACTTCTTGCTCTAACCGAAAAATCGAAAAAGCAGAACAAACCCTTGTATACAGCATTCATAGAACTTGTGAAAACGTTCAACACTGTTTATCAAGTAGCTTTCAGGAAAACAATGACATTGCATCGATGTCCCCCTCAATTTATCAACGTACTTCGTTTACTGCATGACAACATGAGATCACACTGTCATTACAACAACAGACACAGATAAGCCTCCAAAACCACAATCGGAGTGAAGCAAGGATGTGTCATTGCACCAAGCTCTTTTTCTATATTTGTTGAACCCGTACAAAAAATATTGCCGGTGGGTGTTGAAACCTTCTATAGAAAAAATCGTAAGGTATACAAGCTTCTTCTATGTCACTGGGCTTAGATTTCATTGCTGTCAAGGATCGTGTGATTGTTGTCATGCAGCAGCATTCATAAGTTGAAAATCTTCACGCACATGCGTCTCTCAAACGACACTGTCAGTCCAACGCAGCAAAGACCTGCGGCGATCGGCAAGTTATGACCGGAGTAGGATGATGTAATCTGGTAGCTCTTGGTGACAAACCGACACGTCGGCGACAGGTGTGTAATCGCCGTTTTGCTTAAGGAAGCCTGTGTCTGATACTTAGCCCTATTTAGTATATAATCTGCTGACCCTGCATTGGAAGGGGACTCAACATCGTCAGCCTAAGCACAATTTGACTGGATTACCGAAGATACACCATATACGGTGGAACTACAGAACCACCTTTGCAATAACGAACCAACTCCTCAAGCATCTTGATGAGCTTTCTTTTGGGATAACTGAAAGTCTCATGACTCTCCGTCTCGAGCTCGTGAACAACTCAAGAGCCACTGTAAGTAATGCATACGCGCCAACTTTAGATTCCGACGATGACAAAAGAGAAGACTTCTATAACCACCTAGATAGAAATTTACCAAATGTTGCTCGATGCAGACAAAGTGATCTTGTTAGGTGACTTCAATGCCCGAGTGGGCAGAGACTCCGCCCTCAAAAATAGCACGATTGCAAGGATGGTATAGGCAAAAGTAAGAATAGTTTTACTGACAAAATACTCAGAGCACGTTCTCGTCATCACAAATACGCTCTTTTTTAAAAAAAAAAGAGTCAAAGACAATGTGGCAACATTCAAGATCAAAGCACTCGCGTCTCATCGACTACGTTATTGTGCGCGCCAAAGACCAACGTAACGTGAAAGTGACCAGAGCTATAATTCTTGCTGATGGATCCTATACTGATCGTAGAATTGTATGATCTGTAATGACTCTATCAGTACCAGTACCACCAAAACGGCAGAAACAAAATAAACCACCATAGCATCGCAGGTTAAATGTTGAGCAAATAAAGCATGAAGATACCAGGTTCTGCTTAATATCCCGACGATGTCGAACAGCATTTAACAACACAGCTATGCTGATAGCCTTCCAAGAATCAACGAGTTTCATCACAAGGAGACATCAGTATTGGTTTGATGAGAACAATAATGAAAACGTCATCCACCAGAAAAGGAAAGTCTACAATATCTGGCAGAACGACTTGAATCCGACTCGCCAGAAACAAACATATCTTCAAGTACAAATAAGGACAAGAATGCTAAAAAAAACAGTGGTTGACAACGAAGTGAATTGGAACATGTATCAGCCAGTAACAAGACCAGAGCCTTCTTTAGCGCCATAAAAACAACCCATGGTCCCTCTCAAAATAGTCCTCTAGAGATGGAGCCCAGCTACTCAAAGATCCCGGTTCTAATAAATCCCGATGGAAGGAGCATCTCCAGGAAATCTTGAAGAGAGATTTCCACGTAAATAACAAGGTTTTCAACAAAGTCCCCCAAAGCCATCTATGTGAGGTTCCTTCCCATCAAGAGAAAAAGCTATCAAGCAACTATAGAATAATGAAGCTACTGGGCTGGACGGAATTTCTGCGTTCATTGCCAAAATATGGAACGCCGAAACAATAGGTACCAACAGATATGCGAGACACTTATTATATTTACGATAGGCGATTAGACGCAGTATGGAAATTATCACTGCTTTCTTCAGCCAGAATTATCTCCAACGGACTTCTCCTTCTGTCCGAAGTAACCCTACCCGAAGCACAGCGTGGCTTTAGGCCAACCAACATAGCAGACATGATTTTCAGTGCAAGACAAATGCAAGAAAAATCGAAAGGGCAAAACAAACCTTTGTAAATAGCATTTATCAACCTTGTAAAAGCGTTCGACTCTGCTGACAAGTCGCTCTTCGAAAAACACTGGCATTGTACTCTCATTGCTCATCCAACTTCATCTTCTCTGGGCTGGTCATGTCGTCCGCATGCCAGACTCACGTCTCCCAAAGCCAATTATGTATGCCTATATTAAATGGCCAACGAAGCAAAGGGGGGCAACCTAAACGATACAAGAAGTATACACCAACCGTGAGAAAGAACGAGACCTGGTTTACAAGTGCGATCGGCTACCGCTCACTGGATGGGTGTGCAATCAATGTGGGAGAAGTTGTGACTCCAGGATAGGTTTATTTAGCCATCAAAGAACCCACAAATAATGATGCTCTGATGATGACGATGATGATTCAAATGTCGCAGACTTCGAGCCAAGACCAAGGTTTCCACAACAACTGTGTGTGCAAACATTTGTAAACATCAGACCTACAAATTACTCTAAAAGCATTCAAGCAGGAATAGGAAAACATCGGCCTAGAACTGTAGACGGATAAGAAAAAAAATCCTATATACCAGCCTCCCGAAATCTCATACCTCGGTAATCATCTTTCGGCATAATATGTGAATATTGACGCAGAAAGTCAACGCCGAATAAAGTGCTTCAGCCACGTCTTTTGATAAGATTGTGTAACCACAGTATTGGTGCCCAACTCGTAATCCCAATCAACCAACAATACCATCCTTATAAAACACTCCTTTAAGGATGTGAAACCTGGATCACCTACATGCGACACCTGAGGTGCGTTAAAAAGTATTACCAGCGCTGCTTAAGCAGGATAGTTAAAATAAACGGACAAGATCGTCGAACGAACAAGGCTATGGTTCTGATTAAGCCCGTATGGCGACGAAGTATTCATCAGGCTCGCAGTATTTTGAATAACAAAGGCGAAGGTATGCGGATGACAAATAGGATCGCAGGAAAAAAACGAGAAATTTTGAACAAACAACGACCGGCTCAGTTGACTGGTTGTGCAATCAATGTGTAAGTCCAGAATGGACTCTTTTAGTCATCAAAGAACCTTTAGTAGCAATGACGCAGAAACATTTATCATTCTTGAGAACTAAATAGTTTAAAACGATTTGAAAATGTATCCAAAGTGTGGGATGGAAATCGAAAATAGGCTGACGCGCACTGCGAGCCACAAAATATTTTTGATATTGTGTATTGTTCCTACTTTATGAAGAATATAGATGCTTTCGTGTCTAGCTCTGATGAGGTTTTAAGTTAATCCTGAATCCTCACCTAAAGTGCTACTGTAGTGATACACACATGCTCTTACAAGTCATTACTATCCTGCATAAATTTACATTCTACAAAATTTGTTTTAGTATAGCCTCGGATCCCAAATGGATATGACATTTTGCATTGCATATAAGCTTTTTGATTCAGATGAAGTTTGAATTTGGTTTTGACATCGTCCATATGAGCAAGACTATAAAGTGTCTCAGCGTCTGCTTTGAGGAAAAATATAAATTGCATGAGGATAAGGAAACTTAATAACGATAAAAAGAAATTCGCTCTCAATTAAATCTCTCTATTATTATCATTTGTTATCAGTTTCTTGGTCATTTCTCACAGCAGCACAACAAAAATTAAATATGATTGTCAGTCCGTGGGTGGTTCTACGGTTATGCTATTATTATCACCTATCAATTATTTCAAAAACTCATAAAGAATAATTCTTATAGGATCAAGTCGTGGAACATGCACTTTTTTGCATTCAAAATTATAGAATAAAAAAAGAAATTGCATTACGCTATACTATGAGTTTTGTGAAAGCCTAAATTGATACTTATTTCCAATCTTACTATTCCATGTGTGCATAAAATAGAAGCATAGTTATTGTATAAATGTGGCGGTAAAAACACTTGCGTTTAATTATCGGCACATTTCAATGAGACAAGAAACAAGTTCCCTAATATTGGCATTTTGAAATAGCGCCAAATATTTCTTTATGTGACCTGAATTACAGTTAATATTGTTGCATATGCATAATTAATTGCTTAAACAGGAATAATGCAGGAAAATTTTCTATGCATTCATTAAAAATATTGAAGTCTGGGTAATTTATTATTTGTCTTGAGTTAGGAACTATTGAATATTAATTGCACACGTTTTACAGATTTACAAAAAAAAAGTCATCTGATTGCCTACATGAAACTGAGTCACCGTTAAGTTTTTAATGGCACCATCAATTTAATTGGTAAAGGTATTGAATAAATCATTGCTACCTATATTAACTGGAGTCTCTGATTAAAAATCTCCAAATTAAACAGGTTATATGTTCAACGTACTTACAGATGCATATTAAATTTATTCAGCAGCCAATATAATGCAGCTGCTCGTATTATTAAGATTGGGAATTTCAGATCAGTTATTAGCCAATATATTATCAATAATTATGCATAAAAATAAAATGTAACTTTCAATAAACTATAATTTAACGCTAATATAAAATCAGGGCATAACTAGGTCGATACATGTGCACTTCAATTTGACTTTTTGTACCTACGTATAGAAAAAGATGCCTTATTTTGAATACACAAGTATTAGACCGTCAGATAGTGACATATTTAGGTGCCCCATTTTCGCATACAAGCCTCGAAGAGGGTTGAAAAGTACATCGATTTTGAGTAGGATGAAGGTATTTTTACGAGTGGCTCGTGGGGATAACGCATGGAAAATTCGATTTTCCTTACAAAAATGGAAGACGTCCTGGTGCCCATATTTTCTCGCAAGCCGTGTTCACCAAAGAATTAATTAATTAAACCTGGCTTCGTAAAACAAAGAAGGGGGTGTTGCAGGTAGCTGAAGGTTTGAAATAAGGGCGTAATCTTGTAAGGAAAAATCGAGATTTCGAGCGATTATTCCACACAAGCCCATCGGAAGGATGAAAATCTACAACGTCGGTAGCAGGAAAACATATTGGCTTAAGTGTCGCAAATGGAAAATTACATTTTAGAGTAACATAAGTCAAATCGAATTTTCCATATGTTATCCCCAGGAGCCACTCGTAAAAATACCTTCATCCTACTCAAAATCGATGTACTTTTCAACCCTCTTCGAGGCTTGTATGCGAAAATGGGGCACCTAAATCTGTCACTATCTGACGGTCTATATCTCGAATGATATAATATTGTCACGGATTCCGGGGTTCTCCTTAAAACTCCCTTTGTTAACAATAACAACTTTTCTTGAACTCATTTGACTTTATAAAATGTAATTATCACTTATCGCTTTGACTTGAGTTTATACAGAAATTATCCTATCTACACTGACTTACATCGTACTCCAGATCCAGATTTTCCGAGCTCGGTCCTTTTTCTGGCCTCTGTGGCGAGAATCAGGTCATTGTCCGTTATCGTTGCCTAGTTCATCTCCAATTTTCGATTCTGTTCCAATGCTATTGATTGGGTCTTAACAGTCTACAGTTTTTCCGAGTAACGAGAAGTTAGCCCCTGCCAGGAGGAGTATGTAATATTTGGTCGAGGTTGTGTTCCTCTATAGCCTTTGATTAGCTAAAATCTAGCAGCATCTTCGCCGCTTTGTTTCCGATTGATGTTTATGAGAATAGCAGACGGTATGGCTAGCTGAGCGTACCCTACCGTAAGAGGGAATTGATAAATATATGGTGTTGAGTATTGGAAAGAGGACCCTTTGGCCTGACCTGCCATTTATCATAGCTTTTTCTGTAACCATATAGGGAGATTTCTAGCCAACCCGGAACGTTTTATTTTTATTGTTGTGATAAATAAAACTCTAACTGTGATTCGTGTGATTCCTATGAAAACTATCCCATTGTGTTTGACCAATAATCTTTGTTCATATTATTCATGGCGGAGTTGTTGTTGTTTGAATTTGGTTTATTATAGTTCCGATTTACGGATGATACCTCTAAGTTTAACATCTGCTTTTGAAAATTATAAAGCAAAGAATATCATCAAAGTATTAATAAATTGATTTTTCAACATTTAAATTTCGTAAAACGTGATGCAAAAAACTGATAAACCCATTTTTACTAGGCATTCTTTAACCCTAGAATACTAACCCTCTAAAAACACACGTAGATACTAACCTACGTAAAATTTACGTGTTCCATGTTTTTAGGTGTTTGTGTGTCTGTGTGAAATGTAAGTTTTACTAGGTGTGTCTGCATATATTGTGTGAGTATATTTTTAGTTGTTTACATTCATGTAAGAATGTTTAAGTAGAATTGAAAAAAAAAAATCCTCAAAACTTCCATTTACACAGAATCCAAAATAATAATTCCAGCCGCTTATGTTTTGGAAATTTGGAGAAATAATCTGATTTTTTTTTTAATGAACAACACTCAACAAATTTGCGTTCATATTTTCTCAAAAATACCGCGAAATACAAATAGGAATTCAATAAATTTCGTTAAAAGAAAGTACTAACCCACGTATATTTTACGTACAGAAGTGTACTTTTGTGAATCTGGCAGACGTGAAGCGAGTGGCATTTATATAACAAAGGCGATGCCTGGTCCTACTGCTACAGGTATTGAGAGGAGCACTCTTGAAATTTAAGCGGACTGGATCACATATTCGGGAAATGGCAGCATATCAAACAAAAAGCACACGTAAAATTTACGCGGGTTAGTATTCTAAGGGTAAAGTGGCTTCCAAGCTTTCAAGGAGTAAGGAACTAATTTGCGAAATATCGAAAATTTGAAGACATACTTCTCTTGTATTATTCTCACTCAAATTGAATAGAAGATACCTTTTATCGTCATTGAAATTTTTTTTATTAAATAAAATATTTCCTTCAATTAATTGGATATCCGGATATATAACAAAACAAAAAAGATCGTAAAATGTGTTTTAATGGGGGCCACAAGATGAACGGTAAACCAGTAATTGATAATTATAACTGCATAGAAACTTCACCGGCACTATGCAGTATAGCTGCAGAGAACTCTTATAGTGCCCTATTAGCCGAATCAATGAGGCGAAGAAAGTATTCTACTAATTTTCATATTAAGTGTGTTTTAATTCCGATTAAATTAGCTACTTTCTTAGAATTGTAAATGTTTTATTTGATTCTATACTCTAAGGGATTTTTTTGACCGTAAATATTGAAAATAGGGAATTTAAATATTACTGAGTGAAGGCTATTCAAATATAAAGTCATTGCTCCATCTGCTCAAATCAAAATTATCAATTGGAGGTAGAATTACATTGCGGAGCCGATCAGCTCGAACAAAACTAACCCAAAATTATACCTAAATATCCTGGTCTACTCCGTCTGTAGCATCCCAACTGCACCTCAGACCTCAGGCATGAGTTTTCCGATTTGAAAAAACTTGGTAAGTATTAGTTTCTTTGACTCAGAGTTTTATGTGTACTGCCTAGAAAAGGGCATATAGTGATTTTTGTGGTGAAGCTTTAGATAATTCATAAATATTTCGTAAGAATTTCTATTTCTCCATATAAAACTCAAGCATCCGGTAACTAAGCATAGACTCTTCATGGTCGAACGAATGCGCTCGGAGCAAACTGGGTAGAATGGTACCAACCCATTCATCAAACACGGTATGCCCGTACGCCTTTTTTGAGACAATAACAAATTAAGACCAGAAAAGGATCGTACGTGACGTAACAATGCGAAAGATAAAGATCGAACAATATAAATTATTGTAATCAGCATTCGCTTACGCGTTAGGATTCCGTGTGGCATGTAATTTGTTGCGATTCTTGTATTCCGCCTTTGCTTTGCTTTCGGCCAAGTTGGTAAAGAGATATTATTAATTTTCTATATTTTTATTTTGGGTTATGCGTAGCGATGAATTCTATTTATGATGACAGAGTTTTTCAAATTTCATTTGAAATACGACCAGTCGGACTTCTAGTAAACTTAATTATTTATTAGGTAGATACCAAAACAGGAGAATCTCGACAAAAATTGATATAACGTTAAGTTCGCTTTAACTTTCTGAGCCCATCACATTTTTAAACTAAAAGATACAAGTACTTCTCATTTGCTGACATTGTAGCCAAAGTATTTGTCAAGGTTTGATATATCGCTGATCGTGTGAATACTTCCAATTAACACTTAAGTTTTCATCGTCAAACTTTGTGATTTTCAAGATTGTATCTTTCTTTTTACAATACCTTATCTCTATTTTATTTCATATTCTATATGATTTGCAGGCTAGTGTAATACAACAAATTTGTGAATATGATCGTCGAACCTGCTGTCACTACTTTATTTTATCATCTGACCAATCTTATCTATTCCTCAAGCCCATAAATATTACTTCTGTTTATTAAACATGAACTTTCTATAATTCAAGTTATTAATTGTTTCCGCACTAGATACAGTAACAACTAATAAATTTTTATTAAATGAATACACCTGGCATCGAACAGCGTTAATAACCAGCTCTAGTGTTCACCTAACTATTATAAATCCTTCTAGAGATATAATTAAAAGCACGCGATAAGCTATCGCTATGAAATGGATCTGTGGGTTCGGCCATAGCCAGAGCTAGAACGGGAAATTTGCAACAGTAAAAAGGAACTTTCATTTTGAAATATTAGGCTATTAGGCTTCGATTTTGTTGATAGATATATGGAAAATGGATTAAGCTTTACCTTTTATAATCTACAAACGACTGTTTGAATGAAACGTGCACTGCAGATAAAAAATAAATAAATTACAGATTTTGTGTCACAAGCTCTTTGAGCTAGTAGCGATTAAGGGTAACTCTATGGCAGATATTAGAAAGATTTTTTTGTGTTTTTTTTCATGGTGTTGAAAATGCACAAAAATAAACGAAAAAGTCGAGTTAATACATCTTTGCATGTAGAAGAATATCTAACAAAATCTTTAAGCATTATAAGCTGCAAAAAATCTTATTAGAGTGATCTTTAAAACAAGACATTGATTGTTAGAATCGTTCGAGTCATAACTAAGTCACAGCACTTTGAACATTTCAAGATGTCACTTTACTGATGCGGCCTCTGGTGGTGACCTGAGGAACTTTAATAACTAACTCAGGAATTTTCTATCATTCCATTCTGGCGATTTTTGTCTATACATTTTTGACTTGAGGATCGTGGCATAAGTAATTCGGAGATATAGCTGGTAGCCTTCCTCAACTGATCACCCTGTATATTACGGACATACGTTTAATCTCCTCTTCAACACTTGTCCGGGAGAAAAAAAAACTGTCATTGTCAAAGACATTGCAGTTCTCATCTCAACGATACGTCGCCCGTTCAGGCATAGTCACTTGAACATGACTGTTACGGCTCTCCGCGAGTCCGATAAGTTAGATAAGCTAGTAAACTGTCGAACCATCGAATATTGTTACATGGCAGATGTAAAAGCATGTGGAACAAATCTCTAATATTTTGTTGACCGGTAATTATCCATTCAGCCTTCCGGCTCACCAGAAGTGAATGCAGTACAGTATTCTTCTTGAATTATTGGCTATTCCGAACCAAAATTCCATGAGATATTATTCGAATATACATTTATAAGTCATTTTATTATCAAGTAAACGAAAATCCTAGAACCAATTTGCTGGTACGCAGTTTCTCCGCCTTCTCTTAGGCGAAAGCCAAAGATAATATTCAGATAGTATAACTCATTATAGAGTATGAACAAAAGAAGAAAAATACTCATGATCCGCGTGTTCGGGCGTGGTGCAGCGACCGCTACCGGGTCAATTGGGTCACCATTAAATACACTGTTGCACTTATTTGTATAAGATTTATAGAGGCAGGCCCGCGTATACAGAATGGTAACCAGCCAAGCGTAAATATTGTATAGTAGTGAAAAAATATGCTCATTTTATCTTGATGCTGGATATTGGATAGAAGTATAAGCAAATCCGAATTTGAAAGGGAGGCTTTGCCAATATTGCCTAGCGCAAGGTCAATATTCGAAAAAAGCAATAGACTGATGGCTACTTTGGCTCTAGAGTGCATATGCAAAGCTATAGCTCCTTTTTACGCGAATAAAGAGGCTGAAAATCCAATATGTCTGTCTACAATTTCTGATAGAAATCTAACGAGTGCAATAAAAAATATAGACATATTTTCATCTCTGGAATTATTTTTTAAAATTTTTGTTTGTTTTTGAATTTTTGGAAAGAAGCGCCTGTCCGCATTATCGATGAAAATCATCAGTTTATTCTGCTTCCCCTCGGAAATGATCAAATAACCAGCATAGTATTGTTCCCCAAATCGCGAAATGAACAACATTTTGGCCTCAGATCGATTTTCTTGTCTTAAAACCAACATAAGCCGTCAGTCGGCGGAACTTGAGTAAATAGCGTGCAGGCGTTAGGCAAACCGGCAACACCGCAACAAAAAGGGATGAAGAACACAATCAGACAAGACACCGAGATACAATCTGCGCACGCGCCGCTCAGCAAACACAGACAATAGCTTTGGTTCGAAATTTGGAACAATTCTGGAATTGCGCAGAGTTGCTTGCGCACAAAAAATAATGGAGGACTGTTCTATGACTAGTTCTGAACCGATTCTGAACCAAAAAAACCAAAACAAGCTGCAAATCACAAAATTCCAAAACAGTTCCTCCTTCAGAGCAAGAACTGAGAGAATCGTTCTAGAACAGTTCCAGAATTGTTCTTATATGAAAAAACGAAAACGCTTTTTATAACATGCGCATGTGCAGAATGATTCCGAACTAGTTCTGAGTGAAACCAAAACAAAGCTATTGATCACCACCCGCAACACCTCAAGACAATATGCGAATCGCCGCGCAGCAAAAGACAAGTAGAAAAGCCGAACAAAACCCGGCAATACCGGCGTATCATCTGCGCAGGTACATGTTTCAAGACACCAACCGAGGTGGAAGAAAACTCGCCAATACCAATTGGCGAAACGTCGACAAGAACCGAGTGATTCTCAGCTAAGTTCTCAGCACTTGGTGGAGAACCAACTGATTCATGGATCAAAAGCTCGTGTTGACTTATTTTTCATTGACTAATGAAATCAGCAATAGAAAAAACACATTACTATGAATGTGTATCTTGTAACAAGACAGTTCATAGAAATTAATGTTTGAATGTTAAAACAATAAAGTAGTTTGGCAACATAGTAAACTTCATTGTTGAAATTCTTTTCAGTATCAAATAAAGGGCCTCAAAATGTCTAAAGGTCTTTTAGGTATCTAAAAGCTCAATATAAGTAAGGTTTTTCATTTAATTCAATAGTAGGTAGATCATGGAAGATAATAAGTAAAAATTGAAGCAATAAAATTTCTTTACTTTGAATGTAATGGTAGAATAATGTAAAATAAAATTACGAGGTAGAGAAAATTTATAATGTATTCGTTAACCTCCCACTGTTTCTTAGTATTAGCCATTTAAGCAATTCGAGTCGAGAAAACCGATATGAACACCTTATTCGGGGAGCAGAAAACTAATTTCAAAAGGGTGCGAAAGTCTTATTAATTCCACGCACGTGGATACCTTGACAAGCTGATGTATGGCGTGAGAATTTAATTTCGGGATTTAATGAAGAAGTTTCAGGTACTGTATAACCCGGAATCGATTTTTGAAAGTTTGTATTCGACGGGTGTGTTAATATATTTGAATCAAGAATTTCCAACCGAATAAACTGTAGCAATTCATCAAGTAAATCTCAATTTAAAAATCTCCTTCAACCAAATCAGATATGTCCAAGTGTATATGCAGTACATTTTTCAAAATGGACAACCGTGAACGACCACACTGAGATTCAAATGTAAATTGCTACCCCGGTGAGTTTCAATATTCTTCGCTACCAACCCGTCTAATTATGGTTTTGGTTGTTTTTTCTTTTGTCGTTGTTTAATAATTTTTAAACTTGTCAGTATAGTGTTAAATTGTCGTTTTGAGTTTCTACAGATAAGTAGGTACCGTTTAATTTAAAATAATTTATTTCAAGACATTCATTACTTGAAAAGAAAGCAAATTTCATCTTATTAAATTTATTATTTCAGTTACAGATCAAATTGATTTAAATAATAATTTTATGTGGTCAACTAATTTTCGCAAAATGCAATAAACATTAAAGTGATGGTAATACCAGGGACAGGTCCAATTTACACCCAAGTGATAAAATTAATGAGAATTGCAAAACAGTTAGGAGTGCGACGATTTCCCTTGATTTAGGTCTCGAGACTTGGTTTAATTGAAATGAAAGTACGTACATATTTTATAGGTGGTT
This sequence comes from Ceutorhynchus assimilis, assembly GCA_917834065.1. Taxonomy (NCBI): domain Eukaryota; kingdom Metazoa; phylum Arthropoda; class Insecta; order Coleoptera; family Curculionidae; genus Ceutorhynchus; species Ceutorhynchus assimilis. The sequence continues at coordinate 24,222,614 of OU892277.1, read as the reverse complement.
GTTTTTTTTTGTTGGTTAATTTAAAGACGTGTGTATGTATTCAGTGGTTTGCCGCCAGTGAGAATAAAGCAAAAGTGAATAATTGGATAACAATGGTTCAATGGTTAGCAGTCATTTGACAATTAATCCAACATTTATTATACTGAAACCTGGAAAAGAAAAAGTTAATGACTATTTTGATAGAAAATTAACACCAAACATATATATTGCTTTTCAATCCTGCAAAATTGAATATATACTTTTAGTTTTTTCAGGGATAGTATGTATCTCTGGAATAAATAAATGCCCAACTCGCTATTTAATGGGACATACAAAAAAAAACGAAAAAGTTGAAGAATTGTTGTCGATTATTTAAGAAAACACATAAAAATTAATCTCGCATATTGAAGTACAAAACAAAGCATATCACTGGGGAATGAAACCATTATATACCTATCAAGCAGAAGTCTTTGCTATGCATGAGTGCATCCAACAAATCATTGCGCGAGGATGTAGAAATCAAAATTTAGCTATTCTCTCGGATAGCCAAGCAGCACTTGAAGTGCTGGATTCCTATCGAATCACTTCTCGAATGTAGGTGTAGTGCCTTACTGACCTGAAGCAGCTTGCCAAGGAAAACAAGGTTCGACTCCTATGGATTCCTGGTCAGTCAGGGATAGAGGGCAATGAAAAAGCAGATGGGCTGGCAAGCGCTGGAGCTGCAACGCCATTCATAGGCCCCAGGCCCAGTTTTGGAATATCAATCCAAGTGGTAAAGTCAACACTGGATAAATGGTCGAAAAGACAACATTTGGCTCGTTGGAATACAACACCTTGATAAAATCACGGAACGGCTGTAAAAGGAAACCCTTCAACGAAACTGACAACTGACGTGCTACGACTCACGCGCACACAGATGAGACAAGTAATAGGGCTATTGACTGTCACTGTCACTTGAGGAAGCATCAGCACAGAATGGGGATATTCAAAGTGGAAAGGAAGACGAAACAGCTTCCGACATCATATATGACTGTGTGGCCCTATCATACAAAAGATATATACTCTTCGGATCAATACATACCGGGGATAGACTACCGCCTGAAAATATTGTCCAAGGGCTATTAGGCCCGATACAGGAAACAGGGCTTTTGTAGGTCAAGAAGAAAATCGGTGTGCACAATAAGCCAACAGACTGCAGTTCATGGAAGGCCGCAGCGCCTAGATCCCCCCTACAACCAACCAACCAACCAACCAACCAAAGTACAAAACATTTATAAATTATGACAATCACTCGTATGATTATCTTCTATTCTATTCTTCGTCGATTGTGCGTTTTCTGATGGCTATATAAACCAATTCTGGAGCCGCACACTCTTCCGCAGTCTTGGCACACCCAGTCTCTGGCAGCATTTTCTCTTAATCTGTGCTCTCGCTCCTTCCTGCGGTCCCTCTTTTCGGTCGCGTGTCTGCGTCAGTGTTCTTCAAAAGTTTGTGGTCCCTGGTAGACTACTCGACGCCATGAGGGCCTATCATTTGCCATTGTCTCCCAGTTGCTGATATCGATGCGGCACTTTGCCATATTTTCCTTTAGAACATCCTTGTAGCGTTTTTCTTGACCTCCTTGATTTTGTTTTCCTTCTTTTGAGTTGACTGTGGAGAATCTCTCGTGGAGGACGTGTTTTGGGCATGCGGACGAGGTGACCTGTCCAGCGAAGTTGGTGCTTGATGATGAGGGCTTCCATGCTGATCAGCGTAGCTTGTTGATTGATGCTGAGGTTTAGCTGCAGTGTCATCAGTCTTTCGCATAGTGCGGATTGAAGTTCAGCAAGATGGTCTATAAATTCATTTTTTATAGCGAAACCCACTCCGTGGATGCGAGGCTCATTCTCTTCCTTCCCTTTCCAGAAAAACGTAAAGCCTCCTCCGTGCTCCTTGAGTTGACCTTCACCTGCTCTTCTGGTTTCGCTTAGAGCTGCAATATCGATGTTAAATATCCTTAATTTCTGTGCCACCATTGCCGTTCTTTATTGTGGTCTTGTATTTATGCTGGTATCCATGTATGAATATTCCACGTGGCAATAGTGACTTTATTTTGTTTTGTTTTGTTTCGACCGTATGGGGTGCACCCTTTGCACGCGGTTATCAAGTCGAGCGGTTGTTGGCTGGCTATGTTTAGGGCACCTTTCATATAGCTGCTTCCCTTTCAGGGTGAGCAGCACACGAGTTGCTCTACAGCCAATAACTGAGCAAAACGGAGATCACGCTATCCACCACCTCCGTGCCGTTTTGTCACTAAAAGCTTCCAGAGTAAATGTTCCTGCTCCCGTCGCAACTTGTCGCTCACCGGAGGACTTTGGTGTGCTTTGGACTTGATCGTCTTATGTGTCCTAGAATAGAAGAACCTGTTCGTGACTTTCATTAACGTTGGTATGCTGATGCACAGTCAGCAGACCCACGGTCCCCAAACCCGAGTTCCGACCCAATGACATAGAAACTACGACGATTGGGTTCCTCGAGCTCAGGGCTGGTTGATTGCACGATCAAGTATTGAACTCGGATCATGGGCGATAGGATGGCCACATCCCTACGCCGACCAAAAATGCCAGATAGTAGGTGATTGATAGTAGGTGCTTAATCTTTCCCGGAATTTCGGATTTGGGGCAGACAGCTGCAACATTCGGGTACACTGGTACGGATTGGTACTCGTGTTTGGAGATAGCGGTCTGGAGGCTTTGTTCTTGCAGTTCGCGGTCGTTTGAGTGTGATATCCCCTAAACAGTTTTTCAGATACATTTTCCACTCTTATCGTAAGTACCGAGAATAGGCACGAGCATATGGCTTGAAAATTGCCAGAATGCAATCGCTCTTCTGAAAGAAAGTTGAACCATTTTTCCTCCTTGAAGTCTATGAATCTGGTCAGGCATTCTGTACTGCCATAATAAAACAATGAGAAATGAGTTTATTCATATTGAAACCCTGTGAAGCGCAATGTTCTGATTTGAACGATCAACTGCTGCCATATATATGCAATATAACTTACAATCCAGAGGTTGTCACAAGAACTTTTTGATTTTTGTGAAAAGTTTTTTCGACGAATACCAAATACATAGGAAATAAAATATCCAGCCGTATATACCTACTAGAACAAGGATCAATTGATTTTAAGGTTAACGTAAGTGTATTGTAGATTGCCCTGTCTACCACGGTCCATAAGCTGAGAAAGCGTCAATTACATTGAAACTGCCATGCCGGTCGTGAACGTCTTCATTATTTTACGTTAGTATTCGGCAATAACTATCTTTCATAAAATGCATAGCATCGATATCTTTCAAATATGTCGAAATGTCATCTTGACGTAGAAATACGTTGACACGTAGGTATACAGAGGTATACCTAATGGATTCTCGTTATTTTTTTTTTAATCAATGATCCTTCTCAAAATCAGTTTCAAGTCAAGCAGAAAATGAGAAATTATTTATTTTAATATATCGTTAAAACTATGTGCCGTAGGAAAATTCAATTCAAAGTCCTGTTATTACAATTAATCAATTTTTGAATAGAGCATTAACACACCACCCGAACTAAAATAAATGTAAATATCAACATGCACGTCGGACTTGTTCGACCAATTGATGATAATATAATCCGATGCAATTTCGTAACAACGATTTGAAGAAGGTATAGGTACTTTTTAAATTTCTATTTCCACTAAAATTATTTCTACTAACAACAACAACTTATTGAACTAATTGATTTCACAAAATTCACCAAATTTGAGGTTCATTCGGCAAAATTAGGCTCAGGGAGTAGGGACATAGATAGGCTGTTTCTCTTTCACAAATATTTGTTTTTGATATCTCCAGAAAATTACGACAAATCTCTTGGTCTTTTTCTGGACCAGAGAATGAAAGTTTGGTTTCCTTTTGGCTCTTATTTTTTAACGAGATGAAATTTTGCCGATTTTCACAGAAATTATTATTAATTAGTTTTTTCTCAACAAAATATGTGCATCAAAGGCGTGTCTGTATGGGTATTGCATGTCAGACGTTATAGGAAGTAGATATCTAAAGTACCGCACACTTCTGCTGATCAATGATATGGGCGTTCGGTAGATAGGAAGGTACCACCAGCATGACAAACTACGACGCCAAGATCGTGACTGAAACACTTATAGGCAACAAGCCTTTCTAATTTTTGCGAGCCGAGCGGAGCGTATCTATCTAGGTTGAGAATATGGATTATTTAATAGCTTTTCAGAGGCGGATGCAATTTTTTATTTTCATGTTACAGGAAAGCAATACGCAAGCGACAGAGAAATGTAATTTGTCATTAGGATTATCGAATAAAATTACTAATATTACTTTTACGCGATTGATAATAGAGCCAGGATTGAGATCACATAAGAGTTCATTTAAATCTCGAACGATACACTTTATTGAAACTACCAAAACCAAAGTCATCTGATTTGCAACACCCGAGGCAACACCTTACCCCAATTAGCACAAACAACAAAAATTGGTTACTTTTCGTTCCCGAGCACATGTCAGAGATGAAATCGCAGCCGGACAGTCGCCTTGAGATTCTTTAAAAACAAAAATCAACGAACCAACCGTGACAAGTGACCATCTGTAACGCGTCTTTTTGAGATAAGTATCGCTTTTACTTTGGAACGGTGCTCGTTTATTTTTACGATGTTTTTCTTTTTCTTCCCTTTTTTTTACTAGATCTAAACTTGAACGACCTAACCTAGAGCAACGTTTATAATTTGTTGAAATCAGTTGACAGAAGTTGGATTTTTTTAACCAATAATTTCTTCAAATAACAGGTACCTTCCCAGTAAAAACTGACGTTTAAAAGATTCTGAAGTTAAATTAAGCCACCAGAGATTCCGTTAATGGCCTGTAATTCTGGAAAAGCCTTGCATGACGGATTCTAAACTCCTCAGAGTTTATCGAAAATCAAGTGTAGGCCAACCTGACTTTTATTCTAGTCCCAGAAATTAGTTCACTTTAAATTGAAGTACAATTTAGAGACAAAAATCCAAGCATATAAGTTGTGATAACGCAATGGGCTCTTTCACTAAAATTTAAATACGTAATTTAAGTATAAAATCCCAAAGGAGGGACTATTTTAGGCATATATACCAAAAAAAAAAGTTCTACAAGGTTAAATAAGTTTTTTACAGGCATTATAAACTGCAAAATTCAAATTAATTAAAAACGCGCCGATTTGCTGACGTCGCATAAATATTTTTCATTTCGCTTGTTGTTGGAAGGAGCTGACCGCCTCGGCTGTATTTACCCTGTAGTAAATGCAGGTAAAGGTTCGAATGCGCTATTGTCGGTGGTGACTAAATGTAGTGCAACGTAAAATAAATAAATAAAACTAAACATAAAAAATTATATTAAATTGTGTTTAAGCATAATTTCAATAAAAATGTTATAAAATCTTGAATCCATAACTAATTAATTTAACTACTTTTCATGATATTTCGCGAACGTTTCAGAATTAAATCCATTACAAATTTTCAACGTTGACAATTAGTGGCAACACGGTCAAATTGCGAGCTGCGACGTCATAGAAATAAATTCTGGGTTTTTATTTGGAGGTATTTCTTTTTTTTTCTGTTTTCTCAAGAAGGACTATGAATTTTTCAAAAGTAAAAATACAGAAAATTCTGTTTTTAGTTGCTTTATCCAAATATGCCAATTTCAAAAATTAGTGAAAGAGCCCATTGTATTTTGTTCTTCAGCTTTGCTCTTTGTTCCTGGAAACTGAAAGCTAAAACTGTAGTGAGTAGGACTTTCTCAGTCTTGATTTTCGTCGCTATAATTAGACTCTGTGGAATGAAACTAACCCAAATCTACAAAACAACTAGATACCTCTAGTCAAGCTCATTCAATCAAGATCAGGAAAGCTTTGTATACCAGGTTTCAGCTTCCATAGTTAGACGAAAATCGAACATAAGAGCTGGCTGCTTATTTAGTTCCATCCCAACCCAAGGATACAAAGACAAATTAGTGACAAAAAACCGGAACTCAAAAGTAATTAATAATCCTTAATAATCCAATTCTATTTATCTCCTAGGTCTATTGTTTTTCTACAACAACTGATAGCCAGAAATATATTTCATTACATCGATCAAATAACCATAATACTGCAGACCCAAGTCCATTAACAAGGATCGATCATTCAAGACCAGAAAAGTCTCGTACAACACACTTAAGCTCTCGGAGTAAGGCGAAAATCAAACTTAAGGGTGGATTTACTTCCATTCCAGCCCCATAGCCATTTGACTATGGCGACTGAAAGCCAGACTTTTACAGACTATGCGATAAAGCTTCATTTTTGCCCTTGAACTTTTTATATAATTTGTCTTAACGATTATTGAAATTTTACCGAACCACTTTATTTACAATTTTTTGTTTATTTTTCAGCAAAGAGTCAGATTTTGGTTCGCAACAGGAGGCGCAGGATTTTGCCTTAGCCGAGCTCTGGCTCTAAAAATGATGCCATTGGCAAGGTAAGTGATATATTTTAAGTTAAAACTCGTTAAATTCAGAACCACCTCTTTGTTACAAAAAAAAAAAAACAGTTCAATCTCTGATTATTTGGTTCGTGTCTTTAACGGCAGCAAGGTCTCTTGAGGCTATCGTTTTAAGAAACATTCCGGGCAATTTTCGGTTTAATAATGGTTTCAGAGTGGGTATCGTGAGTGTCAGACATTTCGGTTACCACCTGACGCCTCCCAATCTCGCATATCATCTCGAGATCACCACCCAAATGTGCGCTTTTTTTCTTTTATATATTTCCAATAGGCTAAACACATATGCCTATGAGTTGTTACTTAATAAAATAAAAATATATATACAGAGTGTGTTTTAATTGAATGTCAATATTCAGGGGGGAGATTTTTGGTTCCATTTTAAGAAGAAAACTTCATATGGACGTATGTCCTAAATTTTTTAACTTTTTAGATAAGGGGTAATAAAATTTTCAAAAATAAAACATTTATTATTAATATCTGTAATACCACTTTAGATATTTGAATGAAATTTGACATACATGTACTTATGTATCAAGAGGCATTTTCTAGTGTACTACAATTATTTTAATTTCCACCAGTGGCTTTCGGGAGGAATTTGACCTGCGCCTATATTTTGGCAGATATTGATGGTACACCATTGATTTATATTAAAATAAAAATTATTGTTGAAATGCCAAATCATTTCTAAGCAAAGTTGATCACTTGTTTTTCCACAATCCGACTCACGGTTTTCACCTAAAAAAAAATTAAATCTATTTCTCTGCATAATATCAACGATATTGTTATGATCATGCAGAGAAACGGTTCTTATTTTTTTAAGCGAAAACCGTGCATCTTTGCTTAGAAATGATTGGGGATTTCAAGAATAATTTTTATTTCAAGATAAATCAGTGGCATACCATCAATGCTAGACAGGTCAAATTCCGTACGAACGCCACTGTTGGAAATTAAAATAAATGTGGTACATTAAAAAAAGCCTCTTGATAAATAGTACATGCATGCCAAATTTCATTAAAATATATTAAGTGGTGTTACAGACATATATTACTAAAATAAAATAAATTATTTATTTTTGAAAACTTGATCAGCCTGTATCTCAAAAGTTGAAAAGTTTAGGACATACTTTATATAAAGTTTTCTCCTTAAAATGAACCCAAAAATCGCCGCCCTAAATATTGATATTCAATTAGGAAACACCCTGTATATGCAAACATATATATATATATATATATATATATATATATATATATATATATTTTTCATGTTTTAAGAGTCTCAAACGTCACGTTGCTCCTTTTATTCATTCAGCAAGAAATAAAAGAAAGAAGGCCGCAACATAGGTTTACTTAATTGACAGCTGATTAGATAGAAATAAAATCATTAATTTCCGAGGCAAGACCCGGCATAAATTCCAGAAATATTCTAGACTGCGTCGGAATTAATGATCCTAAATGTTTTGTGCCAATTAGGAGGTATTTTTTTTTTGTATCGTGGTTTCCCAAATTATTATACAGATTTATTCCATCAATTTGGAATTACTGTTCAATTGTTTATATTTTTCTGGTGTTTCCATCTATATTTGAGATAAATAGTGTCAAGATTCTGGGGTGCGTGACAGAAATCTTGGGTCCGTTTATTCCAAAATCAAATTCCAATTACACTAATTATACTTCACTAATTAACTCGAACAACTTAACTCTTTACAACTTTTACAATAATCACTATCTAAATCATATCACGGCCAATCTTAAAACTACTAACTAATACCGGCCTTTATATGTCCGTAATCTATTCTTGCAAAATCCAGAATAAAAGCGATAGACCTTTTTCCCGAAGAGTGCTGTAAAAATCTAGAACTCTGCTATCCGATTCTGTATCTTCTGGCGGAGGCGCACGTAAATTCCGTTACACTGCCCTCCTCTTAAGATTGATCTTCCCGACCAACTTTAGGATCATGATATTTCGTCAGTCTGTCTAGATGTACAACTTTCATCTTACTCCTGGTGTTGCCCTGAACTCGATAAACCAAATCATTGATCCCCTTGATTATTCTGTAGGGTCCTTTCCATGCTGCAGACAATTTCGGCGACACTCCTTTCTTTCTTGCTGGAATATATAGCCACACTAAATCACCTTCTTGAAATCCGGCTGAATTGGCTTTCAAGTCGTATATGGTCTTCATTCGGTCACTAGCTAGCTGAATATGCTCCCGGCTAAATCGTGTATTCCTAGAAGTCGTGCCCTTACTTCGTCGGCATAATCTCGATTTTTTTTTTTCGTTTTTATTTTTCAGGTATTCCAAACATCAGATCGCAAGGTAACCTGAGTAACCTGAGTTCCCTTCCAAAAAGGATTCTAGCTGGACTTTCACTTGTTGACTCGTGGACAGCTGCTCTGTAAGCCATTAAAAGTAGAGGCAAGTGATCACTTTGTCCCAATCTCGCTGATTCTCTGCGACCACTTTTGTCAGGTGTTCCTGTATGGTCTGATTAAATCGTTCTACCATGCCATCAGACTGTGGATGTAAAGGTGTTGTCCTTGTCTTACGAATACCCATGATCACACAAATTTTCTTAAAGATGGCAGATTCGAAGTTTCGTCCCTGATCTGAATGCAACTCTAGTGGCACAACATAACTGAAAACTTCGTCCACTAGCATCTGGGCAATAGTGATGGTTTCTTGATTGGGAATAGCGATAACTTCTGGCCATTTACTGAAGTAATCCATGATAACCAAGATGTACTTGTTACCACGCTCTGACTCGGGGAATGGTCCGCCAACATCTATCGCTATTCGTTCAAATGGGAGATTGACGTTGTACTGTTTCATGGGCCCCCGGGATCTTGGTTTGGGGCATTTACTGGTAGCACAAATGTCGCATTTTCGGCACCAGTTTTTAACGTCTTCATGATAGTGAACTCAGTAAAAACGTTCCCGAATTTTTTCCAAAGTCTTGTTAACTCCAAAATGTGCCCCTGAAGTTCCGTCCTGTATTTCTTTCAATACATCTTCTACTCGATCTTTTGGAATAACCAGTTGGCTCTTAGTGGATTTCCCATCGGCACTTTTCCAACTCTATTAAGTAAATCATTTTCCACGGCCACAGAGTTTCAATGAGCCCACAACGCCTTGTAATTCAAACTCTTGTTCGACACTTCCCTCCATTCTGGCCTACATTCATCATTTTCTGTGAGATTGCCCGATGTCCTGGTCTGCTTTTTGATCTGCTCTCATTTGTTTTGTCGTCTATTTATCATCAACGATAAGACGAGGGCCCGGATTCCGAACTCACGATTCGATAGTATCGTCCATATAAAATAGATAGACGATACTATCGAATCGTGAGTTCGGAATCCGGGCCCTGTTCTTCTCATGGACCAGTGTTTCTCTCATGCATGTTTTCAGGTCGATATTTAGGGCTGGCGCCTCTAGATCTCCAAAAGCGTTGTGAGCGACATCCTTACTCTACAATCCCATTGCATATGTCCAAGCTTATGGCACCGGTAATATTTTACTCGGTTTCCCGGTGTTGGTGATTGTTTGGAGTCGTTTCCCATTTGTCTAATTTCTAGTACTAGTTTCTCCATTTTCTCCATGAACTTACTCATAAGATTCTCGATCTTCTTTTGACGATTGTTTATCCTTTGGGTCTTCAATGGACACTGCTCGTATTCTGGGTCGTGAGGCACCAAAGGTGGCTTCGAGTTCCAATGCTCGGATTAGGGCTTCGCTACTTTTCCTAAACTTAGACATTCTCAGGTTTTCCTGGATCTTGGAATCTCTGAGACCATCAACAAACGCAGATATTACCATCCATTCCTACATGTCTTCCCCAGCTGCAGGAAACGCCAAACTCACTAGCCTTTCAACTTCCGATTCGAATTATCATAAACTCTCGCCTGGTTTTTGAATTCTCGATTCAACTTGAGTTCTAAATACTTCTTGTCTGTAATGGTATCCGAAGCGCAATTTTAATGTCTGACTTAGATGCTGGTAATTCTGTTGGTAGACTGAAGGAATGGACTGAAGAAGATCTAAGGCAGGTCCTCGTAACGCCTCTATCAGTGCTGTTTTTTTTTCTTGATCGTTCCATCCGTTGGTATTTGCAGCAGCTTCATATTGTCGGATATACATGATCCAGGACGTAGAGCCGTCAGAAGATGGTGGTTTTATCTTCATGCTAGAGAATGCCCCAACACTAACTATTTTGATGGACTGTATTTCTAATTCATTCACCTTATCTTCAAGTGCTTGAACTTGGTCCTCAACTTCTTGTTTCAATTGCTGAACATCAGCTTTGACCTGACCTCAGCTATTACCTCCTGAACGTCGTTTTTAACTCCTCGAACATCGTCTTTAACTTTAGCTTTTACTTCCGTAATCTTTTGTTCTAGGTTAGCGACAAATCCGTGTATGGTTCGAAATATTTTCTGTAATTGTCCAAGGTCTTCTTGCTGTTTTTTTTTTGTCGCCTGGCCTTTTCGTCTGGTTTTTCTTGTTGTCATTTAGCTTCTTCTTCTTGTTTTTCTTCTTGTCGCCTGGCCTCTTCGTCTTGTTTTTCTTGTTGTCGTTTAGCTTCTTCGTCTTGTTTCTCTTGTTGTCGTTTAGCCTCTTCTTTTTGTCGTCCAGCTTCTTTTTCTTGTTTTTCTTTTTGTCGCCTAGCCTCTTCGTTTTGTTTTTCTTGTTGTCGTTTGGTCTCTTGAAGTTGCAACATTTTGCGCAGAAGTCCTTCAATTTTTTTTCTTCCATTTTTGCTTGTTATCTCGTGTTCGGCATATATAGAATGTTCTAGAATTTTCCTCAAAATTTCTTCAAATATCTTTCCTGGTCTTCGCTTGAAGTTCCAAACACGCCGGTGAAGTCACAAATTGGATAACTTGCTTTATTCTCCAATAGAATGTTCTAGAATTTTCTTGAAATGTCTTTTCTAAATGTCGATTGATATAGCGAACACGTCGGTGAAGTCACAAATTCAATATCTCCCTTGGTTTCCAAATAGAATGTTCTAGTATTTTACCGAAATTCCTCGAAATTATTTTTCTGAATGATGATTGATGTATCAAATACGTCGGCGAAGTCAGAAATTCGATATCTCCCGATCTTACATACCTACTAAAAAACAAATAGGTTCAGTTGATCTTCAAACATCAATTAAAATAATATAAATTACAGTTAGGTAATTATCTATAACATGTTAGCTGTAAAATGATTATATTGGCATTGGGTACCTATATTTCTAAAAGCGTCAATCAATTTACAGAATTTATAAGAATAAGGCAAAATTAAACTCAATCCAGCATCTTTAGTTACATGGAAATAACATCGATTATGTAATTACCGACCATCAACGCACCATCAAAGATGTTTCCGTTCTTAATAAATTCTCTGCTGGAACCGATAATCAGCGGGTAGCACGAACTAAGGTTATATTCAACTTGATAGTTGATATAGCAGTATATGATACACTCCAACAGATATAGCAAACTTTCAACAACACATCATCGACGACATTATAAAAGTATGCGACACTGAGACAAACATAGTTAACGACACCATAGTTACAGCCTTAATCGTTCGTGAGTCAGAAGAGATACTGCGCAAGATTTAAAAATCAACGAGGAAAGCAGAGCCCTAATGTAAAAGTAAATAAATGGGAAAATTAAAGAAAGTACAAACCACATTTCAAAACATAGACAGACCATTGCCATTGGGAACAACAAAAACCTGAAGTCCGACGTAGAAAACTCACAAATGGAAGAATGGAATTAAACAAGATAAAGATCAAAGAATAGAAAAACAATGCGTGCTCCAAAAACTAAAAATTATCTTCAATATCTGCCTCTCATGACCACCCGATTTTATCAAATCAATAAAGCAAGGTCTATTCATGAGGGAATTGGGTACCATTGATAACCTTTAACGCATAAAATTTTTAAATCAGATAAATACAACAGAGCTCTGGTAGGTATTGGTCTTCATGGATTTCCATGAGGCCTTCGACACTGGCCACTGTTATAGGAGCTCTCGAGGAAATTTGGATTTATTACCGATACACCAGACTCAGACTCAGCCACAATATCTACGAGAACGCAATAATGGTTGCAGAACTGCACGAACACACTAACCCTATAGCTATTAGTCGTGGTATCAGACAAGGAAATACAATGTCTCGCAAGTTTTATCTCGCAGTCCTAAAAAAAATTATACAGCTACAAGAAGCATGTGCTTGCGTTGGTCTAAGCATCAATATTTCAAAGACAAAGTTCATATGATTAACCTTGGTCATCTCCAGAGATAATTAGACATGCGTATTGAAAAGGAGAATCATTCTACCATGGGCTGCATATGGGTGGATGAAAGAAGTATGCAAGAGTAAGCGGTCATAAATAAAGTACGGCTGCGAAACTTTGACAATTGCTTTATGTGGCTCAGATGAAAGACGACCGATGGACCAAAAGACTGCTGAAATGAAGATCACGCCCAGACAAGCGTAACATGAAGACTTACTCGCTGGACTGACGATATCAATAAAAAATCTCAAACACCGAATAGAAAATAATAAGGGAAACCTATGCTCAAATTAGTGGACGATTGATGATGATTATGAAGATAATGTGATATAGCTCAAGTTGTCGGTGGCAGTGGATTACCAACTTAATTTTTTGGTCCGATTTACACTCACTGACCTTTTTTTGTAATTTTGTCCGAGATTATATCGTAAATTAGGTAATTTTTAAAATGTTCCGGACTCAAAATCTAAAATTTTTTATGAATTTATTTTTGGTTACCGACTTTGAACCCATTGATCACTGCCATTTTTTAAAATTTGTTGGTCCTATTTGGAATTTGTACCAACAAAAATGGGAATATAGTATAGAACGAGGTAGGTACGTGTCTCTGGACAAGCTCGAAACTCGGCAAATTTCAAAATAGTCATAAAATGGAAAATTTGAGAATGTTGTAGGTATATTGATTATACATAAGTAGTTCGAAACTTAATGAGTAAAATGTTTAAGTGAAGCTTTCAGCCGAACCCAATTTTCACTTTAAACGTTTTACTTGTTCTTGGTTTATTCTTTACCTCAAATATTTTAGTATTTTGTGTTATACTCGTGATCAATCCAGTTAATTGGTCTAATAGTAGTTCTTCTGAAACTAAGTTGGAGCTCTCTGTAACTGTTTTTTGTTTTTTTGTTCCATATAAGATTGCAGTATTTTATAAGCTTCTTAATGCCTGTTTCATTTTTGCTAGGTTTATTCGTCGTTTATAGTTTCTGCATAATTACTGCGAAGGTGCGAAGGCGAAATTAATCCCTTCCATCGAGTTTCAGTTGGAATAAACCCTGAGAGGTCTTATGAAAATTGTGAACTCATAAATTCTCGTTATTAATTTTGAGGGATGTGGAATGGTTCATTGGACTAGGACGTTAGAAATAGAACAAATGACCGCAAACTAAAAATGAATAAAATTATAAATATTCTTAGACGGAAATCCTGCATTATCATCACGTCAACAGTACCTACCTGTTAGCACATTAAGTTCAAAATTAAATATTAATGTTCAAAGAAAGAAATATTCTGCATAATTTCAACTGGTTTTTCTGAATCTGATTTTAGTTTTTTTTGCACCAACGTGCAAAAACAAATATTATTTGAAACTGTTTTGAAAGCTATAAAAATACAAGATTTATTACAAATACCAACGGTCCATAACAATACCTAATGAGCGCACATTTTTAGCTTCAATGGTTTTAGGTTTCTTTTTACAAAGGCGCGACCACCAAAAAACATCTCATTATGAAATACCAGGAGGTATCTCTCTAATTTAGGTTCTACGATATTTTACTAAGACATCTCGTTAAGGAAATTGACAAAGACCTTCTGGTGAATATTTCGAATAATTCGCGAACTCGTCAGTCAATTACAATGGACCCGATTATTTGCCGAAATTCGCTTTTTCCCAATTAGGGAATATTTGGCAGCGTTTTATTTTGAGCTTGTTAAGGTGTTTGATTAGGGTTCGTTAAAATACCTAGTTTGGGCCATCATCCTAAAGGTACACATTCAGAAAAACAATGAACGAGATTCAGAACAATGTTGAGACGTTTCTGATTTTTTATTCAACACACATTCTCACGAAAAGTTCCTGGAGGGTATTTTTTGCTTAAGTATCTTTTACATATTTTTTTAATATACCTACCGTTGAATGTCAATTTTTTGGTTTGTGAGTTTAATTGTTGTAAAATAACTAATAACTGATAAAATATGGTACTGCGAATAATTCAAATGTAAAAATGTCAGCTGTCTGATTAGTTATCAGACACATCTCTTACAATGCCCTGAAGTCTGAAAGCAGCATGCTATCTACTCCTACTCCCAGTGCAGCCAGCCAGCCAGCCACAAACGTTTTACCGGATTCCAATTACCCGTAGTTTAAATTACGTTATGTCCCTGACTGCCAAAGCAAACAGCGTGTGGGTGTCTGTAATACTGCGATAAAACCACTCTGTCCAGGACTAAATGCGGTTCTCACCTATTTATCTGATTTTGTTGTAATTAGCATTTTAACTGTTTCAAGTTCCAAGAGAAGAAACTCTTTCTGAAAATCGAAGGGAATAAAATGAATGTCGGACGTAAATGCAATGCACGCTTATTTTATTAGCATTTCGTGAATCTTTGGAAGTCGGAAGGACCATATTCGTGATCTGGATGTTCTGAAATGAGAGAAAATACTAAACGGAGTGGGTAGTAGGAACAAGACCTGATAAATCATAAATATATTATCGAGTGTTGTAAGAAGCGGATTGCGCACGTAGAGAACATTACGCATACGAACGTTAAGTGTTGAATAATTTAAAAGAAAATAGACATGGCGTGGACATTATTTAATAAATGATAAAATCGTTCGTCCGGACTGACCGACTGCTGTAACAACGCAGCCAAAACAACTTAGGCCGGAGTTACCCAATTCCTTAATTCCTAATATTTGTCCTTAATTCTTAATTCTTAAAAAGTTCAATTTATTTAACATTGGTGTTTTTAAGGATTAAGAATTAAGAACAAAAATTAAGAATTAAGGAATTGGATAACCCCGGCCTTAGTCTCGAAAGCTGAAATCGACAAAGGTTTATTTTATAACACACGCATCTGCTTAGAAAGGATTTTTGGAAATTCCAACTTAAAGAACGGGAACCTTGTACCTATGACAGTCTTTGTTTTTAGAAGTTACAAATAGGGTATCCGCCAAAATAAACAGTACCGAAATCTAGAACTCTGAAGAATTGCGCACGCAAGTTGCGTTTATCATATTTCGCCTAGTTGGTATTAGGTGGACATTAAGTTAAGGTTAAAATCTTTGTCATTATGTATCTTTCAACTGAAGAAACATTTTTCTTAGTAGAGCACTATTTCCGGTCATACGGAGTTGGAAGGAATAGAGGCTCACGTTTGAAACAAGTCTCAGAAAAATTTCAGCAACCACTCTCAATATAATATGTTCAATGATTTGCAGAATCGTTATGAAGCTTTTTTCCGTCGCTATATACCTTTTGAACATGCATTATACAAATTAAAAAATCATATAATTTGTCTATTCGGTACTGTTTATTTTGGCGAATACTGTATATTAATTTGAATTACAGCAACTATGGCGTGTATCAGGGTTTTTGGATTTTTACATTTTAAGGGTGGGAAGCGGGGTTGGAAGTTTGTACCTACGGGAGTATTGGTTTTCTTAAACGCAACTCCACGCGTGCAATGCCACGAGCAACAGCTAGTGAATTGAATAGTTTTGTAGATAACTTTTATCTGCTGGTAAATTTCCAATTTTCAAAACCGAAAGTAACAAACTTCCGGTTTCTAGTAGATAATTTTTGGCTTCTGATTAAACTGGAAAGTCCATTTAAATGAAATCTCATGGAAAACGAATAGGTATATAAAAATGTCTCACTTATCATTCTCAACGTCAAGCGATTCAGATTTAATAGCCCGTCAACTTTGTATATACTTATGACGATTTTGAAATGTCAATCTTTTGAAAGCAGTTACAGATACATTATGCATCGAAAATCTTAGCATGATGGGTTTTAAACTGGTAATAATTCCCTTCAATTCTAGCATTTCCTATTTTTGTTGAAAATGTTATAGCTAGGAAAATTGAACGTGAGCTACCTTTACCTATCCAAATAGTTGTGGAATCTAGTAAAGACGATTAATTGATTCAATACGTTGAGGAATGCAAAACTTACTTCCAATGCTAATGAATTTATCAAAAAAAAAAAATTAAACTCATCTACACACAGATTTTTAGGATTTGTGAATATTATCAATCCAAATTTACTTATATCAATTCCAGAAGCTATATTATAGTATTTGGCCCAATACCCCTTTTTTTAACACAAACTGGCTTAAAATTGGGGACTGATAATTCGCTTGTTGCGAGTGAGTGTGAGGAGATTGTAATTGGTCGAAGTGGCATTCCTGTTTTAGATGGAGGTCTGGTGGTTTGCTCTGATGTGGTGGGAGGAGGTTCATTATAATATGTGCCTTATATTTGCATACGTTGTTAAAGATCTCTTCAATCGAGTCTAATTCTTCCAGTTCTGAATATAATATCGTGACGTCCATAATAACTTTTGCGTTGCCTTTGTCATCTGATGGTAATATTTTAATTGGTTTACCTATGTTTCTTCCAGCCTCTTGCAGGAAATGTTATGTTACCGATGCAGTATGAGGACGGACGTTTTCTTCTTGGAACGTGACACTTTTTAACCTTATGGTTTAACGAATAGTTCGAAAACTTCATTAATGTACTATTGGTACAATGATGCATTCAAATGGCCTTGTAGAAATACTAGAAGAGCATCTAGTAGGACTACCTAGACTAATGGCACTTCAAACCATCAATCCCCTGGGCCGGTATTCTGGTCCTCGAAAACGCTCAGCACTTTTCAGTCGCTCGGCACTTCTAATGTAAATTTACATTAAAAGTGCCGAGTGACTAAAAAGCGGTGAGCGTTTTCGGGAACGAGAATACCGGCCCTGGTAAGGGCTGTCTCACGTTCCACGGCAAGCTTCAAAAGCAGCCTTTCACCTCTTCAACGACTGACTCGTCTTCGACCATCCTGAGCCCACAGGCAAGATCGAGATTCGTCTGAAAATACGACTCTATTCCATTCTTCATTTCAATTTGTCCGTGCGTTGCACTTTCCAACCTCAGGGCAAGATGACGATTGGTTAGAGGGGGTATAGATCCTCCAGAGGAGCCTCTTCTGGGATGATGCCTACCATCTTCTGACCAACTTTTCCAAAAACGAATAATTGAGGCAATATTTCTTTGCATCTGTCTACCAATTTCGCGGAATTGGACAAAAAAAGCAAGGTATGTCTCACCTTTGTTGCTATTTTTTCCCCAACTTCTGGACAAGAGCTTGGGGGGAGCCCCAAAACAATTCTGAAAAGTTAAGGCAAGGAGTGCTGCGTTGGCAAATTGACGTCAAAGTATAGTATTTTGTTTGGGATAGATTTTCCTAACAGGTCCGGACAATTTTATTTATTGTTCAACGAGTGACGAATACAGCAGTTTTTAAAATATGTAGGTAATGTTTTCAAGTTACAGAAAATGATTTTTGACGAGAATTGTTTATTTTTCAATGGTCAGAAAAAAACTTTTTGCAGATGCTAGTTTGTTTGTGCAATCAAAAATTTGGATTTTGTTGGGATTTTTGACATTTTTATAGAACAATCGTAAACAGGATTGCTCATCCTAATAAGGCGTCCGTTTACCAATTCTTGAGCAGCAGGGTCTGCGAGTGACGTAGCCACAGCTGCTAATAGTGATGACGTCACCCGCAGACCTCGATGGAAGCCTTGCGATTCATGCTGTGCTCGTTATTTGATTTTTTCGTTGATTTTAAATGTAGAAAAGGTGATTTTAACAAGATTTTAACGTTTAGGAATTTATTTTTGTGTGTGCTTTAAACTCGAATTATGCATTTTACTCCAAGAGTTGAGGTATGCAGCTGACATAGCAATTGGCAGACACTTTTAGCTCAATAAGCAGTCTATTTAGGGATTGAAAACAGGATAATCTCTGCCATTTTCTGGACACCTGAAACTAAGATGATCCGTTTTTTTCCTACGAATGTGCGGAAAAAAAACTTTTGGCATGCACAAAGAGTAATCTTTCCGCGCACCCTTAAGAAAAATTGTGTTCCTTAAGCCTAGTAAATAAAAATAAAAGATATTTCTACCTATAATAGGAACGAGCATTATAAGAGAACGACATAAATAATATTATATAATTTCATTCCTGGACTCAAAAGCTGTTATATTTTACCACCTTGAAATAGGTGTTTAATTGAATTCAAATTAAAGATCTGCAGCTGTAATCCCATATTGTCCATAATAGGTACTCAGTAATTACATTCATGCAAGAAAAACGTTAAATTGATCACCGGCTTAAAGGTGGAGTCTCTATTAACCAGGACACCGTACGGTTACCTTGTATCCCGAGTACCCGTATGGAGACCTAAAAAATTAATAGACTGAAATAGTCGTGACCAAGAGTTAATTCTACAATGGTGGAATATAGGTATGGTTTTAATGTGGTTGGAAGAATTATTAAATAAAGTTTTTTTTACGCCGTGTCTAGAATCCCGGTACCGGTAACACATTTTTTACCGGTAGTTTTGATGACGTCATCGATATGACGTACTTGTACCGGGATTTAAGTGAATCCCGGTGTTTTGATTTTGTTTTTCTCGTTATTTAGCAGCTGATTGGTATTTTAGGTTAGTTTATCATATGTTTTCGTCACTTTTTGGAAACATTTCAAACTATAAAAGTTAGTTTAGGTTCGAAATACCTTATATAAATGATTGGCGTTCAGAAATGTCGAACAACTCATCCCAGATTAGAAGTAATCTGCAATCAGATGACAGTAAACTAGGGTTGTTATATTTCCGAAAACCCCTGAGATTTCTGAGAATTTAAACAAATTTAAAATAATGCCATTTTATAATATAGCAGTTTATAATCGAATTTAATATTTATTAATTTACTTCAAGTCAATATATGTAACTATACTGTTCAGAATGTAAATTAAAATAAATATCTCTCATTTTCTATTTATAACTTTGCAATCAGAACAATACCACATTTTGGGTATTTTACACAAACTGGCACATTTCACATGTCAAAGTCTATTCAACTTGTTTATAACTTTAAAATGTTTGTCCTACATTGAAAACCATTTTAAAAGTAATTTCACGTTAATAAACTCACGAAAACACTCCACTTTACGTCCACACGTCAACAAAACAAGTTAAAAACATAAAAAGTTACATTAAGTTGGACTTTGATAAAACAGAAACCGTCAACGACTACATTTTTTACCGGGATTTGCTCGAATCCCGGGTAGCATCAAAACTACCGGTAAAAAATGTGTTACCGGGATTCTAGACACAGCGTTTTTTTTATTTGGATAGAAATACAAATTTAACTATAAAAAAAAAAAAATTATATCTGATCCCAAGATCTGTACTTATGAGGTATTGTTGGCTTACAAATTATTGAGGAGGGAAATATGAAAATTGCAATGTGTGTAGTATGTTGGACATCATGTTATGTTCGTAATATATATTGACTGATTAGTAATTCTCGATTCGAGGGGAATAGCATTTCCTGACAGAGCAGATTTGTCGTAGTGTTTGTGAGAGTGGAGTAAAGCAGAATTGTCAATCGACCTTTGCCAAAAATTCATTCCTGGAAATCCTCAATTTTCGCTCCCTTTCTATGAATAGATACAATATATCTCCCAGCCAAACTTGCTACTGGTTTTTCTGAAATCCTCTTATCGGTTCAGTTTCGTTCGTTCAGTCGGTAAAAATTGAGTTTCGAGGCGGCTATCGAGACAAATGATGGACAGTGGAACCAATTGAATAAGGATCATGTTCGTATGCATTATTTATAGCGATATGCGATTTACCGGATTTTATTTCAGAGAAACCGGTAAACAGTGAATAAAAAAGCAGTTCCGGACTGAATAAAATATTGCCCCTTTTCAATAATTTATGCTTGCTCTCGGCATTTTTTATTCCGTCTGTCCGGGAAGATACTAGTTTTTGTCCAAAAAATATCAAAATTTTCTGTATAAAAGTTTTATTGCTTTGAAGGACAATAAAATGTTCTTATTTTGCCACTACATTGCCAGTCAATAAAATTTCAATTTTTAAAATCTGATTCAAACTGTTCAGACTTTGCGGACTTATCGGTGCGTTATACACACACATTCCCCTAAAGTGTGAGGCTATAAAAGAAGAAGCCCTTCAATTTTTCACCTAGAAAAAGAACCTCGCGTTTCTGGACGTGCTTTCTGGGGTAATGATTACCTATCGAAGAAAGGGAGTACATAGTACTTTTCAGTTTAAGTTTTATAAACCTTTTGGCCCGCGCTTGACAAAATACCTGTTTTATCAAAATAAGTCAATTAAATACTTTTATTTTGTCGCTTCTTCTCTTCGACAATGAAAAATAAAATAAAATAGAACATGTTTCGAGTGTATTTCTTCTAAATTTTAGTTGCACTACACTATTAAACCACTGATCTCAAAAATAAATGGATAAACAATCGTACGGCTTGATTGGCTAAACTTGTGCAAAAATTTGGGGTCAATATTCTACGAACAGTTGTGCAACGGAACTGCGCAGCGTTTTACTTTGGAACAACTGTTCTAAATTTTGAAATATCTTTCATTTTCATTGGCTATATTTTGCGCACGCACAGTACAGGTATCTACTGCGCACGCTCACAGCTGTCCCAGTTGTTCACATTATGACCTCGTAAATTATTTATTTTTGAGATCAGTGATTAAAACGGATGTAAGGAAATTATCAATTTGGTTGAATTGCCGCCGCTGTAACAAAATACCGTACTCATCTAGATATTGGTTGCCGTCCAACGCGAAAAATTTCGATCTGTGACTGTGTGACTTTTCATAGAACCCACTGGGAAATTCATTAGTGTGACCAGAGAATGAATGGAAGTCATTTTTTTCCGAGGACCAAGCAGAAATTATTCCTGACACATGGTGTCAAATATTTCTTGAACTCATCGTTAGCGGGTTGGACAGATATTTTCCACTGACGTCCACGATGATGGGATCTCGTGCTTGGTTCGACAATGACCTCAAAGAAGTGCGTGACAGGCCTCAAACTTTATACCTCATCAACTAATGAATTGTGTTTCATACCGATTGACTCTGTCAAGTACTACAGGAGTTGTCACAGAGCCAGAAAAGCGAAAAAAAGAGCAGCCTATGATTCTCATATCAACTCCTCCAATCCTTATTTTCCTGTGTGGCGGCTAATCAAACGTAACCCCTCCCATTCGATTGGGGATACTAGCCGTTCTGTCAACGCTGGGAAAAATTCATACTTTAGCAAAATCTGCCTCCTCCTGACAGGGCTTTTGGACAGCTTTTGCTAAATTACAGATGATTTGAAAAATAGCAGGAGCAATAATTGCTACGAAATTAATGGGGATATTGTTGAAAACTCAATAAATCCTATAGTTGACCGGTTAGCTGAGCTCTTTAACCTGTTTTTAACACATGCTATTTTTTTGGGGCACTCAAATACGGTAAGATTATTCCTATTTTCAAATATAGGTTTGACGTGTCAAATTACCGACCCATATCGCTTTTACCAATTTTTTTTAAGTCATTCCCAAGGCTAATGAATGAGATTTTCAACCAAAATATTTATCTTAGAAGCCAATATGGTTTCAGAAACAAATTTTCGACAACTTTGGCAATTAATAAATTCATTAAGAGTATAGTTGATAGATGTGAGGCAGGTCTTGTCTGATCGTTTTATGATCTTACCAAAACGTTTGTTTGTGTGTTCTATGACATAATACTTGGAAAACTGACACACTCCAAATTAAATATCGCATAACACTGACTCTGGTGACATCTTACTTCTCTGACCGCCCGGCATGTTTTTCTGTAGGGAAACTCTGAACCGGAGAGTGCCCATGGATCAGTTATGTGACCCATGCCTGTTCCTGTCTTCCATAAATGACCTGGGTAATTTTAGATTTTATTTTAATCCAATACTTTTTGCTGACAATCCAACCGAAATTATTCACTATCACTCCACTGACCCCCTGTTGGAGTGAATCTAGAGCATACAGCAGGAAATGAGCAGTTGGTTTCAGGCGAACAAACTCAGTATGAATATTACTGAGAACCAAACCTTGAATTTCATCCTTAGAACTAGATTCTATCGTGTAATGAGCATGTGAGATTTTTCGGCCTTACTCTCTGTCCAAGACTGCCCTGAGAAGGGCAGATTAACACTATTTGGAAATCTCTTGGGGTCACTCATCCCATTCTTGTGATGCTGGGGATGGAATATCGAGACTTCTTTCGTGGGGCCTTCGGAGATCTCGGCAATTTAACATTTCCAAGTATTTATATTTACCGTTGCCTGGAAAGCCTGGTCCTAAGAGACATACCGCTATCTTGGAGGGAAGCTAATGGTATATTCATACCAAAAACTGTTCGTCGACCTGGGGACGAAGCAAAATCATATCGTCCCATCAGCCTCACCTTCTTTCTCTTCAAAATAATGGAGAAAGTAATTGACCAGTACATCAGAAGCGGAACTCTATTGAGAAGACCGCTCTACTCAAAGCAATTTGCCTATCAACCAGGCAAATCCCCAACAAGTGCTTCACACTGCCTGGTTAAAGACATTGAAAGGACAATCGAGTGCCAAGAGATCGCTCTCACAGCATTCATTGACATAGAGGATGCCTTCGACAACACCTCACATCAATCAATCGCTAGAGCCTTATAAGAATTGAATGTTAAAGTCCCAATTGTAAAATGGATAGAGTCGATGCTAAAACACCGTTACGTTACGGCTGAAATAAACGGAGCATCAGCTACCGCTACCACGGTCAGAGGGTGTCCTCAAGGGGGTGTTCTTTCTCCACTACTATGGACACTAGTGGTGGACAAAATCCTTACCAGACTGAGTAGTGCTTGATACCAGGTCATGGGCTATGCAGATGACCTGGCCATTATAATCAAGGGCAAACATGAAGGCGTAATAACAAGCCGAATGCAAAGTGCTCTAGACATCGTTAAAAATTGGAGCGAAGGCGAGGGCTTATCCCTAAACCCAAGCAAAACAATTCTTGTCCCATTCACCCCCACCCTTAATGGTACACAACTAACATTTTCTAACGAAGTGAAATACTTTGGTGAAATACTAAACCAAACACTCACTTGAAACAAACAGTTAGAGAAAACATGTTCTATAGCTATATCAGCCATCTGGTCATGCCGCAAACTGGTTGGTAAAACACGGGGGCTAAAGCCAAAGATGGTATTCTGGATTTACCAAACTATAATAAAGCCCATGGTCACATACGCCTCATTAGTATGGTGGCCCAAAACTCAGCAAGTCACCGCTCAGATCAAGCTAAACAAGATACAAGGGCTGATATGCCTAGGAATAACAGGAGCAATGTCGCCTTGCCCCACCGCAACCGTAGAGACGCTGCTTAACATGCCTGCTCTTCACCTATGTGTGAAAAAGAAAGCAATAATCAGCGCTCACAGGCTATTCCAAACAGACAAGTTCAAGCCTGGTTTTCTGAGGGAACATCTGCGCATGTTTGAAATAATAAAACTAGAGAATGCCAGCAAACCAAGCGACCACATGATTGTCAGATTGGACTTAGAGATCCCATTCGCAGTGGTACCTAATAAACGAGCGCCAATCATGGGAGAATAAAAAATTACCACAAGCAGACAATGCATCTCTGTGGTGCACAGATGGATCCAAACTAACGGAAGGAGCTGGACTGGGCGCTTCCGGCCCTAACTTCAAGCTCTCCAAGGCAAACATCTTACAATATCTCATGCCGATCTGCTTGCCGTCAACATATGTGCACAAAAGTGTCTCAACCAAAACCTCAAAGGAAAACACATCTTTATACTATCAGATAGCCAAGCTGCCTTAAAAGCCTTAAGGGCTTTCAAATGCACCTCAAAACGCTGACGTGACTGCCTGGTCATCGAGGCATAGAAGGAAACCAAGAAGCAGGTGGCACAAAAGAAGGGGCCTCAACACCATACCATGGACCAGAGCCCTATTGTGGCTTAATAAAAAGCCACATCATGGAAGAACTCAACCAATGGGGGAATGACTAACAGTCATCATATTGCAGGCACACTCTGGGACTAAGACAGTCAAAAAGTTTTATCACATTTCCAGCAAAAAGAGCTGAACAGCTCCTAAACATGAGCAGACCAGATATCAGAATGGTCGTAGGACTGCTCACAGGACACTGCCTGGTGAAATACCACCTAAGGTTAATTGGCAAAGCAGAAGACGATCTCTGCATGTTCTGCTCAGACGCAGAGCACCTGCTCTGCGAATGTCCAGCCAGCCGAATTTTGCAAGAGGCTCAAATTCCTCGAGGGGGCAACAATGTCACCAGAAGAAGTGGGCCAACTGACACCCAGAAAAGTAGCTTCCTTTGGCAAAAGTGTACGCTTCCTGGAGACATTTTAAGATTTAGAGTCGCGTACAACATATCTGCAAAGATAGCAGTGCTGAGCCGCTGGAAAGCCGAGACGACTCTCCCACAATCTACAATCTACCATTGCCTGACATATCTAAAATCCGTTGCTTTCATCTCACGACTTCCCCTTCCAGACGGCGGGAGAATTGGCGTCCTGTATTCGATATAGATTGCTGTTAACTAGGAGGGTCTCGGGGAGGGTCACTGTGTCAAATTATTTAATATTCTACCTATGATTCTTATGAATATCCGCGTGATTGGCCAAAGGGTTTTTTTTAAGAAGAAATAAAAAAGTCTCCTAAAAAAGGCCATTTCTTCACTTGAGGAGTACCTATCACTTAGACAACTTCCCTGATCTCTGACATCTGAGCTACCGTGTTTTCTTATGTTCGTTTAGTGAATAGGTATATTGTTGTTGTTTTTGTTCTCCCTGTTATTTATACTGAGAATAGTCTGTACTGCGCTTTTATGAGTTTCTGAAAAAACTTCAACACGTATTTCGGAAACTAGGCATTTCTCGGCTCATATTTGTTTTTTTTTTAATATCATAAGAAAACAAACCCTAACGTTACGCTCCATGGTTAGGGAGCACTCTGTTAAATCATAAACCCAATATCTCCTAATTTTTCCATCTTCAAAAATCATGACATAGTTCTTACAAACAACTGACGATGATGATGCTGCAGAAATCTCCTGTACCTACATTATCACATTCACTCAAAAAAAAAAAAAACTACTGATATTTCTGCTGTATCGGTGAGCATAGCGTCTCAAGAAATACCTGTAAGTTGCCTAGTTCATTTTTGTGGGCATTTTCTATCAAAATGGATATACTACATTGTATTATGTATATTGGAAACCCAATGTGAAATATTCACATGCCTCAAGACAAACAATGATTACGCCACCTTGAGGGTCTCGCTTTTTGAATAGAATATACTTTGGGTTCCTCTGAAGAATTTATTCATGTAAAAGGAATAGACTCCTAGCATATAATACCTAATTAATTTAAGTGAATTATTATTATAAAAGTTAATTTAATATAAGACCGATCGGCGGTAGCATGACTCAGTCCAAAAACCGATCGGGTTCCCATCCATTTTTTCAGCCGATTAAACCCATTATGTGCGTAAACGACTTTAAATTGGTTAGCCGCAAGATTAAATTGCGTTTTGTTACCGCAACTTTGTTAAAGCGGAAAAATATTCAATTTGGCCGTTCTTTGATCGAAAGGCTTTAACTCTTCTTAATCGAATAATTTCTTCAAGAACTACGTGCAAAAAATGAAAAACTCGCTCTGGAACCAATATCTTGCGGTAGATTTTGATGAAAAAAACTCACGGATGTACATTTAATTTTTTGTGTTCCAGCAAGTTTAAGCCAAATTTAGGAGTTTCCACTTTGGCGTAGACAATGGCAAGTTGGAAATTAGGAGACCTCCTATGAAACCTCATTCATTGCTACAAAAATTTAAGGAATGAGTTCATGTGGTACAGCCTTTCAAGAAGAGTGTGTTCCTAAGTTCTCAAATCCCACAGTGTGTGCGAAACCATCGGATCTTCAACTTGCGTGCATAAGAATCTGACGAAAACACATTCTACCCTGGGGGGCTTTATTTAAAATCGATCGCAAATATCTGCGTGCACGTAAAGTTGCATCAATGGGTTCGTATACGCAGCTTGTTATGTGCGAATAGCTTTATTTGAAATTGACATTGGACGTGTGCATCTCTATTTGCGTGCACGCAAAAGATGCACTCGCTCGCTGCGTTGCCAGTTTAATTTTGACAAAATGTTGAAACTCTACCATATAAAAATGAGTGGATTTTTGAATTTTACGATATTTTGGCTGACGGTGACGTATGTTTTACGATGACATTTATTTATTATGATTTTTTTGATGTTTTGAGGTTAGAATTTTCTAAAATATGTTTCGTAGTGTTTATAAGCAATTTACCACAAAAAATGAATATTCTTTCACCAAGCCCTATTCCTGTAGATAGAAAAAAAGAGATCCGCAAACGCAGATGCGGAGGAGAAAAGGCTTCTTGTCTAGTTTGTCAGAGAACGCCCCAACCTTTACCAAAGAGTCAACTAAAAGAATGTGGAAAGAAGCCTCAGCGATATTAAATACGGTGCCCAGTGGCAGATGCTCTTCTTGGTGACACCAAATAGCCCTCTATAGCATCATATATCTTCAAAAGTAGCTTTATTGAGCCGACATTTTTTCACGAAAGCCCGGTCACTTAGGACAAAGGCATAAAATCGCGGCCCTACTGCGAGGTTTTCGTTGAAAGACTTCGCTAGTTCAAGACGAGCCAGCACATTGTTACTAATTATAACGGTATTAAAATTCATATTTATAAAAATCACCACCGTATTCGAACCTATTTGAATGAACTATCAAAATTAAAATAAATTGACAAATTGACGAGATAACTTGCGTGTGCGTAAGTAGGCTTGCGATCGGTATACCCCCATGCGCAAAAGTTGCGAGTGGTGCAAAGTCATATCGCTCGCAGTGCATTTCAAATAAGCCGTGCACTAATTGTCAATCGCAAATGACGTTATTTGCGTGTACGCAAAGTTGCATCAATTTCAAATAAACCCCCCCTGTTCCCTGGGCACCCCTCCTCCAAATTTCCGACCCGAGAATGAGAAAATCATCTCGTCGGCACAGGGATCAAACGCAGCCGACACCGACATCGTTGCCTAAAGGCGAGGGCTTCAAGGCTGGCGATCATCGTCGCCCAGTGCTTTTTTCCGGACCAGGGATTATTGCATTAATCTCTTTTCACCTCTATATAAAATACAAGAGTGTTCTGAGAAGACATGTGAACAGGGCTTTTGTCAAATATAAGGTAGCTGTGCGCAATGAGGCCCTACCAGAAAGAACACATCCGATTTCAAGCAAATTCATGCGCCGTGAGCAACTCGACTGCTCAAGAATGAGGTTCACGCATGTCCTATGTGGTCAACCTAGATCAGCGCAAAAAGCTTTTTTCTAAGTTGGTAAATGACTGTTGGATCGCTTACCAGGATACTATTGGACATGTAATTATATGATACTGTATGTTTGAAGGTTATACAATATAGGTCTTAAGAAAAACGAATAGGTTATTTGGAAAGACAAAGAACATGAGGATTTCACCATTTATTTAAAAAACTGGCGAGTGTGGCGGTCAAGCGATCCTTGAGTAAAATATCAGAAAATTTAATCGTCTCGGTCAATATGAAATATACTGGCATCGGGCGTGTCGTTTGACGCCGCCAACACAGGACAGTCTTTAAAGAAGCAAGAAAACATTGTTCTTATAAAATCTTCTCGATTGTGCCATTAACCCGGTCTCGTACAGATCGCTAACACTATCTGCGAGTTCAAGAAGAATATTGACAACATTATGATGGAAATGTTTAATTTGCCAAAGAAATGAAATAGAACAAGAAAAGGAATATTTAAGTTTACTCGAACAAAGATAATTAATGAAATATTAAAAGTGTTATTCTTAACAAAATCAATATTCCTTCAAGTCGATATTTGACTACAGGATGGTTTAGTGTTGATTCCGCCCTTTGCCTGATCATGTGTGACCCAAACCCACCGAACAGACCTTAATTTGGTTGATGGTGGGGACACTTCGTCAAAGTCCAACAAGTCTGGCCTCGTGGAGCGCATTATTGGATAATACAAATAACTATAGTAGTATGTATATGTCGGTCTTTGTTAAACGTTTAATAATCATCTTTGCACAAGATAATGTTATGGACAATACCGAATAACTAAGAGAGACGAAGTTAAGAAGATTTGATGCTAAATGTAATTGAAGTGTACGACCTGATACCTGTGACCTGGACTAAATCTGCCATCTCAATGGTGAGATATTTTGGTCAAGATAGTAAGCATCAAAGATGTTGACAACGCCTATTTTTTTTGTTAACAATTTCGTCTATTTTTGATATTACGCTGCCATATATCATCCAAAACGCTATCGCAATTTTGCCTCATATCATGCCATGAACGTATAGTCCGTTGCATGGTTCTTGAGCTACGGCTACTGAATAGACAGAGGGGACAATGGGTTATTGCTGCGTTGTCATATCGATAATATTTATTAATACATGAAAATTGCAATAAAATTTCCTCCATTTTCATAATAATAATAATAAATATTATTGATATGACAACGCAGCAATGGCCCATTGTTCCCTCTGTCTATTCAGTAGTCATAGCTCAAGAACCATGCAACGGACTATATGTCCTAAATTGGTACCTTATTGGTAAAATTTGATGAGACATTTTTAACATCGATAAACCATGAACAGAGAGGAGTCTATCTAAGATATAAGGATTATTTTTTGAGTCGTCGCTAATGATGATGTAACATTGGCATAGCAATAGCGTTGGAAATACTATAGGTATATACCTGATTGATATGACAACGCAGCAATAGCCCATTGTTCCCTCTGTCTATTCAGTAGTCGTAGCTCAAGAACCATGCAACGGACTATATGTCCTAAATTGGTACCTCACTGGTAAAATTTGATGAGACATTTTTAACATCGATAAACCATGAACAGAGAGGAGTCTATCTAAGATATAACGATTATTTTTTGAGTCATCGCTAATGATGATGTAACATTGGCATTGCAATAGCGTTGGAAATACTATAGGTACCTGATTGAACCCCTTTGTTTGGGTCCCAAAGTCCAAAAAATACGCGCAGGGCAGGGGCCGTTTCTACTTGAATGTGTTCTTTCTTCAAGGTAAATTGATTTTTATTTAACAGGGAATTCATGTGGCAGGTTGAATATTTACGGCCGGTCCTACCTGAAAAGGTTGCAAATTCACGATTATGAACTTTTTATGAACTAGGGTAGGATTAAGGTTTTGGTGCAGCCAAACAACGGAATCAGGCCTATATGACGTATCCTCTCCTGGTATTTTATTAGCTCAACATCTATGTCTGTCCCCATTCCGACGTATAAAATAAACAGCGAAAAATAACTTTAGGTTGCTGTTCAAAGAACAGAAAATGATACATCATAGGCCTGATTATCGTGAGATATTCTCTACCAAGGTTTCCAAAAGTATCTGAACGAGTTGACTGACCAGAATAATTTCTCGTCAATGTGGCGCAATTTGAGTGTAAAAATTTGACATTTCAATGATTTTGCTGCCATTTTCCTTAAATAAAAAATGACTATTTTCTTTAAATAAAATTTAGTTTTTGTTTGGATTAGTGCAAGCTTACTGTTACAATATTGCATAAAGAATTCTGACCAATTTTTTGGGTCTTGTCTTATTTTCATCCACCGTGTATATAGTAGGTATACATTTTCCCTGACAAAACTCTAAATTAAGACGCTAAGCCAGATGAATATTCCGTAAAACAAATACTAAAGTGTGTAATTTGAAAACAATCTAATATCCTTTCTACGAGCTTATTTGAAGTTTCGCCGTAAGAAGCGGGTCAGTTGAGCTCTCAAATCTCGTTGCTAAAACTATTTCAATCTAGATCCGGAGAGGTGATTTCACCCAAATAAGTCCCGATATATTAAATATTTTATACAAGCCCATAAATAATAGAAAAGGTAATTTACCAATCAGTTGGTGGATGGCACAAACGAAGTGTTATTCATATTGCTATCCGCGCGGGATCCGATCGAAAGAGCGCGAGGCACGTGGTCAGAGAGGTCGGATCGTGAATCGTGATCATATTTATTGATGAAGAGTGAAGCGTGCCGTAAACTTTGGGGATTTTTGGTGGATTTTTGCATACTCAGGTTAGACGATTTGAAATTTTTTTTATGAATGACTAGGAGCAGTTTTCACAGGACGCCATGCTAATCAAGACTCAATTTTCAAATTTGACACTGTTGATGAATAAGCAACATGAATATCGCTGAGGGATTTCTCGATTGATTTTAGGGAATGAGACAAAAATTAAGTTTTAAATATTTTCAGTCCTATTGAAAATTCATTTGGTTTTAAATTTCCTAAATCCAATGCATTTTGCAAAGTTTGCTTTTCCATGCTCTATTGTTAATACGAATATCGGTTTTAAGTATGGAAGATTTGAAAATGTATGGGTTATGAATGATACCAATATCTACCTCTATCCAAAAAACAGACCAATACGATTTTGCTTCAGAATTCGAGATCCTTTCTTGGTAGTTCAATTGGATTCGCGCGTATTGATATGTACGAGATCGTATTGCCATTATATTGAGCAAAAACTAGAAATTTAAAAAGGATTCTTTTGTTGCAGTGATGGAAAATTTATAAGCATTGGAGAAAGAATTCGTCTTCCGGATGATGTTACGATGGGCTATATTGTCGGTAAGTAAAAAATATTAGGTATTATATTAAATTGCCAAAAAGTGAATTTTCTACCTAAGCTGTGTCATTACAAATAACAGTGTGTCCCGCTTAAGGATTAAACACCCTGCTTAAATTTTTATTTTTCAACCGATTCATTTTATTTTATTTTTTCTACTCGAATTTGGCACTTATCACTTATCAGGCTCATAATTTTATTTCTGCGGCTGTACTGGTGTACAGGGTGTCCACATTTATAGGCTCAAATTTCAATAAGCACTATTAGGGATTTTTTTAGAAAAAAACTGCTAGCAAATTCTTGTTTAGAATGGTCTAAAACTCAAATGGACTAATTTTTGTTTCAATACGATACAGGGTGATTACAACAAATTTTCAAAATTTAATGGACTAAACCGCAAAAATGTCATAATTTGAGCTCTTGGGAACAACAAAACTTGATACAGCATAGTTTTAGATTTAGAACGTCCTCAACCAAAACTTGTAGTGAGCTTGTCTCAAAATATGACATTTTTGCGATTTGATTTTTAAAATTTGTTTCGTTTGCGATTTAATTTTGAAAATTTGTTGTGACCACTCTGGATCGTATTGAAACAAAAATTAGTACATTTGGTTTCTAGACCATTCTAAACAAGAATTTGCTATCAGCTTTTTTTTTAAGTCTCTAATAGTACTTACTGAAATTTGAGCCTATAAATTTGGACACCCTGTACACCAGCACAGCCACAGAAATAAAATTATGAGCCTAATAGATGCCAAATTCGAGTAGATATAAGAGAAAAATAAAATAAATTGAATCGGTTAAAAAATAAAAATTTTAAGCGGGACACACTGTATAAGAGAGTATACAGGGTGTCCCACGGTGGATGGCGTATTAGATGTTTATAGAGAACTAAACGGCGGATCATTTTGAAAATTTAGGAACCGCGGTAAACGACCATAATCTACACTTTAAAAATATTTTTGATTATGCGCCGGTGTTCCCGCTTCTACTCTAAACCAGTGCCAACATCGCTATGTTAAATAGAACACCCTGTATATTTTTAAATTTTTGAAATCGGCCCATAATTATGAGCAACTTTTCCTAATACTTCCCTATACCTATCTGTCGCCGTTTTCCGGGAATAAATAAATTTCATAGGATTTCCAATAAATCCTAATAATTCCCTCTGATAAAACAATTTTGAGCTGAAACCCTCTGATAGAAAAATTTTGAGCTGAAATTTGGGATATCCCTGGATGAAGCCTGTAAGCATTTGATCTTTCGCTCACATCTTATTTCAAGTATACAGGATGGTCCAGAAGTTAACCTTCCATTAGTCGCGCGTGTATCTGAGAGATACATGCCTATTATTTTTGCAAATAAATCAAAAAGGAAAAACCCTATAATATTATGGTTTGTAGTATTCCTTAGGTACCCTATACTAATCACTTTCCCAAAATTATATGATCGTATCTCTATTTGGAAATTTGGAATTTCCAAAAAACTAGGGGTGCGCTCGGCTTTGTGCCTGACTGATACAACGTGACTTTTGTTATTACCAGCAGTGCTCCTCAATTGTAACTGTTTTCTTGGTATTTTTTTCATATATATATTATGGTACAAGAGGCTGTTCATCTTAGGTGAAGATGGAACTCGATGAGACAAAATTCCTCCCAAGCTGACTCGGAAGAGACCACATAATATGGTAAAGCTACCGGGCGTTGTTGGCCAAACTGCAACGACTGCGAAAACAGAATCCAACTTCTGGAATCTCTTTTTCAGTAAAAAGTGATTGTTGAGTACACGAATAAATACATAGAAATTGTAAAACCGAAATTCATCAGAGCTGGTTCAATGTTTTTATCAATGATTTAGTATATGTATCTCTGTGATACAGCGCGACTAATGATGTTATAAAAACTCGCGCGCCTAATGGAGGATTAAATTCTGTCAGAAACTTATAAAAAAACCAGAAAAATTATTTTTTCAGATGAAACACCCTGTATAATAATAGGGATTTGAAAAGCTGATGAAATTAGCTTTCAGACTATGTATACTTTGCCTTCACCTAATTCTTCATCTTTTCGATTTATTGGCGTTTATTCATGAAATTTCATAATCATCATTGATCACAAATGGATAATAAATAAATAAATTAAACTTGTATTGCAGTAATTATTATCTTCCGCTATTGTAGGGACATGGCACAAGTTGCCATGGTGATATAACAAAAAATGTATTCCCCCACCATTAGATACTGTTAAAACCGTTGAAAGTTTGTCGATTATGAAATTTCACGAATAAACGCTAATAAATCGGAAGCATGAAGAATTAGGTTCCTATAGACAAAGTATACATAGTCTGAAAGTTAATTTCATCAGCTTTTCAAATCCATATTATTATACAGGGTGTTCCATTTGAAAAAATCATTTTTCTGATAGCCTTTTTGTTACTCACCGGCAGAAATTAATTACTAGACCATCCCGTATACTTTAACTAAAATGTGAGCGAAAGATCAAAAGCCTCAGGCATTGTTCAGGAATAACCCAAATTTCAGCAGAAAATTGTTTTATAGGAGAGAGATATTGAGATTTACTGACAGTCCTGTTTTCGGCGATAGATAGGTATAGGGAAGTATTAGGAAAAGTTGCCCATAATTATATGCCGAATTCAAAAATTTCAAAATATACAGGGTGTTCTATTTGAAATAGGTAGCCATGTTACCACTAGTTTAAGGTAGGAGCGGCAACACTGCAGAGTCAAAAATATTTTTAAAGTGTAGATCATGATCGCTTATCCCGGTTGCCAAATTTTCAAAATGATTCGCTATTCAGTTCTCCATAAACGTCTAATACGCCATCCACCGTGGGATACCCTGTATGTAAGTATATTCAACTATGGTTTAATAGAGTCGGCATTCAAACGTTTTTTGTCAACACCTTTAAAATACTCTATAAAAACTTCTAACAGTCAAACACGCCTTCTAACAAAACCCTGGGATAGTCTATATGAAATTTAAGCTTTATTGATAAATTGAGGAAACGTCAATTACATCAAACACGGCAATTGCTTTAAATTGGCCGCAATCTGGCTTGACATAATGAACACTTTGCACGCCCATTTTCGTTTTTATTGTATTTTCCTAATGTATCAGCAAATATGAGGACATAATTATGACAATGTCTAAAATCCCAAAACTACAGTACAGGTCCTTTGACTCAAAAAAGGAACTAACCTGAATCAGGCTTTATTTTCGGACAATAGGTCAATCATATTATTTTCAGCCAAGAAAGTGAACTGGCACGGTAAATTCTAAGAGCTGGCGATGATTGTATTTACGGTATTCCATCATCACTTTCAAGATTAAAGGAACAGTATATCCCAAATTTAGAACTGCTGTAAAGATTATAGATACCAATTTACATGTCGGTTTATACAGGGATGTGCATCTACGCCTAAATAAAGATTGTCTACGTTCTGGTGTAAACAACGCGTAGACAATGTAAACTATGTAATTTATGTAGACAACGTGTAAAATATGTAGACAAAACGTAAAGTATACAATTTTTGACAGCTGTCAGGCTTTTAAGGTTATGTTTCTGTTTTTGCTTTGTTTTGTTTTCTGCTTTGTAAAGTTAATTAAACTGCAGGGGTAATGCCTAATTTAATGCAATATATCTTTAATGCAATGCAAACTTTCAAAAAAAAAACTCAAATTTCAAATTTTCCATTGTCTACACTACAGTCTATATTGTCTACATAGTTTACATAGTCTACATGGAAAAAAGTGGATGTAAACAATACGTAGATAACGAGTAGACAAACCGCGTAAAGTAGATTTCATAGTCTACGGCACATTCCTGGGTTTATATATTAGTGCCTTCGCTTATCAGGCAGTAGGATGTTTAAGGGTAAAATTATCCGTGTCTTGACAAAAATTGTGAAGAACTTTTTCATTTACGTTCTTTTTATCTACATTTTCGGACAAGAATTTTTGACATGTATTCTCGCATTTCCGACGTGAATGGACCTTCTTTGAAAGAATGTGGTAGCTATTCCATTATTAGTAGGAGAAATCATATCTGGAGAAAATACCTTGAAGAAATCCTGCACTAGCTCTAAGAGTACTGTCTGAAATCGCTGTATTTCTATTCAATAATATTTTCTAATTGCTATTTTTTTTGTAGAACACTTACTTAAGAAGCCGTTGACTGTCGTGGATCAATTTCATTCCCATTTAGAGCCGATGAAGTTTATCAGACGAGACCTTATTGAAGATCAGGTAATATTGATACTGGAAATTAATACATAAAGGACCTCTAAAATAATGATATCTATTTATTTATGGATTTAATAGTCTTTTAACATAAGTACATTTTTTTCTACATTGCATATAACGGAAAATCCAATTTAAAATATCAGTAAAAAGTATCATTAAGGAACAATAGGGTTAAGGAAAATTTGCCGTAAATCTCGTTAGAAGATAAAAAACTAATTTCGAGACGTTAAAGAGAATCTCATCACCAGAGAAGGACACCTATTGAGTTAGTTATTGGAACGCGTTTTCTTTTTATTCCTGTTTCTGGTTTCATTTTTCTCCAGCGTCGTATTTAGGAGAGATACTTACTGAAAATAAACCAGCGAATGCTGACGAATATTATTGCCAATTTCCAACAAATGAGAATAATCATTTTTATTTCTATTTTTAGAGAAATCGATATAAATTTAATTCTTATGCGTTGATCTTCTACATTATTTTGGTAGGTTTCATGAAAATGTTTCAATAAAAGTTGTGAGTTCAAATGCAAAGTTTGTGTAGTTGCAAATTAAACAGCCGCCAGTTCCAAGGACCTCACGCTTTGGTTAAAAACGAAAAAAAAAAACGATCCACACAATTTCAAAATAGCCAATTTGAATTATATTCTCAAAAGAGCCTTGGGCTATAAAAAAATAAGTAGATGGAAAAAAAGGATCCCCGCAAACTTTCATTTTAAACACGGTCATGATTATCTGAATGGTCATTTAATTAGCAAGGTAAAAAGTTTATTTATTGAGGCGTATAGCGCCTCCTGCCGGCACGAAATTTATCGTTTCCTGCAAGTTTTGCCTGATGCCATTGCTATCATGCGATTATGTCGTGGTATTGTGTGGTTTAATTAAATTTCCAGGATGGATGGTCGCGGCTAATTTTTTTCGTACCTTTCAACAACTTCTCGGTAGTAAACTTGTATGGACTTTATATTTCAGTTCAATACGTTACACACAATACTTTGGTAGAGGAGCTCAAATCCTTCCTATTAGTATTCATAAATGAAAAATAATTTTAACAAACTTATTATAAGAATGAAACCAAAATGTACAAACAAGTATCGCAACGCAAAATACCGGATGAAGAAAGAAAATCTTATGTTTCAGTGAATAATTTTTTGTAGTAATTATTAAGGATGCACGTATTACGCTCTAGGAACATTTGCAGACCTCTAGAAATAATAAATGTAATAAACGAATTACAGGGATTGAAAAACTATTAGTTAAATAAAATGTTAGTGACTGAGGGCGATTGTTCGGGAATCCTATTATGTGATAAAATGAACAAACGTTAACGTGGTTCTAGAGATTTCTCGATTGAATATTTTTCTTTATAATAAAGCACGTTTCTTTTGGAAGTCAGTGAGTCACAACAAAATGGAGCAACATATCAAATATCGGAGTCGAGAGATAAGAGACAAAAAGAAAAAAGCCTAATAGAGAAAGCCCGAAGTCGGAAAGAAAGGCAAGAAGAAGAATCCCGAAAATGAAAAAAAAAGGGCCAGCATCAGGAAAATTTCAATGGATTAAATCGGTAATATCTGAGGAACAAACCAGACTCGAGAAAAGTCTGGAAAGGCAAGATTTAATAAATAAAAGTATGCAATGAGAGGAGTATGTGAAGAAGTTGGGAGTGTTCGTCAAGAAGTTGGGACTGTTCGTCAGGAAGTTGGAATTTTTCGCCAAGCAATGGATGGCAGTGTTCAGGAATATTCAGGATAAAATTTAAAAATGGGAATGGGACCCCCGAGATTCCTGTTCACTCAGTCAGTTCAAATAAAGTTTAGTTCATATAGATGCGAATCAAGAATTGCGAATTCCGCAGACCACTCCTATTGAGCGGTCCACTGTCAAGAAAAGTGAAATCTGTCAGAATTCAATATATTGCGAATTCGCAAAATTTTAAATCAATGGAGCTGGAAAATTGAAAGTAATTTGATTTTTTCGCGATATCCGTTAAGCAGATACTTTTGAGGGATACTCTGCTTCTTCGGAGGAAATGCTTAATATTGCACTAAACAAACATGTTTAGCCACGTAAGATTCCTTGTCTGTGGCTACCTATATATCCATGCAATAGATAACATCTCAAAAAGAAGAATTCGTCAATAATTATTGTTAAGAATTTTGTTAAATAGCAACTAAAATAGAAGGAAAACAAATAACAACTAACAAAATATTCAAAATCTACGATGTTCTATTCTAAATCATTAATTTCTTTCCTTACAGATATAAAATCCTTTTCTAACACACTGTTACTTATGACAAAAACAGATATATTTTTTTTCTCGGAAACTGTCAAAGATAAACCTTTCGAATATAGTATCATTGAAATCAGTAAAAGCAGAGCTATCCAATGAGCTATTTATATTTAGGGTCCCCTATTGAAAGAAATCGGACTTTAATCAATATCTTGGAATTGGGGCCGAATAGAAAAAAAAAACTAAGAACGTCACTGAATTCTGCTTGAAAAAGTGCTTCTAGAAATGTTTTTCCGGAAATCAATTATTACCATAAACAAAAAAGTTATGAAGGTTTCTCAGTATTGCTCAAAATCGAGAAATGCCCTCTAGCGGCAAAATGGTTGAAGATATCAATATGCGGTTTGCACCAATCACGATTTCATAAAATTTGAGCTGTAGAGTTACATTTACATTTTTCTGTATCTCGCTCAGACATTGACGATTCCTATTAAAAGTGTCCAAATTGGACCACCCTGTACATGCACCTAAGCAGCAGAGAAGACTGCGGTAAATTCCAGCTTTTCGGCAGCCACATTTCCCAGAACAGTCACTTTTGGGGGAAACCTGAGAATGTCTAAGTTCAGAAAAAGTAGCGAAGCCCTTGTCCGAGCATTGGACCTGGAAGCTATCTTTGGTGCCTCACGACCCAGAATACTAGCAGTGACCATTGAGGACCCCAAGGATAAACAATCGTCAAACGAGGATGGTAGCGTCGAGAATGTTATAAGTAATTTTATGGAGAAAATGGAGAAACTATTACTAGAAGAAAGACAATCGGGAAGCGACTCCAAATAAACACATAAATACCAATAAAGCGAGTAAAATGTTACCAGTGCCATAAGCTCGGACATATTTAATGGGATTGTAGACTAAGGATATCCTCTCCATCTAGGAATCGTTCCCAACGCTTAAGGAGATCTAGAGACGCTAGCCCTAAACATCGACCTGGAAACTTGCATAAAAATGAAACTTACATAAAAATGCTGACGCTCTGTCTAGACGGCCATGCAAAGAAGATTTCAAGCATCGTCAAAGAGTCGATATGCATGAGGAAAACACTGGTCTAGCTGTAAGAAGAACTGGTCTTATCATTAAAGATAAATGGACTACCAAACAAATGAGAGCAGGTGAAGAGGCAGACCAGGGCCGGTATTCTCGTTCCCGAAAACGCTCACCGCTTTTTAGTCGCTCGGCACTTTTAATGCAAATTTACATTAGAAGTGCCGAGCGACTGAAAAGCGGTGAGCGTTTTCGAAGACCAGAATACCAGCCCAGGACATCGGGCAAATTCTACATGTTAAAGAAAATGATGAATGTAGGCCAGAATGGAGGGTAGTGTCGAACAAGAGTTTAATTTACAAGGCGTAGCTCACTACTAGTGGAACTCTCTGGCCGTAGAAAATGGTTTACTGAAAAGAAAATAGTTTGGGAAAGTGCTGATGGGAAAACTACTCAGAGCTAACTAGTTATCCCAAAAGATCGAGTAGAAGATGTATTTAAATAAATACACGACGGAACTTCAGGGGCACATTTTGGAGTTAACAAGACTTTGGACAAAATTCGGGAACGTTTTTACTGGGTCCACTATCATGAAGATGTTAAAAACTGGTGCCGAAGATGCGACATCTGTGCTACCAGTAAAGGCCCTAGACTACGATCTTGGGGGCCCATGAAACAGTACAACGTCGGCCACCCATTTGAAAAAATAGCGATAGATGTTGCCAGACTGTTCCCTGAGTCGGAGCGTGGTAACAAATACTTGTTGGTTATCATGGATTAGGTACTTCAGTAAATGGCCAGAAGTTTTCGCTTTTCCCAATCAAGAAGCCATCACTATTGCTCAGGTGCTAGTGGACGAAGTTTTAAGTCGTCATGGTGTGCCACTAGAGTTGCATTCATATCAGGAACGAAACTTCGAATCCGCCATCTTTAAAATAATTTGAGAGATCATGGGCGTAAGACAAGGACAATTCCTTCTAGTCCGGAAGGCAGTGAAATTTTTTAACACTTATTTTCCTAGTTAATGTATATTAAATAGTTTGTTCTCTTGGTGATACAAAACAAGAATTTTTGAGTCTGGCTGAAATTTTCGGATGGGTTCACAAGATCGATGAAAAATACAAGTACACTTATTTTCCCAGTCATAAATATTTTACATTTACTACAATAGAACATAAAGTATATGAAAATAGCAATTAGGCTTATCTGAGATAGTGGAAAGTGAGTCTGGCTGAAAATTTTCGGATCTTCAATTTTTCACTTGCCAGACGTATTATCCATACTCATAGATTAGCCGGACTATTTTTTTACGTAACTTCAGTATACTTCTCATTACTAGAGCTATTTTTATCACTGGAAAAAAAAGGCTGTGCATTCGTAAGCTCTAAAGCATTTTGTGCCTCAGCCCATCGGAACCCCCCCATAAATATATACGAATTTTGCTTAGAATTACTAACCCTACAATTCTATCCATGTTTCGTGACTGGGAAAATAAGTACCTCCTAGACTATTCACATCCACACTGTGATGGTATGGTGAAACGATTCAATAAGATCATAGAGGAGCACCTGACAAAAGTGGTCTCGCAAAGAACCAGCGAGATTGGGACAAACACTTGCCTCTATTTTTAATGGCTTACAGAGCAGCTGTTCAAGAGTCAACAGGTGAAAGTCCAGCTAGAATCGTTATTGGAAGGGAACTCAGGTTACCTTCCGATCTGATGTTTGGAATACCTAAAAAAGAACAGAAAGAAATTCAAGATTATGCCGACGAAGTTAGGGCACGACTTCTAGGGATATATGATTCAGCTCGGGAGCATTATCAGCTAGTCAGTGACCGAATGAATACCAGATACGACTTGGAAGCCAATTCAGTCGGATTTCAAGGAGGTGATTTAGTGTTGCTGTATAATCCAACAAGAGAGAAAGGAGTGTCGCCGAATTTTTTTTCAGCATGGGAATGACCCTACAGAATAATCAAGAGGATCAATGATTTGGTTTATCGAGTTTAGCGCAACACCAGGAGTAAGATGAAAGTTGTACATCTAGACAGATTGAAGAAATATCATGGGCGTGAAGTTGATCGGGACGATCAACCTTAAGAGAAGGGCAGTGTAGCAGACGTGTGGCGCCTCTGCCAGGGCGCACAGAATAGCGAACCTGAATTCTAGAACGTACTGCGTTATTCAGGAAAAGAGACTATTGCGTTCTTCTGGATTTTACAGGCATGGAGGACGGATATATGAAGGCCAACTAAAAACTACTAACTAATGTAGTTTTGAGCTCTAAGATTGGCTCTGATACGATTTAGATAGTGAATATTGTAAGAGTCAAGTTGATTGAGTTAATTATTAGTGAAGTAATTAGTGTCAGAGTGTTATAGTTACGTTCAATAAATTATTGTTGTGTTAGTTGGTCTCTGATTTTTGAATAAACGTACCCAAGATTTCTGTCACGCACGCCAGAGCCATGACAATAATATATACATTATCTTCGTCATAGTAGAAAAACTATACCATTGTCCTGGCACTCATAGCTGGTATGACGCAATTTGAACCTATAGTTATTAAAAGCGACTATACCCTGTATACTGTGTTTTTTATATTAGG
Organism: Ceutorhynchus assimilis; assembly: GCA_917834065.1. Classification (NCBI taxonomy): domain Eukaryota; kingdom Metazoa; phylum Arthropoda; class Insecta; order Coleoptera; family Curculionidae; genus Ceutorhynchus; species Ceutorhynchus assimilis. The sequence goes on along the minus strand of OU892277.1, from coordinate 24,181,010 downwards.
TATTCTTATGATTTTACAATATAGTTTTTTTTTCAGATATCTTTTAGTTACGCCAAAATCAAAGATGAATGGAACGTTGTTAAGCTAGACGGATTTGATGAAAGATATGACCAAAATAGGTGAGTTAAATTTGAAAAACAAATGGGCTTTTCCACTAATTTTTGAAATCGGCATACTAAATAAGATAAAGCAACTAAAAATAGAATTTTCTGCATTCTTACTTTTTAAAAATTCATAGTCCTTTTTGAGAACAAAGATAAAAGAGAAAACACTCTAAATGAAAACACCAGATTTATCCGCACTACGTCACAGCCTGCATTTTGACAGTGTTGCCACTAATTGTCAGCATTGAAAATTTGTAATATATTTTAATTTTACAATGTTGGCAGAATACCAAGAAAAATAATCAAATTAATTACCTACTTAGGGAGTAGGTAGTGTAATCAGTTCAATTCATCATCAGTTTTAATTTTTCTTTCTCACGACTCACTACATGAAGTCATAACTGGCAACAGCGCAATTAAAGCCTTAAGCCAGCATCCAAGGAAACAGCTGTCCGTGCTATGTCGATGGAATCTTCTTAAATTTGATTGGTAGGAGATGCTCATATCCTTAGGGGAAAGTGAGTAAAGCAGGGTACGCATATGAGCATGAACGCGAATGAGGCAGCCCTAGGACGCATGAGCATACGCATGTGTACGTCTGAACGAGGCGTGCAAATTTGTTTGAACCCGCATGCATTTGGCTTCGACCCGATCCGATTGGCGGTACATCAAAGTGAGGCATCTGCTCGTGCGCTTCTCATGTGTGCTCAATGTGGATGGAAATTTGAAAAAATTCATTTCGAGGTCGAGGCAGTCCACGTGTTGTTTCGAGATGAAAGCGATTAAAAATTTAAATTAATAACAACAAGAATGCTCACCGCCTATTTATGGATCGATTCCGTACAACGCCTCGTGCGTCCACTATTCAGGTCACCCAAAAATTTATTTCTTCCCGAATCCGAGGCAAATGGTTCGGCCACGGATTGTCTCATTCGCGTTCATGCTCATATGCGTACCCAGCTTAACATTGAGACACGGGTAACAGTGAGACATTCAAAATATTAGCTATTTCTTCACTTTTTAAATAGGTGTCTCCGCAATAAGACATTAATGATGTCTTAAGAGGAGTATCGGTTCTATTTTCAACCATCTTCCATTTTTCGTTTCGTCTGCAACGCGGAAGGGGGTACAACCTTTCGGTTATTTTTTTTTTGCCAACGAACTTTGTCGGCGAAATTTGAAAAAACGTTGATTTTTTTATTATGCATGGTCTTTGAGTGATATAAGGGAACCTTATTTCTTCTATTAATTGGATTTATTAAAACTAAATTAAGATCAAAGGGGGACTTAAAAATGGCATTTTATTTCTCAAAGTGACTTGGGTATGAATGAGACATGTTTAGTTAAAGGAAAAAAATCTACCTATTACATAGGAAAATTGTTATCAAAAATCGATAGTGATAACGAAAATTATTATGAATTAACATTTTTAAGAAAAAGTGATAAAAAGGATGGATTTTTTTCCCCAAATGTCCTGATTTTAGAGATATTGCCACTGTTGCTAAAAGAGATATTAATGTGATTTTGCCAAAACCAGTGAATTACGGAAAGACTAAAATCGATCCTACCATGACTTTGAAACTTTGTCTGGGTCATTTATACAAGTTTGTTTCAGTTTATTCAAGTAATTATTTCTCATTCGATATAGTGTCTCATTGAACCACCTGCATGGGTATCAATAACAAATGTCATGATAACTGTTTATGTCAAATATTGCCTTTGTAAGTGACTATAGAATCAAAAACATAATAAATTTCTAACTTAGATTTATTCTTGAGGGTTACTGAAAAAAAAAATATCGATAGGTATTTTAATGGTTTATTGTAAAATATTTTCATTAGTGTCTCAGTGCGTTACCCAGTTTCCCCTATACATCATCGTTTGGCACGTTTTAAGGATTTTAAACTTTTCCACTTTTAAAGTGCCTGTCGAAAACTCATTTAACCTTGTAGATAATTTTTTTTGTTGGCAAATATACCTTAAATAGTCCTTCATTTGAGATTATGAGATTTTATACGTATTTAAACTTGAGCGAAAGAGCCCATTGTCATATAAAAATGGGGTATTCTCTACTGCGTTCCTTCCCCCTAGATAGATAAATATATACTGATAAGAAAATTTTGGATTAATTTTCTTTGCTTTTCCATCCATATAGACGCGTTTCGACCTATCAGGTCTCATCAGTATGGCTAGGAAAAGCAAAGAAAACCAAACCAAGTTTTGTGCATGTATGCAAAATATAAGTAGTAAGACAGTCGAAATTTGATCGTGGCGCCATCTAAGACAAGGATTCAACACTAAACAGCAATTTTTGCTGTAATTAGTGCTGCCATCTAATAGGCCGACCAAAAATCAGTTCGTTGGGAAAACCCAAAATAGGAAAAAAAGATTTTTCCTTATTATACACTGATGAGAAAATTTTGGATTAATTTTCTTTGCTTTTCCATCCATAGACGCGTTTCGACCTATCAGGTCTCATCAGTATGGCTAGGAAAAGCAAAGAAAACCAATCCAAGTTTTGTGCATGTATGCAAAATATAAGTAGTAAGACGGACGAAATTTGATCGTGGCGCAATCTAAGACAAGGATTTGTTTTCCCAACGAACTGATTTTTGGTCGGCCTATTAGATGGCAGCACTAATTACAGCAAAAATTGCTGTTTAGTGTTAAATCCTTGTCTTAGATGGCGCCACGATCAAATTTCGACCGTCTTACTGATAAATATATAGATAGATAAAAGTTCTGGAGGTGACATCGCTGCCTGGACGTCATTGTGACCTCCACTACTCTGCGACTCTTCTTTTCCAACGTGCACCCGGCGTTTCTTGGCGCTGCTGCCTTACAATTGCGTCACAACTGCTTTTGTTCCCTATCAATAATAATTACAACTCACATAAATACCTATACGTGTTGTTACACAATCCATAAAAGCATATTTTAACTGGACCTTAGAGCTAACAGACTTAGGCTCGGTTTATTCATCTTCAGATAAACTTCCTGGTAACTATCTGCAAGATAAATTTACCGTTCTAATTCTATTGGTCGACGAATAACTGGCCGGCCAATAAAGATTATGGATTGCGTTTTTATCTGTCAGATAGTTTATCAGAAGGTGAATAAGCTGGCTCTTAGAAAGTCGGGTATCATCATAACGTAAACTTTGTCATAACTATAATAATAAAATTTGTTTTTTTTTTTATGTACCGTTTCTAGCCAGCAAAACGATTAGACCTTTATTACAAGAGGCGCGGTTTTAGTTTTATTACCTACCATCGAGAGCGCTGGCATAACCCTTTTAAATAGGAGCAGTTTACGAGTGCGGAAAGAAAGAAAAATATGCACGTTCACTTGATAAATTAACAGGTTTAATTGCCTTTATGCGAACAGCGTGTTTGAATGAAGTAGTTCAGAAACATTAGAGGCAAATATTTATTATAAAATAAAGGAAGCAAACTATAATTTTCTTCTTGGATAAGAATGGACTTATTAATTGCGCGTGCTTCGACTGAAACTAAATCAAGCAGCGAATGACTACTAACTATTTAGATTGGATGCTAGTCTTCGCTAAATGGTATGTCATTAAAATCGGTATTTATATTTATGGTGAATTTATTGCAAGCTATGTATTACATATTCATTATTGGTAGAAGAAATATCTACATATTAACTTTTAGTAACTTAACCCATAACAGAAGAAATGTTACCATCCTAAATTAAAATTATAACTAAACCCTTCTCTCTTTCTGAAAATAATTTTAATTCAATTGAACAGGCAGATCCACTAACACCTTCAAATAAAAAATTGTAAATTTTAATCATCCGGAAAAATTACAATTGAATCTCGCACAAAAGGCCGAGAAGAAATTTAATTTCGCGTCACAATGGAGCACCTACAACCCCTGGTACGATCGGTCCATTTAATGCAATGACTGGCAATAATTCGGTAATTCCAACCTAATGATCTAACGTTTTTCTTTTTCAGGTTTTTGACGCTGCATTGTTTCCTCTTTCCTCGGTTCAGCTTTTGCCCGAGTCTAAGAAGAAAAAGGTGAGGAACTAATGATGACGGAGGGTGATGATGGAAATGGCAGAAAGGAATCAACACCTGTATATAAAAACATACAATGTGTACATAAACTGCATCTATATATTTTTCAAAGTGTAACGATCGACGTAGAATATAACTATGACGTCGGGTAGCCAGAGGCTCCATTCCATTATCAGTTGGTGCAAGGAAATGTCTTGATAGGTTTTGTTTTTTTGTATGCATTGTTTCTTTTTTTAAATCTGAATAAGTGATTATCGACTCAGACTCGCGTTTGTTGATTCAAAAAAAAAAACGCATATCTATAAGCTCAACTTCGCCTGTTTCATTCGGCGACACTTTATACATATATCATATAGTTTGATATCTAACCTCAATCATTATTGCTCTATTTGCGGATAAGTTTTTGTAGCCATCAAAAGCCAATAATTCAACAAAAATTATGAAGGTTCAAAGTTGCCAACGACTTTATTTGCGGTGTTTCTGTATGTGCAAAAGCATATCCTTATACGACTGAGAATGGGATGGAGTATTTCCTACCCTTTGCCAGTCAAGGCCCCTTCAATTCTCGCTTCGAACCAATAGTTACTTTACGGTCTAAACACCCTGGGAAAATCCCACTGCATGAAAAGAAGCATTTATATACGTTTAAAAGCATCCATATACGTTTAAGCTTATCTCAGTCATAGGGTGCCTTCAGGCGAGTGCGGTGAATGGACCTCTATATACTTTTTTTGTTCAAAATGTGTGTATGAAACTTTTTTGCATTGGTATATTTTCGTATTTCCGAAATATTCAATCAACAGTTGCTACAAGGTAATGTCTGTAGAAAGTAGGAGCCTGAATGAAAATAACGTGCAGGTCAGTTCCAGCTTTTATACCAATTGTTTTGGCTGGCCTGTGATAATTGCATGGACAAATCCTTAGATTATGACAAATCCAATATTTGTGTATTGATTTCTTATTTAGGCTTCAACTAGAAATATGTAAGTACCTACCCATATGTACCTTGGAGTGGAGTACCTAGTTGGATGATAAATTAAGTATAATACGAAATAAAATAGTGATGTTTAATTATATCTGTGATTATTTTGTAAATACCTAATATAAGAATATTATGTATGCAGTCTAGTTGACTATAAAAAAATTAAATGATTCACCCACGCAGCTTTTGAGTGCAATTTTTTTATTTCGTGCAAGTTTTTCTAAGTTTTGCTGTGATTCCAATTATTATTACTATCATTATTATTATTATTATTTATAAGTTATGTGTTAGTTTTGTATAACAAAATATCAATTCAACCAAGAATACCTAAGCATATTATTTAGTTTATATGTATTTCATTTTATAGAGTTTTCTTTTTAATAATTTGTTAAAATGTATAATTGCGTCAAAGACAACATGTCAATTTATGATTTATTTAACAGATAAGGTGATTAGTGATTACCTACATAAATATTCGCAATAATAATTTAAGAAATGTTTAATGTTTTTTATAGTATGGAGTCAACCCACTGAAAATGTTTCAATAACCTTGTGATTGAAACTATAAATGAATGAAAATTGTATTAAAAGAATGATAAATTTGCAGTCCAGTGTAAAGGACAGTCTAACCTATTTAGCCAGTGCCCAGTAGTCTCTGTCATAATCAAATGAGCATTGTTTCAAAGGGTGCAGAAGACTATCCAGCTCTGACCGGAATAAGTTTCGGTTGAAGCCACATGGCATTTGATATACAATGTGTGCAAGATGGGGATCTGAGAAACGGTAAGAAATACGACGTCGCTTAAATTAGAAAAAGGGTGCGAAATTTTGTGCCTTTTAAAATGGCGCTTTGATATTTCAAAAATTCCGAGTGCTACCGGAGATATTCGGAAAAAAACGAAATTCGCCCAAAACGATTTTATTTTCTCCTGACCTTATTTGAAGAGATATTTCAAAATAAATGGCACTTCATCGTTACCACTTTTCTTCCTCTATAAAGATGCCGGTATTAAATTTGAAATCCAACGTTTTGCTTTTGGGCTCCCATCATCAACTTAATTTTTTAAATACGGACTACTTTAGATTTTATAAGCTTCTGATGTCGCAAAACCAATGACGTAGTGCACTTATTTGAAACATTTATATTATTGGCACTTTCCATGAAAAATTATTGTGTTAGAGTGAGCCAGAGAAGAGAATTTTGGTTGGAAATTATTAAAAAGTAAAAATAATTTTTTTCGAATAAATTCGATACGTCATAGGTTTTGGGGCATCAGAAGCTCTTAAAATCTGAGATAGAAAACTAAGGCGGCGTTCCGTATCTTAACCAGAGCTACCGATCGGTACCTATATAGCGGTTCGTCTATGGGGACAGTCTGGTTCCTGAAAATGCGGTTTATGTGTGGAACGCTTCAGTTCAGCTCGGGTTTACCTTCGATGATAAGAGAATATTATCCTCTTAAAAATATATTTGTAATAAGAAATCAACATGAATGAATGTAATATTCACCTCTTATTCCATTTTCACCGCAAATGCACTTCGAAAGCGGAAAAAACATAAACATATTGAAAAATTATCACCTAACCTAACAAACAAAATGTCAGAAATTGAAAACAAACCGAAACAACCAAGCTTTTTGATCGGTAGATTCGGTGACAGTTGGGACCGAATTTTTCAGGAACCGCGTTTCATAACCTAACCAGATTTCAGGAGTGGTTGGGTTACGGAACGGGAACCGGAAAAACCAAGAATCTTGGTTAACTTAAGGAACGTCGCCTAAGGGTTGTATTTAAAAAAATGAAATTGAAGATGGTGGCCCAAAGACGGAACGTCAGATTTTAAATTTGAAAATGTCATCTTGTAGAGTAGGAAAAGTTGTAACGATGAAGTGACATTTATTTTGAAATATCTTTTCCAATAATTTTCAAATAAGCTCAGAAAAAAATAAAATCGATTTTGCAAAATTTCGTTTTTTTCCGGATATCTCGGTAGCACTCTGAATTTTTTTACATCAAAGCGCCATTTCGATGAGCACAAAATTGCGCAACTTTTTTATTTAATTTAAGCGTATCTCTTACCGTTTCTGAGATCTCCATACTGGCCCTCCTTATCTTGGACACATTGTATACTATGAGACAAAAAAAAGAACGCATCACCTGCTAAGAGTATATATATTATTATTTTTTTTCGAACAAATCTCTTACATGGTGTTTATGGTGTAAAAAATAATAGTTGATTAATTTTTTATTGGAAAAATCGCATCTTATAGAGTCCAAATTTAGTAATATGCTGCTCCTTCATTTGAAGAAAATTAAACGGTTCGCCTGGGCATGCTTATCTAATGCGATAATCTATGGAGCTCCGAGGCATTTTTTTAGGGTATCAGGCAGCTGTTGTAAGTTCATTGGAGGGTTAGAAAGTATGTAGGATATCCACCCTTCGACTCATCGTATCCCGATGGAAGAAAGGTCGTGCAAACTTGCGGGCCATGGCAGAATATTAATGTTGGCCTTTTACAGGAAGTTTAATGGAACGTGGCATTTGGAGTTCTACTACCAAAGCCCAAACCATGAATCTTCCGGTAAGGGCTATCTTATGTCCCACGGCAAACTTCAGAAGCCGGCCTTTCATCTCTTTGACACCTGACCCATCTTCGACCATTGTCAGCTTTTAGGCAAAACCGATTCTATTCTTCATTCCAATTTGCCCGTGCGTTGCACCATTCCAACTCGAGTTTAGCGGGAGTATTAATTTTAAGCGACGTGAAATAATGATCTCATTCTTTGTCCTATCTCTCCCAAAAAATTGTTTCGGTATGAAGGTTCCTACTATGCCTATCCCTAATGTCAAGCAATCTGAATCTCCTGTGTTCTCGATCTGTCCGTGTTCTAGCTCCTCCAGAACCCCTGCTGCGCTGCTTTGTTGCTTACCGTCTTCTGATCAGCTTCTCCAACAACGGATATTTTTTACAATAATTATTTGCATCCGTCTACCGATTTCGCGAAAGCCAATTCCCCTAATGTAGCCCAATGATTCAGCCCCTTTCAAAATCACTTATTTTTTGATAATTCAGCCATCGTCGAACTCTTAGCATTTTAACTATTCAATTTACAACTGATTCAATCAAATTATGTTTAGTCTAGGAAAATAGTCGAAAAATACATGTATTGCAAAAAAAAAAATTCCTACCCAAATGAACTTTTCAGGGATGATAGGGGGCGGGTGGGTGATCATAAAACCGAAAATATCAAACATTCACCCCTCTGGCGTTTTGCGCTATAGCTATAACTTGTTCATTTTATTATTTTGAGCAACTTTTCTCTATAACTTTTTTTTGTAAAGTTGAAAATAGGCGAACTACCCCTAAAAACAAAAAGGTGGTGGAAAAAAAAATCCTTTTATTAGAATGTTAATTGCACCTTTTTATATGCACTAAAGGCGAGAAAAGAAAAAATAAATTAATATATACCCCTAAAAACTAAAATTTCCCCGAGGGAAGTGTCCCCCCGCTGAATGGGGGTGAGTTACAAAAAAAGTTGATTAGGAAAAATTGTAGAAAATGTCATCTAATAAAACTTTTATTAAGAAAATTTTTTTGTAAAAAAATAAAAAAACTTTAAACTACCCCTATTGAAAAACGGCAGGGGGTGAGTAAAAACTTCATAAAGCAAAAATGTTGTACGAGTTGTAGAAAATTTTTTCATGTTGGTTAAAATTTTTCATTCTCATTATAAAATTTCAAACGGCCCTTATGACCACAGACGGCCCTGAATCAAAAAAATCTTTAGATAAACATTGTAGATCAAATAATGTTGCACATCTTTCATTTGAAACATTTTTTTGTAAAATCAATAGGTACCAAGTAATCGCCAATGGCGCACTTTCAACCCCTATAGCGCAAAACGCCAGAGGGGTGAATGTTTGATATATTCGGTTTTATGATCACCCACTCTCCCCCTATCATCCCTGAAAAGTTCTTTTGGGTAGGATTTTTTTTTTTGAAAATCAACAATTTTCCCAGACTAGTTAACAAACCAATTAACAGAAGGGAATAGAATGAAATTTTTTTTTGTTGCAAGAAATCGACAATCAATCACGTCTTATCGACGTTTTCTGAACAGGTGAATAATCGTAATTTTTTAGTACCTAATGCCGATTATGTTTATTCGTCGTTAATATTTTCGAATAAAATGAATATAGAACAGAACGAATACCTATATTATATCCAGATACAGGAAATTAGTTATTTTTCTCAAAGCTTACAGATTTTTAAGGCTTCATTAAGAAAAAATAGCCAAAATTTTTCCAATTCAAAAGAAAATCTTGAATATACTTTACGATAGTTTTAGAAACAATGATCTCCAGTATGGATGGATGGAGACAATGATATATTAAGATTCTTAAGAATCATACTCTACAGCCTCTACACCTCAATAAAAGCTAGAGAAAGTTTCAAACTAACTCAAACACAATCACCAAGTTCTTCTTGCACAGGATAACGGTAAAATTTGAAAAACAATGTGAAAACGCGTTTTCGAACAACAGATGCTTTGCCAAATATAGAAGGCAAAAACAATCAATCAGCTGATCTTCTATTCATAAATACAAGAAAACACCATATCCAATAGATTAGAAAACTTTTAATATAAACTGCTGGACAATTGCTTTCTAGAAAAAGGAATATTATGCCTAACTTTCAAGCACGATATTTTTCGAACCAAAATATCGACCTCAGCTGCCGTACTCTGTAACAACATAGAGAAGAAATTTCCTTTCCATGATAGAAAATTGACGAAACGGAACTCTCTAACCCCAGTCGGCTAGAGTCGCTACCCCGAACTACCTGCTCGTGTCAAAGGAACTAGAAAGACCCCTTTTCATTTTGCATAATCACAATTGACGTAAGCTTGTCTTCGTCTTATCTTTTTTTTTGAAAATTTGATTTTCTGTTTTGATTTGTGGTTAGAGTGAATTTTTTTTTTTTTTTTCGCGAGTGATGTTGACGGGAATAGCAATGAAGCAGCATACATGGGGGGAATTACCAGATCATTTAAACGCAATTGGACTGGGAGCAAGAACAGTGGAGAAGTGTCTGATCGGTACATATTATACAGACATAATGGAGAATTTTTGCTTATGAAAGAATCGTGACTGGCACCCCCATAATTCGCATTTACATTAAGAATTACAAAATTTTTGTCAGAAATCATTCTCAATAGGCTGTAGAATGGCCGCACGGGTGCAGCCTATAGTACCAGGAAACCCAAAGTTTTGCATGAATTGACTTTTTTTTACTTCCTTCTCTGCTTGGGTCATGCATGGGAAACTTTATCCAGCTGTAATAGTTCTAATGAAAACAATAACATTGACAATCAAAAATTAACTGTCAAAAACACCGGTATGTTATTGAAAATCGAAAAAATCTAAAATCTCCCACAATATTTTCAGGTTGGTTATTACGCATTTCTCAATAAACGAACTTACCCGAAGATTTCAGGAAAAAGTCATAGAGAGTAGTATTTGTTGATGGAATTTTTTTTATTTATTTAGCAATTTTTTTCACAAAAAGTCAATCTGATAGCCCGTGAAAACCGCAGGTCGATATTTGGTCTGGTTTCAAAAATATTTAGCTTGAGATTTACCCAGTTCTTACATCTGATGTGGCAAAAATCAAATCAGGAATGCAGTAACTAGCTCTATCTTAGTTTTGCCTTCCACACCTGGCGACAAGAAAACTAGAATTTGTTGTGTAAGGCTCTCCTCATAAATTGACTTGGATGTCAAACAATGGTGCACGACCAATAATTTTCCACCACGGCTTTGTTGTAGGTATTATAAACAAAAAAAGCTTTGAACCGACAATTTTTTATTTTAGTCAGAGGTATGGTCATTTCATCACACCATAGATTTCATGTCCTTAGTGACGTTAGCAGTCACCCTCTAACTTCTCATAAGGAAGGAAAGTGGAGAAAAGTAAATTTGAAAAAAAAAACAAGACAAAAGTTGCAAAGAATACTGCACAGTCGTAACACATAGACAAATCATGTGATGGATGGATTTGAAAATTAAAAAAAAAAAAATACTTCTATTTTTTGACTAGATGTGAAAATTCAAACCATGAAAAAATTTTTGTAGACTGTATTTCACCCTAGTAACCATGCTTCCACTATGGACCTCAATCAAAATTGTTACTACTTGCGTAAAAAACATATGTATCAAGGAAATTATGTGAGGCACTGTCAGATTTTTTTTTTTTTTTTTTAATTATCTTTGGCGCAATCCCTCTTGTCTCTTGTTGATGGCGTACTGGTCATCCAATTCAAGTCAAATTACTTATTCCACCAAAATTCAAGTAACAAGGAAATGATCAAAAGTCGCTAATAAAGAGCAGGCCAACAAAGTTAGTGAGTTGAAATCGATTGATTTTGCTATCGAAACTGCTAGTGAACCACAACCATTGGCTTAGGCGTAGAAGACAGACCAGTAGCTCCCTGTCAACAGCATGTTACAACACAACAGTCAAATTCATCAAACTCGAAAGTGTTTGCGCAGAATTAAAAAGGTGGATAAAATATTCTACAAGATCAATCCAGCTAAACGCATTGATTATTTTGTTTTTCATCATGAGATTTCCAAATCCCCTATCTTGAAGTTGAAGTACCTACCTAGGTATTGATTTTGCTTTTGCGATTTATATTTTATCAAACCACCTGGAAAAAAAGTTTGGTCAAAAATTTTCAGTTGTGCACGGAGATGATACATTATTCATAGGTTTATCTCAGAAGTAACCACACTATAAACCCATATCTACCTATTTTTGGTAATTAAGACAAAATAGATGACCAAACATTATAAGTAGTTTTTTATGTTTATATTACTCTTTAAGGTACAAGTTCTGTAAATTACCTACTAATAAATCACTTAATTTGCTCAATGTGTAGAATAAAAGATTCTATTTCTTTGCGTAAATAGGCACTAGATATAAGTTTCAAATGTTAATATTAATTATAGTATTAACTTTGTTAATAACAGAACGGTTAATGATAGGTATTTGTTTTTGTAAACCCTTAGGATTTATTTAAGTATTATGGCTTTGTATTGGGTTACTAAAACCTACCACTACCCAAAAAATTATGATAGTTTTAAGAAAACTTGTATTGTTGCAATAATAAATGTATGTTTCAAATATTCGTCTTTCTAATGATAATTTTCCTCAAATCGATAGATACGGTTACTAGACTGGTATCAGGCATACAAAACAAATGATTAATGTGAGTAAAATTAATAAGTTCCTATGTCCAAAACAATAATATTGATGTGTCCACATTCAATTCAGCAAAATCACATAGGTTTGCAGATTTACAGGGTCAAAGTGGGTACATCCTATTATAGGCTATTGATTATGTCATTCAATAAGGAACTAAGACGTTAGTGGAATTTTATTATTTGATATGTTCAAATGGTGCCTAGAGATGACAAAAACCGCATAGTGCTACCAGATATAGGGGTGCATTTTTAGGAGCGGGGTGAGTTTGTCAGCTTTTTGGGTTTTCAGCTATAACTGACAAACTATGCATTTTTGGTGAATAAATGCATCGATATTTTTTGTAGAGAATAAAATTTTCTATCGAAGTGACATCTTTTGAAGTCCAAAAATTTGTTTTTTCAACAAAATAAATCCAAAAAACATCTTGAAAAAAAATCAAAAAATTGATTTTTTATTTTTTTTCCTCAATTTTTGCCTATAACTTTTATCTGAGTTGACTTAAGCATAGGCATTGCCTCATGAAAAATGAAGCTTATGTAATTTCCGTAAAAATGGTGGCTGGTAGAAGCTCATACGATAAATTATTCAGTAGTTCTTGGGTATATTTGGACCAATGAAACCAAGTGGTTTTGTTTTTTAAGCTATGTTTCAAAAAATTTATTTTCTTCTTCAGGCTGTAACCAATCGAAACAGGACAAATTTAGCAATAATAAATAAATAATTCTCAGATAATTGAAATATTTTGAAGAATTAAATTATCTCAAAACAACAAACATTCATATAAAACAACAAAGATGATAAAAACATAACAATATAAAAGCATTTCACAAGTTACGAGACATTCGAGACGACATAAAGTTTAAAAGAAGTAAAAAAAATATATACCTATATATTTTAGAGGGTGTCAGTATTTAATCAATATAATGATCGCTTACCTTCAAAACAAGGTCAATATTAATGAAATTAACAACATTAAATTCCAATTTTTGTGTTCCATACACTGATGCCTATTGTACATCATTGGTATCACAAGTTCACTTTCTTTCGAATTTTCAATTTTTTAAAATTCAAATAAAAAATACGCTGAACGGCTGAAGCGTTCGCTCTGTGTTTCGATCAAACTAAATTATTTATTACTTGTATAGGTATCTGATGGGTACCTTTGGGAGCTATGACGTCGTGTGAACGGAATTTAGTTTTTTCTATTCAATTTATTATTTATTAAGTGTAATCTCTTACCCCATTTATCAGCTATTGATTTGATTAGCAGTTCTGTCTGTCTTGATGTTGTTCATATAGTCATCTATGTTATCAGTTTAAATTTCAAAAAGTTGCTGATGCAGTTTAATCAGGTATGTTTAAATATAGGTAATTAAGTTTCCTTTATCAAATTGATGTAAATGGTACTTAAATCTTTTATGTCTCTCTGGAAGTTGACTGTGTTCACCTCTTTATTGATGAAAAACATTTCCTTGAATGTTCGTTTTTTTAAATTAGACTCACAATCTAGGATCTTATAATTTTCAAAATCGAACTTGTGTCCTGTATCAGTTGTGTGGCTGGATAGGGCCGTTGTTTTTTTGTGATACCGGCAATCATTTCTGTGGGTGTTCAATCTCTTTGAGATTTATTGCTTCGTTTGACCAATATATTTTGCCTTACATGAGTCGCATGTTACCTCATATATGACGTTTGATATAAATTGTTTTTTTGTCTTGTCTTTTAGTTTTGTGTGTAAATTCCTAACAGTTTTTTTGTATTGAGGTACTACTTGTATTGTTGGTATCTCTTCGAAGATGTTCTTTATGTGGTTAAATAAAGTTGGTATGAACAGTACTGGTATTCTAAATATTGTATTTGGTGTAGTCAGAGTGTGGTTATTAGAGGTGTGGATGGAATTTTGTGACTGATTGTATATTTTATTGATTAAATGTCCAGGATATCCATTGTTAGACAGGAGGTCGGTAAGTTTTTTAATATTTTTATTCCAGAAGTTTGGGTGACTAAGTTTCTGTATTCTGTTTATTTCTGTTTTCACTAGTCGAATCTTATGTGTCATTGCATGCTGTGAGTAATAGTTCAAACAGCGTCCCGATGAAGTAGGTTTTTGGTACCAGTCTGTTAACACTTCACCAGTTTCTTGTCTATGGAGTAACATATCTAAAAAAGGCAACTTGTTATTGGTTTCATGTTCTATTGTGAATTGTAAGTCCCTATGATAGCTATTGAAAACAGGCAAAATATAGTCCTCGGCATCTTTGGGAATGGCCGCCAGATTGTGAGTCTAATTTAAAAAAACGAACATTCAAGGAAATGGTTTTCATCAATAAAGAGGTGAACACAGTCAACTTCCAGAGAGACATAAAAGATTGATAAACGAAACTTAATTACCTATTTAAACACCTGATTAAACTGCATCAGCAACTTTTTGAAATTTAAACTAATAACATACATGACTATATTGAACAACATCAAGATCGGTCCTTTTGGGAGACAGACAGAACTGCTAATCAAATCAATAGCTGATAAATGGGGCGATCATTATTGATTAAATACTGATACCCTCTAAAATATATATATATTTTTTTTACTTCTTTTTAACTTTATGTCGTCTCGAATGTCTCGTAACTTGTGAAATGCTTTTATATTATTATGTTTTTATCATCTTTGTTGTTTTATATGAATGTTTGTTGTTTTGAGATAATTTAATTCTTCAAAATATTTCAATTATCTGAGAATTATTTATTTATTATTGCTAAATTTGTCCTGTTTCGATTGGTTACAGCCTGAAGAAGAAAATACATTTTTCGAAACGTAGCTTAAAAAACAAAACCACTTGGTTTCATTGGTCCAAATATACCCAAAAACAACAGAATAATATCTTCCTTACTGGACAAGAACTGTATAAAAGAATTCATACGATAAATAATGACGGAGATATAGGCATTCAAAGTTAGCAACTTTTTTTCGATTTTTCAACTTCTTGCTATCGTATCGTGATATTTTCTTTTTTTGCATGCTAAATTTATTTTTATTCAATTAAGAAACTATTTTACAATAAATAAGTGACAATAGTAGATGTATTTACTCAAATTCAAATAACGTCTCCAAATTTATATTTAAGCTAATATATTTATCAATTATTGTCAATTAGTAAATAATATACTTTTTTTGGAAATGTGAGATTTACAGCCGTATATATGCAACATCCTCTTTTAACCTCAAACGTGACTTTGAAAGCTGTGAATTTTAAAAATTTGAATGGATTACAGAAGAAGAATACAATTTTTTAAAAGTTACAAGTTTTTGAAAGTGCTTTTAAGTTAAAAAAGGATGTTGCATACGGCTGTTAGACATTTTGCACAGCATATACCTACCTACAGCTTGAGGACGTAACACTAACTACAGCAGTGGAATCAAAATGCTCTAATGGCCGTTTCCAACAACTATTTTAGGGAAGCCTTAACAATAAGTATTCCCTAAACTAACAGTTTTCCATGGAGAAATGTCAGTTTAGGGAATACTTATCGTTAAGGCTTCCCTAAAATAGTTGGTGGAAGCGGCCATAAAGTCCACTTGACTGGGTTTGGAAAAAGTCAAACCATGGTTTAATGCCAATACGGACGGTCAATCCTCCTGCCCCGCAAACTTTGCTGGTGCAAATTGCTTGTGCATACACGAAAGGTTGCCAAGCATCCTGTGGCTGTAGAAACTTAGGAATAACCTGTTCCATGTTTTGTAAAGAAAGAAGCATGACGTATATATTGGTATCAATTGTGACAACCCATATAGCCAAATAATATTTTTTGAAGATTCAAAAAATATTTTTTTTCGGATCAAATATATTTTTAAAACATCCAAATATCCATAAAACATATTTTTAGGACATTTTTTGAACATTCTGCGGTAACGAATCGATATTTTTTGAATATCCATACGATATTTTTCAAACATTTTTAGAAAGTATGAAAATGTTTTTTGAACATCATCATCGAAAAAAAAAAATAATGCGGATTCAGAAACGATGTATTAAAAATGTTTGTATCTGTATGATATTTTTGAGAATGTTTTAAAAACATTTTTAAAATATCCAAATATATTTTTAAAACGTCTTTTGGATATTTTGTGGAACATTTTCAAAAAAAATATAAATAAAATATTTTCCACACATTGAAAAAACTATATTGGTTTTGTGAACATCAAAACGATATTTAAAAAACATTATTAAAATATTTTAAAAACATCATTCCAACATTTAGGATGGTAATTTTTATGGGTAGGTAAGTACCTATTGGGTAATTAAAACTCAGAATTGAACTCAGAAATATTTTTATTTGTGCATATTAGGGCTCGGAATTTTTGAAATCCAAGTATTCGAATAGTCGTTTGGTATTTTATTCGAATAGTTGAATAATTCGAATAGTCGAATATTCGAATACCTATTCGAATAGTTGAATATTCGAATAGTCGAATATTCGAATAGTCGAATATTCGAATAGTCGAATAGTCGAATATTCGAATAGTCGAATATTCGAATAGTCGAATATTCGAATAGTCGAATATTCGAATAGTCGAATATTCGAATAGTCGAATATTCGAATAGTCGAATATTCGAATAGTCGAATATTCGAATAGTCGAATATTTGA
Source organism: Ceutorhynchus assimilis (assembly GCA_917834065.1). Classification (NCBI taxonomy): domain Eukaryota; kingdom Metazoa; phylum Arthropoda; class Insecta; order Coleoptera; family Curculionidae; genus Ceutorhynchus; species Ceutorhynchus assimilis. The sequence continues at coordinate 24,163,961 of OU892277.1, read as the reverse complement.
ATATGTAGTCAAAAAGTCGAATATTCGAATAGTCTAATATTCCAATAGTCAAATATTGATAGAGGACCTAATTAAGAGAACAAAATGGGACTTTAAAAATGACGTTTTTCGACTAACAATCATTCTTGATAAAAGTTTCTACTTCCCGCAAAAGAACGTTCTACGACGAAGCGAATTTTTGATTTTTTATGCAGAGTATTAGTCAGAAAAACTAAAATAATTTAGATGTTTTCTAAATGGCAAACTTACAGAGGGTTAAATTTACATTACGAACAAAAATGCATTGTATTAATTGAAAGCTGATCTTCACCGAAAACACGTCGTATATTGTATCATTCAAATTCAAATATTGAAACAATTGAAATTTTAAATTGTTCAAATCAAAAAGTGAGTAATTGCATTGTTAAATAGTCCAATATTCGAATAGTCGCATATTCGAATAATCGAATATTCGAATAATCGAATATTCGAGTATTCGAATATTCGAATAGTCGAATATTCGAATAGTCGAATAGTCGAATATTCGAATAGTCGAATATTCGAATAGTCGAATAGTCGAATATTCGAATAGTCGAATAGTCGAATGTTCGAATAGTCGAATTTGCTAACGAACAAAAAAGTCGAATTTAGAATAGTCGAATATTCGAATTATTCGAATACAATTCCGAGCCCTAGTGCATATGCATCTGATTCAAGTTATTTGCCTCTCAATTAAGCAGTTCCTGACTGATGGTTATGGCTTATTGTCCTTCGAGCTGCGCCTGCTCTTTCACAGCTCCTTTCTTCTTCCTACAATAAGAACTAATTTGTATGACTATAAACAATCAATATCATTTTTATAGATACAGGGTGTTCCAACGAGGATTGATCAAAGGCTTCTTTTTTTCTTCTTTCTTTCTTTTTACTCCCTCTATTATTGAGAAAATCCATAATACCTATCTCATGTATTTTTTCCTGCAGATTTCAATTATTGTATCAAAAAATCTCTGAACCAAAAATATAGGACACGCCATGGATGATGGCTATCTTGGATTCTCACAAAAATACAGGCAGATTCAATAATAGGCTCCTGGTTTTAAGTCCTCGTTGGAAAACCCTGATATAAATACCACTTACCGTGAACCTCAATCGAAATCGCAATTATTCTCAGAGCCAAATAACGTACACTCGCACACAAACCTCACAAAAAAATATATTGACTTCACTCTAGTCTAGTCTAGCTGAACCCGACCCAGACTGAAACTACGCCACGCCGGCGTCCAGTCCCCCTCAAAAAGTAGCATAAAACTACCAGTGTTGCCAGAACCGTTTTTATAATTGGAAGCTTTCATGGGTTTCCAAGGGTCGTATTTTCGAATTCATTCGCGAGTAGATTTCGTACACGAAAATTGATTGACAACAATTTTAATTAAATGGGAAGCATTCGAATTGTTATCAAATTTCGTATGCGAGAATATTTGAAAATAGTACCCCAGGTATGGCCATTTTTACTTTACCGTTACAATGGTTACTAGGTGACAACACTGCGAATTAATTCAACCGGTAGCAGAGCAGGTAGATACCTATGGCGCCTAGAAACAAGGACAAGTTAAATCAAATGAAAAGCTTTGTTTTGGTTCGAAAAATGGATGGTTCTAGAACGGTCCAAAACAATCGCACAATTTGTCATTCCAAAAGTTAACTTTTAGTTGGTCTGTTAAAATAGTTTTATAATACCCTCCCTAAGTCGAGCCAGACTTTAGAGACCGAATGTTTTAAAAATGTTCAGCAAATGTGGGGGAAAAAATATTTTTTTTATTATATGTTTTTCTGATGTTCAAAAAATATCCATTTAAAAATATTATCTTGGATATGTTTGTAAAACTAATGTATTTTTTGAGTACATTTTAACCCTGCAGTGGTGGCGCCTCTTTTTTGCATTAGTAGTGGCGCCAAGTCTGAGAGGCCCATATTCTTAAAAAATCATGGAACAATGGAAATAAATGAAATATTTAAACTGGGACCATTATTTTTCATTTTAGAGAGTGTTTGCTTCTATTTTATTGTTAAATGTGAAAATAATTTTTATTTAGGAGTGCTAAAAATTGACAGAAATACAAAAGGTCCATAAACAGTGAACAATAAAACAACATAAAAAAGGAAATTAAAATATATCAGTAAAGACTTGAAAGAGACTCCTAAACTACTTTTTTTTTCTTAACTATAATCTACAAAACATATTTCGTTTAAAATTAGGGTATTAGCTTACAAATGAGACACATAAAAACAGCATGTAATAAACAAAAATAAAGTTTCCGATTTTGACCATGTTTTTTTTCCAGACAGAAGCATCCTTTCTAATGAAAGTAAGAAATCGATGAATTTATGCACTTGGTTCTGCTTCTGGTTTATCTTCACCATCTTGCTCCCACGATCGTTCCTCAATATTGTCTTCCTCTGCTTCAGACTCCTCATAATCAAAATTTCCCTCGGTATCAGTCTCTACTTCCTCCAATAACATAAGCACTCGAGGTTAATCTTTTTCATAACTCATAATTGTACAAATTCATAAGAAATACAATAATTGTACATATAAACTGAACTTACAACAGACTTACTGGAGGTGGGAATATTCTGAAACACCACCATCGGCAAATCGTCAGCAGTGGCGCCAAGTCCACCAGACCCGAAACTATTACCAAGCCGCTCAATAAAATATTTAGCACATAACACTTATGTCGTTCGCTAGTAAACTACATTATAGGAAGGTACTGGAACGGCGAAGACCGCAAATTAATCGTCACACTTTTTATAAATTGAATTATGAAGCTCGGGCCTGAGAGAATGGGCGCCACCACTGCAGGGTTAAAAACATTTTTTGAACATTTCCAAACCAATGTGTGGTCACAAATGTTGTTTGAATCTTTTAAAAATATTTTATTAGCGTTGTTCAAAAAATATCCATTGTTGGATCAAAAAAAAATATCCCAAAAATATTTTGTGCTATATGGGAACATTGAAATTCCAGACATTACCGAAGAAGGCATCCATCCAAGACTGGAATCGATGCTGAAGTTCATATTGAACTCGGAAATATTTTTACAGAATGATGCAACATGATATATCGTCGCCTTCCTTACAATGGGGTTTATCTCAAAAAATTTGCTAAATTGAGTTAGGCCCTTGGGAAGCATCAAAACAGTTACCTGCCTGCAGCTACCCTCTAAAAGGCGTATCTCGAATATAGGTAATCTCGAAGATACCTACGCCTTTTTCAGATTTAGCGCGAAAATAATCTCATAAAATATTTGTAAAAACTTCTTTTTTTTCTCCTGGAAAATCACAAAAAATGAGATAGGCCCCTTTGCAAGGAAGGCGACGATATGTATAGGTATCGATTTTACAACGTTCCACGTCTTCCGATATCCAATCTTCATTACTTTTATTTGGACCATAGGTTCAGGTATAAATGTATAAAATAAATTCATAAAAAAGTTTATTCGTAGGACATTATTAATCTTAGATTAACACTTAATTATTGCAAAATAATTTGCTATTGAACGAAAATTAATCTAGCATAGAAAATAACACGATATGATGGCAAAAAGTTGAAAAACCGAAGAAAAGTTGCTAAATTTGAATGTCTATATCTCGGCCATTTTTTATCGTATGAACTTCTACTAGCCGCCATTTTGACGGAAATTACATAGGCTTCGTTTTTCATGAGGCAATGCCTATACTTAAGTCAACTCAGAAAAAAGTTATAGGCAAAAATTCAAAAAAAAAAAAAAAAAAGTCAATTTTTTTATTTTTTTTTTCAAGTTGTTTTTTTGGATTTATTTTGTTGAAAGAATAAGTATTTGAACTTGTCAAGATGTCATTTCGATAGAAACCTTAATGCATTTATGTACCAAAAATGCATAGTTTTTCAGTTATAGCCGAAAACCTCAAAAGCTGACAAACTCACCCCGCTCCTAAAAATGCACCCCTATATCTGGTAGCACTCCGTGGTTTTATCATCTTAGGAGGCTAATTGAACATATTAAACAATAAAGTTCCACTAACGTCTTAGTTCCTTTTACCCCCGTTTTTTTCGACATAGTCAATAGCCTACTGTTTCTGTTTTTTGAGAAATTACAAATGAAATTTGATATACAAGGTTTACTACATAAATATATATTTTTTTGACGCCTTGAATAGTTTTTTGTCACTTCCAGTTTAATCAGAAATGGTCATGGGAAACCAGTGGCGACGCGTGACAAGCAGTTTAGGGAGGATGTGGGGTGCGCCCCTCCCCCGCAAACGCGCCGCAGGAGCAATTTTTCGCAAATTTCAGGTCATTTTTTGCAATATATTATGTGTTTCCTTTAGGGCATCGTGATTTTTCTCTTGATTATTTGATCGAAAGGTGAGTAATTACCCCCATTACCCCCCTTCCGACGCGACGCCCCTGTGAGAAACACGGTATAATTTTTAAACAGACAGAACAAAAACAAAATCCAAACATTTTCAAGACCAGCGTGTTTTGAGATAGTTGGAATTTTGCTTCCCTGAGAAAACAAAATGTGGTCCGCTTGATGGACACAAGAGTTTTATGTTTATTTCAGTTTTGTTTTTGTTTTAAAACATAGACAAAACACAAACTCAACAGTCCGTTTGGTGGAAAACCGGCATTATAGAGTAGATGCATAAGCTAGAACAGTTATTTTGAATCAAGTAGCAAAGGGAAAATAGTTTAAATCGTCTTTGTTTTTTTTACAAGCATGTTAAAAATTTGCATAATCATATTCTTGACATTCAAGTACGAAGTACGCAATTGTTTGGAATGAAACAAGGATGAGGCATTAGCATATTTGGAAAGTGCATTTTATCACCAACAATGTGGTGCCATTTTAAGGGGCCACAACACGTGAAGGAATGTAAGCGTTTCGTAAAAACCAAACTACAAAAAAACTGCTCCAGATATCGAGATGAACTAATTAAATTTATATAAACGAAGGATTATTCAACCAGCCTACAAAAGCGTTTTTTTGATATATTAAATATTTATTGTAGAAAAATATTGCTGAAGATCGCCTTTTTTTGCTCTTTTTTGAACGCATATTATATGAGCGATAGATTTTTTTTTTTTTAGAAAAATCGCTCTGTAGGCTGGTAGGTTGAACCCTTGTAAGCTTTTGTTCCAAAAATGAAGTCTGTTATTGCTTTATTGACGCCGTAGTTTGGTTTTTCGTGAGCACTGATTTGATGCATTTTTGACTAAAATTATTTAATGCAGCCTTAAAACGATTTATTTTAGTGTAGTTTTGTGTTTCATTAAGCTTTTTAATGCATGTCGCAATTGTCTAGCCTTTCTTGAACTTTCGTCTCGCGGTCTGTGACTAAATAGCTTTTTGCCTGTAGTGGAGCCTTTCAATGAATCGTCGATTTCAAAAAGAAAGGTGATTTTAACAAGATTTTAGCGTTTAGGAAAATTTTTGGCATGCACGAAACAAAGTGTACCTAATTTTTCCGCACGCCCTTAGGAAAAATTGTATTCCTAACATTTGCGAGAAATGTTATTTCCCGCAATAACTTTTTTTTTTTCTTCCGAATTTGACATGAAAAAATTTTCCGCCCTGTTCCAGGACAAACGACTCGTAGAAAAAATTGTTTATTTATTTATTTATTTATTTATTTATTTATACTCCTTCAAAACACAAAATTTGTGGTTTCAATTTTATTCAATTTTCAATTAATTCAATCATAAGCAGTACAATCAAATTATAAAAGGGTATTATATTCTCTGTCGACTCAAAATGCCGGGATAATTAATACTAAACAACTGTGGTGGCGTAGCTCTGATTCCAGTCCTAACATGTAAATGCCGAAAATTGCAACGTCGCATATAAATTGTTTGGTGGCTTCCGCCAAGCTCAGTATTTGGTAATTTTCTCCTACCTCAATTAGTAATTTTATTTGTAATCAATACAATGTAGGAGAATTAATCTCAATTAATTTCAATGCTTGTTCGTAAATACCTATACCCTTCAGATTTTTTTTTATTTTTTTTTATTTGTCAAACACATTGTGTTTATTACATTACAATCTAGTCAGTAAGACTAATTAGCAATTTTGTTTTAACCTAATTTACTATAAAGTTTACAATTCTTGAGGTTCACTCAACAGTTTTCCCCACTTTGCTTAAACTGTAAATCACAATTTTGATGTGTTTATAGATATACAGGGTGTATCAGGTTTGACTACAAAAATTTTAACACGTGAAAATATAACCCATTTTGAACAAAAAAAGTTTATACAACATAGGGTCCAAAGTCAACCATTTTTGAGAAAAAGGCCTTTGAAGTTTTGAAATTTTTTAGCGAATATTTTAAAGGTAAAGAAAATTTCAATCATTATGAGATGTAGAACAATTTAGTTTATCCAATTATTAAGTAATTATACATTTTTAGTCAGCAGCAATAACAAAAAATTGAAAAAACAACATACAAATTTTACTTGTAAAAGGGTATCTAAACATCTGGCAACACAGCACAATAAAGAATAGGTGGTTGAAGGTTGAACCTTGGTGGAGCTGAATAAATTGATTCTTGATTTGTCTAGTTGAGAAACGCGCGTAATTTAAATTCATTCTTTTTTGAAAATAAAATGTTTAGAAACATCGAATATGCCTTGTTTAGGCAGAAACGTTGAAAAATGCTCATTTAGCTGCCAGAATTTACAAGGAAACTAGGGAAAGATTTCCCAAAAGAAAAGCACCTACCTGATGAAAGAACATTGTGCCCGTTTTACAACGATTGCGTGATACAGGGAGTGCGAGTTGGGAGTGTACAAAATCTGCGTGTTGATTTTAGAGTTTTGAGAACCTTTTAACAAAAATTAATATTTTCATAATAAGGATTTGACAAGTAGCTGAGTAAGTATTATTTGATTTTTCTCTTGAATGTTCAGTGCAAAAATGTCATTGGGTACAATTCACAACTTAATAAAACGGCACATTTTTTATTTTTACTAGAAAATTGATAAAAATGCAAGTTATTATTTACATTATTTGAAAGCCAATAACAACCAAAACGTAAATAGATGGAAATAAATAAACTCCGTGCAATAAAAAACCTTTTTAAATTCACCAGTTTTATTTACCTTTATATTCTGGCAGAGATAATACCTGTACAATGTTGTCACGTTGTTACCATTTTTCTTAATTTTAATTCTGCGATAACTCCGAAAATACTAACAATTGACCCATGGTTAATAGGACAGTTTTAGCTTGAAATGGGCCATATTATCTCATGTTAAAATATTTGTAGTCATACCTGATACACCCTGTATAGATTTTGTTGTGTTTTTCAATTTCAGTTCACTAGCTCGAACGGCTTCACCCTTCTCAGTCTTCTAACTAGCTCAGTGTTGTCTAGGAGCTCAATCACTTCCACATTCACATGCCGATGTAGTCTATCTTCATGGCTTTTTGCGTACTTTCTTATAGTCTCTGTTACAGTATCAATTCCTAGTTCCCGATGTAGATCACTATTTCGTACGTACCAAGGTGCATTAACAATGTTTCTTAGTACTTTATTTTGGAATCTTTGAATAACTTGTATGTTACTATCTTTAGTACAACCCCAAAGTTGAATGCCATATGCCCATACTGGTTTCAGTATTTGCCTATAAAACAGTAACTTGTTATGTATGGTTAAATTGGACGGCCTTCCAATTAACCAGTACATTTTTCTATACTTAAATTCGAGCTCTTGCCTTTTTTTCTTAACATGTGCATTCCAGCGCAATTTCGCATCAAGCGTCATACCAAGATATTTAGCTTGATTTGAATATGGTATAGGGGTGTCATTAATTGTGATTTGTATGTGATTTACGTTTTTGTTTGTAAAATCAACGTGAATTGATTTGGTTTCATTCAATTTTATTCGCCATTTTTTGGTCCAATTTTGAACTTCACTGACAGCGTTCTGCAGTTTTTATATTGATTGTTCAATACTTTTTTCCACTGTAATTAAACTAGTATCGTCGGCGAATGTTGCTAAATGACAATTTTCTGGTTTTGGGATGTCGCATGTAAATAATATATATAAGTAGGGACCTAGCACGCTACCCTGAGGTACACCTGCTTTTATTTTTCATAAATTTGACTCAAAATCTTCTTGTTTGACTCTGAAATGTCTATCACACATATATGATTCCAAAATATCAGAATATTGTTTTGGCAGAAACAGCTTTAGTTTATAGTTTAAGCCTTCATGCCAAACTTTGTCAAGTGCTTCCGCTACATCGAGGAAAACTGCGGAACAGACTTTTCTCTCTTCCAGCGATTTTTCTATTAAATTCGTTATTCTGTGTACTTGGTCGATGTAGAGTGCTTGTCGCGGAATCCAAATTGATGAGTTGGAATGATTTCCTTTCTTTCTATGATCGGTTTTATTCTTTTTAGCAGTATCTTTTCATGAAGCTTAGATAAAACGGGCAATAATGATATTGGCCTATAAGATGACACATCATGAGGTGGTTTTCCGGGTTTTAGTATCATGATAACTTCTGCAACTTTCCAAAGTTTAGGTACGTATTTAAGCCTAAAGGACGCATTGAAAAGGTTGCATAATTTCACAATAGCTTTCCTGGGGAGTTGTTTTATTACTTCCCTAGTAATTAGGTCATATCCTGAAGCTTTTTGGACTGATATTTTGTTTGATCTCTGTTAATATTTCTCTTGGTGAAGTAGGCTTAATGTGGCCTTCTTCTTGATAAGGTCCATTCCAGGGAAGATTTTCATCCTGTGCTTCGTTAGCCTGAAATTTCTTTTCTAAATGACCCATTGCTGATTTGACTTTCTTATGGGTGGAATTTGGGTAACTGGTCTTTTAAGGCCTTTAGTTGCTTTCCAAAGAGAATAATCAGTGCTTTTGTCGCCGGTGAATTCACTAAGGTAATTGTTAATAGAGTCATTTTTGATTTCTTGAATTTCTCGCCTTATGCGCTGCGTCATATTGTTGATAATTGTTTTGTCATGGGGATCTCGACTTTGCTGCCATTTTCTTCTTAGTTTCCTTTTTTCTATAATAAGATCTCTAATTTCTTTTGGGTAGTTTTTTCCCTTAAAAATTCTTTTTAATTTGGGACTGTTTTCCCAAGCTGCTTGTTGAATATTAACGATAAAACAATCGACTTCTTCATCAATTTGTTGTGGCGTTCGCAACGGTTCTGATAAGTTTATCTTTTCCGACAGACTTTGTTTAAAACTAGCCCAGTCCGTCAGTTTATTAGCTAATGAGATAGGTGCTTTTTTCTTAATTATATATTCACTCAGAGTTAGAATAATAGGTCAGTAATCTGAGTGTTAATCATAACTTTCTTCTATCTCCGAAAAATTTGGAGATATATTTTTTATTAGGAAAAAATCGATTAGATCGGGAATTTTTCCAGGATCGGTTGGATAATACGATGGCCTACCTGTGGATAAGGGCTGGCATTGATATTCATTAATAGCTTGCAGAAGTTCCTTCCCCTTGGAATTGGTTAGTCTGGAAGGTATTTTTTGCATTAAAGTCACCCCCAACTATAAATCGATTTCCCAACTTTCTAAGAAAATTGAGATATTGATTTTTCTTCAATAAATGCCTTGGTGGTATATAGGCAGCAGATATGGTTAGTGTATATGTTTTGATTTTTACACTTACTGCTGTAGCTTGAATTTCAATGGTTTTGTAATCCGTCTCTTCAATGTGAGATTTAAAAAAATGCAAAAAGATGCACAAAACGTTACCGAGGAGTGAAAAATTATTATTTTCTTCTACCCAGTCCGAGAATCCACGTTAAATCAATACAAACTAAAATATTTCTGTTTGGCATAAAAAACAATTTTAGCATCGGAGCCTAACAATCTCGTGCAACATTCTAAAAGTTATTCCGAAAGCGCACCCCCTGTGTGGTCAAAAGCACTTTACACCCTCGTATCCCCCTGGGCTGCTTTTCATCCCGCCAAAATGACTGGTTAATTAAATCAAAGTAACCTCGACGTGCCGGCAGGTTATTGTGTCGTATAATTACTGTCAAATATTTGCTGTTTGACAACAAAGTCGTTTCCTTGGCCGTAGCTGATTCGCCTTTTGTTTCTAGCTAGAATTGCTCGAAGGGACAAAATATCATTCATATAAACAAGGGATAGTTGGCAAGGCCGGCAAGGGTTATCTAAGCGGATGGTGTACTGTTGAGTAAATACCTTAGGGTCTTCTCTGATGCCTAACTAAACTGCTAAGCTCTTATATAGAGCTCTATTTTGAAGTTAAATTAATTTTATGATTATGTGACATCAATAATGGCTTATACATGTACATGTATAGGTAAATAAGTGTATTTATTATTGTGTACCTACCTCTCAAGCAAAGCTTAAAATTTTGGATATTGAATTTGGCACCTTCGGCGGTGGGGGGGGGGGGGGGAGAGACGGACAAAGTATTCTATGGTAAATACATGGCAGCAAACAGCCGAAATGAACAAGGTCATCAAATTTTCCTGGACTTGATAAGGCATACGTATAGGAGACAATAGAAGAGGAAACTCGAAGATACAGAGAAAGACAAGAAGTGGAACCCCGAAGACAGAAAGAATGGAAAGAAGAAGATGCCCGAAGACAGAAAGAAAAACAAAAAAAAAGGAAGTCCGCAGACAGAAAAAAAAAAATGAAGAATATGATCGGCTGACGGCACTTTTAAAACAACAAAAAGATTGGAGATTAGAAGAAAAACGAAAAGAATAGGAGCGACTTCAGGGAATATACCTATGTATAAATTGTAACGACAATGGATTCGAACCGTAATCTCTGGGGAAAAAATCATTGTTAGACTCGATGAAATCCTGGAAGGGCAACATAATAAATTCAAGAATGCGATGAATAAAGGAGGCGACGAAACAGTTCGTCAGAAAGTTCAAATCAAATCAAATCAATTAATTATCATGCCATAAACACAGTACACGTAAGATTCAAACTCTAGAAATTCAGACAATGAATAAAAACTGTTCTTTAGAATAATCTCCTGCAGCTTTTTAATACTTTGTGGTAGGACATTGAGGCATTTGATTGCCCAATATCCCAGACCGTCCTGACACGTTCTGAGGCGCCAGTTCAAAGGCACTAGTTTATTTTTATTTCTGGTGTTATAGTGGTATTTTCATGCAGCTGATAGTTCCTACTTCCGTTTGCAAAAAGCAGATTCTCTAGTAGAAATAGGGAGGGAACCGTTAGTATTTGAAGAAAAGCAGAAACTTCCCTACAATCATCTGTGTATCAGAGGTGTGCCCTCACTCTCGCTACCTTCGCTGTATTGTAAACAATCCTTGAACCCCCGCAAACTGTTCCTAGGCAAGATTGCATAGGATACGTGCAAATGAAGGATTGTGAACTCTCTCGTCAGCTTCTCAACGGCCGGAAATTTAATTTATGGAATAAGAAATCTGGATGTACAGAAAATCCTGCATAACCAGACCATCAAGTAATAGCGGAGCGCTTATCAAAGCTTTTGAAAGGGAAGATGAAGAGTTACCCATCCCAAATATCAGAGCTGTGTCAATACTAGAAGAAAAAGAGCCAGTAGAAGAATTGAAAGATACAATAATGAAGGAACTTCTGGAAGAACTACGAAAAGTTTCCAGGAGCAATCAAGGAGACACGGAATGTCACCGCTGCGAAAGAAGACGATATTTTGAACTTGACTGTAGAGTACGGCTGAGATCTCGCTCGTCCTCTGGTGACTCACAGCCTTCAATGGAGAACCAGAAAAACTACAATTAGTCGACACAGTGGGGGATGACGGCTAGTGCGAGAAAACCATCCAGAATCATATACATCAAAATGTTAGGATGGGCTGCGGACATTTTGACTAACAAACGAAAAATTACGGGAAAAATTTATTTTTAAAACAGGCGTGAGTTACACTGGCATCGGAGCTCTCTTTCGCAAATACAAGATGGAGAAGAAATAGTTATTGAATTCTTTAGTAAAGTGCTTACCAAGTTCCAAATAAATTACTGCATTAAAGAAAGGAGCTGTTAGTACTAGCCACAGCAGTGGATCATTTCCGCAAGTACCTGTGTTGAGCTTTCGCTTGTTGACTTTAGGATTCAATTTGTAATGCAGAGCGGAGGGACTGTAAACGAGCTAGTTACAAAAGTACAATTTTCAAATCAAGCATCGTTCTGCTAAACTGCATCATAACGCATATTATGCCTTGCCAAGGCGACCATGCCCAAACTCAATGCAAGTACTGCCTCAAAATAATCAGATTGAAAGAGTTCCTGTAACAAGCCCCCAATTTTAAACGGATCAAGATTGGATTTCTGAATAGCTTAGAAGTGACGAATTTGAAGATAGTTTCACTATGAAGCCATTTTTGAACGAATCTGGCAAATTCAGATCAGCTTGGTCCGAAATTTTAACTAAAAGCTCAGCTTTCCAGGTCTGTGGGCTCAATGGTATAGTATTTTTAATTTGAATTGAAACACTAAAAAAACATCTAAGCCGTTTTCTCGCGTCTACTTTTTTCATATTGGCTCAAAACCAGTTTGAAACAGTCAGTGGAAACACCATTGCCCGTTTCAAACCTATTTTGAACCAATGTCAAAAAAGTGAACGCGAGAAAACGGCTTAGATGTTTTTCAAGTGTTTCAATTCAAATTAAAAATACTATACTCGATGTTAGTCAAAAATGATTTACTGAAATGAACCTGGGAAAATGCAGATGGTACGGTGGTCAAAGTGCAATTGGTCGTACCCAGGAAGAAAGCTGTTCGGGTTTCAGATGAAGTGCATAATGGGACATCTGGGGCACACTTGGGAGTCACGAAGAGCTTGAACATGATTCCTTACTAGATTTACTATTATTAGTATACCCCCTTAAGCTCTGGTTTCCTCGAAAGCGGCACCGTCAAATAGCGACGTCATATAGGAGTAGATATATTAATGTCAATACGTTTCCGGTGACTCTCACCGCTACCTTAGAAACCGCTTGCAATGAAAAACATTGAAAAAAATTTTTTCACGTCAGTCGCCGTAATGTTACGGTCACTGAAAATGCAATGCAAATGGCTTTGTTCTGGTTTTGATGCATAAAGTCTTTGAACCCAAATGAAACTCAGTGTATAACCCAAGTTCCTTAGAGTATGCCTTGAGTACCTAGGTACATATCCCCCACAACACTCTCTTAGAGTATCCATTCGAGTACTCTCGCCTGGAGCAACTATTCCTTAGAGCACTCTATCCTAGATAGTGATTCCGCCGAGACGAGGGACCGATTTTCTCTCGAAAAGTCACTCCGAGACGAGAAATTCTCGACGAGAGAAAGCATTCTTCCGTCCGAGAATTCCTCGAGTTCCCTTGCTCGTCCTCTCGAGCAATATAAGTTTATTGTTATATTGCTTTCAAATTCTTAAGATATATGCAACTAAATGAAGAGTGTATTATTTTGTGTTTATATAACTTTCCATCTAAACTCTATGCAAAATAAGTTTACGCCAGATCAAAACACCATTTTGGTCCAGTAACTGCTATAAATCATCAGCTGATGCTGCTTTTAAAAGATTAGGCAAGTTCAAGTGTTCCCATAGTGGCTCTATAATAATTTTACCTACGAACGTGCGGTTAAGTGCACTTTATCGTACTTATTTGCAAGTGGAAAGTAGCACTTGATCGCACACTATGCGGTTAAGCTACTTTGTCGCATAGTGTGCGGTAAAGGCGACTGCATAGTGTGCGGTAAAGTTACTTCACATCATAGTGTGCGGTAAAGTTGACCGCACGACACGAGCGAGATTCTACTCGTCTACTGTCAAACGTGATAGACAGCTATCCAGAGACGCAATTTATTTTCTATAATTATTTAAACTTTTTTTGGATATCCTTCACCGCACGGTTGTAGATAAAATACTTTATATAATACGGTATACTGTACTACTGCATACACGCCTGACAAGTAAACATCTTGCATGCCAATTTTAATGCGATAGAATGAAATGTCTAGAGAAAGTCTAAGGTTGAATAGAGAACGGAAACGATTTTCCCTGTTCCACCTCTAGCATTCCTACTCTCTCTCGCGTGCCATACTATTATATCACAAAAATAGAAAAGTACGTAAATGTTCACACCACTGGAATATTCCAATATTTTCCAGAGCCTTTGGGTATTATGGGTAATATCACATTTTTATTAGCGAGAATACATTTTTTGCATTTTCTTGACTTCGGAGACGAAATCAACTCACTATGCGTCAAAACTCACGAGAGACGAGAGAAAACGAGTCAAGATGAGAGAAGAGCTCTCTCGTCGAGACGAGAGACTCATTTTCTCTCGAACCTTCGAGACAAGACGAGAGAGAGAGCGGATTTTCGTCTTGTCTCGTACCGCGGCATCACTACCTAAAGCCCTATAAAATTGTTCGTGTGAGACTCTAGCTCAAGCCAATAGGTTTAGAAAAATGCTCACTCCTAATGAGGAAACTCTAGAACTTTCGAAGGATTACCTCTCACAACGGAGGACAAAAAAGTCATCAACTCATTTCTAGATAAAAGAGAATACCAACTGTTATATAATTGGATGATAATGTCCAACTCTTCGACTACAGAATCGACCAAATGGACAAGCTCCAGACGATAATGAAGGCTATAACTTGCCTATAATCTGCAACTCCACGGCACAAAGCTCAAAATACTTGTCTCTTGGCAAAATTCCAAAGGCAAGGCAATGGCAAGGCAAGATGGTCTAGTCGCTACCTCGTTCTAGGCCAAAAAGTTCGGGCAGCAGCCCCTGGCCAACGTGACCACATCAGAAGAGAGGATCCAAAAAATTACAATTATAATTAAAATTACAGCAAAATCACTCAAATACTCTTATCTACAACTCAATGAAACTGCTTGAACCAAAAACGTACCGGAACACGTACTCCTCAAAATGCCTTGGAAGCATGGTGCGTTGTGAACTTGACCGTGACCTAATTAGAGTCGTTGTACGGTTGCAGTACGAAAACATTCATTTGGAAATGTAAACATAAATGTAACTCAACCCTAAATTAATAATGGTAATGGTAATGATTTGGATTATTTACTAAACTTTCAAATTGGAGGATGTTCGTTAATTAGAGATCTGGTCGAGTCTTTACTAAGGTAACAAGTCGGAAGACTTGATAAAATTACTCATAATTACGTAAACTTATATTGGACTGCCCTGCTATTTTATATAACTATACCTATTTTTAAAAAAAAAGCGGGACCTCAACCACACTAAACCATATCTAGCCAAGGCAACTATTCACAAGACCAGAACTACAGCATTGCATCCATAATCAGATGGCATGGTTGAGAGGTTCAACAAGAATATCGAAGAACATCTCTTTAAAGTATTTGACAAGCATATAGGTGTTTTTTTTTCTGATGGCATACAGGTCAGCTGTATATAATACAACAGAGGAGTTACACCAGCCAAGGTGTTGCTTGGAACGGAGCTTCGTTCACCATGTGAGTTGATGTTCGCGCCATCAGATGTCGCCGACATGGAAGTCAAAGACTATAATGACGATTCAAGGAAAGGGATGCTAGACATTCATGAAATAGTTTAAAAAAGGATAGAGGAGTTTGCAAGTGACTGAATAAAAACGAGACATGATCTTAAGGCAAATTCTGCAGGTTTCCAGAAGCTTATATCACTATGGGAAAGTCCGTTCGATTATGAAACGACTCAACATCGTGGTGTATCGAACTCAACGATCTGATGCATCGAATCCACTGTATGATATAGATAGTGCATGTTGACAGGTTGAAGGGTTAGGTGTCACAAGAATAAATTAAAGAAAAATATATTTCTTGAACCTGGTTAATGCGGGTCATACAGAAATATTGGCTCATGAATATATTCGCATCTAACTATAGGCAAGCCACTATCGAAACATTACTATCAGAAATCAAAAGTCCTACGATAAAGGGAAAACTACTAATTATTCTTCATGTGCCTTTTGAAGATGGCGGGCTTTTCTTCCAACCAAAAAAAAAAATCTAGTGCGTAATTAGCGCCTAAGAACTCTCTAAATTTTTGGCGCGTTTTACTTGTCACTGCGGAATTTTGTTTAGTTGAAGTATGGAAATGTATGAAGGAGAATTATAGCCTAATAGTCTAAGATCCGAATAGGAAAGGATTTGCACCCATCTGTTTATTGGATAAAAATTATTTTATATCAAAGTTAGTATGTTAAAAAAAATATCAGGTGTGGGTTGGCTAAAAAATTCCTGGCCAGACTATTATTAATAAATAATTCAAAAATTATAATTGTTAAAGGCATTGCACTCATTTGTTTAACGAACAAATTCCATACTAATCGAAAGTATAGGGCCTAAAGAATATAAAAACGTTGGATTGTCTATTTTTTTCCTGGCATAACTATCGGGTTGGCAGGTTTGAACAGGTGAGTCGATAGTAATTCACACCCATCTGTTTCATGAATAAATCTCATATATCAAAAAAAAAGTTATTTTATTGCGAACACGATGATATAGGGTTGTCTACGAAAAATCTGGTCTGAATGACGGTTGGCGAGCTTTGAAAAGCGAAATTTTGGTGCGGATGGAAATATGCGACAGAGTGGTGTATGATTTATACATTAAACAGATGGGTGTAAATTACTAGTATCGACTCACCTGTTCAAATCTGTCAACCCAGTAGTTATGCCAGGAAAAAAATAGACACCCCAACGTTTCTATATTCTTTAGGCCCTATACTTTCGATTAGTATGAAATTTGTTCGTTAAACAAATGAGTGCAATGCCTTTGACAATTATAATTTTTGAATTATTTATTAATAATAGTCTGGCCAAGAATTTTTTAGCCAACCCACACCTGATATATTTTTTAACATACTAACTTTGATATAAAATAATTTTCACCCAATAAACAGATGGGTGCAGATCCTTTCCTATTCGGATCTTCTACTATAAGATCCTGAAGGACAATGAGCACGCAGAGGCGGCGTTGTTAGTTCGAAGAAAATGCCATAGAAGTAACAACAAAATTAACAATTTGGAGGCGATAATATACTGATTCGCGTTTTATACGTCAACATGGTGGTATTTCAGCTTTATAAAGTAACTCAGATCCGCTGTGCTCTAATTTGGAGTTATGAGAAGCACCGGGAAAATTAATAAATACCATATAGGGACCTTACCTAATCACAAAACATTTCATCATTATGAATATTTACAAAGATATTCAATCGATCAATGTGCGAAAACCATTGTTCTATGAACTATCAATCCAGCTTCAGCCCCTATAGTTAAGGTTTCGCACATGACTTCCAATGATGAACGATCCGCATATAAACAATTGAATAAGATGTTTGTCTTCCCCCTAGAAATGGAAATTGTCAAACTGGGTTACATCTCGCCAAGTTATAATGCCTTTATCATGAGTAATAATTAAAACAATTTTTGCATAAGCCTCAGCAAGATTTATGTAAATTTATTTTGTGGATTAATCAAATTTTGTCTTTGAGGGACGCGGTAAATGTATGTGCAATATTTTCGAGAGATTGTTAGTGAGGATGACGAGGAATTGTAGTGAGAGAAACAAGAATAATTCAATAATATAGTCTAGAGATAACTAGGGTTGTGCCGTTTGAAATTTTCAAATTAAATTTCCGTGTTTGAAATATTCAAATGTGAAATTTTCAATATTCGAAAAAAGTGAAATTTCACAGAAATTACAGCTGAAATTTTCAATTTGAAATTTCCCAAACTTTGTAGAAAATTTCATATGTTTCACTGGAAATTTCATAAATAATGGCAACGCCGTGACTCGCAACGCTGCTCACTGGTTGTATTGCTGGTTGTTTTGCTTGATTGTTGGAATCTTAATTCTTAGCTTAATAGCTTAGGTTGAAATTCATTTACCACGATTCGATTTTACATGACACGTCACGAGAAAGCAAGTTTCCGGGGAAGGTGAATTTTATGTTGGAAGCCTAAACTCATGATAAATACAGTTAAACCAAAAAACAATATTTGGAGCTACTTCACTCGGCTGACTACGAAATAAATAACAGAAAGGTCGAATGTGTTTTTTCTACGAGCGTGCGGGAAATGGCTCTTTCCGCACTATTTTCTGTGCGGGCAAACTTTCTTCCCGCACTGGTGCGGCAGGAGCAAATAATCCCCTTGACGTCGAATTGTTTGTATTGTTGATACATCTTCACCTTTTTTATAAATACTGTTCAATACATTCATAAATTTACCTTCTGCGCAGTGGCATTTTATTTAAATTACATTTTTCGTAACATCACCGTTAGTTCGCTTGTAGAAAAAATATAATTCCTAAAGCTTGCGGGAATAAATTTTCTCCTCTCGCACTTTTTAGGAAATAGCTATGTTAAATTAGATTTAGATTAAATTAAATATTATTGTTTCTGAACATATTATATTAGTACCAGCAAATTTGTTATCCACAAGCAATTTGGAAAATAACTGGTATTGATTGTATTGTCATAAAATTTGTCAAATAAATTAAAAGTCCTGTCTAGTTCAAGATAATTTCTCTCCGAATAAAAGAAATTTATTCAAATATACAGTCCATTAAACTAATATTGCATTAGTTATAAACATTGGTCTCTACGAGCCGGATATATTCATGTAAGTTCCAGCCAAATAGTGGGTATTCACGTAATAAATGTGAATATTGGAATTGGTGTTTCTCCATTGATGATCGGAAAACGACTGTTTGTCTAAAAGTTGGATTGTTCCACTACGGGTCTTCAGTTGGAATTAAATAAGGTAAGAGAATTGCTGAGATTTTTTTTAAAAAAAAAGGGGGTTTAGATTTGAATCAGTGAAATGTCTGACGAATCAAAGTTAAAGATTAGAAAGAGTAATTTAAAATCTAAATTAACACGATTTAATAATTATTTTGATAATTTAAATAAAGATAATTTAACTGGAGAGATAATTATAGAATTAGAGGAAAGATTGAAAATTTTAGAACCAATTTTATCTGAATTTAATGATGTTATTTGTGAACTTTATTCTTTAAATGAAGAACAAGAAACAGGCCTCCTTGATGAAGAGGAGGATTTTGAAAATAAATTCTATAATTTATGTAGTCGGGCCAAATTAATTATTAAAAATGTACGTACTGACTCTGACACAAATTCCGAAACAGGCAAAGGTAGTGTAGAATCAACTAGACATAGAAATCATAATTTAAATGATCATAATCCAATAGTAAAATTGCCACCCATAACTATACCACCATTTGATGGTAAATATTGCAACTGGTTGCAGTTTAAAGATGCGTTTATTTCATTAATTGATCAAAATAAGTTACTCAGCGACATCCAAAAATTCTATTATTTGAGAAGTTCTCTGAATAAAGATTTTCTTGAAGCAATTCAATCTATTGAGGTATCAGCAATAAATTATAATGTTGCATGGCAGTTTTTACTCGAAAGATATGAAAATAAGTCCCTAATGATTCATAATCATATTAAAATCATTTTTGAATATCCAAAGTTAAGGTATGAATCACATGTAGGACTGAGAAATCTATTTGATACAACTACAAAACACTTACGTTCTCTAAAAACTTTAGGAGAAAATACTGATTCATGGGATAGGTTAATCATCTATATTTTAGCAAATAAATTTGATGCTGTTACTCGTCGGGAGTGGGAAAATTATAAATTCCAGAACGACCTACCTTCGTTACAAGATTTGAATGGCTTTCTTAAAAATAAATGTGATATATTAGAGAAAATAGAGGCCACTGGCTTGGAAAGTCTTGATAACAAGGGTAAAAGGAGTCGTAGTCATGATTTGCTAGCTTCAGATAGTAAATTAAAATGTTATTATTGTTCAAAAGATCACAGTATTTTTAAATGTGATTCATTTTTGAAACTATCAACTCAACAAAAAATTGAATCAGTAAAAAGTTTAAAATTATGTTTAAATTGCTTCAGAAATACACATCAATCATGGAAATGTAAACTAAATAAATGTGCCAAATGTCATAAACCGCATAACACCTTGTTACATTTGGAAAATATAAATAGAGATTCTTTAGTAACTCCGGACATTGGCGATTCCAGTGTAGTTACCCATGTACAGAGGAGCGATTTTGCTATGTCTAGTTCTCAAGTATTATTATCTACAATAAAACTTATAGTAAAAAATGGTGGGAAGGAAATAACATGTAGGGCACTTCTAGATAGTGGGTCTCAAAGTAATTTCATCTCCAAATAATTCTGTGAAAAGCTCAATTTGGAATATGTTAAAATTAATCATGCCGTTAAGGGAATTGGACAGATGTTATCTAATAGTAAGTAAATATCAAAATTATGTCACGAGTTAATTCTTTGGAACAAAATATAAACTGTTTAGTGATACAGAAAATTACAGATAGATTACCTGTTTGTAGTTTCAATAAAAGTTTACTCCAAATACCGATGGAGTTAGAATTAGCAGATCCTGATTTTAACGTTTCGAAAGAAATTGATATATTATTGGGATCTGGAATATTTTGGACGGCTATTTATTCAGGACAAATTTCATTAGGAAATAAACTTCCCATTTTACAGAATACTGCATTTGGATGGATAGTTGCAGGAAATATGCAAATAAGTTTTAATAACGTCAATATGTCGATAAATTGTTTTAGTAATGACACTAATGGGTGTAATCTTGAAATCGTGAAATTTTGGGAATTAGAGGATGTTTTGAGTAAAAAAGATGTTTTATCGGAGACAGAAAGATATTGCGAGGAACTTTTTGACTCCACCACTATCAGAGACAACAACGGTAGATATATTTTGAGAATCCCTTTCAAAAAATCTATTTCAAATTTAGGAAACTCTAAAATTAATGCACTTAATAGATTTTATGGTTTAGAGAGAAAATTAATTAAAAATCCAGATTTAAGAAAGGAATATATACAATTTATGAGTATATTTCTTTAAATCATATGTCAGAGTATAAGGATTTTGATTGTGAAAGTATGGGTTATTATTTGCCTCGCCATGCGGTCATCAAAAGCACGAGTTTAACTACTAAGTTACGAACAGTTTTTGATGCCTCGTGTAAGACTACTTCTGGTTTGTCTCTGAATGATGTGCAATTTATTGGGCCTACATTGCAACAGGATATTTTCCAAATATTAGTAAGATTTCGCACACATAAGTATGTAATGACTGGTGATGTGAGTAAAATGTACCGCCAAATACTTATAAATGAAGATGATCAAATATATCAAAAAATATTTTGGCGATCACATCCTGATGAAGAGCTTAAATGTTATATCTTGCATACTGTTACCTATGGAACTGCGTCAGCTCCTTGCTTAGCGGTTAAATGTCTTTTTGACATAGCAAAACAAAATGAAGACAATAAACTGATAAGCAAAATCATCAGGCGTGATTTTTACATGGATGACTTACTCACCGGGGCAAATTCAAAAGAAGAACTGTTGTATATTCAAAAAAATATTTATGAACTTTTGGCCAAATCTGGTTTTGATTTACGCAAATGGTTATGTAATGATAAAGATGTTCTGAACGATTTTAAGATTAGTAATAATGTAGATGTAAGTATATTAAATATTGGTGATAATGAATCAAATAAAATTTTAGGTATTTTTTGGAATGCTCAAGGTGATTCCATAAATTATAAAATAAGTCTAGATATTCTAAAATTAAAGAAAATTACTAAAAGAACAATTTTATCAGTTATATCCCAGATATATGATCCGTTGGGTTTGTTGGGACCCATAATCATAGTTGCCAAATTATTAATTCAAGATATTTGGAAACTCAGGATAAACTGGGACGATGAATTACCTAGCTATATACTTAAGATCTGGCAGGAATTTCAGCACAGTATCACTTCAATTAATGAATTTAAAATACATAGAAACGTATTTTCAGATTATGTTCAAATAGAATTACATGGTTTTGGTGACGCCTCAGTAAAGGCATATGGCGCTTGCGTTTATGTTCGATGTTCTTTGAGAAATTGCAGTTTTATCACCAATTTGTTATGTGCCAACAGTCGAGTCGCTCCTGTAAAGCAAGTCAGCCTGCCAAGATTAGAGTTGTGTGCAGCACAGTTATTGCCTAATTTAGTTAAAAAGGTTATGACAGCTTTGGAAATCAAGTTTGACAAATATTATTTTTGGTCAGATTCGACGATAACTTTATATTGGATTCGCGGTGAATCGTCTTCTTGGAAGACTTTTGTGGCTAATAGGGTTAGCGAAATTCAGTCATTATCGAATAAACAAGATTGGTATTTTGTCAAATCGGAGGAAAACCCTGCAGATTTACTATCGAGAGGTATTACATCTAAAGACTTGGTGAATAATTTATTATGGTGGCATGGTCCAGAATTTCTTTCAAATGACTATTCTTCTTGGAATCTTCAAGAATATCCTATCCCTAATGAAATTCCGGAGCAAAAATCAGTTTCTTTGCCTATTTCAAATACTTTCAATTTGTTTAATGAATTGTCTAAAGATGGTTCATCTTTTACGGAAATTTTACATTCATTAGCTTATGCCTTACGTTTTATAAAAAATTTGAAGATAAAAGACCATGATAAAAGACTCGAAGGTGGTTTTGAGCCTGAAGAAATTAATAAATCACTTGAACTATTGATAAAAAAAGCTCAATTAGAGATGTTTGCTGATGAATTTAATTGTTTAATTTCTGGAAAGCAAGTTTCTTCTAAAAGTAAAATTTTGAGTTTGAATCCAATTTTAAAAAATGATTTAATATGTGTTGGCGGTAGACTTAAACATGCTAATTTATCAGATGAGAAAAAATATCCTAATATTTTACCTAGTAAACACACTTTAACCAAATATATACTAGAACATGAACATAAGCGACTTTTACATTGCGGTGCACAAATTTTGTTATCCTCCATCAGAGAAAAATACTGGCCCATAGGTGGTCGAAATGTTTGTCGGCAAATAATAAATAAATGCTTGAATTGCTTCAAGGCTAATCCTAGGGGGACCAATTACTTAATGGGAAATTTGCCTGATGTTCGGGTTAACACTTACGGTGTTTTTGAAAATGTTGGCACTGATTATGGTGGGTCATTTTATGTTAAAAATAAGAAAGGTCGAGGCTCTCAGTGTTCCAAGGCTTACCTTTGTTTGTTTGTTTGTATGTGTACCAAAGCAGTACATCTTGAGATTGTTTCAGAGCTAACAACAGAATGTTTTTTAGCTGCTTTTCATAGGTTTGCGAGTAGGCGGAGCAAACCTAGAAATATTTATCCGGATAATGGTCCTAATTACGTTGGAGCAAATAGAGAAATTTGTCGAGTTTATGAATTTTTACAAATTAATTGCGAATATTTTACTACAATGTTAGCGAATGAAAATATAAAATGGCACTTTATTCCTGCCAATTCCCCTACTTTTGGAGGTCTCTGGGAAGCAGGAATAAAAAGCTCCAAAATTCATATCAAGCGTGTTCTTGGGAATAAATCTTTAACATTTGAGGAGTTGGGTACTTTACTGATTCAAATCGAAGCCATTTTAAATTCTCGACCTTTATGTCCAATAACTGAAGACCCAGAAGATGCTGCTGCGCCTGCCCATTTTCTGATTGGACGTACCCTTACCTCAATACCAGAATACCCTCTTATCGATGTTTTGGAGAATCGACTGTCTCGTTGGCAGCATATTCAGTTTATGGTTCAGCATTACTGGAAAAGATGGCAAAAGGAGTACCTTAGTGAACTCCAAACCAGATTGAAATGGCAGAAAAACTGTCAGTCTTTGGTAAAGATGGGATCTTTAGTGTTAATTAAAGACGATAATGTTCCGGTGTTGCATTGGAAACTAGGACGTGTTACTGAGTTGCATCGCGGAACAGATAATATCGTGAGAGTTGTAAGTGTAAAAACTCAAGGAATTAATCGTGCTTGTGTCTTACCTATTGAATCGGAGTGTTGACTCAAAGACCTTTTTGTATTTGTTAAATTAGGTACCTTTGGAATTAGGAATTTATTTAAATTCGTAAACTAAACTATTTAGTATAAGTTTTTGTTTTCCTTTTGTGTAAAATATGTTGAAAGTTTATACCACATCCTTTCAAGGTGGGCGATATGTTAAATTAGATTTAGATTACATCAAATATTATTGTTTCTGAACATATTATATTAGTACCAGCAAATTTGTTATCCACAAGCAATTTGGAAAATAACTGGTATTGATTGTATTTTCATAAAATTTGTCAAATAAATTAAAAGTCCTGTCTAGTTCAAGATAATTTCTCTCCGAATAAAAGAAATTTATTCAAATATACAGTCCATTAAACTAATATTAAATTAGTTACAAACAAGCTATTTACCTAACAAGTGCGGAAGATGAATTTTTCCGCACGAGTCTGCCGTTCACCGAACGACGCATAGCGGAGTTCGGTGAAGCAGCAGAGTGCGGAAAAAACATTTTCCGCAAGTGTTAGGTACAATAGTTTTTCTACAGACGTGCGGAAATATGTATACCTACATAATTTGTAGTGATTTATTATTATTATTTTTTTGACAGCCATGCGGAAAAAATTTTCTGTACCAATATCCGTGCGGAAATTTTTTTTCGGTGCGGAAAATGGATTTTTCCTTACGGCTGTAATAAATAGCTATTGTTTATTTACATGCAACACTTAACCAGAATAAAATGTCTGAAGAATGTCCAATCATTGTACTTATTTATTTTTGTACCTACCTTACCACCACCTCATAAACACAATACTAATACCAATACACAAAGTCACGTATGTAGTCATATCACATCACAATTGAATTGTGTTGGAAAATTTCATTGATTTTCATGAAGTTTCACTGAAAATTTCACAGTGAATCATTTGATTTTGAAAATTTTCAGAAAAATTCAGAAATTTTGAAAATTTCACGGAAGTTTAAAAAATTTCAATATTTCCATAAAAATTTCAGAGTGAAATTTCCAGATGAAGTGAAAAGTGAAATTTACCCAGGCCTAGATATAACGCAGCAAGATTGAAAACTGGGCGAGTTTCGTGTGGAGTGCTGACAGCCGTTTAGAATTTGTTTGCTCAATAACCTAAAAAAAAATGGGAGATAAAAATGAATGGGCAGCATGTGCAAAAGCTTCTCTCGAACACCATAACTGGTACATATCGCAGAGTGACCTGAAGGCAAATCTGGAAAACGGCGAGTAGAACTACTGACAAAGCAAGCTAGATGATATCTAGGTAATTTGTGATCAGCATATTTTTTTGCACCCTTAATCCAACCTCTGAACAGTGATAGAATGAAGATGAGATTCGACAAACGGCAGTCATTGAATACCTTTAATGAAGGCGGCGCCAACCCGTAGTGTCAGCCACATCTAAGGTAGGAATTAAGCCCGAAATTAGAAAGACCGGGGAAAGGATCATACAAGATCAACGACTTGGTGAGGAAGATCCAAATTTTGCCGATAGCCAAGTCAAAGTTCGTTCACGTATACCGACTGGGATGCAAACAGGAGAAGCTGACTAGGGCGAACAGCTCTAAAAAAGGAGATAGCCTTTTGAATCCGTTTGTTGTGTTTATCGATCGACTCATGTCTGCCGGATGACTGGGAGTCTCGAACTTCAAGTTTGGCCTTGAAGGAATAATCTAGCCTGGCGGAATTCGGCACTTTTTTAGAGAATTTTCGAGACAATTATTGGGGAGGCTTGAAATAGTCTATAGGCGGTAACCTTAATTCAGGCAATCGAAAGTGTGGTACTGATTTTTTGTTATCGATTTGTTTTAATTTCTAGTCTCACTCATCTACGAACTCGGTTACAAAACAACACCAGTAATAAAATTGTATCAGATGTGCTATCGAATTTTGTATTTTCCTTTTCAATCCCGTCGATAATCACTTTCAGTAGACTGTTATTACCTTTGCCCAGTGAGCCCGGAGCCGATACAAATAAAGAGAAAAAGAGTCCAACAATATTTCTTTTATAGCTTTGCGAAGTTACACTATTTGCAATCGAATCAGGTGCAAAGGCAAGCATGAGGTTTGCCGACCG
Organism: Ceutorhynchus assimilis; assembly: GCA_917834065.1. Classification (NCBI taxonomy): domain Eukaryota; kingdom Metazoa; phylum Arthropoda; class Insecta; order Coleoptera; family Curculionidae; genus Ceutorhynchus; species Ceutorhynchus assimilis. The sequence continues at coordinate 24,137,899 of OU892277.1, read as the reverse complement.
GGAAATGGATGGGACCTTGGGGCCTTCGCGTCGGCAGTCTGGAGTTTTTCATCTGGGAAATCAAATAGATTGGGAGCAATGCCACACAAAAATAACTTTAAGGCTTTTTTAAACGTTTATTTAATGAGGAAATTGATACTGCAAGATAGGAAACATAATTAAGTGTCTTTTATTTTTTAAAAAACCTTATGGAAAAAAATTAAATCAGGCGTAGGTATAACTTTTATCGTTCTGTTCTGAATACTGCGTAGTACCCTCTGTTGGAAATATAATTTAGTTCTTCTAGCTTAATCATTACCTTCCATTCACCTGATTTACCTTATTTGTTAGTTTCAACTATAAAAATTTGTCAAGCCTAACTTATAATTTTCCTTTCTCAGAAAGTTTCACAAAAAAACGACAATAATCTCGATAAATAATCTACAAATAGTCCTTCGAGCACCGTCGCTCTCTTAGATGACGCCTCTACTGTTACACTTGTTGATCAAAATTTAGCAGACCAGCTGAATATCGACGGACCTGAGCAAACAATGTGTTTGCAGTAGACCAATCAACAATTTCAACGGCGAAAAGATTCTCGAACTGTAACGTTTAAAATTCAAGGGGGAGAAAGAGGAAATCAACTCCGACGGGTAAGAACAACAAGGGGACTTTCCAAACAATTGATATGACCAAAATTTCCAATCAATACCCATACATACATACAAAACAAAGTCTCTTCTATGACAGATGCAAAGCCACTTATTCTAATATGGCAAGACAACTGGCCTCTGCTCACAGCCAGAAAATATATTACCGGGCCTTGGAACGGAGTCACCGCTAGTGAGATGATAGTCAGTTTGTCTGCCAAATTTTTGAGAAACAGAAAGATAATTTAGACATTTTACATGATATTGTTAAAGAACAATAGAAAATACATTTGTTTGGACTAGAAAAAAATACAAAAGTTATGTCTAAAGAAGACAAAAGAGCTCAAGACATACTAGACAACATTATGAAACAAAATAGATAGATTTGAAACCGGTTATTGTGGAAAAGTGATCATGTACAATTACCTGGAAGTAAAACAACTGCAATGCAAAGATTAAAACATATTGAAACAAAGACGGACAAAGACCAAAAATTCGCCAAATTTTATTGTGAAAAAACGCAAGACTTCCAAAGTAAAGGGTAGGTACATAAGAAAACTAAGTGACGAAGAAGCCAAAATAAACAGTGATAGAACTTGGTACCTACTCACCACACTTCGGCGTTGTCAACGCAAATAAACCCAATAAATTACGTATCGTTTTTGATGCAAAATCTACGTCCAATGGGGTAAGTTTGAACAATTTTCTATTGATTGGTCCTGCTTTATTTAATACCACTTACGACATTTTGCTAAACTTTAGAATTAAACAATTTGCTTTCACTGCTGACATTAAAGAATTGAAGGAATGTTTTAACAAGTTTTGGTAAGACCTGAAGATCAATCAGCACACAGCACAAAGATTTCTATGGAGGGGATTAGATGGTGATAGACCCCCTGACGTCTACGAAATCAGTGTTGTATTTTTCGGATCGACCAGTGGACCCTGCTTGGCCCAAGAAGCCAAAAACCGAAATGCCTTAGAATTTCAAGAAGAATTTCCAGAAGCTGTATAGGAAATGCTGACAGTGTAATGAACCGGGAAAAATAGACCCGTAATTTACAATGTCTTAACTGTAAAAATTAAATGTAATCAAATAATCAAAAATTGAATTTCCAATATTTCAAATCAGTATCAATAACTTGAAAGATGATGAAACAAATTAGCATTGACCCAAATTAATTAAAATATTTATATCGGTACGTTCAAATTTTAAACAAGCCATCAGTGACCAAGCACGTGTCATCATTTGAACTCATAAATAAAAACCCGGAAAAAATAAAATACAAGGTTAAGTACCTAATTTAATTGGACCCAAAATGACAAAAATTTCGAACAGATTGCATCATCATCTGAAAGAGGAAGATATATTTTTTTGAGTAATATCTAGGTCGACCAATAGAATTGAATTATAGATGGTCAAACGACCGCCCATATGTCGATTTTGGTGGGTAATTAATAATATTTTGGGGGGAACGAAAAATATAAATACGGCGGTTTTAGAAAAACAGTTCAGTTTTTTTTTAGTTGAGTTTAAGTTCAGTCTTCACATCAGTCCAGTTGTACAGTTTGAGTCAGTCCGGGTGAAATTCGCGAAGAGTTTATTTCATTTTGTTGCCTCGGGAAAACGCGTAAAATCATTGAAAAAGTAACGGAAAATTGAGAAAGAAAGAACATTTGAATTCATTCGGTCATTATGTGCGAGCTCTGGATCAATCTTAAATCAATTGTCGAGACTAGCCTCAATAAATTAGTAGTACCTGTTCAGAAGTGGCGAATTGCGTCAGTATGAAAAGCCTCAGAAAAGGTGAAATTTAAATGAATATCTCGAAGAAGAAAGTAGTAAATCTTTCCGTTGTTATGTGCGTGCTCTAGCTGATTTTTTTTGAAGTAAATTAATTAAGTATTTTATCGGGTGACAATTTAAATGTAAGTACTTTAGTGACTAGTGTTATTTTGTTTTTCTTGACTTCATCAATGATTCGGAATGATAAGAAGTGAATTGACATTGAACTTTAATGCATAAAAACTTGATTGATTTGACTGTAAAAACTTTATTGCATAACTTTAATTGCCTTCGAATATAATGACATTTTAATTAATTTTGCAAAAAATTAAAAAGGGAAAATTATAATGCTAATTTTCGATTTTGAGTATGAATTATTAAAGAATTTTGAATTGGATTGTCCAATTGAAGTTTAAGGGCCATAGTAACTAACTAGTAAGAATTTAAATAATTGTGTATGTTGGCTAGAAATTCGAAAATAGTAATTGTTCTGTTTAAATTGATCCTTAGTAAAAGAATAAACCATTAAATGTAATGGGAAGTTTTGAAAAGAAACTTGTTGTTAATGAAATGAGATTGTTGTCGTTAATCATTAAAAGTAATGGAGAGTTTAGTTTAAAAACTGTTGTTCTTCATGAAATAAGACTGTTGTCGTTAATCATTGAAAGTATTGGAAAATTTTGTTTGAAAATTGTTGTTCATGAAGTAACATTGATGACCTTGAGTGCTGAAATTTTGATTTAGGATTTTAATCATTTAGAAATTATTGTAAGGTTTTTATAAAATTATAGTTAGTAATACATATATACTTAATCCAGTGAATAGGATTATGACTTTAAATAATTATTCTGCATAAGCTGTCAGTAAATGACTTAGGAGTTTTAAGAATTTATAGATATGGGTGAAGGGTAGTTTTATTAGGAATATGAATCGGAAGTGTAGTTTAAAAGAGTAAATGTATAAAATTATAAGGTATTAAGAGTAAAGGAAGTAGGGCGTTATAGTATGAATAATTCCTGGTCCGAAGTAATAAAGTTTGGAAAGATGTAAAATAAATTGGTTTGGGAAAATATAGAAGTGGCTGTCAGACATAGAAAGATATTTGCTTTATTTTAATTTTTGTTTTAGGTACCTATAATAAAATATAATTTAGTAAACCTCAATAGTTTGTTTCTCTCATTTGCGAATAGACCCCTCCACAATTTTATAGGTAGCCGCTCAAGGAAATAAACACCATCAATATACCGCTCGCCATTTACCATCTAACTAATTAAAAAGAGTACTTGGGCGCGTTTTGCTACAACATCTTGGAAGAAGATCAGATTCAGAAACTTATTCATGACGTTCCTGGTATTCTTTCGATCTGAACAAACTGATTGTGATCACATGAGGTTTGTTCATGAGGCGTCAAAAAAACAGCTGGAGACAATGAAATCGTTTTAAAACCGGATGAAAATTGTTTGAAACAAACCTCAAGTGACTTTGATCTGTTTGTTCAGATCGAAAGAATACACATGTTATCAACATACACAAACACAGAGGATTTGCAATATGTAATTGGATAGCTAGTGATTCCAATTTACTTGAGGACATAGACGAATCACTTGCCGTTCAGGGAGAAAAATACCTTTCCACTGACATAGAAAATTCAAGTAAGAGAATATTAGAAGGGGAGGTTTTGAAAATTGCTATGTCAATTATTGATCCATTAGGAATTTTAACTAGTTTTATAACCCAAGGAAAAGTTTTATTACAAGATATTTGAAGACATAAATTAAATTGGGACGTCAAAATTACGGATGATTGCAACGAAAAATGGAAACCGTGGCTCAAAGATTTTTAAAATATTTACAAATTTGAAATGCCTCGTCAATATTTCACGTTAAATCGAGCTTTAAGCGACATTCAACTGCACATAATATCTGATACTTCTGATAAATGTTATGCCACAGTAGATTATTTAGAATAGAACATGATATTGAAGTCCAAAAGGCCTTTGTAGAGTAGCATCTTTACAACCGATATCTATTCCTAGGCTTGAATTACAGGCGGCCTTAATGGGAGCTAGACTTGGGAGTTATCTGAGGAAAACTCTCGACTTACTAATATCTTCGATTTTTACTGGAGTGACTCTAAGACAGTTTTACGTTGGATACGTTCTGAAGCTCAACGATACAAGGTATTTGTCGCTCAACGTTTGGGGAAAATTCAGGATCTGACAAACAGTTGTGACTGGAGATATGTGAACTCACAATAGTAAAACGAAGCGAGTTACGAAAAATAGTGTTTCCCAACGTGTTTCACAGAATATTTTTCCTAGCTTTGTATATTATGATTTGATACTACCTACTTTGCTTGTAGATTCTGTGGCTGATTTGCTGAGAATTGAATAACATGGGGGGTAAAAGTCTAATACAACCGCTAAGGGCTATGGGCTATGTGGAGAATTCCATAACTAGGAAACAGGGAACTGTCACCAACTTTGAGAGACATCCATGGAAAAAACATTCAATTTATTCATTTAATTAATGCTATACATATTATGTAACTAGTTTAAATAAAATTAAATCTTCATAAAATGTACATACAAAGAATATAATAACTATAAGTACTTCAAGTAGTTCAGCCCCAAAAGTATCACAGATTTTGTTCCTGTATTTTTTGCAACTAATGGTGAAATTTACTTTTCATCGCCAGTTGCGAAGAGCAACTGGTGATGAAAAGTAAGGCATTTGATAACGTCAAAGAGTTTTGAAAAGTGTCACTTTAAATGTGAAAATTAGAAAAAATAATGTTGCAAACGAGGCTACAAAGAGAACACAGGTCTTTGATTACAAGTGTAACAGGGCTACAGGAACCGCCATTTTTGAAGCAGCTTTGTGAATATTGGCCCAAAGAAACAGAATCCAAATAATCATCTGAAAATAAAAATAATTTAGAAGAAAAACATGACTACGTTCTTGTAAATATCTCAAAATAGGTATTTTTAGATACGCTTTTACCGGAGAGATTTTCTAAATAGGAACGAATTTTACATTCAGTGGCTTGGATATCAAAATTTTTGAAAATAAAAAAGAAAACTAGACAAAGTATTGACGATCTAGACAAAGAAGAAATCGAATGAGCTGAAAATCACCTTTTCAAGAAAATACAAATGGTGTCATTCGAAGAAGAAATACATGACCTAAAACAAAAAAATACTATCAAAAAATCAGTAGACTTTTTCAACTTTCGTGTTTTTTAGACGAAAAACGACTTCGGTTAGGCGAAAGATTAAACAATTTGGAGGAAGAGGAGGAGAATTTTGAAAATCCTATCTTTTTGGATCCAAAGCACAGAATTGCAAAATTATTGATACAGTTTTGCCATGAACAGGTCTGCCATCAAGGAGAAGAAACTGTTATAAAGAATTTGAGACAAACATTTTTGTAGGTGGTAGCCGACAGTAAGATGCTTTATTAAAACAGGACTTTACTTTTCTGGACCGATTTTAGTAACTGTTAAAAGAAGCCACTAAAAAAGATATATGGATGTAATAGTAATTTTCACTTGCATGGTGACGAGAGCCATACATCAAGAAATTGCCAATGATCTTAGTTCAAACGGTTTTATTTACGTTTTATATATATAATCATCGGTTTATAACGTTCTACGTCTTCCGATTCCCGATCTCCAACCATCTCTATCGTTCCAGGCATCCTCTTCTAAGCCTCTGTCTCTCATTTCTTCGTCCACTCCACTTCTCCAGCTTCTTCTTGGTTTGCCGCGTCTTCTTCTTCCCCCTGGCTTCCACTCAATAATTTGCTTGGGTATCCTTGTATCTGCCATTCTTTGTACATATCCGAACCAAATCAGCTCTTTGTCCTTTATATCATCTACTATTGTGTGTTTTACGTCCATAGTCTCTTATATATTTACGTTTTTAGACAATTAATCGCTAGAAGAGGATTCCCAGAAGAAGTATATTGCCATAATGAAACAAATTTCACAAGCGCAAATAAAGAACTTGCTCTAGAAATCCAAAAATTAGATCTGACAGATATTTCAAAGTTTTGTAGTTTACGTCAAATCAAATTCAGAGCGTAAAAAAGATTTTGAGCGAAATTTTAAAGAAAAGATTTCCTCAAGAATGTGTTTTGAGGACAGTGTTCGAAAAAACGGAAAATATTTTAAATTCAAGACCTTGGACTCACGTTTCTATATAGAACTTCTGAGTCTGTTGTTAAACTCTAACTCCGAATAATTTTTTGATTAGACCTGATTATCTGGCTATTCTACCCTGTGCAAAATGTGCGAATCCAATCTCAACTTATCATGTAAATGAAAAGCTGCACAAAAATTATCCGATTTGTTTTAGAAGAGATGGTTGCAAGAATACTTACCTAACCTAGTGAATAGAACAAAATAGTTTGAAAATTCAAAACCTATCCAAGAAGGTGACGTAGTTATCCTTATCGATCCCAACGGTCCTAGGAATGTTGGGCCAAAAGAAAGAGTTACCCGTTTATACCTGGCCAGAGATTGGAAAATACGAATATTTGATGTCAAATTAGCCAATGGTACTATTTTGAGAAGACCACTGACCAGATGTTGAAGATGAAGAAACAGTAATTGTCATTGTTCATGTTCCTGTTAAACAATTACTAAGGGGGAGAAATGATGGAAATATAATATAGTTTTCGCTTAATTAATTACCTTCCATTCAACTGATTTACCTTATTTATTAGTTTGAAATATAAAAATTTGTCAAGCCTGACGTATAATTTTCCTTTCTCAGAAAGTTTCAGAAAAAATCGACAATAAACAGATTAATAATCAGATTGATAATAGATGCGAATGTGTTATTAATAGGGCCAATAATGGTATGGAACACGAATTCATTCAAAGTACCACTTATTGGTATATCGCCTGACATTATATTTTTAGTCCTCTGTTCAGTTGGAAGATTTATATTTTTACTACGTAAGACATAGAATTCCAGCAAACAAATGCGAGAGCTGATACAATAGAAATCAAATAAGTTTGGTAGGTACCTAATTTTTATTTGTTTTATTGATGCGGTTGAGATTATGAAATACTAGGTTATGCACCCTCCACGATTAAATTTCCAATACTAGCTCATAGCGAGTTTTCGTGGATCAATCTATGGTAGCACTGCATATTATACAAGATCTGTAAAATTCTCCTGGAGGCATCCTATCGCAGAGCGATAATTTTTCAGCATGTCGTTCGCTTGTTTTTTATATCGATGTATCGATGATTCATAAAATTATTGCCCAAGTGTGGGAGTTGAAGAACGAGCCAATAAGAGCCTGAAATTGCAATAGGCAGTCTATACTTACGCTTGATATTTGCCATCGAAGCTGAATCGGTGTCTCGGGTAAAAAATATTGAGTAGACGACGTAATTCAAAAACAGATATTATTTTGTTTAATTTTTTTTTAAATCAAAATGGTCGAGTCTTTATATCTTCCTTATAAAGAAAAATAGTAACCCTCTTTATGTCTCAATAAATTGCATTGGTAAAACGTTTTCAATATTGTCCTGGCGTTGTAGCTGTCACCGTATATCTACTCCATTTGAAAGCGGTCCTTTATTGACATTCTGACCGTAAAAATGGGGATTTACTTCGTATGTCTTTCAACGACAGTACATTTTTCATTTTCCTCAAGACGAAGTTCGAGGATCTGCCTATTTAAACATTTATTTTATGTATGACAATCATAATGAGAAGAGATATTGGAAACGGCTTTTATGTATTTTTTCAATAATCCTGATTCTTATTGCCTCTTTTCTGAAAAAATGCCAATTAACCTTCCCTAAGAGCACGAAGTCGTTTCAATAGAAGTTTGTAACTGTAACTACAAGTCTAGTTATTTTTGACAATGTTTTTTTCTGTGACAACATTTCCTTTGATAGCTAAATGAGCCTATTCTGAATTCATAACATCACCCACATTGATTGGACATCTAGCCGCCATAAGTAGCCAGTTGTTCTGAAGGTTTATAAATCGAAAACTTAAATGAATGAGAAATAATTTTTGAATTGAGTCTTCAAAATCTGGAATTTGTGTCCCAATAAACCTTTTCCTGATCACTCACTACCTACAACTTACATCTCTTCAAAAACAAAAACAGAGCTGAACTATTCTATTTCTTCTCTTATAATAATTGCAGTAGCCTTTCAGCGAGATAGGTTTATTCTATTGTTTCTACAATGGGTGATTTTCAGTTGCAAAATCGAAACGAATGTCTAGTTTCTACTAGTAATACAGCGGATTAGCTAACCATTGTGCACATTTTGATAAAGGTATCAAATTTGGCACAGAGGTAGATCGAAGTAATATGAACAAATTTGGATGTGGAGCCATCGGCCAACTGCCCCCCTGCGGTCGTGGCGGCGATTTTCCAAAATGGCCGTCAGTGGACACCGCGAAAGACAACGGAAGTTAGAAAGTTTGTTGCTGAAGATTTTACTGAATGTTTATTGATTGTTTTCAATGAAAACATGCTAGATAGTTTGTATGTTATACAGGGTGGGGCACGAAAAACTTCCTACCTAGGTTTTCTTCATGTGTTATAGGTGATTAACCAATAATTTTTCTAACACGTCAATTATTGTTGTTTGGGGGACACATTTTATTGGTATTTTCACCCTCTACCTGCAAAATTTCAAATGGAAAGGTGGTTCGAGTGATACAATATACTACATATTTCCTAACTTTGGCAAGCCGCCATTTCGACAGGGATTATTTTCCTTGCCGCAGCTTAAAATTTCGAGGAAATAATCTCAATAAAACTTTCCATCAAATGACGTATCACTTGACCTCCCTTTCTATCTGAAATTTTGGGGGTACCTATCATGCCCGCTTACGGGTTGACAGGTAGGGGGGAGAAAATATCAATAAAATGGTCAAACGATTTTTGATTATTCATCTAACATCTGAGAAAACCTGGGTGGAAAGTTTTTAGTGCCCCGCCCTGTATATACAAGGTGCCTCACGACGTTTTACCCAGGTGATAACTTCTGAACGCGTCATCCAATATAATTGAAATTTTGAGTATTTGATATGGGTAACTTTTTGTGCCGCTTCCACATGCGGCATCTAATTTCACTTTAGCTTCAGTTCCGGTCAAGTAACGGCAACTTTAGAATCTTAAATGTAACTGATGGTATTATATAATTTTTCGTTAGAAAATTAAATTACAAAATCGGCAATGCCATATTTGCTAAGGCTTTGTTAAAGAAAATGATAAAAAATTACAAACTGGAACATCCGTTGACGAGTTCCGAAGTTATAACCTAGGTAAAACGTCGTGGGACACTCTGTATATACAAGGTGGGGCACGAAAAACGTCCCACCCAGGTTAAAGTTAGTAAGTACATTTCATTCTCCCCCCTACGGAAGTGAATTTTTTTATCTTGCATAGGCGAGCGAAAGTGAAACATGCTAGTAGTTACTTTCACTTTCGCATGCATATTCACAATTTTTGAAGGGGGAGAATGAAAAGTTTATTACATTACACGCTGCAAAAAAAAGGTGCTCGGAGGTAAAAGTACGCTTTCGTAGCATGGAATGTAAATAACTATTGTATCACTCGAAGCCCCTTTCCATTCGAAATTTTGCGAGTACCTGTCACCCCGCTTAGGGATTTATAGGTAGAGGATGAAGATACCAGTAAAATTTGTCCTGCAAAAAACAAAAAATAACGTGTCCGAGCGATTTTTGATTATTCACCTAAAATCTGAGACGAGACCTGAGAAAACCTAGGTGGGAAGTCTTTCGTGCCCCACTGTATATAACTCAAAAACCATCTGGCATATTTTCATTCAAAACAATCAATAAACATTTACTAAAACCTTCAGTAGTAAACTTTATCTTACTTCCGTTGTCTTTCGGGGTGTCCACTGGCGGCCATTTTGAAAAATCGCCGCCGGGGGGCAGTTGGCCGATGGCTCCACATCCAAATTTGTTCATATTACATTGATCTACTTCTGTGTCAAATTTGGTGCCTTTATTAAAAAATGCACAATATCTTGAAATATCCTAGCTAAACTGCCGCACTATAGGTATATTATGTCTTCAATTATGCTTTTTTTAATATAGGCTTTATGAAAGCCATATTATTGGAATATTGGGATAGGCCATGGAGAGGGAGCATATATGATTGAAGACTTGTGATGCCAACTCGTGAGAAATTTCCCTGGGAAAAAGGGGAAAAAAATAAAAAATACATGTTTTCATGGGAAATTTTGTTAACTCAAGGGAATAAAATTAAAAACTATACGTTTTTATGAGAAATTTTGAGTATTTTTGGGAATAAAACTAAAAAATAAACATTTTTATGAAAATTGTCAGCCTCTTGCAGCGCTGTCATGTTGGCAGTTCCCAAAAATAATCTTATCCTTGCCTTGTCAACATTACAGTGCCTCTATACAAGATAGTGGCGACAATAGAGTGACTCATTTTTGATTGGCTGCAGAATATCGGCTATGTTTTGTCGAAAGTTATTTGTGTTTACCGTTTGATTCTATGGAGATTTATACAATTTTGTGTTAATATATTTTTGTAGTGAGATTGGTCTCGTCTCGTCGAGACTTCACGAGACGAGACCAGGCTCGAGTCTCGCGGCATCACTAGCAGCTGTCTCCTCGTCCTTCAGGCATAGCCTGCAGCATCATCTGCCAGTCCAACACCATGTGGCATTTTAGCCTACAGTGTCGGGCGTTCTGCCGAGCTTCAGTAGTAGTAGTAGTTGTATCATACCATATCTGACGAAATTTGTTTCCAGATTGATGCAAATCATCTAAAAGTCTCATAAAGAAAAAATAGTACTCTTCAAATTTTCCACCAAAATAATGGTTTGGGTAGCAATATCTCAGCGTGGTGCTACACCTCTCCGTATGGTTGATGGCACCCATTATTAGTGCAAAATATTATGACATTCTAGATGTTTTCTTCTTGAAACATGTCATGCCTTATATTCACGCCGGTTAGAGGCCGGATGGCATCGGATATACCGTGGGGGAACAAAGGGGCCTAGGAATAGACCTCCCAGTCGGCAGGCTGCCCCAAGACGAACAACGGTTAGTGCCCTTAGGGTAAGGGTACATGCCCAAAAGTTCCTGTGTAACCGATGACCGTAGTTCAGTAGTGCTTCAGTGGAAGGGAGCCCCATGTTAAAGTATAGGGCCCGTCCTAATTAGACCTTGAAGTCAGAACAGAGAGGACGATAATTAGGAGAAGAATAAGAAGTACCAAAAATATATACCTACTGAAAAATTATAATTGTGGTTTCTTTTCTTCGGATAGGTACTTTCTAAACAAACTACGGAAAATCTCGAAATTCGGTCTTTCACAGTAACAGTTATACCAGGAATGGGTCTTTCCCACTCAATTGAATTTAAGTATTTCATTCATATGGTTGGGAAGCTTATCCAATGAAATACTTAAAGGGCCATGTAATTGATTTTGCACCAATTAGAACGCGCTTAGTTGCCCGATTTACCGGCCGAAGCTGTTCCCTATCGATATTTTTTCTTTCTAGTTGAATGAAGAGGATAGAAAAGGAAAAAAATATCGACACAAATGTGGTTTATCGGTTTCTATTTCAGCCTATTTTTATTTCTAACCTACAACCTAACCTACATCGACATCATCTGGGACTAAAAGGGTACCTTTTGTAAATAAAACATTTTCGTTTTGTGCTTTTTATTGTAGTTTTCAAAAAAGAGTGAAGACTTTTTTGTGTTAAAATCGAAGTTGAAATTGAAAGTTGTGAAACAGGGATTCGAGAAAGCCGATTTTGCAAATTTACCCCAAGTGAATAAGTGAACATGAAATATTTAATTTCCAATGCAATCTACTTCAGTACTGAAATGAAAAATGTGAAATTGAAAAGGTGAGATTTATTTTGTGTTATTTTTTACCAAAACTATTAAACTATATTGTCCAAACTAGGTTCCTATCTACGTCTACTAAGGTTTATTTTGGTTTTTAGATTAGTAAAAACAAAATATAGTCAATGCTGTTAGTTATGTACAACGTACAACTGAAGAGAGAAAGCCAACATTGTACCTACTGTTCAGTGTAGAACTGTAGAAGAACTCAAGAACACAAAGTATAGAAGAGCAAATAAGAGTCATCGCAGATGAAGCAAATAATAGCATTCTGAGCTGGAAATGTAGGTGAAGATTGTGTTGATAGATAGAATTTCATTGAGCCCCAAAAACGAAAATCTCACTCGTATGTATAGGTACTTACATACAATGAATATGATCTAGATTCATTTGAATTTTGTCAGTTTAAAAAACACATTTCTAGAATTATGTAACTAGAATAGGGATATTTTATGTGATAATTTTGTTACTACTACATTGTTATACATAGGTATTTCATTATTGTTATAAAAGCTTTCAAAATGGAAAATGGATAAATAAATTGAAAGCTAATTAATTGTATCATATTATCATTCAAGTAAGAAGGATTAAGGCGATTTTTGTACATATTATTAGATAAATTGATACCGAGCTATATATTGCATTGTACCTGGAACCATTATGCATTTTATTAAACTTTTAAACAAAGTTAAATGGTATATATGTTGTTATTTTTTTGCTCATAGTTACATGTTTTTTTTTTTGAATGCATCAGATTTAAAAATTCTAATGTGAAGTACCTAATTATTAGTCCACCGACCACGGTTAAACCCCCAGGGTCAAGCAAGATGGGTAAATTCGAAATTGGTACATTTTGTGTTTAGGACCAAATTATAGGAGACACCCCAATAAAAACCGAAATTCAAGTAAATGGGTTTTTGGAAATGGTACAATTTTAATTAATTACATCCCTTTATATTTTTAAATAAATGAAATTACACTTTGTTTACATTTCAAAAATAAGGTTAAATTTATAGAGAATCAAGATCGATGGGTTATCGATATCGAATTCTTATCGATATATCACTTTAAGAACACAACGCGTGCAGAAATTTCGTGAAATCAACAACCGCATGGCAACACTTGAAGAAAGCAGCCAATAGAAAATCTAGGCGCGTGACGTCACCATCCTAAGAATTTTGAATTTCAATTAAAAATTTTAGACCTTTCCCGGTACCAAAAAAATCCGAGCAAAATATTTCTGGGCTTTATTTTGATTACCCTTTCAGATAAGCGAATAAAAAAAAATCGTGAGAAAGACCCATTAGTTCCTTTCAAGGTCGGTGATAGCAATGTTGTGAAAAGTATCGTATCTGAAACAGGAATAAAGGGTGAAAAACGACCGTTTTTATTCTCTAGGATTGATTAGATTGGCAAAGATTAGGTGGTACAGCTTATATTGCAATATTGGTCTATGGTGCTATGATGGAACAAAGCTATTGTGAAACCGAACCTTGTTGCGTTTTTCTAACATACTCGAGGATTCCAATTAGTTATGACATAAAAATCTAAACAGTAACCTGCTTCACCAATAATATAATGTTTGCTACCTACTCATCGGCATTTTAAAATTTATTCCCTGTGACTGTAACTACCCTTTTTGATAACTTCAAGTCACTCTTGGAGAAATTTGTTAAATAATTTAGTGGATTGGAGAGTGGATAATAATTCCAACTTTTTACGGCAAGGATTATGTTATTGGAGTTTATCCCCCGGATGAAAGCAAGTTTTTCTGTTTGTCAAATGTAGCAATTATTGTTTTTCAAAGCTCCAGAATTCGAACAAAGCATTCATTAACTTTAACTGTATTGGAGCCTAAATTGGAACATATTTCACCGATAAAAACTCAATTTACGAATTCTATTTGATATGTCACAAAAATGTGATGAGCATTTCAATTTTTCATTCAGTACGCATGATAAGTTCCGACGAAACGCTTTGTGCTGTTTTACTAGATTAACTTAATTTTAAACAGAATAGAGGACAGAGAATGTCCATTTACTGTAGGTGTTTTGTGTGAATGTTTTAAATTGAAAATTATCCTGCATTTTGTACGCTGACAAAAGAACTTGATTAGAGGTGCCGAATCAGTGCAAAGTAAAATCTGTAGTAGCCTGGTAATATGTTCTATTTTTTGGCTACTTTGGATTCGACCCACTCGTTAAGGTGGGTAGTTTTTCTTCTAATAGGGAGTATGTTAATTTTTCAAATAGTCTTCGGGATTAATGTAGGCTAATGTACGGAATATAAAATAAAATTTTAACACAGGTAGCTTAGAGACATAATTTGTCGCTGATATTGATGTTTGGTAGAGTTTTTTTTTTTTTTGTATACTTTGAGGGATCAGTAACAATGACGTCGCATACCGACATCCTGAACCGAAGCTGGGTGCCTGCGGCTATAAATAGCATTTTTTGTTTTCCTTTTTCTTGTATTTACTCCGGTCTATGAGGTCTATGTATCTGAGTCATCGTTTACATCTCCTTGCTATTTTATTTTTTGAAGATAAAAACGTGTTTCAGTATCAGTCTTTGCTTAGCAGTGTTACAGTTAAAAGCAATTATGCAATTATTATTTCAAACTTTTTTTAAAATCATTCAAGATCTTTTCTATACATACTTATTCAAGTTTTGGTATATATGCCTACTTATTCAGTTAATAAATTAAGGATTAAATATTTAATTCTGTTGTTTTATTGTGCACTTGTGAACCAGCACACATATCAGCAATCGAGGAATCTCATTTTAAAACGGAAAATGGAAATGCCCATGTTAATCCCGTTCAATTGAGAATAATAATACTTTCAGAAATGGGCACAGTCCTTCTAGCCCAAACAGTCCGATGGTTGTTTTTTTTTACCTTTGTTTTTGAGAAGAGCGTCTGAGTACCTACTATATTTGTTAAGTACGAATTTGGGTCGATAAAACTAGCACCACTACAATACTGATTAAGTAAAATTTCGTGACGGCTTCGAGACGAGAGATTCTGGTCTGTCGAAAAGTCACTTCGAGACGAGAAGAGAGAATGCTTTCTCCTGTCGAAAATTTCTCGAGTTCTCTCGAGCTCTCTCGCACTATATAAAGAATGTTTTAGTTTATGTGTTTACATAACTTTTTGTCTAAATTATATGGAGAACAAGCTCACACCAAAACGGCCTGGTGGACACGGTGCAAGAGCTAGGTCCAAGTGCACTTGGATGAGAAGTTGGACCAAGTAAGTTGGCCCAGGTAAGTTGGCAGCCAGCCTACTAGTTGGATGTTACTTGGATCTTAGGATCTAATCAACTGGACTTGGATAAACAGTTGATACGATCCAAGTGGAGCTAGGTTGACACGGTCCAACTTGGATTAAGTACCGGTATCCTTGGACG
Organism: Ceutorhynchus assimilis; assembly: GCA_917834065.1. Taxonomy (NCBI): domain Eukaryota; kingdom Metazoa; phylum Arthropoda; class Insecta; order Coleoptera; family Curculionidae; genus Ceutorhynchus; species Ceutorhynchus assimilis. Next base: position 24,122,175 of record OU892277.1, on the reverse strand, counting down.
CGCGCGCCTCACTTGGAGGATACTTGGGTTTTATGGGTAATATTTCATTTTTATACATTTTAAGTGAGGAGCAAGAATACATTTTTTGCACTCGGAGACGAAGACAAGAGAAAACGAGACGAGGAGTGACTCATTTTCTCTTGAACCTTCGAGACGAGAGAGACCGTAAATCGTCTCGTCTTGTCTCGCGGCATCACTACTCAAATTAGGCTTAACTGATAAAGTTTGTGAGGCTTCCGCGGCCCGGGTTTATTGATGAAGTATTTTCATTCGGGCTTAATGGCCGTCGTAAGTTGGAATTTCTTCCTGACGTTTCTCTATCACGCTTGGCGAACATCTCTAGAGGTGCTTCCATGTCCGATTCTGGTAGCAGACTGACGCGTTCCCGAACGCAAGTTGTATTTATGTGTGAGTGGTTGTGGTGGGGGAGGGGCGGGGCTACGCAGCACGTGGCTAATCTGAACTTTCACTGTACTGAATGGGATCTTTCTTGCGTTTTGGAGGATCGAGTTCCGAATTTGGTTAAGTTTTAGTGTTTCTTCTTTCCTGTTGAAGTTCTCCGTATATTTGTGGATTTCTATAGCTTCACGTCGGTGCAAGAAGCCTTGATCTCACCAAATAGTATTTCGTGATTCCCTTCACTAAGCGCATGCTCCGCTACTGCCGATTTTTCCGATTGTCCTAGTCTGCAGTTTCTTTTGTGCTCGTTAATTCTGGTTCCCATGTATCTTTTTGTTGTTCCTATGTATACCTTACCACATGTGCTAGGTATACGATAGACTCCAGCTCTTGACAGTGGGTTCCTCTTATCCTTGGCTGATCTGATTGATTGCTGTATTTTCCTTGTTGGCTTCAAGATCGTTCTGCGTCCTGTCTGTCGCCCGAGAAATTAAAGGCAGATATGCATTAGCCACCGCACTGGTTGTTCATCCACGTTTTGTCGTGTGGCCGTTTTGGGTCGCATGGCTCGGTAGATTTCAGATGCATTGTATCCATTTGATAAAAAGGCCGACTTGAGGTGATCTAGTTCTTGCTCGAGATGTTGTGGCTCGCAGATGTTCCGAACACGTTCTATCAACGTTGTTAAAATTCCACGTATTTGCCTTGGATGGTGGTTTGAGAGTGCATGCAGGTACCTGTTTGTCTGTGTGGGTTTTCGGTACACTGTGTGGCTTATAGTCCGTTGCATGGTTCTTGACCTACGGCTACTGAATAGACAGAGGGGACAATGGGCTATTGCTGCCTTGTCAGTTGTCATATCGATAATATTTATTAATACATGAAAATTGCAATAAAATTTCCTTCATTTTCATGTAATAATAAATATTTTTATTGATATGACAACGCAGCAATAGCCCATTGTTCTTTCTGTCTATTCAGTAGTCGTAGCTCAAGAACCATGCAACGGACTATAGTTTTCCACCAGATTTCTTTATGAGTACATCTAAGAAGGCGATTTCTTGGTTTTTCTCCTTTTCCATGGTAAGGTATGAAGGGAATCACGAAATACTATTTGGTGAGGTCAAGCTTCTTGCACCGACTTCCGGATACCACAATCGTCTTGTACGTGAAACTATAGAAATCCATAAACATACGGAGAAGTTTAGCATGAAAGAAGAATCACTAAAACTTAACCAAACATGGAACCCGATCCTCAAAAATGCATGCCCCGCCCCTCCTCCACTACAACCACTCACACATAAATACAACTTGCGGTCGGGAACGTGTCAGTCTGCTACCAGAATCGGACATGGAAGCACCTCCGCAGATGGTAGCCACGCTAGCGAAACGTCAGGAAGAAATTCCAACTTACGACGACCATTAGGCCCAAATGAAAACACTTTAGGCTTAACTGATCGTCTTACTGTCCAATTCAGAAACTATGATCAGTTGGCGATGCAAGCTTTGTAAATAGGCCACCGAGAATGAAAAATCTTTTGCAAGACTTTAGTCAGATTAATAATGAAAATAGCAATTAAAACCAAAAAATCACTTGACTGAAAATGCTGTCTCATTGGTTAAAGCCGATATTCAATCGCTTCATTCAAGTGACTGTCAGCATGGATGCCACGTTCTTTCCTATCACTTAGTTCAAATTGAATGAATATGTGCGTATATAATTTTAACTATGATTACCATACCATATTTTCCTGTACTTTTCAGACAGATTGAGTTTTCTTGATTTGACGCGCTCTTGATCTGAATTGAGATCTAAAAAATAATTTCTTGAATCAAGTTTGTAAGTTCTTGTTCATTTATATCCATACAATTTTTTTCTGTTGATAATGTCAAAACTTTGAGGCCTGGCTCATTCATATTCAGATGAACTTGCTGGTAACTATCTACAAGATAAATTTACCGTTCTTTCATTCTATTGGTCGGCGGATTTTTCGTTTTAATTTGATTGATATATTTGGCTATTGTTAACACTACTTGATGGTTGAGAAGTGTGAAATTGAGAAAGTATTTCTTTATGCTGATCAAAAATTGGAGGTTCTATTATGTGTGTTATTTGTTCTAATAATAATAATAATTGTTTCGAATAAAGAATGGTTTCTTGAATTGTTACACAAGCACAGTTTTCAAATTATTTCTTGGTAGGAGAGTGCTGGTCCTGCGTGTCGTGCTATCCTCAAGTCATTCTTTTTTCATTCACCCACTTTTCGATACTGATTAATGTCTTGCGGATCGAAAATCGGAACAACATACTCATCATTTCCCTGCCGTTTTCGGGATTTTCGTTTCACACATGCACCCGACTAAGAGTTATTTGATGACGAACGAATGATTCTTCCGACACCGATCCTTCGATTTATGTTTTTTCAATCAAACCATAATTATTATTCTAGCTATATGCAGTCTCACTTTTGAAATGTATTTCAACTCGCAATTGAAATATAAGAGAATCAAACCAACATTTTTCAAGTACCTATGACTGTGATTTTTTATAAATTCAATTATCTGATTATTATGGTCTAGAAATAATTTGATCAAGTAATAAGGAGTTTGTATTTGTGTTACATATCTTACCTTTTAACGTGCGAGCAGATAGATATGGTTTACATCGATTGAGGGACCGGTAAATGTATTCTAAAATAGCAGAGCAGGTCAATACAAGTTTACGTGATTATGTGCGATTCCAAGTATTTTATCTTTCTACCCTAGTGAACAAGATCGCATATAAACAAAAATCCCTTGATTGGAAACTTGAGTTAATAATTCAAATTATTTCCACGACAATTCAGGGTTAAGATGCTTGTATCAGCTGATTTGTTTCCGATCGACTCCAAGTAGGAGAAGTTAGGAATAAATTATGCTCTTGGAGCTAATTTCTGAACTTATTCGTTGACGCTGCCATCCAGCGAGAAGAAAGCGCAAAACTAATTACAAGAACATAATAACGCTGGATGCTGCTGCCTCTAGCGAGAAAAAAAATACTCAATACATAAAAATATTTTCAGTCCTAGGTACATAATGGATCACTTCTGTGTTCAAATTATAGACCGTGTCAATATAAAATAATTTAATTGATTTTGGTCAATATTTTATCGTTAGTTTTTTTCATCTCACTTTCAGTTATTATATTTTTTTGAGAAATTCACAACCTAGGTAGGTACATATTAACGGCATTATTTCAATAGTTGTTAAACAACTACAATTTTCTGGTAGATAATCATTTTTACCACGATTTCAATTTTCAGTGTCTTTATTGGTTAATTGAATTGAATTAAATAAAGAAGCCCAGACATTTCATGATACTTACCTAAATTATTGTTTTATTGCTACGCTCTTTATATCGCATAATTTGTTTTTAATCCCCATTGCCATTGGTAATCTTTGCCATTAGTGAATTTCTAAAAATAGAGCCTCAGTCAATTTACTGTCGCGCGAATGAAGCTGTACATGAAAACTCGCTGACCCAGAAACCTCCGAACTGATACATACTGACTCGCCGTACGCATATGTAAGGGGTAATTTCGCCAAAATTACGTTATACAAGTCCATTCGCTTAAAGTCTCATTTATCTCACAAAAGGTTTTAACTGCATTAGCCTAACATTCCTTGTCATGCACCATGTAAACATGTCCCTTCCTAAGAGATAATCATCGATGCATGACGTCACAATACGAGACTTGGATATAAACATTTTTAATGTAGTAGATTTATGTTATAAAAAGCTATTATTCTTTAATAAGGAAAGATATATTTTATAAATGTCAACTGCTACAGGTACGTAGAGTATTTCTTTTATTGGTGTTGGCGTAATGGTTGATATTTTAGAATCACCTTCGGAGTTACGTGGACTGTAAGCGCAACTAATGAATATGTAGCAAAAAAATAACCATACAAAAGACAATATGATAAAAGGCGCCTTACCTGTGGTTCTGGGGTTCTTCTAGTTCTAAGTTAATTTTTAATACCGGGATCCCGGGTCTTGTTTCGGTTGCACAACACTACCGGCTTTTATTTCGAAACCGGTAACCGGCGAGCTCGCGAATTCATCGACTTTCTTGTGTGCGAAAACGGATTAAAAAATGTGTGTTCGTGTTTCGTGTTTGGCGAAAAGAGAGAGAGTGTTTCGCAGTCGCTTGGCTGTACGAATCTAGTATTTTTCGTACCTTTTTTGTCGACCTCGATTCCATACCGAGGGCGCTGTTGTTTCCTGCATAGGAGGCGCTATACCTATTTGAATTTGTATGGTTTTTCAATATGAGCAAAATTCGTGACTTTGACACTCTTGAAGAGATGCACATACATTTTCCGCCCACTCAAATCAAAAATCAAAGAGAAAAAATAAAATTGAGTAAAAAAATAAATAAAAATAAACTAAAATAAATGAGGTAAGAATTCTGACCCGCGACGACACAAACATAGATACATTGGTAAGGTTTGGAATCTAACCAATTGGCAAAGGACACAGCTTAACAATAGGACGTTTGAACAGTCCTTGCTGGGTCCTTAAGGTGACCACCCGAACATGCCCATCTGGTCCGGGATGTAGCTCAACAACTCGGCCAAGGGCCCAATGAAGGGGAGGTTTCGTTTCATGTTTGATAATTACTAGTTGATCTAAAGTTATTTTCGAAGGATTTTGAGTCCATTTTGAGCGTTGCTGCAAGGTGTGGAGATATTCATCCTTCTAGCGTTTCCAAAATTCTGCGTTCAATCGTTGAACTAATTGCCACCGAGACAAAGTGTTCAATTTGAGATGGGACAAATCAGGGTCGGGACAAGAATTTAGAGGTTCTTGGGTCAAAAAATGTCCCGGGGTTAATGGCTGCAAGTCGTTTGGGTCGGAGCTCTGGGCAAATAAAGGCCTGGAGTTCAAGACGGCTTCCACTTGAGCTAGGAAAGTGTTTAGCTCTTCGCTGATCACCGATCACTCGATACAGATGAGTCTTTATCGCTTTGACGCCGGCCTCACTCAAGCCATTGAAATGCGGAGCAGTTGGGGGATTAAAATGCCAGAGAATTTGAAGATGATCCGCAGCCAATTGGAACATTTCTATCAGCTGAGTATTGGCACCCACAAACGTCGTTCCGTTGTCACTGTAGAGATGGGTTACCCGCCCACGCCGAGAAATAAAGCGACGGAATGCCCCAATAAATGCCTCGGAGGTCAAGTCAGAAGTAAGCTCAATGTGCACTGCCCGGGTGGCACAGCACACGAAGACACATATATAGGCTTTTAGAACCTTGGCGCCTCGATATCTTCCCATGACTATATTAAAGGGGCCAGCATAATCCAGAGTGGCATGCGGAAAACATTTAAGTTGGGAGATTCGAAACGAGGGTAGGTCTCCCATATACGGAGTATACGCTTTTGGTCTGAGACGAAAACATCTGATGCAGCGGGAAAGCACAGACTGTATCGCTCTTCGGGTAGATAAAATCCAGAATTGCTGACGCAACAAATTCTGGACGGTATTCAAACCAGGATGTAGATTGTCTTGGTGAACTTGTTCAATTAGGCGACGAGTAAAAGGATGATCGCGAGGTAATAAAACGGGATGTTTGGCTTCAAAGGACATATGGGCATGTCTTAACCGTCCGCCCACTCTGACCAGTCCCTCCTTGTCAAGAAAAGGAGCAAGAGGTCGAAAGGACTTTGAAACTAGCTCATTGTTTCGAATTTGGGTAATGAGACCTGAAAATCGTCGTTGTTGAGCTCTTTTGGATAAAAGGAGCAAAGCGTTTTGAAGTTCAAACGAGGAGATCGCTCCGGTGAGCGGAGACGATTTGTGACGATAATTGTGAAAAACTCTCAGGCACTGACAAAGAATTTTCTGTATTTTAGACAAAGAGGAATATTTGTCTAATAGAGTGTCGAGGATATGATCCTCAATCAGGGCCGTTAAAAGAATGGGACACCTTTCTTCGATTGCGGCTATTTGATTACCACAAGAATTTGGGGGTTGTCGATTCCATGAAGAACTTGGTTGAAGAAGCCAGGGAGGTCCTTGAAACCATAAGGGATGATCTGCCAGACTGGCAGGAGTTAAGCCACGGCTTGCACAGTCTGCGGGATTTTCGTGAGTGGACACGTGATACCACTTGACATTTGGGACCGTTTCTTGAATGTGGCTAACCCGATTGGCTACAAAGCTCTTCCATCGATGTGGTGAGCTAGCAATCCAAGCCAAGACAACTTGGGAATCCGTGTAAGCGAAAACTTCGTCGATAATAGTTAGTTTAGTGTATGACTCCATAACAAACTGAAGAAGGTTGGATAGGAGAGTGGCACCTAGGAGTTCCAATCTAGGTACACTTTGCGATTTGAGTGGTGCTATTCGAGCCTTGCCAATGATCAAAGAGGTTTGAATGACACCCTCGGGCGACTCTATGCGAAGATAGACCGCAGCAGCGTAGCCTAACTCGGAGGCGTCAGAGAATCCGTGCAGCTGGCAACGTAGAATATTTTGCGAAAAAATGTATCTAGGAAAAAGTATTTTAGCTAAACCAGGAAGTTCTGATTGAATTTGAGACCAACGGTTTTGAATAGATTGTTCGACTGGCTCGTCCCAGCCGGTTTTAGAAAGCCACAGCCTTTGCATTAAGTGTTTAGCGCAGAATGAGACAGGCGACATAAATCCCAGAGGGTCAAAAATTCTAGCAATTTCGGATAAGATATTGCGTTTGGTGCACGGCTTGTCTGATGGTTCACAAGCGAAAAACATTTTATCTGATGAGGGGTCCCAGTGTAAACCTAGGACTTTTATGGATAATGGTTCCTCCCTGTCGAACGACACGGGAATATGGCATTCTTCGGGGGAGAGAGATGATAGTAGTTGCGGATGATTGCTTGCCCATTTTCTTAGCTCAAAGCCACCGCATTTCAAGAGAGCAATCATGTCCTTCTGCAAAGATAATGCAGACTCCAAGTCCGAGGTACCTGAACAAATATCATCAACAAAAGTATCCTCCAGAAGTACCTGTGCCGCTTCCGGGTATTTGTGTTTTTCCAATGAGGCTAACTCTTGAAGTGTACGAATTGCGAGAAAAGGACTGGAGCTTACACCAAAGGTCACTGTGTTGAGACGATATTCTTCCACTGGATCATTAGGATCGAAACGCCAAAGGAGTCTTTGGAAATCCCTATGTTCTGGAGTCAGGTTTATTTGCAGGTACATTTGTTTGATGTCTGCCAAGAAAACGATTGGATGAAATCGGAACTTAAGAAGTATCGTGTTGATATCCTTTTGAAGCTTTGGACCAGTCAAAAGCACATCGTTCAAACTGAGGCCCTTGGAACCCTTTGCCGAAGCATTGAAAACTACTCTAAGTTTGGTGGTTGATTTTCCGGGATTGACCACAGCATGATGGGAGAGGTAATTAACTAATTTGGGTTTAGACTCTTGAGCCCTAATAAGGCTCATATGACCGTTTTGTAAGTATTGCTTCATGAAATCAGCATACTGCCGATATAGAATTGGATTTTTGACTAATCGGGATTCTAAGGATTGAAAGCATCTGTAGGCGCGAAAATAAGTGTCCCCTAAATCGGGTTCGAAATGGCGAAAGGGCAGCGAAACTACAAATCTTCCTGACTCATCTCGGGTTAAAGTCTTTTGGTAAATTGATTCGCATTTCTGATCATCAGGAGATAGGTAACTCTTAGACGGTATATTTTCCAAGTCCCAAAATTTGCATATACTTTGTTCAAGCGTAGAATGCAGGGAAATTAAATAGGAATCGATCAGATTGTGTGAAATTGGTCTAGGCTGTATATAGGTTTGTCCTAGTAGAACCCAACCGAAGCAGGTGCGCTATTTCTGAACATGTGACATTCTTTCCTGGATAAACCCAGGCGATTGAGATACTTTTGGGTTATGAAGTTGGCCTGACTGGCTGAATCTAAAACGGCTCTGATAATCTGATAATTGCCTCTCGAGTCAAGCACCTCGATCTTTGTAGTAGAAAGGAGGACAGTGGTTTGAGGAATGGAGGTAGCCATCGCTGCACACTCGCAACTGAGTGATTGCTGTAGTTGTGCACTATGGGGACTTTCCCTTTGCGATGGACTGACAATAGAGGCAGGTGTACCCGATGAGGAAGGCGTTTGACCATGATGACTGGTTTGCCCAATGTTTTTGGGAAAATGAAGCAAAGTATGGTGTTTGACGTGACATATCCGACAACTAAAGGTGGATGGACAATCTTTTAGCCTATGAGTAGACCTTAAGCAATTGATGCAAGCGTTGGCTTGCTTAACGTAAGCTAGACGCCCTGACGGGGTTTTACCTAGAAATTGAGGGCATTGCGATAATGAATGAAAAGGTTGCTGGTATAATCGACATTTATACCTAGCAGGATCATGAGATGAGGACTGCGCAGCCATATTAGCGATATTTGGAATGTATTGCGGGTTATTTTGTCGTATTTGAGAGTCGTGAGCATTTGGTTCAGTGTTCGCTACTAGACTTTGAGCTCCTGAGTGTCTAGGCGTACCAGAATAGCTACCAGACTTCAAGTTACTTTGGTGATATGAGTTTTGAGGCCCTGTTGAGATTCATTGGACATGGTGAACTCATTTGGACTGATTCGAGGGCCCTACAATGACTTTCGAGATAAGTGGTAAGCTGTAGATAAGTGGGTAACTCAATTTTGCTATGCTCTATTTCAAATGCCGTTCTTGTAGCTGAGTCTAGCCTTGTAAGCAGCATGTTGAAAAGAACAAAACACCACTGGTTGGTTGGAAATCCCAACACCTCGAGCGCGGCCACATTTTCATTGAAAGTATCCAGTAGGTTTCTTAAGTCTTTGGAAGAATTTGTTTTTTGAGTGGAAGTATTATTAATTGCATTCCAGTAGTTTGTAGCTAAATGCCGTTTATTCTGATAGCGATCTGTGAGAGTTTTAAAAGCTATTGCATAATTAGCATCCGTAGTAGGAATGGACTTTATTAAACTAAGGGGCTCACCCTTTAATAATGAAATTAGATATTGAAATTTGGAAATGTTGGGCAATGTAGAATCATGTACCATGGATCTATACATGTCATAAAATGTTGTCCAATATTGTAAATTGCCATCAAAATTCGGAATAGTTAATTTTGGTAACTTCGCGGTGTAGCTTGCCTGGTTTGATTCATTTGGCGCTAAAACATAACTACCTGGTGTGCTACTAGGTGGAAATAATTCAAAGTAAACCTGTTTTGACCCAAAATAATAACTATCTGCGTCTTTTCTGACAGCATCCTTCTGGTCATATTCCTTATCATCAATTATACCAATGATTTCATTATGATATTTTTGAAAATCAGAATAAGATTCTTCCAAATTCTCAAACCTTACTTTAAGCAGTGCTTTTTGAGAGTCACTAGTTTTGGCTTTTTGTGCAACCGTGTACGTTTCTGTGATTCGGCTAGCACAGACGTAACGTTTTTTAGTTAATTTTTTGATGAGCGCAACGTTTGCCGTCTCAGTTTCCGACATGTTGATCGAAATGCCAAGAAAATAATTGAAAAAATTAAGAAAGTCTTTTTCAAAGCAAAGAATCTATGAAATAAGGTATATGCCTAAGAATTAGGTATATACCTGGATTTGCAGGGTGTAACGTAAAACCTGTAAATCGTCGAAAAGCGAAAATTATAGAATTAAATATAGCGAAAAATTATTTTGAAATTAAGTAATACAATCATTACAATCTCATTATTAGCACAAATGTATCTACCTGTGCACTGCAATGCTTAAACTTATCGGATATAATTGGGTTTTTTATTTAGTAAACAACTAAGTATTTCTTTTTTCGTTTATTTGCGAAATTTAAATAAATTTATTTTTAATAAGGTAGGTGCCTCAGCGATAAGTTTTACAGCCGGTTTCAGTGGCCTTGAAATTCCTCAAAAATAGAGAATAATGGATAGCGACAGTTTAGGCGCACAAACCTGCACATAAAAAACTTGCTTTATATGGCGATTTTTGCTAATAATTATATTAATTATGATTTTTGATTCTAAAAAGGTTCAAATTTGGCTCGTAGGAACAGAAAATGTTGGCGTAATGGTTGATATTTTAGAATCACCTTCGGAGTTACGTGGACTGTAAGCGCAACTAATGAATATGTAGCAAAAAAATAACCATACAAAAGACAATATGATAAAAGGCGCCTTACCTGTGGTTCTGGGGTTCTTCTAGTTCTAAGTTAATTTTTAATACCGGGATCCCGGGTCTTGTTTCGGTTGCACAACACTACCGGCTTTTATTTCGAAACCGGTAACCGGCGAGCTCGCGAATTCATCGACTTTCTTGTGTGCGAAAACGGATTAAAAAATGTGTGTTCGTGTTTCGTGTTTGGCGAAAAGAGATAGAGTGTTTCGCAGTCGCTTGGCTGTACGAATCTAGTGTTTTTCGTACCTTTTTTGTCGACCTCGATTCCATACCGAGGGCGCTGTTGTTCCCTGCATAGGAGGCGCTATACCTATTTGAATTTGTATGGTTTTTCAATATGAGCAAAATTCGTGACTTTGACACTCTTGAAGAGATGCACATACAATTGGTATATTATTTTATTACACCTCACCGATATTCCACCAAACTTTTAAAAATTTAAACGTTTCATTTTGCATAAAACCAGAAATTGAAGATGCTAATATTACCTGTATATATAAGGTGTAACTGACCCTCTGATGGCCATTTGCACGGATATCACTTAAGGGATATTTAATCTACGTGGAGCTGTGAATGTGATTTTTGTTTCTACGAGAGTCACATTCAAAGCTCCACCTGGATTAAATATCGCTTAAGTTATAGCGGTGCAAATGGCCATGAAAACATGTTTCTTTTGATTATCCTTATCAATACATTAGCCCTCCTCGCAAGATTTTTCTAATAATTTTGTAGCGATTAGTTGAAGACGGTGTGGCTGTACCTAAAGGCGGTTACACACGGACGTGGATGTCTTGATACATATACGTGCATACATCAACGTGCAAACAACAACGTGCATGTCGCGTTTGTATAGACGCTCGCACAAAACTGCAGTCTTGCTATTCTTGCTACAGTAATCCGAGTGTGCATACAACATTTCTAGCGATTCCACATTCAAAAACGCGACGGTATTTTGCATACACATTGATGTTTTTGTTTGCGCGTTCATGTATGTGCGTATATGTTTTGAGACATCCACGTCCGTGTGTAACCGCCTTAAAAGAACATTTAAAAGATAGACCATGCCCTATTAAGACCGCTTAGCAATTATAAAAAAATATATTTTTGTTTCAATTTTCCAGAACTGTAATTAGAACATTGAAAGTAAATCACTTTCCCTGATAACATGAAAATATTATTCTCGAAAAAATTATATTCCAACGAAACCAAGTGTCATTCCTAGAGACTAAGCTTAGATACGATTTCGCTTTGTTATATAACTCATATACAAAATAGAGCTGAATCGACCACGAGGTATTCACCTTCTCAGCTTTCGCCGGTGCACGTGACGATTCAGCTGCGGGTCCTGCGCTTTTCTGCCTATTGATCAAATCGGCACAGCATTGCCATATCTTTTCAAAAGTCATTGTATTTGAAGTAATACTAAATAACTATCAAAGAAGACCGTGTTTGTCAATGAGAAAGTGCGTGTATAAATTTTTACATAATTTACCAATGTATGGTATAAACTTCATTATCATTATCAGTTTCTAAAAATAAAAATACCAGCTTTAGGTACTTGGACATTGGACATTTTATCAATGTCGTTGAAAACTTTGAAAACGTCGGAGTGTGTTCTATTTCCTAAGGCATCGCGTGATAAAATGTATAAGGAGAAGACTGACACCTTAACCTGTTGCTGAAATTTATGCGAAGCTAACGACAAGTCAAAGGCAAAATCAATTTTTCTTTGTGTTTAATAACGAGAATAAAAAAAGCTTCGATTTTTTAATTCAAACTAATTGTCCATGGTCCATTCGGTTAATCAATGATGTTTCAATTATATCAAGTTTACGAAGCCATGATCTGTATGTTGACTTTTATTAGGTTTGCTTTAAGAAAGCCCAGCATTATTTAGCGATTATTATTATATTTTTGCGTATTGGTAGCCCAATGTTTGTTCGAATTTTATATGTATCCAAAAAAAACTAGGAAAATCGGTTGAGGAAGTATCCAGAAGAGTACTAGGCAACGTGCGTTATTATTTAGCTTTAAAACAACTTCTAGGTGAGAACATGAATCAACAAATCAATGGAAATATGTGCATAATGTTCCATGTGAACTTCGAGTAGCATAAATCGAAAAAACAAGAAATAAGTGACGACAGTAATAATTACTGAAAATAAGCTATCGGGAATGCTCAACAATCGGAGAATACCGACCGTGAGTCAGGTACCCCAAATATGGAATGGCCTTGTCAATAAACAGTAGGTATTCTAAAACCTTGTAGATAGAAGCGGTGTAAATGAAGGTGCACTGCACTGCCTAATATCTCATAGAATTCAAAAATTTTGTTTTGTGGCAATTGAGATTCTTCGCTGGAGTGCGTTTAGAAATGGAGTGTGAAGGTAGAGTAGTTGTTTGTCAGAGTGTTCTGACGTCATCACTTGGAGTGCACTCTGGGTGCGCTATTTCTGAACGTATTGGGGTGTTGCGGTAAATGTCAATGTCATGAATCACGTCAAACCAGGTAAAAACCGCGGGGCTTTTTTTAACCCAGTCCCTGAGTGGGGTAATTTGGGCGCACTCTAAGGACGTCAACTCTCGATTTCTGAACGATTCCAGCGTAACGCCCCGAGTAAGCACCTGTTAATTTATGAACGGTTTAGATTTACTCTAGGGTCACTCTCATACCCAGGGTGGTATTTCTAAACGCAACCCTGCAGTAAAGCTTCAAATAGTGCATTTTTTTTTTAACGAGCGTAAAAAAATCTTCAAAACACGAGTTTCTTATGCTGGAGTAGCGATAAGCCTGTTCGGCAAAGCGCTAGGCGGCAGTTCCAAATAAAAAAAGTATATTTCCATCCATATGCTATGTTGACGTTGCAGATTTTTCAAAATCTTGAAAATGGCATGTCTCCTGTCTTTTTTCACTTTCTTTCGAGACGGCGACGCATTTGTTTACCAGGCTAGATAATTTGTTTCCATCCGCATTTTCCTGCTTCTTTCTTTTGTTTCTAAAATTACTCATTGAACACGCCTAACTACTTCCACATGTACCTATCTATAAATAGTTGACTTATTCTCTTCAACGACTTTAACTGTCAAATTATAAATGTTATCAATCATAGTTGTGTTTGGTTTGAAATTGTTATTTCTTGCGGAGTTGCTTGACGTGATGTACTGGAAATCTCAACAGTCTTGGAGAGAAAAAGATAGCATCAGGGTAGTCTTATTGTTGTTTTCCAAAGATTACTTCATTCATCCTTCAGCAACAGTACTCGCTTTCCACCTTCTAAGTCGTTTCAGTGTCAATTCGTCAGCCCCATTGTCAACCAGCCAAGATACAGCGTCATCCATCGACGACTGTACAGGGTTTTCCCTATATTTTTGCATCCCATCTGCAGAATTTACCTTTACAGGTAGATGATAGGTGTAAATACAAAAGTTGTGCAGTTTTAGCTAATTCGTAGATTCTAAAAATGCAATTTAGATATTAATTCAACTTAGAACTGCACTCGTCGCATTTTCTTAAGTAAATATTGTTGAAAATAATAATAATTTCGCTAATTTTAACATCGTAAATAAGGTAAATTAGGTGAAATAATGATTTCCTGTCTCGTGGACCTTCAGAAAAATTAAAACACAAAAATCTGTGAAAGTAACAATGACATGTTAAAATCTTGTTTTTGTTATTGAAAATTAAATATTCACCCTTAGAAAGGTTTCAGATTGTTACCTTATTTTACAATGGAGAAAACGCACGAGAAACTAGAAGAAGACGCTTGGCTGATCACAGCAGAAGTATTTCCCTAGATGCAATTTTAAGTTCGAAACGTTTATTTGAAATACGAAGTCGTTACATGATTGATAAAAAGGGTTTCTGGAAGAATAAGGATCCGGGAAGTTGTGATATTAAACTACTCCAGACAGAACCCGACGAATAATTCAATTACAGATGCTACTAGAGACATCCGCTATGGCCGTCTAGTGAGAAGAAGAGTAAGTTTTGGCACCGTCCAACTTTAAAGCGGAAATATTCGAGAATTATTACGGCGCCTCTGTCAGAAACTCATTAATGCTGTCTCTGAGAAAAAATGCTTGATTTCATCGACTTTCTGATCCATAGTCATAAGCTCCACTAAATTTTCTGGGGTAACCACATTTCACACATGTCGCCAGCATCTGTCTCTTTTCTGTTCCACCGATGGCAGTTGAAAATCGTATACTCCGCGTCGTCATTTTCTCCGCAATATTTATATTCTTCGTCCTCCGTCTTTCCAATTTATCCGGTGTAACTTCTAAAACTTTCATATTCTGTGAGCGCCTGCGTCAGGTTCAGGTTGGTCTCCCCATGACTTGGGGCTAGCCAAATTCTGATGTTGGGTTTGAGACGCTTAGTCATCTATCCTGTCCTTTATGCAGTAGCCGTTTCCTGTACTCCTTCCAAGCCTCTGTACTCGTTTCCTTCGTTGGATTGAATACGGCTTGCCTCTCTTCTATCAGATCGATTGAAGATAGTCAACAGATCAGCGGAATTGCTTTCTCAGAGACAAGAGAACAATCTCTATTTTTTCCAGTGTCAGTTCCAGTTCATTCCCTTTCAACCATTCTGTGATGTTGTCCATTGCCAGTCTCGTTTTTCGTTAAATTTTTGGAATGTCTCTTCCCAGCATCATGAGCGCCACGTGGGCGTCGTCCGGGAAAAAATGTTAGATTTTTCCGACAGCACACATTTTGCATCAGCATGAAGTGAGTTGCTCACATACCTAGTCGATGACTTCTTCACGCCAAAATTCACCAAAATAAGGTCTTTGTAGCATTTCTCGTTCTTTTTTGGCTACACCGTGCTTTGAACATTTGAAAAGCATTTTCGTATCCCGGTTTGCTCTCTGTTGGCAACAAACTCACTTTAATAGCTGCCGCTTCTTTCAATTCAAGTGGAGTACAATCTATCTCTTCATCTTCAAATCATTTCTTTCTGATGGAAAAAAGTCTATTACTTTCTCGAACAAAAAAGACAAACCTACGTCGTTTGGGCGTTGTTGATTTTGATGTTCTGTCATGGCTTTTGTAACTGTAAAAATTCGACTCGATGTTTTTGGATGTAACTTACTCATATCAGATTCGGTGGCAACCCGTGATTGTTTAGCATGTCAAAGTTCATGAAAGAAAAAAGTTAATTTGTCCGAAAAAAAAAAAGAAAAAAAAGAAGGATAACGTACAAAATCTGAGCTTCAGGAATTCATTGCTGAGAATAAAATTTCATTTCAAAAAAGCTAACAGGGAGGTTTGCCAGAGGCTATGGCATAAGACCAAATCAAAACGAAATGCGCGAGGAACTGGATAGGGAATATTGTATCCACAGCATAGTGGTTCAACTCATCAGCAGGGACAAGCTCCCTGTTTTTGTTTGTTTGTTTGTGGTCAACAGAGTCAAAACAAACAGAGTATGCCGAAGATATTGTTAAAATGAGATCAGCCTACCCGGATTAAACTGTTATCTTGTTCTACTACTATCGATCGTTCAGCACATAGATGGGGTGGAAGAGTCATTCAACAACTCTTCACGCCAAAGGAGATCTGATTTCGGCAAATGACAAGAATAAAGAATACAAATAAAATGATAAAAATCTTGCTTCCAATGGCAATCCTCCCGATTACCGCTATCGCCAACGCAGTGATGCACCTTTTTCAAAGAGATTGAAATATGCCGACGTGACGGTCTTCAACAAGTCTGGCAAGATGAAAAATTTCCCCAGCACTAAACTACTCAACAATAGGCTCGTTCCAAGCATAAATTTCACCAATTTTTTAGACACCACAACTTAATAAATTAACGGAAGAATATGCCGTCCTCACCATTTTTGAAAGCCATTCCTTGTTAATCATCTGCTTTACACAACAAAAAAATAGAATTTGAGTGTTTTTTTTATACAGGGTGATATGGGAAATGCGGTAAAAATACAAAATTTTTGTTGCCACCCAATTTGTACAATTATGTTTTTTTTTCTAGACATACTCGAATAATTATTAGGTTCATCCTTCGAAACTTCGCTTGAATTTGTTGTATACCAATATAAGAAGCTTAAGGAATAAAATGGAGGATATTGAAACTATGGTAAAAACTTATAATGAACCTCAAATATTGGTATTTACAGAAAATTGGATATATAAGGAAGAATCAAAATCATATAATGTTGATGGGTATAACATGGAGCATAACTGCAGACCAACTAGAGGTGGAGGCGTATCAGTTTATGTAACACAGTCTCTAAAATACACTGTTGAAATGAATAAATCCATTAACAATTGTGACTGGTTAATAATAAAAGTAATTAGTCCTAATATCACAATAATCGCTGTATACAGACCTCCGTCTGTTAATTTCAACCTCTATTTGAATGACTTGGACAACATTTTAAATGATTTGAGGGATCCCACTATCTTGATTGGAGACATTAACATGAACCTATTCAGAGATTCGGAGTTGAAAACAGACTATGAAACTATAATAACTGGGAACGGCTTTAAATTCTTAAATACGACATTGGCTACCAGAGAAGTAAATAACTCAAAAACACTTATTGATCATTCAATTATTAATATAGAAAATTCAAATATATCCTATAATCACTATGACAGTTGTTTAACAGATCATAAACTGCAAATAATAGAAATCAATCAAATTAAAGTAAAGCCACCAGCAAAAGAAAAGCGATCTATCAATGTTTTAAACAAAGACCTCTTTTATAGGCATTTTGATGAAAAATTATCTGAGACCTATATAAATGACTTTGCAACACTAGCTGAAGTCATACAAAATGCAAAACGAACATCAATTACTAATAAAACCATAAGAGTTCGAAATAAGACATGTATTACTAATAATTTCTTGAAACTGATAAATGAAAGAGATAAAATATACTCAAGGCTAAAGCGTAACCCGGACAATGAAATGTTAAAAAAGGATTTTAAAACTTTAAAAAACCAGTGTAACAATTTAAAAATCAGCCTGAAAAGTAACTAGGTATATATCCAGTAAATTTGAAAATGCACAGGGAGACTTACGTAAAACATGGCAAATTGTTAATAATGTGATTGCAAACAATTATAACAATAACAGTCAAGAAAACATTATAGATTTCTTGTTAATCAATAATAAAAGAATTTATGATGATCAAGAAATTGCAGACTGTTTGAATGCTTATTTTCGAGATATAGGAGGCACTATTGGCAAGGAGGTTGAAGAACAAAGGATGCAATGTAATCAGGTGGATTTTAATGAAAATTTCCTGAAATATATGAACAACAATCCATATTTTTGAAACCATGCACTGAAGTAGAAATTGACGAAGTTATCCGTGAACTTAATGCAAAAGCAGCTCCTGGACCTGACGAAATTACAACCTCTGACTTGCGAGTTATAAGGAATCTGATAATTCCAGTGTTGGCCAGGCTAACAAATGATGTTTTGTCAACCGGTCGCTATCCAAATTGTCTTAAACGAACTAAAATAATTCCAATCCATAAGGCTGGCAGTCAACATGACCCTTGCAACAAGAGACCTATTGCTCTGATATCCACTTTGTCTAAAATTGTCGAGAAGATAATAAAGATTAGATTATATGACTTTATTGAAAAAACCTTTAAATTTGATTCGCAACAGTATGGCTTCCAAAAGGCTGCAAATACGCAAGTAGCTGCAGTTGACATGGTTGAGTATATCTCGAGTAGCTTGGACAGGGGCAAATATGCGATTGCGGTTTTCATAGACCTTCAAAAAGCGTTTGATACCGTAAATACTAAAATTCTCTTGAAGAAGTTGGAGGGTATGGGAATTAGAGGAGTAGCACACAATCTTATGGAATCTTATGTCACAAATCGGAAGCAGTATACAGTGGTCAATCAACAGTGGAGTGGTCATCTCAAACAGTGGAGTTCCACAAGGCTCGGTCCTGGGACCCTTACTGTACCTCTTGTATGTGCACAGTCTCTCAAAGGCAAACCTAAACTGTAAATATATAACATTTGCTGATGATACAGTGTTACTTTTCGAAGATTCAAATATCAAAGACCTGCAGCAAACCGTTAATCACTCCCTGTCTACCTACTATAAATGGCTTCTCAAAAACAACTTGAAGATTAACGTTAACAAAACAGTGTTTATGACTTTCAAACAAAAAAACAAATTGATATCCAATCCTATAGACATAAAAATCAATGACACGTCATTGAAAATGATTGACTCCTACAAATACTTGGGGCTGACAATTGACAAAGAGTTAACATTTAAACTACATGTCAACTTATTGAGAAAAAAACTCGCTGGTGCATGTGGTGTGATTAAAAAATGTGTCAACTTTCTACCTAACTGCATGAAGTCTGTAATATACGAAACAATATTTAAATCGCATCTGCAATACATGTGTACTGTATGGGCTGCAGCTTCAAAGACACTACTTCAAAAACTGCAAAGGTTGCAAAATAGATTCATTAAATATCTCAATCATCTACCAAGACTCCCTACTTTTCAAATCTATAGAGAGAATAAGATGTTGAAAGTTGAACAAATCGTGCACCTTGAAGAATCCAAACTTATGCAAAAAATTATACACAAGCAAGTCAAGACGAATACCAAACCTATAAGAAATACTGACATTCATGGATATTGCACCAGAAAACGTGGCAACCTGTACATAACATCATCCAGAACTAACATTGGAAGAAACAGTGTTGTTAACAGAGCAATGATGAAATACAACAATATTCCAGAAAACATACGGAGAATAATTTCTCCCTTTGGAATTAAAAAAAAAACTTAAAAAATTGTTTGTGATGCAGAACTGTTTGTGAACCCAGAAGTTTCTAGTTCCTATTTGCTGATGCACCTAATTTATGAATAATTTATGAATATTTATTTAATTTATCCAAATTTCTTTAACTATTACTATTGCTATATTCAAGTAAATAACCTCAAATATTGAAGAAACTCTGTTACATAAAAGCTAGGACTCGGTACCAGTCATGTACATGTACTGTTTTGAGTTCATAAATAAAGTTTATAAAAAAAAAAAAAAACGGTTTTCTATTTTATCTTATATCTTTTTTCGTTTATAAAATAATGCAAATTTAGTGTTATAATGACACTTCAGCTTCAAACCCATCGTGAACAAGTTTAAGCAGTAACTTTTAGGATCCGCTAGTTTAAATTTACTTGCTATGATCACAACTAGAACTAACTGAAGTAAAAGAGCTTCATACAAAACACACAGGATGTGCGAGGATGCTTTCATGCTTATATCATACTTCTACCAGATTAGGTATAAGTTCACAGACCATTTAGGCTACCCCTATACCTGTCAGACTTTGAAATCTGATCCGAAACTCCGTATAGCTATTCCAATAACGCTCAAGTATAACACCTTCGATATCGATAATTTCCTGGACCCCTTAAAATCGTTAACAGCCGACGCCACTTTGGCAGCAATTTAAGACTGGGATCCAGTAGACTATGCAGATGCTATGATGAGAGGTATCAAATTATCAGCTTGTTATTGATTTGGCGCTCCTGGCGATACTTCAAACTGTGCTTTTTTCGAGCCCAATAAACCGGATAACATCTCCAGGTAGCTGGTAATTTGACACAAATTGCGAAATGCTTCACATTAACAGACGTGAACGATGTACGACTATCGCTTATTAATCTCCTTGGTATGTATCCTAGCACTATTTTCAGCAGGGGCAAATAATTTCTCTGAATGGCCATGTGTTTCTCATCAAAGACACTTGATGAGTGACCCCAATCTTCTCCATTCAATTCTCAGCAGTCGTACGGGACGGTTGTGTTTTTCCGTTCGTAGGCTCTGCGGGTGTTGAATGTTTGTTTTGTTTGTTTTGATTTGATTTGTTTGATGTTTTGTTTTGAACCAACAACACATCGAAGTGTTATTGTTCGCTGTGCGTGTACTTTCGCTAAATTAATTTTAAACTAGTTCCTGTTTTATAAACTAGTTCCTGTTTTACCGGTAATGTTCCTGTGAAATTATTGAACTTGAACCTTGCGTGTATTGAACTTCAGCCTTGCGTCGTTGCTTTTCTTTGTGCAAAAATGGCCGAGTTTAAGTGTGACTCCTGTCAAAAAATCACCTCTGACAAGGAAAAGTATAAACTTCGCTGTAGCGGTGAATGTCGCCGGCATTTCTGTATGAGCCGCACTGGTCTGGATAAAACGACAACAAAGATGCTCTGCCAACAAAAGTATCACAATATTAGATTTTTCTGTAGTGTCTGTGATTCTCCAACGTTAAAATATCTTCACGATAAAGTGTCTCAGCTACAGAAAGGCCAAATCCCTCTGGAAATTGTAGAGGCTCTGGGTGCATGTCTTAAGAACAGTGAAAAACCTCATCCGGTGATTTCGGAAATCTACGACACCTTAAGCGCTCATGATTCCAGGTGGAGCGACTTATCCAAGAAAGTGGATGACATACACAACCACCATTTTGAGTACTCTGAGAGTGGACAACAATCTCTATTCCATTCAATTAGGGAAATGAAACGAGACTTGTGCAACATTTCGTCGATCTTCATGGACGGTCATGATGAGTCTATAAAGGTTCAGGTACATGACTCTTCAAGAGAAGAGTTAACAAGGGAAATGGCAGATTTGAGGAAATGTGTCAACCAAATGGCGCTCACGTTGGAAAAGTTAGCAGGCAAAGAGAAACCGTCTACTAGGAGCAGCCCGCTACCTGTAAAAAAATCAATTACAGCGTCGATTTCAACCCAGACCGATAGTGAAGAGACATCCCCTGTTACGCAAGTGGTCATTGATTCCCGAGTCTGTCCCCCACCTCAGAATTCCGCCCTAAAAGAAAACTGGCATTATGTGGAGGTGTCAAAAATCCCCCATCCTTTTACAGCAAAACAGCTTGCTCATTTTGTGAAGGAAAAACTTGGAACCACGGAGTTTATCAGATGCTTTCCAATGCTCCAAAATAAAGACTGCTCTCACACTGATTTCAAAGTTGGTGTTCAAAATAAAAATCACCTAAAGCAGCTTTTGGACAGAAGCATGTGGCCTCCAGGTACGGGTATAGAGACTGCTAATTCATCTGCAACACTTTTAAAGGCATTGCCACCGTCGGCAGCAATTACAATAGATCCACAGCATCAGTCTCATCACCATTTCAAACCCAACACTGAGGAGGGCCGAAGTAGACCACTAAACTCTGAGTCAACCCCGATTAACCCGACTAAGGATGATAAAACTATCAGGATTGGTTCTGACAGGGAGGCTATAGCTGTTTCTAAGTCCCTGGCACTAGACAGCACCAACATTGTTATGGATACAAGTAGAAAAAAAGATGAATCAATCATGGACCCGATGACTCCACCCATTGTGCGATTAACGCGAGCTTCTGATACAGCTGATGGTCGATATTTATTGGCTAGACTAAGAGACCCTGCCATTCTTAAAGCTCTTAGGCTATTCCTGGCTTATCTCCATGACCAACCATCCACCGTGTGTTTGGATGGGCACACTAACACCAGCATCAAATTAATGTTAGCTTCGGAGGGACTTCCTAGTGACTTGGACTCATTGCGGAAGTTATATTTCCGTTTCCACAATGCGTATGGCATTGGTCTGGCTGAAGTTGACGCTGATCTCTCCGCCTTCAGGTCTTACTTCTCGTCCGAGAAACTTCTCCGGTTACAGAATATTAGGGAAAGTCAGAGCAAATATTTCTCTAGTGGCTCTCCACGTAATAATAAAATTTTTTAGATAAGGTGACGCGACCAGAGGATCAAGCACCCTCTGTAAGGTTGGACGATGGCAAGCTTAGTGTATTTCTTATTAATATTCAGTCCTTAAGACACAAAACAGATGAATTATTTCTTTTATTAGAAGAGCTTAATTTTCCAGAAATCATCGCCATTACTGAACACTGGTTAAATATGGATGAACCTGTGTTTGTCAAAAATTACACCTCAATAGCTAGATTTAATCGAAGTAATTTATCTCACGGAGGCACTATGATAATGTACACTAATAATGACTTTACGGCAATAACCAAGTTTGATAATTTATTATCGGAAAAAATATTTGAATTTTCCATCGTCTATCATAGTGGCTTTGACCTTTATATTGTTTGTTTATATCGATCACCGGACACAGACGCGCACATGTTTTGTCGGAATTTGCTGAGCTTGCTTGACTCCTTGCCCTTGAATTGCAAAATAATTTTATGTGGTGACTATAATATAAATTTTTCCTGTGTGTGCGCTGCTCAAGAATCTCTCCAGTCCATTTTCGACTCCTTTGGGATTGTGATGCATGTAAACTCTCCAACCAGAATAACCAAAACTAGTTCTACTACCATTGACTATGTCGCTTCATCTTTTGATCCAGAATTGGTCAACTGTTCTATTTTTAGTGCAGGGTTTTCTGACCACGAAGCAGTATTAACGAATTTCTCATTGAATTCCTTACGTAAGGGTGCTTCCCGCAAATTGGGCAGAATATTTTCGGATGAAATTTTTTTAAATTTCAATCAACTTTGCTTATCAGTTGACTGGGTCGTCCACTCAGATGATGTTGACTCCGAGTTCTCTAGATTCATAAATACCCTATCTGACCTGGCGACTAAATCCTTTCCTCTCAGACCCATCAAAGTCAAACGGCATAAACCATGGTCCACTAGTGGCTTGCGTACTTCTGGAAAAAATATGCGATCCTTGTCTCATCTAAAAAAAATTCTCGGATAGCGTCTTCTTCAATGATTACGTAAAATTATACCGAAAAGTCTATCATAAAACCATAAAAGCCGCCAAAGACATTTATTATAATAGGAGGCTGGCAAACTCCAAAAATGTTGCAAAAGAAACATGGTCAATTGTTAATGACTTGAGGAATAAGGCTTCTTCATCTAGCAAAATTCCTACTTCACCTGAGATCCTTAACGATTACTTTGTTGATGTGGCTAAGAATTTAGTGAATACCTTAACTCCTTCCCAGGACCCACTTTCATATCTCCCGAATGCTAAGGTGAACTTACACAGTTTCTTCTTCACGTCTGTAGTAGTTCCAGAGCTTCGCAGTACAATCAAAGATATTAAAAACAAATCTTCATCTGGGACTGATGGACTCACCCTCAAAATGTTCTCTAATCTTCCTGATTGCACATTAGAACATCTTACTACTCTGATCAACAAGTCGTTTCTAAATGGAGCTTTTCCAAACTGTCTTAAGATGGCGATAATTATCCCAATGCATAAGGGAGGTGATAAGGAGCTACCTTCAAACTATCGCCCCATTGCACTCCTTCCTACGCTGTCAAAGATCATAGAAAGATTGGTTAAAAAGAGGCTTCTATCATTTCTCTCTAAATATAATATTCTAACTACCAGTCAATTCGGTTTCCTAAGTAACAAATGTACTAATGATGCAATGTTTTCCCTTTTCAATAATGTATACTCCAGCCTGAACTGCCACCACTCTACAGCCTCAATTTTCTGTGATTTCTCCAAAGCTTTCGACTGTGTTAATCATAATATCTTAATTAACAAATTACAGTTCTACGGTTTCAGAGGAATGGCTCTCGAATGGTTTAAGTCTTATCTTGGTAACAGAAGTCAGCTTGTAAGGGTGGACTCGACCATGTCCTCTTGTAAACCAATTGAATGTGGTGTGCCTCAGGGTTCAGTTCTTGGCCCTATTTTGTTCCTGCTATTTAATAACGACATTGCTAGTCTGGATATTAGCGGCAAAGTTTGTCTCTTCGCAGACGATACTAGTTTGACTTGGAGCAACCCGGATATTACGGAACTCCATAGAACCGTATCTAGTGACTTAATCACCATCAAATCATGGTGTGACTCAAATCTCCTGTGCCTCAACCTCTCTAAAACCAAAGTTTTATCTTACAGAGCTTCGCTCCAATCTGTAGTACTGGATAACAATACCATGGAGGCCGTTGATTCCGTGAAATTCCTGGGGCTTGTTGTTGATAAATCTCTAAAGTGGGACCTGCATATCGACGCCTTAGCAAAGAAATTAAGTTCGGCCTGTTTTGCACTGAGATCTGTTTCCAGGGAGCTTAACTCGGCAACTTGCAGGATGGTATATTATGCTCTTTTTGAGTCGCATTTACGTTACGCCCTTCCATTCTGGGGCACGTGTTGTGCGTCTCAATTTGAGCGCATTTTTAGACTGCAGAAGAGAGCTCTTCGTTATTCTTTGGGACTTGGTAGTAGAACTCACTGCCGGGAATTTTTTATCAAGTCTAGTATATTGACTCTTCCATCTTTATTTATTTTCGAATCCGTCTGCTTAATTCGTAAGCACTTAATATCAGCTATCTCAGAGAGGCCATCTCACAATTATCCACTGAGGAACGCAGAGTTGGATCTTTATCTGCCAATCCCGCGCTCAGAGTTAGTTAAAAGTTCAATACTTTATAATGCTAAAAAGATGCATAATCATCTACCGCCTAACATCAGGTCCATTGCATCTTTTCTCGAATTTCGCAGGGCGTTGAGGGTGTATTTACTGAGGAGAGCCTTGTACACAGTAAGCGAGTTGTTTATGGTTTCCTAATTCTAAATTTTGAGCAGCTTACTCACAGGTTTTGTTTTTGTTCCTGTATCATGATAGGTTATTATAAGTTATTGTTTGTTTGTTTTTTTAGTACCTATAATATGCTTACTCGCACAGTATAAGCAGTTAGACCTAGATGTTTGTTTATTAGTTTTAATCAAATTTTGACCATGAACTATTTGTTCAAGTGTTTGGTTTTGTCTGTGCTTTTGCATTTGTATGTTTTGTTTTTATTTTTTCTGCTTTCTCCACAAAATTGTAAAATTTTCTGACAATAAAGCAAATTCTTTCTTTCTTTCTTTCTTTCTTTCTTTCTTTCGATGTAATCAGACTCTGAGTGAATTCAACTTAATAATATACGAACATTAAAATAAAAAGCTCAATAACACTTGAAAATATGCTATTATCCAATAACATTGCCCTTGGCGCTTTTTCGGTCAGACGGAACCTCATTCATTGTTTCATGGATTCTCGAAATCGACATATGAATCGAGCTACCTGAGCCTTAATCTAATATTTCCGGAGGGACTATAATGCGATTAATCTCTCAAGATGGGAAATTGTGCACAATCTTGCAACACTGCCCGATGACTCAAAAATTTGCAAATTGAATTTCACCTCGCAATGTTCAAGCGAATTCGAGACGAATGGAAGCGAATAATCTAGACAATTCTAGAACCAACGATGCGCTACCGAGGGAAAAAGGTCAGCGATAAATTTCATGCCAGTGTGTCAAGAATCAGTAAGTGGTGAATTGAACGCGACTTAGTAAATAATAGGATAATTAGTGGAGTGCGAGTAGGTAGTAGGACCGTGAGTTGCGATTCAGTTTTTTGACTAACTTGTTTGTAGTGAAGCTTATGATTTTTGTCACTGGAATTGGAATTTATTATAAAAGTTACACACAAGTAATCGGGGATAAATAAATGTTAAATTTGCTTGTTAATAAATACCCAGCTTCGAAGAAAACCAAGTAATCTGAGCGCAAAAACTTGCTGATTTCCGTCCCAGCAATGATGCGATTTTCCATAATCTCATTAATATTCGCGATCGCGTTCCATCTTCAATGAATGAACCCACACATTTACCGTAGCCATGGTCAGGGAAATCGGATGCAACACGCGCTTTGGGGTTAACATGAAAATAGCCCCTTTATGGTATTATTTGGCAACATTGCGTTTCTTCGCCGTTGCGCGAGTACGCGACCTCGAGATCTCGCCGCAGTCGAATCCGCATCTCGGAGGACGCGAAACGGGACCCTGACCGACGGCGACGCTGCACGGGGTTCGAACCTGAGATACGCGAAACGTGACCTACGCGCACTGCCATACGATATAAATTCTAATTTTTTTTTTTTAATATTACTCAAAATTTATCGTAACATAGAAAGAAGAAGTGTCGGTTAGTGAAATAGGTATTCAAAGTTTTATTAGCGTTGCTTGTTTTTAGATTCTGGTAGTGATCGATCTTCTTTGATTTTGTTCAAAAGTAAGACTTTTTCATTATTAAAGTTACTCTCCAAACAATATAAAAACGAAAGTTACGAAATTTATTTTTGCATTTTAGATTTGGTATTAAACGCTACTAAGTTTTCAAACAAGTAACCAATGTATGACACACATTTGTTTGTGAGAACTAATATGCCAAACTACACGTTGTTTTTTGAAAATTTCAATTGGGCAAACTTCAACAACCTCTTTTTTATCTAGAGTTAGCATTGCTAACTTGATTACATTTTATTGCGCAAATTTTGAATTGAATGTTTTTTTGCATCTTGATTTCAAAAAGCAGCGAAATTTTGAAAATTTGTTAAGTCAAATTTATGAATATATGCCGTTAAATTAATCCTGCAACAATACAAAATTATGTGCTGATTGGAAAAAAAGAAAAACGTTTATTACCCCAATGAGTATTGCATCACGCATTTTTTCATGGTGATCTATCGATCATCAGTTCCAGAGAACATCCACCTCTGGATCATCCCTTCGTTCCTCCATGCTTATCGTCGGCGATCTATATTCATCTTGATCTAGCGTGTTTCTTAAGGTCATCTGACCATCATATTTGTGGTCTTTCAGCTGGCTATTCCAGGCTCTCCAATATACAGGGTGTCCTTAGATAAACTGACACATTTTGCAGGTAAATATTCCGAAAACGGGAAAAGGTAACGGGATGCGGTTTGTTTTGGGAGAATAAGGATTTTTCAAAGTTTTTTTTCATAGTATTGTCGAATCCTGAAATTTGATTTTATAGACATTCGATTTTTTGAAATAATTTCATACTGCCTTATTCTTGATGAAACACCCGATATATTTTGTCATCGTCAGAAAGCGTGACTTCTCTACTTTACAAAAATGTATAATTTTTTTTCAATTATCTTGAAATTGAATCGTAAAAAATTGCACTTTGTTCAAGAGTGTACCAGCGAATGGCCAAAAAAAAAAATGATAATAATTAATTTGTGTTTAATACTTGTATTATTAGTTAACTATGCGCTAATTTGTTAAAGTATCAAACACAACTTAATTATTAATTTTTTTTTGGCAACTCGATATTAGGTATTCCCTTCGACAAAGTGCAATTTTCATGATGCAAGTTCAAGATAATTTAAAAAAAATTATACAATTTTGTGAAGTAGAAAAATCAGGCTTTCTGAGGATGACAAAATATACATGGTGTTTCATTAAAAATATGGCAGTCATTTTATTTCAAAAAAATCGTATGTCTGTAAAACCAAATTTCAGCAAATTCTAGGATTCGGCAATAATATGAAAAAAAAAAACTTTAAAAAATCCTTATTCTCCTAGAACAAACCGCATCTCGTTATCTTTTCCCATTTTCGAGATATTTACTTGCGATATGTGTCAGTTTATCTAAGGACACCCTGTATAATTATTGTATTCCAGTATGACCAGCGAATCTTGAATTCAGTCTTGCTGCTTGTGCGGCGACATCTTTCACTTTTGTTGTCTTAAAGATCCAACTATGAGGACTTCTTCTTATTCCACGTCAGTTCAAGGTAATTCGGAGAACCATTTAACCTTGGATCCTCCTTAATTTGTTAAAATTAGTCGCATTTTATTTGACTTGGAAATAAATGTTTCCCATGTTTCAAAATTTGTGACAATCATTAATAGGTACCTCTTCACCACTTATCGTAAAAAACTCAGACATGAAATAAATAAAATATAAGGAACAATTCAGATGATTAGTATTTATAAAAAAAAAAAATATTTTTCTAGCGAGGCGTTGTAAAAAATATTGAAGGAAACACCAGTTTCGTGTAACGCATCTTTTCGGTTTTAAATGTGTGGATTGTAAGACAATTTTGTAAAGGTAATATATTATGTATGTTATGAAATTTCGTTTATACCGTTTCAAGATTCATTTTGAATAGAGTTTAATAGTAATAGTCTGTCGCTTCAGGGGGAATATTTCATTTACACACCAGGTGTCGGTTTCCAATTTTCTCTAAGCGACTGAAGATTTCTCATAAATACGAAGTGACACAAAAGTGGACTCTGATTATTTTTCACATATTTCGCCAGCAGATTCTAAAATACGTATTATCGGAGCTACCGAGGATATATGATAGGAATAAATTTTATACCTATTTATGGCGGTACATAATAATTTTAATCTCTTCACAATAATTTTCATTGATAATATCGCACGCAATGAAAGTTTATAGTAACCAATTGTCCTGGTACACACAATTTTTAAAACCAATCAAAATACGATGGCAGTAAATTTTTAGTTTTCTGATATAAATAAGCTCAAGTAAATATGTCATTTTCAAGAGATCTATATGATTCGAACTCTATTTTCGTCAAAATTTGACTGAAAAGTGATGGATTATGGACCTAAGACTATAATAGTTCTGCATGTCATTAGGCCTAGAAGTGAATCTTTTCATCAGAGGCCTAGAATTGAGCGAAGTTGAAAAAGACTTTCTAGGCCGAATGGCATGCAACATTTTATCTCCAGGGGACTGAAATGTTTCCTTTCACAACTGCGTTTCTCAGCCATTTTCGGAAACAGAGAAGGCTGTCGTGTATAGACCCATCAACTTGATTATCCGTATTTATTTGTGCTCGTACTTTTTTTTATGCAATATTTAATCTATAATATGGAATAAAAAAACGAACCAATTAGTACATATTTTGAATAAATTATGGTCTCTGAGATTATTTGCTAACGTGGTCGTTGCCGCTGCCATCTAGCGAGAAGAAAACGCAATATTAATCATCACAACATCTGATTGACGCTGCTGCCTCTGGTGAGGGAATAACGAACAAATTACGTCGTACCTTGTTTACATGAGCGTCCATGTTTATAGTGACGTATTATTGGTTCGTCATTTAAAGTCAACAAGTTATAAATATGCCCTAAACTAGTAGCAACCTTTTATTTGAACTTCGCTCAATTGAAGGCTTCCGCTACGCGTCGGCCTTTAATTTTTGAGCTTACAAAAAGACTTCTTGACCTGAAATAAATAATCATTATAGTGCACTAAAACCCTAAAGAAAAATCCAATTGTGATCATTGTAATTAGTTCAAAGACATATTTAATCAAAATGTTGTAGGTACGTACTAGCAGCCTGAATTATTGAGCTACTGAAAATTTACAAAATTTTTAGATTGTGATCTGTTTATTTTCATCATTTTCATCAAGTTTCAACTTGCTGTCACTTTCTCAACAAAATTACAGCCTATCAATTGACAGAATTTTATTTTAATTTTTTCATTTTTCTTCACATAATATTCTTGCATGTTTTAAAAATAGTTTGTGACCACCATAAAATAATATGCAAAATTATTACGAAAGTCTAAATATTTAGCAATAATTGATAAACCCAAAATAAACTTTAACATTAAATTGCATTAACATTTAATCAGCGTGATACATATAGGCATTAAAATGGAAAATTGCCGGGATGCTATTTGGGGATAAATGGAACTCAAATATATAAACAAAATATTTATTGAACCATAAAACCGTACCAAATTGCATTTAAATTTGCTAATAAAATGATAAGGTTAATTTTCTGAAAATTAGAAAATTAAATTCCAAAAAATTTTGTAGTACCTACCAACCCACGGGGTTTTTTTTTTGTATTTACTGCGTAATAGAAAAAGGAAGAATCTTTCGGTGTTTAACTTTAAGCGAAATTGACATCATTAGTACCTTCCTTAATATTATTATGTGTCTGACAAAATTCTTTAATTTTCTTTGGAACTGGAACGATTGCGATAAAGAATTAATGTAGCAAATAGGATTAGGCATTTTTAAAACTTTTTTTTATATAGAAGCGTTCCAAAAAAAAAATTCTAGAAGTGGTCCAGCGTAACAAATGTCAGTTTTGTAGAAAATACAAATATTGTATAACCTGTAAACGGTGAGTAGCCTCTTGGTATTCAATTTTAGCAGGGCCACCAATACTATTTACGACGCTCTTGGTTGAGTTTAGTTTATCTGAATTTCCCAATTGAATTTGATTCACAACTCCAAAATTATAAATTAGTTAACGGTCTTCCGTGCCACGGGCATACGCGTATATTAATAATGCAGCCTGTAAAAAAATATTACCTGTTATAAAAAATCCGAATTCAATTTAAACCGCCTGAAGCATTCCAGATGAACGTCCCAATTTATTGCTCATTGAGAAATTTCAACGAATTTTCTCATTTTTTTGCAAGTGTATTTCGAGCTTTCTCTGAGGCAAAGCTGAACGTAAAAGACATTGAAGCTAGCAGCAAAATATAATGGGCTGCCAATTAGAAAACATTTTTATTAATTGATCCCCTGTCTTCGATGATGTTACCATCTACTTTTTGGCTCTTGCATACATCTTCCAATTATTTTTTTTGTAAAGGGTTTACCTATTTTTTGTTTCTCGGTTTTATTTGCACACGGGAATTTAATACGTGGGTATGAGTTGTTGCCAATTAGGTACTTCGTATTTATTTCCATTTCGAACCAATACGAGAATTAGTAATTACCTGTCTGCCAACTATTCATAAAATTAATACAGCCACAATAGCAAATAAAATTGATCAACATTTAACCAACAACAACATACTAACGGAGGAACAAAAAGGCTGCAAAAAGAAAAGCCAAGGATGTAAAGAACAAATTATTATTGACTATAATGAAACACGTATAAAAACAACAAGGAAACCTACAAATAGCATACATTAAATATAAAAATAAAACCTACGATATGGTTCCTCATTAATGGCTGAAAGAAACCCTAAATCTATATAGAGTGTGGTTATTCAAGTGAGCAACATATGGGATTTTTCTTTAGTAATAGCACAACCAAAATACAAACAAGGCCAAAAGTTGGTGCATGTCTGATAATCATATTAGGTGCACTTAGAATCGTTGCAAGTCAAACAACATACAGGGTAGCTCAAAAAATATCAAAATTGTACTGTAAAGTACCCTTATTTTAGAAAATTCAGCAAAATGTTATTGAGAAAAGTTGTTTTGAATTAAAAGTTATTCCTAAATACCAAAATATGGCCTCCTAAGATTTTTTTAATTTTTTTTCGAAAAAATTAAGTTTCTAAATTTTTTTTATTTTTTATTTCCGCATTTAATACTTTCAAAAATTAATTAAAATCAAATCAATTTTACATAACTTTGTTCAAATTCAAGCATATTTGTAAAATTAACTTTTTTTTTTTCGTGGAATCACAAAGTTCAGGTATGTTGGAATGATATTCAACACAACTTTTAAAATGTCGCAATCTTTTTTTTTGACAAGTTAAAACCTTACTAATGATAATATGCGTAGGTTTTAAAAAAAACTTTCCTCAAAACTCTACCATTTTGCTGAAATTTCTAAAATAAGGGTACTCTGCAGTACAATTCTGATAGTTTTTGAGCAACCCTGTATGCTGTTTGACTTGCAACCATTCTACGTGCACCTAATATGATTAGCGAACATACACCAACTTTTGGCCTTGTTTGTATTTGGGTTGTGCTATATGTTGCACACTTAAATAACCACACTGTATATACAGGGTGGGGCACGAAAAAATTCCCACCCAGGTTTTCTCAGGTGTTAGGTGATTAATAGAAAATCGCTCAGACACGTCATTTTTTGTGTTTTGGGGGACATCTTGCATTGGTATTTTCACCCCCTACCTGTCAACCCCTAAGCGGGGATGACAGGTACCCTCAAAATTTCAATCGGAAAGGGGGGTCCAGTGATACGCGATTTGATAACTATTTTTATTAAGGTTATATTCCCAAAATTTCAAGTTGCTACTATTTACCCCCTCGAAATGACGGCTTGTCAAAGTTGTGTGTTTTTTACCTCATAATAACAAAACAACAGATTTTTCAAGTGAATAAACGCGAACCATTTTAAGCTAAACTGTTGAATGGCAATATCTACCAAATGATGTATCACTCGACCCCTCTTTCCTATTCAAATTTTATGGGTATCTGTCACCCTCGCTTAGGGGTTGACAGGTAGTGGGCAAAAATACCAAAAAAATGTGTCCCCCGAAAAACAAAAATTGACGTGTCCGAACGATTTTTGATTAAACACCTAATACCTGAGAAAACCTGGGTGGGAAGTTTTTCGTGCCCCACCCTGTATATATACCAGGTGTCCCGCTAAGGTCGGCCAGGTACGATATTATGGAAACCACAGATCTTACGGCTTCGGGATTTTTTTTTTCTTCACTAAATCGGCCAAGAGAAATTGATGGAAATAATTTTCAAGTTTCTAGGATGACCGCTAGGGGGCGCAATTACGATGATATAGCTACAGTGGCTAAATAAACCTTTACATACAGTGGCGACAATAGAGGTCCCGCCGCCATCTTGTTCCCAACCTCTTGTTACTTTTAAATATTAATATATAGGATTTAAATGAACATCTATCATAAAAAATTGAAATTGGACGTATTTGATGACCATTATCAGGTCCATCAAAAACGTGTTTTCCATGATTTATGATAGATGTTCACCTAAATCCCATATATTCACATTTAAAAGTAACAAGAGGTTGGGAACAAGATGGCGGCGTTTTCAATATAAATATATGGGATTTTAGAACCAATCAAAAATGAGACAGCAATTGTCGCCACTGTCGGTAATAGAGTCACTGTAGATATAGCTAAACACTCAACTTTTCTCAAGAAATGGCTATATTAAGATACTGTTTTAACAACAGAAATCAAAAGTTCATTAATTTTTGCGCCAGTTTGGTTATTAGGATTTTTTCGTATCTTCAGTAATAAGGGTGGGGGAAGCTGATGAAAATTTTTTTTTAGAAATTGCTGTATCTCCCATACCCCTCATTCAAACGCATTCAATTTGGGTTTATTTGGAAGAGAATTTTATTGTTATTAAGAACACCACTTCGTTCGAGGTCGATAGTTCCCACCGCGTCTTCTAGAGGGCGCTGTTTATTCAAGATCCAGTTTTTTCTAATTTTCATGAAAAATCTAAATGGCATAATATTATTTTTGTATTGCTGTACTTAAAGAGCAAAAAAATATCTACATTTTCGCGCAAACCAAAATTCAATATCTGCTTTCGTTTTCAAGTTACTTAAGGTCTATGGTCTCCATAATATCGTACCTGGCCGACCTTAGTGGGACACCCTGTATGTAAAACAAAGTCGTGTCGGATACATCATTTATAATAACTCGAGAACGGCTGGACCGATTTTTATGATTTTTGCTTTGTTGGATTTGTCTTTGTCCATGCTAACATAATAACTATTGAAATATAGAAAAATCACGAAAAACAAATCTATGAAGAAAATTTATTAAATCCGCATACGGCCCATCTCTGATAACCGATACGAAGTTCGCCGCATCATATTGCGCGGTCCTTTCATATTTAAATAAAAACAAAGTTATGTTGAACGTCTGACATATCAGTCTGAGAGCTTGCACAAGGATATCACAAACTTCCAGACAAAGGATTGCTTATCGGCCTAGATTTTTCGAATCAGCTTCATGGTGTACTAGCACTGTCGCTGACGTCATCAGATATTCCGTAAGTTGTTTGAGCCAGCGGTCGTAGTTTAGAATATAAACTTTTGATGGAAAATATTATATTTTGGTTAACCTAATACGCAAAGCGAAAGGTGTCCGGGTGTCTACGATGTCAGTTTCGCGCTGGCATTTGCTGTTTTTTTTTTTTTTTTTCCAAGGCAAAGATTTTTTGTATAGAGTGTAGGTTCGAGAAATGTCATCTTTTGACATGTGTGTCAATATTTGGTATCTTCCGGTTTGACCGGAAATGGCCTCAACTTCGTAATTTCGAACAATTTTTTCGCATTTTTGGGATCTGCGGATCATGGTGTGTATGACAACCTCAAATTTGAACATTTTTGAAGAAATTTTAGAATTCTGGATCAAAATTTATTTTTGAACAGAAAGTGACAGAACGGTCTTAAAATTGTTATTTTCAACTCACACGATCGCTAATGCCAAGTTATTATCCTTTGCTTGTTCTCCAAAGGCTTCCAAAGTTGAAAAAAGCACATTTTACGTGATAACTTAATGAAATCAGTGAAATCACCCAATTTTCACAACAAGAGTTTTTTATGTTTTTCAAAATAAAACCAACAATGCATTAAAACTTTTCATTCATGCCAGTTTTAATTATTTTTTCATTATTTTTATTATGTAGGTACTCCTATAAATGATAAAACTACGTATAAATGAACCCATGTATTCAAACTTTGTATTTACAAATTCCCGAGATGCCAAACAATGACAAATAAACATATCTTGTCAATGACAAGAAATAAAAGACCACTTTTAGAAAGCGTTTTTTCATACAGGGGTTCAGCTGCTAAAGAAATCTATATAACACTGTTGCAAATATTTTAAAGCTAAGATCGTTCCTGCGTAACGAATGAGGCAATGATTGTATTAAATTGTATAACATTTTTGTTTTTTCCTTGTTTTCCTGGTGATTAGTGATGGTGGGTACTTTTGAACTTTATTGCACTATATTTAAAAGTTAAATTTTTTATTTTTATTTTTATTTTTTTGGTTGTTGGGTTTTCTTTTTGTTAATATTATGCACTTTGTTTGTTTTACTAGTATTTAATTTATGCTTTTACGTGAACTCATGTTCATAAGAATGTATTTCTTTTGAGAACATTAAATAAATTGAATTGAATTGAATTGGGTTCATTTATAAGTAGTGTTATCATTCAAGGACGTATATAAGGGGGGGGGTTTGGGGGTTCGAACCCCCCCCCCCATTGAACTGAATAAATTATTTTTATTGAAGAAAAATAAACATTTTTGGGCGAGGCACCCGAAAAAAAAAATTCGCCTTTGACGATATCCTGATGGGCTCCATAGCTGTGCGGTACTCGGGTACGGTAGGAGTACGGTACCAGTACTCTTCACTTGTACTCTAAGTTTATTTTTAGTTACTCGGTACTCAGAGCAAGATACTTTCTGAATCGCGTACTTGTACTCGTATACTTGGACTGCTTAAGAATATATAAAATAGGTACCCCGTACTTTTTATTGTACTGAGTAATTTTCAAAATACACGCGTACATACGTTTTTACTTAAATACATTTGTTATACCCGGGTATTTTCATTGTTTTCGAATACATTTGCAGTTGATGAGTAAAATTATTGGACTCTAACTAAATACATATTTATTTGGCCACAAGTACATTTCCAGACAAGTTGAGATCTGACATTAGGTCTCTTCCAACACGTCAAAAACCGTTCCATGAACGATTTCAAAACTACTTAGTGAACGAATTTTGGTTTATACGCGCAATTTTTACAGTTTGCGCAGAATCATGACGATAAATTGTACGGTTTCCTGCTGTGTTGGAACAGACCTATTATGTTACGGTTACGATATGACCAATTTTCAGCCATTTCTTGTTTAGCATCAAATGCTTAGCAGGCGTTCCATTGATCGTTGTGATTCGCAAACGAGAACTTTTCTGTGCACTCTGACATTGTGTCTGTGGCCATAAATTTGGAAATTCTGATTTCCTTTTACTATAATTAATTATCAAAAGCTACCTTGAAGCACAACCCAAACACGGTCATAAGCAACCCAATTGCAAACCCATAAAGCACATCTTAAAGATAATTTGCTTCTGATTCAAAATATATAAGTATACATCATAATATGTGCAGTTATAACCGAGTAATGAGCGATGTTATGAGACAAGTTCAGATTATTGAAATTTTCTGGGCCCACAGTGTGGGAAAACGGTTTTTAATTTTTTTACAAGCCCTAAAACCCAAAAAACAAAGTTGCGTTAACGCTTTTCCACTAATTTTCACCTCCTCTTTCGATTGGTAAAGTCAAAAATTACAAAATCCAAAAATTTAAAAATTCAAATTTCTCCAAAGGGGTATGCATGGGACATTGATTTTCAAATATTTCAAAGGGCCATATTTTGGAAACCAGAGAAGCTATCGGCATAAATTTGCTCAATTGTAGCTCTTCAGAAGCGCTATAAAAAAGGTTATTTGAGATTCCGAGCTCAAGGGCTTCGTTTTCAAGAAAATCAGCTTTGAATCTTTTGTGAAATTTGAGACAAAGTTTTGACTTTGAGTCTCAATATCATCAAAAGTATTTGAGATAAAGAATTGAATCTTATCTTATTTTGAAGATAATTTAATTCTGATTCAGAATATATAATTATACATTATAATTTGTGCAGTTATAATCGAGTCCTTATAAACTCTGGACTCTGGATAACCAAATCAAACTTCAAAATTGCCGAATTCATTTAGTAAACCAAAATGTGTTTTTCAATTTTTGATGTGTGAGCATCCATACCGGCGGTTTGATGGTAAATTTCGGGAAATGTGACGGAAGTGTGAAAGGGGAGGTGACGTCATAACCCATGTGCAATGCTAAGTTCGCAGCTACCTCAGCGCTTGCAGCCTATGAGGATTCATTAGATTTCCATGATAGATTAGGGCTGTTTAAAAGAGGACGTTGCGTAATAACTTGTACCTATGTCATCATTAGGTAGGAATGCAACGTGGTATTAGAATGTATTCATAAATGTACACGGTACTTTGAATACTTGGATATTGAATACTTGTAATTGTACTCTATACTCAAGAACATTCTACGCTAAGTACTTGTACCCGGTAGCCGAGTACATTTTGCCTGTACTCGAAACAGCTTTGACTATGCTACGCCCCGGTCGCCTATACATCGTCTGGTCTAAAATTGAAACCCTTTCCAGCATAGACCATGAGCGGCCATTACTGCTCTAACCCCCCCCCCCCCCCCATGTGAAAGCTATAGCTACGTCGTTGTTATCATTTATAGTAGTGCATGATAAAAATAATAAGAAAATAATTAAAAACTAACATAAATGAAAAGTTCTAATGCATAGTTAGTTTTATTTTGAAGAAGGTGAAAAACTCTTGTGAAAGTTGGGTGATTTCACTGATTTCATTGAGTTATCACGTAAAATGTGATTTTTTCAACTTTGGAAGCCTTTGCCAAAGAATAACAACTTGGCATTCGCATTTTTCTACGATCGTGTGAGTTGAAAATAACAATTTTAAAACCGTTCTGTCACTTTCTGTACAAAAATAAATTTGAATCCAGAATTCTAAAATTTCTTCAAAAATGTTCAAATTTGACGTTTTCATACACATCATGATTCGCAGAACCCGAAAAGGCGAAAAAATTGTTTTCGAAATTACGAAGTTAGGGCCATTTCCGGTCAAACCGGAACTTATCAAATATTGAGACACATGGTCAAAAGATGACATTCCTCAAACCTACACTCTATACCAAAAATCTTTGTCTTTGAAAAAAAAAAACTAGCAAATGCCAGCGCGAAACTAATCCCGTAGACACCCGGTATATGCACTTAGTGCGCTTTGGTTCTGTATGTGCCTCAATCCCTTATCAAATACCCTTAACATTAAACAAAACACAATATGGGTACCTGTAACATTAAACAACAACAAGTAATATTACATAGAATAAGCCACTTGATGTACATGAAGGACATTGAAATATCAACACTATACCACAGTTTGAATAGTCCGGGGGCCGAGGACCTTTTTTTCAAATCATTAATAACAAGCTAGTTTTTTCAATGCAGTTTCATTTCACCGAGACGCCCAACTTTTTTCTCAACGAAAATTGCGAAAAAAGGTAGCTAACATACTGCGCAGGTGTAAAACATGTCGATTTGGTGACCATAAAAATTTAATCAATAACAGTTAGTTTTTTAGCTTAATGTTGAGATAATTTTATGAATAATTTTAAACAACCTTTGTCCGACAAAATAAAGGGTTTGGTCTACGATCCCCCCCCTCAAACATGTAACAATTACGTTGCATAAAAAATGATTAATAACAAGTTGATTTTTTCAATGTAGGTTAGTAAATATTATTACAATTAAATGGTCACACTGTCCTACAAATAAACAGGTAGCTATTTTCAGTCCTACACTCAAAAGTTGTCGATTTCACGATTTAACTTTTTTCATTAATAACCGGCTAAATCTACGTGAGCATCTTCATTTTGATAAGACACCCAAATTTTCTTTTGCCAAAATTCCAAAAACAGGTAGCTAACAGAGTGCGCAGGTGGAAAACATGTCTATTTGGTGATCATACAAATGTAAATAATAACAGTTAATTTTGAAGCGAAATGTTGAGATAGTTTCATAACTAATATGAAACAACATTTGTCCGACAAAATAAATGGTTTGATTTAGGCTGTCTCCCTTCTCAAACATGTAGCAGATACGTTACATAAAAAATGATTTATAACCAGCTGATTTTTTTAATGTAGCTTAGTAAATATTACTACAATTAAATGGTTACACTGTCCGACAAATAAAGAGGTACATTTCTCCAGTCCTACACTCAAAAGTTGTCGACTTCACGGTAATACTTCATTCATCAATCACCGGCTAAATCTTCTCGAGCATCTTCGTATTGATAATACGCCTAAATTTTCTATTGCGAAAAGTTGCAAAAGTAGTAGCTACTAAAGTGAGCACTAGTAAGCAGATGTAAAATACCTTGATCAGGCGATTATGCAAATGTACTTATTAACAGTTAACAGTTAATTTTTCAGGTGAATAATGAGATAATTTTATAAATAATTCGAAATTCGATTTGAGCCTCAAAATAAATGGTTTGGTCTGGAGTGTCCCCTTTCTCAAAAATGTAGCAATTACTGGCTCATAAAAAACGATTTATAAGCAGTTGGTTTTTTTACTGTAGTTTGGTAAATATAACTAAAATTACACATTGTCTTAAAGAAGTAAGATTTCTCAGCCCTACATTCGAGAATTTCGAAAATAGCCTTATGCATATTATACGTAAATATGTACAGGGCTTTCATTTCAAAACTTGCCATCCACGTTATCTGCGTAAAGAGACAGATTTCTATAAAAAAAGATTAAATTCAAGAATTTTACCTTTTGTATTTTAAAAAATATATTTATTAAAATATTTGATTTTTGATATTATTTGAAATGAACATATCTCTTTTATTTTTGAGCTGTCGAGAAAATATTATTTGGAAAACTCCTGTATTTTTTAAGTTCCACGTCATTTAAAAAGGAAAACCCCAACTTAGAAAACACCCTGTATATAGGGTGATTCAAAAAAGCGCGCCAGATTTAATACATTAAAAAAGGAGCTCAATTTTTTTAAATATCTTTAGAATTAAGATGAACCGGTTGGATCAAACCTTCTCAATTTAGGTGTGGAAAATGACAAAGGGCATGGCCCCCTCTAGTTTGATGGCATGCCAAAACTCTCTTTCGAGCAATTCAAATCTGGCGCGCTTTTTAAATCACCCTATACTACGATACTGTGTTATTTACGAGCATGCGCGTCAATTCGTGTGTGTACATACACATAACACATATACTGTTATACACGCATCTGTTTACGTACATGTACATACAGGGGCTTTCATTTCGAAATTTGCCACCCACGTTATGTGCCTAAAGAGACAGATTTCTGGAAATCGCCGGAACACGTCAACAAATTAACGTAGGTACCCCCTCAATAAATTTGTTGACGTGTTTCGGCGATTTCTAGAAATCTGTCTCTTTACGCAGATAACGTGAGTGGCAAGTTTTGAAATGAAAGCCCTGTACATATTTACGTATAATATGCATAAGGCTATTTTCGAAATTCTCGAATGTAGGGCTGAGGGATCTTACCTCTTTAGGACAATGTGTAATTGTAGTTATATTTAGTAGTAAAAAATCAACTGGTTATAAATCGTTTTTTATGAGCCAGTAATTGCTACATTTTTGAGAAAGGGGACACTGCAGACCAAACCATTTATTTTGTGGCTCAAATCGAATTTCGAATTATTTATAAAATTATCTCATTATTCACCTGAAAAAGTTAAGTGAAGTTAACTATTCTTCCCAAAATGTTTGTCAAAGCCTGCAAATGAAATTAATATAAATAAAAATCACTTTTGTTTTAAACATACCTTAAAGGCTACTCTTGACATTCTGAAATGTTCTTTAAAAAGATCATCGTTGTGACATTGTACATTGGTATTGTTATTTCAAAAAACTGCTTATTTCTAGAGCGGAGCTCCCGGTCCCGTCCTTCTTCCCAAACTTCACGCAGAAGGTTAACAGTACACAGCTCTGTCTGCTATTTGAGCCATATCAACACCGTCTTTTTCAGCAATTAAAATTGCTACTTGCATAGGTTCCATATTTCAATGATAACTTACTCAGAAAGCACAAAAGAACTATTTTACTGGTAGGTAGGAATATGTAGAAAATAAAGGAAATAACCAACACAACATAAACCAAAATAAAACAGATGATGACATACAAGTGACTAATGCGCATGCTCAGCATTCCATCACATTCATGTGATAAAAAAGCCGTTCACCCCGAATCAACAAGCGATGGATCAATTTCAATAATCGCTACCTGATCAAGAATGTCCTGATGAACGTGACCTGCCCACACCAGAAGTGGTAAATGGGACAAAAAGAAAAAAATAAAATAAACCGGAAAATAAATTGAAATCAAATGTCGATATTTTCGATTTCGTTATTTTCACTTCTCGATCCTATAGAGGTCACGTAGGTGATAAATATTGTGAAGTGACTAGTGACTTCGGCTGGTGACATGATGATCTTTTCTGTCTAATAAATTTAACTTGCAAGAGTACCTAATGTAATGAGTTGTTGTAATTTACACACATGGCTGCATTATATATTATTTCGAATTGTTATCTACATTATTATTTATTTGCGGTGGTAGGTACATAAAATGTTTGTACAGCAGATGCTGTCTTTTTTCCGAGCCTTAGCGGTGCTTTGTGCAAAGTAATACATTTCGTTTCCAAAATTTCAACTCACACGGGCCCCATATTATAAATGTTAAACTTTTACAACTCAAATTCCCTGCGAACCATTGCTCTATTTTCTCCTTCGGGACAGAAAATGCATTAAAATGGGTGTTCGGACAAAGGATTTAATCTAAAATGAAAATGTTTATCCTTTATACAGATTACGCCATAATTTAACCCCATAGTAAAGTGAAACATTCAGCATTAGGTACATTGTTAAAACCGGGGTTTTCAGCCGTATTTGATCTTTTTTTGAATAAATCTAGCTAAGTAAAAATGTATGAATCAAAATGACGATGGAAATATTTCAAAACTAATTATATTTTTCATAATACTTCCAGTTATTTTGTCGTGTTAATCAGTTCACACATCCACGCTTTAAAGCATTGGAATAATGACAAACCTCCATATTTCCAGAATAAAACAACTAATGGCGTATTCAGAATTCGGGTCTCCGGTGTGCACTGATGCATAACTCGTTAGCGTTTTCCAAATGCGTTGCTGATTAGTAGCAATTTTTAAATTTTCATTAGAGCGTGCAACATGGTTCGAAATTTTAACGTAAACTTTGCGCAATGTAAAGTGGAAATTAATATCTTTTTGTTTGTTTCAGCTCCCAAAAGTGATCAAATATTAGAGGGCTGGTGCATATACCCAATCATAAAGGAAGTAAATAATAAGAACTCTCTCGACTTCAATTGATTTGTTCCTCAAAAAAAGTCTCACTTTGAAAATGTGCTTGTGAACCTGCTCAATATGATAGACTTGAAACGGAGATAAGAATATTGACAAGTGGTAAGTTGACATTGGTTGTTTTAATTTTTAATGCCAAACGTAATATTAATTATGATATTTCTGCTTTTGACACATGAAATCTTGGATTGCCAGCCTTAAGTCTAACGAATCTATTATGTATTGTTAGAAATTCCTGTTTTCACTAGTAATTCAAACATAGCTGCGCCCCGATGCTTTACAATATTCTAATCCTCCTACACAGGCTACACACAAAGTTATTCCAGCGGAATGACACATGGTATCTTAGATGACAATATGAGACTTTAATTGAAATAGTTTCAGTCATTATGAGAACTCTAATGAAAATTGCTCTCGGAGTTTCATGCAACTAATTTTAGTTGTTTGTCTAAGAGCGTATGTTCAATTGTCATGATCAAAGATATGGAGGAGGAGGAATAGATTCGATTTTTCGATAGTGATAGGAAAATTCATGCAAAATCTAAAGAAATAGTTATTTCGGTGAATGAACCACTCTAGTTCAGTTGCCTGTTTACTTAAATGATTGTTTAGTACAACTAATTTATGGTACGATCTTGCATTTTTTTTTTTTTTTAAACTGTGAACATATTGTAGCGGCGCCTCCGCCAGGGCGCACAGATTCCATACCGAATACCGAAAATCTAGAGTACTGCGTTATTCAGGAAAAGAGAGTATTGCGTTCTTCTGGATTTTACAGCAACGTATTACGGATATCAGGGTGATTGATGGTCGATGGTATGTTAGACGGTTATGGAAAACAGAATATTGGATGTTTTTGAAAATTTGGATACCCAAGTAATTGCTCCTGATCTATCATTC
Source organism: Ceutorhynchus assimilis (assembly GCA_917834065.1). Lineage (NCBI taxonomy): Eukaryota > Metazoa > Arthropoda > Insecta > Coleoptera > Curculionidae > Ceutorhynchus > Ceutorhynchus assimilis. The sequence goes on along the minus strand of OU892277.1, from coordinate 24,079,034 downwards.
TAAAAAAATTTCAGCGATGCGACGTTGCCGCTTATACCAAAAAGTAATATAAAGTTTGATATTTTAAATGAGACACCTTGTATATTACTGCATTTTTCGATCCGCTCTTGGGTACTTTCTGATTATTTTTGTATAATACTGTCATATATCTATCTCTAATGATTTTCGACTTATTAATCAATTTCTTTTTTTTTTTTTCAGAACGTAGCTCTAGTTAAATTTGTATAACTACGTCACCGAGAATCGTAGAAAGTTATAATTTTAGAGATAACTTAGGGACGTACTGAATATTACTTTTGAGCAAGAAAATGTGTTCTACATTATACAGGGTTGGTCAAAATGAAAAGTGGACTTTTTTTGAATAAAACACCCTGTATATTATGAAATATTGAATAAGGCAATTAAAATCTTTTACAAATGATGTATCATGTTCCTATACCTAAATAGTGAGGTTTCGGAAATACAAGCAAGTTTCTGTTAGAATTGGATTATTTTGGGATATTTGTCTAATAGCGTTTCCGATTGGTCGATTTAATTCACACTGAGTGTATTTCCATCTTTTTCTCTCAGCCTGTTGATAGAAATACATTTTCTTTGCACTCATTCTACTAACCGAAAACGCCATTGAAAAGCTATGAAATGTAACGATGAAACATATTAGGTAATTTATACCACGTGATTTTCTACAATGGCGAGTGATGGAAAATACTGAAACCAAGGTTACCATCTAGGATTGAAAACAATGTGTCATACGCAAAAAATGTTGTCAACGTTGTGTTTTGGTCTCTCTCCTACTCACGATGGTTTTCAGAGCTTAATCCAATGGCGTCACAAATGCCTTACCATAGGCATCTATGGAAGTAACCATAGGCATCTATGGAAGTGGGTCATCCATTTTACCATGACTATTTCCTTCCTGTCAATTTTGACATTGTAGAAAATCACGTGGTTTGAATTACCTAATATGTTTCATCGTGACATTTCATAGCTATTCAATGGTGTTTCCGGTTGGTAGAATGAGTGCAAAGAACATCTATTTCTATCTGTTTATTGAACAGGCTGAGAGAAAGGGATGGAAATAAACTCAGTATGCGAATCTACCAATCGAAAACGCCATTGGACAAATATCCCAAAAAAATCCAATTCTAATAGAAACTTGCTTGTATTTCCGAAACATACATACTATTTAGGTATAGGAACATGATAATCATTTGTAAGGGATCTTAATTGCCTTTCATGATATTTCATAATATACAGGGTGTTCTATTTAAAAAAGTGCACTTTTCATCTTTTTTGTACCTGGTAGCACAATTACTAATATTGACCAACCTTGTATAATATTGAACAAATTTTCTTGCTCAAAAGTAATATGCAGGACCTACCTAAGTTATCTGCAAAATTTTGACTTTCTACGAATCTCAGTGTCGTAGTAATACAAATTCAGCTAGAGCTATGTTTTGAAAAAAAAAAAAAAGAAATTAATTAATAAGTCGAAAATCACTAGAGATAAGTAAAGGACGGTATTATATAAAAATGATCAGAAAGTGATAGCGGAGCGAAAAATGCAATAATATACAAGGTATCTCATTTAAAATATCAAACTTTTTATAACTTTTTGGGATAAGCGGCAACGTCGCATCGCTGAAATTATTTTAAAATGATAGATCAGGAGCAATTACTTGGGCATGCAAATTTTCAAAACCATCTAATATTCCGTTTTCCATAAGCGTCTAACGTACCATGGACCATCATCACCCGTAAAGGCTGGGATTAATTAGTAGTTTTTATTTTAAGATTGGCTATCATACGTTTTATACAATGAATATTGTAAAAATTGAGTTGATTGAGTCAATTAGTGAAGTAATTAGTTTGAAAGTGTTATAGTAACGTGGAATAAATTATTTATGTGTCAATTGGACTTCGATTTTGAATAAACGGACCAAAGATTTCTATCACGCACCTCAGAGCCGTGACAATATGTTATTGTACATACATTTGTTATAATGGAAGAAGACATTTTGAATGGAACGTTTTCACTTGAGAATTAAGTCCTCTTGATTAAAGTGACTTCAAGCTCATTTTGGATTTATTTAAATCAAGGAGTCTTTGGCGGCAAATAAAAAACATTTGGCATCGGCACCTTTTGTGTCCTAAACACGGCAACATATTGTAAGACAAAGCTCTTAAAAATGTGCGAATATGGTTGTATGAAAATAATTCTAGAAGCTCCATTATTATTGTGTCTTTAATTACCCCTATTGGCGTTTTTCTTCTCGTGGTGATAGAGCTCTGATTTCTGGTTTGGGTAACTTAAGAGCCGCTTCGATTTCTATTGATTCAAATAAAGCTCCGCTGCTACTTGATGGTTTGGTCATGAGCAGCTTTCTCTGTACATCTATATTTCCAATTCCATTGATGGAATTTACAGTGGCTAGTGGCATATTCTTGTTGTGAAGCTGACGGAAGAGTCTCTAGTTAGTCGACGCAGAGCTAAGCCTGTAGCCATGTCATCAGAGCTCTAACCATTAGCCACTGCATCAGCATCTGGAACTATTGCCAGACACCTGTACGTCATAATGTATAACGGTCATTTGGTGGTGGCCTAACTTTAATATCGCTTGCTGGCGATGCTGAGACATTTTCTAACCTCAAGTCACATTCCAAATTTCCAATTTTGTACCGAGTGCTGATAATCACTCCCAAATTCATCAAGTACTTCTTCCATTGCATTTTTGAATTTATTATCTTTCCCTTTCAGAATGTTCCTGATTATATGGTTCATTCCTCAGAGATTACAGCCGGTCCTGTTCTTCTGGTATGCCTTTTGATCTTCCAACTTCTTATTGTTTTTATGTTGAATTACTACAAGCCGGCACTGTTCTTCTTGCTCCAAGTTTCTTCTTTTTACTTTTTTTTTCTGTCTCCGGGGTACCTTTTCTTGTCTTTATTTCTGTCTTTGATATTTCATTTCCTGATGTTTCTCTATTGATATCCGATCTTCTTGTTGTTGTGAAAGTGCTGCAAGCAAGTCCTGTTCTTATTGTCTTCGGGCTTTTTCTTTTTGCCTTTCTTTCTGTCTTCTGGTTTTTTGTTTTTGATAGTTTCCATGATGTCTACCAATATTTATTTAAGTTGCTATGCATTCCGGCTTCTTGCTGTCGTGAATATTCTGTATATTTCTTGAAACTTGACTTTAGATATAAAGTCCGATCGCGAAATCGAAACTCTCGTCCTTTGTCTAATTTTCAAATAAAGCACGATATAATGTTCTAGAAAAATCACTCTGTGTGTGTCACGGATTAAACGGATCTACTTAAACTCTACTCCAGTATACTTCACTTACTAAATCACATTCACTCATCTTTATACAACAATCCTGTTATCCAAACTGAGGGACTGTGAATTACAAAATATGCGCTTTCTATACAAAACTATTAAATTAAGAAATTTCTAGAATCACGTTGAAACTATTTTACTTAAATCAAAATATAAAATGTATTCCTGAATAATACGCTTGAGTACTTAGTGGCGTCGGCTTCTACTTTGCCTTCCAAAAATGTTTCTTTAATGATAACTAGGTATCTCTTATTGCATCCCTCCTTGGACACGCCATTGCTATGTATTTAAAATTAGAGTTCCAGTAATTGTCTTTAAAAATCATCCATGCCGGATATGAAATAGTTACCTATGTGCCCAAAACCAATATGTATGGCTGCAATTTACATATATATAAACAAGGGTAAATTCAGTCTCCCTCTTGTAAAGGGTTTAAATATTCTCTGAGCAAACTCTTTCTAAGTAAATTATTTATTTCACCTGAATTCATTTAAAAAGGTCTGTATTATATTTAGCAGGCCTCTCGATTATGCAAATGACCGGCAATTAGAACAGTGCACTATAATAGGCTAAGATCTAATTGTATGGGAAGGGCAACACAATCGAGTCAATAGCATTTAAGGGCCAGGAGATATTCATTTACTATCGATTATTAGACTGTGTACGAAATTGAACTATTCATACCTATTATTATACAAGTTTCTATAGAAGCTTAGTCTAAAATCGGTATTCCTTCATCGCGTTTCCTACAAGTGAAAAAATCCGAAAAAAGCTAATTTTTTTGGGAATATAAAATTGTTGTCACTTACCGAAAAAACTTCTATATTGAGCAGTATGCAGATAACTATCTGCATACTGCTCAAGTAACTTTCAAGTAAATACTAGTAATAAAAGTACTGGTAAGGTCTATAGTGGTTTGAGTGATTACTGGTATGCATACAACATTTTACCCCTAATCAGGAACGGTTTACTTTGAAATTTGCCTAATACGTTAGTTGGTAGGTATTGTAGGAATTTGCTAAACAGAACAAGGAACATCGCGTTCAATGGGAAGTACATTATAAACAATTATAATAAACCAAATAATTGCATATTACTTTGATACTGTTACAGTACAAGTTGAGATGTGGGTGGCCTCACCTATCAATATACTGATCAGTATAATAAGTAGATACTAATAATGACCTACGCAGAAACTAGTGAATGATGAATGACAAGTGAATCTGGTTCCGATATGAAGAAATGCAGGCAGAGGAAAAATAAGGTATATTTGTTATATTTTCGTACTAGATGGAAGTGGACAAACCTCAGACGCATTCAACAAACAAACCAAAAGTAATTTGCTCTGTCCCAAATTATTCTCAAGCATGAAACAGAACAAGATATCATCAAACCCAATCAATCAAAGACGAAAAACCTTGTCGGAAACGTTATTGACAATTGCTAACGAGAGTATACGATTTAACGGTTACAAATATTTGAGATCAAACCTCCCATGTATCCCTGAAAGATCTCCATTTTGTATGAGTATATTACTAGAAGCACTATTTCGTGCTTCTTGCCTTTAAAGCAAAATATCTTAGATATTCTTTTCACATATCCTTTTGTAAAGCGATATAAGAATTTTTAAATACATCATTCACCTCTTTCAAGCATTTTTGAGAGTTTTATTGCCATGAGGCCGGTCGTCCTTTGGATGCATTTTCGTCCGAACTGCATTCATCAGAAATCGGACGAATACTTTCGTCGGATTTCGCATACAAGATATCGTCCAATGGACAAGTGTTTGCATTGCGAAGTCAGTCTTAACGTAGTGGAGTTATATGGAGGATTATCTTTTGGATAATAATTATCTTGTTAACGGAAATTGTTAAAAATGAAAAAGTGCTGGGTTAATGATATTTTAACAAAACGAAAACAATTCAGAGAATTTCAACTCATTTTAACTGCCACTTCTTGCCACAGTTTTCTCTGCATGTGTCTCGTGTGATATGATTTTTTGATCATATCCAAAAGGTTGTTTTTCATGAGTCAGATTTATCAATTTTTTAATACCCATATCTCTATCTTCTCAGCAGCAACACACTCAACAAACACAAATCGTCAGAACTACTGCGAAAAATCCCATTTTTTTTTAATCAATCGCAGTCGCATGTTTTCGTCCGAATTCGCACGAATAATTTTGGGTACAATAAATGACCGTCATCAGGTTTTACTGAAATGAGATCATTCGTACTTTTTTGTCCGATTTCTGACGAATGCAATTCGGACAAAAACGCACCCCCAAAGGACGACCGGCCTGAATTGGCTTAATTAAATTCGGCGATATTTCCAACTCGTAATACTAGATATTCGAAGTCAAATGAAGAATTAACTTATATTTTTGTCAGTAAACCCTATAATTTAGACTTTATTATCGTCAACACTTGACACAGAATCGAGCAATCTTATTTGTGTGGAAATTTGCCCGTTTTTTTCTCGTTAGATGACAGACAACAGCGTTAATCAGAGCAATTATATTGTTTTGGTTAATTTTGCGTTTTCTTCTCGCTAGATGGCAGCGTCAACCAAGTTCGGAAATTAGATATTCGAAGTCAAATGAAGAATTAACTTATATTTTTGTCAGTAAACCCTATAATTTAGACTTTATTGTCGTCAACACTTGACACAGAATCGAGCAATCTTATTTGTGTGGAAATTTGCCCGTTTTTTTCTCGTTAGATGACAGACAACAGCGTTAATCAGAGCAATTATATTGTTTTGGTTAATTTTGCGTTTTCTTCTCGCTAGATGGCAGCGTCAACCAAGTTCGGAAATTAGCTCCAGGAACATAATTGATCATTTTCACACATTTTTCCATTTAACATTTTTCGTTCAATAGGTACAAGATATATATTGAATTATTGCATAAATAAAGTACAAATAAATAAATCCACGAGCATTCATGTTCCGAGCAGTGAAATGAGTGACCCAATATTGATTTGAGGTTTGAAGTACATAGACTTGACATACGTCTTGGGTACACGTAATTTGGTTCTCAAGACGATCAGGGTTAGAAACTACCTAAAGAACTTAAGGTGTATAACCATACCATACCATAGGCATTAAAAAACACTAAGCAGTATTCACAATATTTACTTATTATTATTTTAAAACCAGAAGATCTAAAGTTTCCTCAATGTTTTTTGGCAAACTTGGCTGCATTTTTCTAGGAGCGTTGTATAGATTTCTTCGAAGGCAACGTCAAATACAGTTATAGTTGACGGCACGTTTTCTTGAAGTACATACCTTGCGAATGATTTTGGCTAGCTTTCCGGAAAGGTCGTCCACAGCTTTTTTTGCAGCTCGAATTAACAATTTGTCAGTTCAAGCTTCCCACATTCGCATCATGGCAATGCTCTTGTTCGTGCTTTGTAACTCCAACTTTATGACTTTCGTCTAAAATTAGGACGAATGACTTGCACTTGCTATTTGTGCAAGTCCACCGCTTCTCATCACTTTCCAAAAGCTTTTGATAACCATACTTATAGTTATCAATAACCAATAACTGCTTTCCACGTATACTCGGAATTATTTCAGGATTCATAATAGAAAATATTATTGGCAATTGACGAACTTCAAGCACAAGCGGTAACAACACGTAAACTACAACAACATTACTAACTTATTGCCTAAACTGCACACCCCACTCCTAGGTACCTAATTGATATTCATTATAAGCTGAGAACCAATATTCCAACTCTCTTACATCTTGAAAATAAAAAGGGGGTAGCACATTTTTATTTACTACCTGCCAGGAACCAAATTACCAACACCCTTTCATTTTTCAGAAAATAGATGAAAGAAGCAGTGATCAAGTTGTGAAACGAAACATTGAAAATATGCCATTCGGTCCAGAAGTTATTTTTGTGTTGAGCCCAAAGAATTGCATACAATTCCAACTCACTTCTTGGCCTAATGACATAGGTGAATAACCATTATATAATTATATTATATACTAGCTGACCCGGCCACGCGTTGCTGTGGCTTCTAGTCAATGATCTTTGCTAAATTTGAAGTATCCGATATTTATTTTCAAATGCTTGGATACTCGGGATACTTTTTTTCTCACGCTCCACTATCCTCAGAGTGAATCCGCAAGAATGGTCTAGCGAGTAGCGGTAAAATTATAAAATCCTTCAAAATTTAAAGAAATCTGTAATCATACAGCGTGCAGATTTGTAATTCGTACGAAATCCGTGCGCTATGCTACATTTACATAGACTTTGTGACTGTTGTCTGTGGGATTCCTCGCTAGTTATGCGTCATTCCTAATCCCAGTTCTCAAAAATCCCAACACATAGAATCCAAATTATCCGATACATTTAGTTCAAGTATCCATTCGATACCGATACTTCTAAGTATCCAACTTGCACATCACTACTATGGATTTAAAATGTATCAACCGATCTGAAACCCTACGGGATTGAGAATAGAATGTTAGGCCATAATTCAAATTTGATTGGTAAGGAGTTTTGGAGAGTTAAAATTAAACACAAACCTAATATAATTATTGATAACATAGTTATATGGCGGTTTGTGTTTAATTTTAAGTCTGATGAAATGAAAGGACCGCGCAATCTGACGCGGCGAGCTTCATAGAAGATATATAATATAATAGCGCTTTCGACTTTTGTCTCAAAGCTGCCCCCGATTGATCAAAACGCGATCCGAAATGGATTCACATTTTCGGCTTTAAAACGGAGCGTTGCTCTCGGCGAGATTCACATGTTCGCCTTAAGCAGTAAACGCTCCCAAATCTCGCACGGAGCGCTCTTTCTTGCTCCGTCAAATTCGATAGATCAAAGAGTTTGATCAAAACAATGAAGTACTTTCGGCCATTGATTTCGAATAGGGTGCCCTCGCTTGGATCATAATCGCTCTCGGAGCACTCCCGCAGAAATCTGTGACGTCACCGCCCAGACAGGGAGCGCTCTGGGAGCCGGAAAGCCGAAAATGCCATAAGATAATACTGTTACGTCGGTTAGATGCGAAAATTTGATTTTTTACATTATATAAAAAATATACAGTTACGTCGGTTGAATGCGCAAACCCTAATAAATGTGGCAACGTTGTTTCATGTTGTCAAAAAAAAAGTTAGGTTATGTAAGTGGTGTGAGGATAATAAAAAATTTAAAATTTTTGGGGTGGACCACCCTTTATCACTAAGGGGTATAAAATATAGATTACGACCGATTCTCAGACCTACTGCATAAACATATGAAATTTACTAAAAATCGTTAAGCCGTTTGGGAGGAGTATTGTTACAAACACTGTGACACGAGAATTTTATATATAAGATATCAAATCAAACAACTGCTATCCATTGAAGTAAATATTATTAAAATATACCTACTTACCTAGATATACATGTCCCTACAAAACAAAGTGAGTTATTTGCTACATTATCTTGTAGTAAAAGCATTTAGGCCATTTAGTACTCCTTATGCATACGGTAAAGGACCGTTTCATCAGTAGAGAAATTTACTTGTATTTTTTCCAATGCGTCGCGTTAGTTCGAATTTTAATAAATTTTGCATAGTGCTTCTTCATCAGTTGAATACCTGTCAAACCACAAGTCTATCAAAACATAAACCCAAAGTATATACCTATAATAATATATTCAAACAATAATAGATTCTTCTTATAAATCCTTGGATAGCAATTAGATGCAAACAGGCCACAATTTACATAGATAAAAGCAATTAGGCATGGACCCCTGTCGGGACTCGGGAACAAGTTTACAGGAATATAGTCTGTAGTTTATTTTCAGTACAGCCACCAAGCAGCTTAAATTGCGATTTCGTGGAGACTTCGTGTTTGCGTAAACAATGGAGAGCAAGTTTATTGATTGATTATTGAATCTAAAAGATTATGGGGTATTCTTCTTCATGGAAATTTAGGAAAGTAATGGTTTAGTGGAAAATAAACCTATGAAAACTCCAATATGCTCAGGAAGTGTGAGAAAATAAAATGTTCAAGACATTTTGTGAAGTTATAAAATTAGATAAACGTGTTGATGTGACCCTGATATCGCAGAATATGATGTCCAAGTGCATAATTTTTAAGCCAAAAAGAAGGCCCGTGAAGATCTGCAATCTGCACTTATAATGAGTTATTATCATTTTTCAACAATAGATTAAGAAGGGATTGTTGGTCTTTATTGTATCAAAATTTATCAACTGCCTTGAGTTAGATTTTTTGTAGAAAGTGATGAAGGCATCTGAGGCGTGGTTAAAGTGAGACAGAACCAGTATTTTCAGATCATTCAGTACATCCTTGACATAATCCCTCTATGTTTGTTTTGGCTATCATATGTATACACTGAATAGTTGTTGAAATTGATCATGCTATCAGGTATTCCTGGATGTAACCACGTTTTTGAAACAAGTATGACAAATGGCTCCAATCTTGAGACCTTATCTTATACTAGTACCAGAAATTTTTCGTGCCTTCAAAAAGTTCAGGTGGTACGAGATTTACCCAGAATAAAAAACAAACAGAGTGAGATGCTTCCTTTGAGTCTGTAGTTACTACCACCTGTTCCTCAATGATTTTGGGAAGATTTCGAAGCCGTTACATCAACTTACTAAAAGAATGCTTTCTTTAATCGGATACCAGAATGTCAACGGTCTTTCTTGGAGCTGGAAACAGATTGATTAGTGCTCCAGTTTTATTGAATGACATAAATGAAGAAATGTTCATGTTAGACACCTATGCTTCGTAATGTGAAATCGGAATCGTTCTCTCCCAAATTCAGAACAATGAAGAAATGATGTTCGGATATTTCAGAAAATCCCTGGAGAAAAAAGCAGAGGGGTAAAGAGTTGTGTAACCCAGAAGGAGCCTCTGGAAGTAGGAACATCCACACTGAAATTGAGAAACATTCACTTGAAAATAGAGCAAAATCCTGACAATTGTAAATAGTAGCTACGTGGCTAGTTAGAAACTGTATGGCAAGAAATTTTCAATTTTGATCAAATTGTGACGGGGGATTCAATAGGATTCGTCTGGAATTCAGTTACTCATGATTGCTATGAACTATTTTTCAAAGTGGTGAGAGGTAGTTCCAATTCCCAATCAAGTAGCAGTTACTGTTGCTGAAGCATGGTTGGAGAACATCACCCAGACATGGGGTACCGATGGAACTTCAGCAAGAAATTTGAGTCCGAAGTATGAAAACAACTAATCTTATTACTGGAAAAAAGGAACCTTCTTATACTGATGGAATAATCGAGAGATATAATCGGACCAACTCGAGTACCAGCCAAGCTTTGATAAAGTAGTGCCTCTCTTTTTGTCTATTTGTGAAAATTGGCAGAAAGTAGATGAGACACGACATGCATTATACACTTTCAATGAAGGCCGAAAGTGCAAGGACCTTGAGAAGGACCATAGAAGTTCAACGAATTATTGTAGAGAAGGTTTACGTAGAAGGGCTAAACCCATATAGTGGCATGAAGCCAATGACAATTTGGATCCGAATAGGAGAAGCTTGTCGGGGCGAACACTCTAGACTGACGTAATACACACATCAACGAAATATTTTGCTAATTTAACATTTTATTTATAAAATATTTGAACTAAACAAGCCTGGGAAAAAAGCCGATATGGTAAATTTGATAAGATAATTCCAGCAAATAATACCCACACGCTATCTTTAAAAAAGTTGTTTTGTTCTAAAATTTAAAAATAAATATTTCTTGTCCCTCAGATCATTTTGATGTGTGTATTATATTAGCACCTAACAGTCATACTTCAATATTTAGCCGGTGTTTGGCTCAGTTTGAGACGAAGCTGTATTATAGAGGTTTTTATCATGTATAGGTGAGCCTTTTATCCAGATGCATGTCTAGACATTCCGTATCAGTGGATTGAGAAAATTTGCAGTTGAGAAATATTACTGAAAGTTATTCATTGTTACTGGGAACAAGTTTTCTGGTGCGTAGTTAATATGGTGTATGTTGATGTGGATTTGATAGGAAATTCCTTGGCCTTATTTTGGTTGACGACCCTCAATGGTTCCGTCTTTGTCGCAGTATAGCCAAACTGCTGCTTGCTGTCCTTCTTTTTTCTCTTGCATTTCTGGATGGTTGTTATAGACCAATCTGTCATATTAATTATTAATTTATTTTCATGGATCACGAGCAATAAAAGTATGCCTGTAAACCGGCACTGAAAAAATTAAAGGAACTTATTTTTTTAATAGCACTACCGAACGGATAAGCCTAATTTCATTTTTCTTTTCTCTCTTGTACTCTTTAAAAACTAATTTTTGAAAATTATCTATCTCCAGTGACCCTGATGGAAGATTTTATCTGGACGATGCAGATAAAAGGAAAATGAAAATTTAATCAAGATAAAATGTAATGGAGGAAAAAAGCGTGAGCGGGAAAAGCGTTGTAAAGAATAAAATGCGAAGAAGACGAACGGTGCTTTTATTTTATATTTTGAAATTGGGAACTGTGTCGAGCGTATATGTATGAGAGATCACTTTTCCAGGCTCTTTTAACAAAAGTCCTATTTGCCACTTGACAAAAATGTGTAGAATTTTCTCTTAATTAAAGTCATTTTTGAGTGCAAGCTTATTGGAAAAACCTTGGTAATAAATAATTAACAGAGTGTGTGTTATTGTCGAAATTGGATTGCAGCTTTGCGCTTATGCTAATACCAATTATCTTTCTAGCGGGATATTTTGCTGTGAAATAAACAAATTTGCCGGACCTTCCTTTTGTTTAGGGTTAAGCAGTTGTAGATATTCCACGTGGTAACCAACTAAAGCTATTTTTCTCAGTCTTCCATTTCATCAAAACGGTTTGAAAGGGGTTACTTCAGTAGTTCAATGAGAAACTAGAGCTGAATTTGATTATTCCTTTGGGGATCCTGGTCTGACGATTTATCAGAACTGATATTTTGAATTAAGAGGCCCTCACGAATAGTTTTAATTTTTCCTGATGTTTACGCAAAATATAACTATTCACATTATTAATGAGTTAAAACTGATAGAGACCCTATCAGACAGATAAAAGTGCCTTCAGCTAGCAGCAAATTTATTAGACTGAATGAAGAAAAGGCACAAATTAAGCCTCGAGCATCACTTTCACAAGTTGTAAATCTTTCTCCATGCTCCCGGACCCTAAAAGTTCAGCTCCGGACATACCTACACCGTTGGTTGTATCACCCAGTGGGCATTTACTAAATTAATAGGCTATAAATTCTATTCCAGTCCAAACCCGAAACTTCCTTTCGTCCCGACAATTGCGGACTCAATGGAATGATTTTTGCTTTTGGAGAGAGTATTTCATAAAACGTTTCGATTGAACCAAAATAGCAGTAAAAAAATTTAGTTCTATTCAAAGCCTAACAATTGAGGGCTCAGTGAAAGGATTTTTGCTTTTGGGAAGAGTATTTCATGAAACATTTCGATTGAACGAAAATAGCAGTAAAAACAATTGAATTCCAATCATCTTTGTCTCGAATTTTGGCCTTCAGGCTGATCCGAATCAAGAATATAGAAATAAATAGATGGATACTGGCTGTGAGTTTTTTAAAATTATTTTTGTAAACATATGCTTTCATACCTATGTATGTATTTGATTTATTTTGTTTCATCATAATTAGCAGCAAAATTGGAGCGCTCACGCTAAAAATAAGACGACTTCCTAACTTTCATTCAAGTTTATGTTGCATTAATTAATTAATAACCAGCAGCAAATCGCATAAATTAATTTTTAATTCAGTCGTTGCTGCATAATAATTTGAAAACTTAAAAGTGATTTAATTTTGATTATTGAGCGAAACGTGAAAAGGCCAAGTGGACTTACTTTATTGAATAAATTTTAAGTCAAGTTGGTTGCTTAGATATCCAAAGCTTGCTTTATGTATTTTAACACATTAAACTTACGAGTTTTCATCTTTATTTTTTAAAATAAGCTTTCGCCCTTGTAAGGTAATTTGCTAACTTTTACTTGACTAAAACGCATGAAATTTATTTCAGTAAAATTTGTCCAAGTAAACAGAATAGAAACTTCTAATTGCTTAAGGGAAATAAAGCCTTGGTTAAATTGAAAAACGGTTCAAACTCTTCTGTTAATTTTGATTCCCGGACAAATTCTACAAGTGCAATCTGGAACTAGCTAATTAACAACTAGGTAGAATTGATATTTTTATTAAATGAAATTTTGGCCATTCGACAATAATTATAGAAGTGACATTTAGTCGACTAATGATTTTTTCGAAACTCCAATTCATTGTGTATAACTCAACTCTGCAATTCTACAGAACTACAACCAGTCTTTGAAATCTGAACTGAAATTTGTGACGTGAGTTGGTCAGCATCTTACAAAATGATTTGCTGTATTCATTATATAGTATATTTACTATGTAATGAAATTCACCTGCTTTTAGTATTTATTTGAGTATATGCATAATTTGGTTTTCCTAATGGTATTGTCAACTACTTAAGTAAATACCACTCTGTACATCAATTTTACTAAAGTGTGTCGATGAGTCAGCATTTATTTGGTATAAATACCGCGCCGAAATCCATAACCGGCAGACTAAGGCTAGTGCAAAGTACCTCAAATGGGAAAAGCCCCTCTAGCCAAGTCTCCTCCCAGTGCAAACTACCTTTAATGGGAAGCGCCCTTCTGGGAGTATTGAACGCAGCAGACTAGGTCCAGTGCAAACTACCTTTAATGGGAAACGCCCTTCTGGACCTGTCTCAAACCCAGCTTCAGTCTTCAGTCACGCCAAGTGTACAGAGTGTACATAATACAGAGTGGCCTATAAGTAGTACGTTCCTCCCTAGAAGAGACGTCATGATACTATTTCGAGGGTAATATTATTATTATTCAATACATTATTTTGTTATACCTATACCAAGCAAGTTTCTCTCTACTCGAACCCCACCTACGCCCCCAGGTCACGCTCCTGTTGTGACGTCCCAGGACGAAACGTATAGGGGTTGTGAAATATTCAAAGTCCCTTTGCCGACGTTTCGACTTTATTTAAAATCTTTTTCAAAGCTGAAAACAACAAGAAAAGGCTCTGCCCCCCCCCTTTTTCAAAATAATTAAAAATAGGTATGTTGCCTCACATTTATTTATTTGTATGTTTAAGTAAGTAATACTTTGTTCCATTGGTGTTTGTTTTTGTTTCGCTTGTGTGTAGTGTATAATTTATATTTTATATCACTATTGTGTATTTTTACTCTTATATACATATATTATTTATTGTCTACACATTTATGTGCCAAGAAAACCGTTATTGGAGGATTCTCAGTGTATTTTTATGTTTCTAACAACTTTAAATCAATAAGCAAGAGTAAATTAATTAATAATTGTCTAGTCTCTCCATGGAGAAAATAGCTATTCGTTCTTTGTTATTTTCAGCCTTGAAAAAGTCGAAACGTCGGCGTTGGCATTTTTTGAAATTTGAAAGGGACTTTGAATTTTTTTTTGCCCTAAGCCCACAACACTTCCTACTTCATTCAACTGTTAAGGGCGCAAACATTCTACAATTAGGTATGAAATATACCACCACATAAATATTGTTTAATGTATGAATATTCATCACTTCTAATTTCCGTCTTTTTGCAGTTTTTGGAGAAGAGCAATAGCTGCACCATTTGCAAAAGCAAACTTTCGGGTGAAAGGCAATTCACCAACATAATTTGAAATATCAATATCACTCGTAAAAGTATAGCATAAATTTGCCTTTCTCATGTTTTTTCGAACCCCGACAATGAAACATCCCTATGCACGAAAAAAGTTATCTTACTGACTTTGCTGTCAACGGCAAAGGAAAAACGACGAAACTTTTCCTGGGACATTATCCGGGACGAAACTAGAAACCGGTTCTTCGAGTTTTAAGGAAAAGAGAAATATATTTTATCAAGGTAAAGCGCTGCCGATACATAATCCGTCTTCATGCCTGCACCACTTTTATATAGGAAGAAATGTCCTGCCTTGAGGAATAAATAGTGTTCTGATAAGTTGCTTGTACCTACTATACAAAAGATTATATCGAAAGTAAATTGTTCATTTGAAATACCTAATGTGGCTTTTTGCATGTGAACTAGGTGTAGAAAAGAGTCACAAAGTTGACCAAAACTTTATGCATATTACGATTTTGGAATACGGATACCGCCATTTTGTATATCAGAAGTCGATTTTACTGAAGAGTACCTATTAAACCAAATATATTTCTATGTATATTATTATATAGCTCCAAGAAAACGCCCTCTGCGAATGGAATTTGAACCTAGTAAAATCTAGTAAAATTTTTGATACTTACCTTGTCTGTTTACTTTATTAGCTGGTGACTAGATGATTATTTGGTTCTCGGCTTGTTTTTTGATTGTGACTGAGCTTACAGAAATCGCATCTACTTCTAAATTAATGTGGAATACAAATTTTTGTCTATATAACATTCCAGAAAAGGCGCTTATAGGAATATATATTTTCATTATGTTTTCGAGAAAAATATTGGTAGATAAGTATCGTAAAAATAATGGAGGAGATGGCACAAATACCGTGGGCGGTGGCCACTGGCTAAATAGGCTGGAATTTTAGAATGATATAGAGGCTCTCTTACTGAACCATGTTTAAATGGAACAAATTTTTCTATGGGCCATAGTAAGGTCACAAATTGCAATTGAAGTTTAGAAATCCGTAGTATCGCTTTAATTATTATGGAGAACCCAGAGGTTCAATTGCAACGATTTTCGAGTAAGTTGTTAAACGAAAATAGGCATTTCTATTTTTGGTATGAGAACCATTAACTTTTATCTACAGAGTGGTAAAAAATTGGAAAAATAAACTATGAGCTATTCAAACTTTATTAAAATAAGCAGGTAAAGCTAAAAATCCAGTAAAAAAGTTTTTTCCGGGCTATAATGCCGAGGTTCATTAGTATTTCTACCTAACGTTTCGTCTACTGCTGCGGTAGACATCTTCAGAGGCGGTGTGGTAGAGGACGAAGTGTTCTCTTCCGTGTTTCTCCGATGACTGAATTCGACGTTGTTGGGCCTGCGTTATTTATATCCAGGGTTGTGGACGTGGCTTATATTAGGCTATTTTCCTTGTCTCGTTCTCGGAAAGGAAGGATCTTTGTTTTTCGGAGAACTGGCAACCAGCTTTTGTTGAGGTTCATACCCTCTTCTTTTCTGCTGAAGTTGTTGTGGTGTTTCTGTATCTCTATGGCTTCTCTGTGAAGTCTGGTGTAAAAAAGTTTGGTTCTATCCAATGCTTAAGTCTGGTCGAAACGAATGACATGGTTTGTTTGCGTAAGCGCGTGTTCGGCGATTGCTGATCTATCTATTTGTCCCTGCTGACAGTTTCTTTTGTGCTCTTTGACCCTGGTGTTGATAGAGCGTTTCGTTGTTCCTACATAGACAGATCCACAAGAACAGGGAATTCTATAGACGCCAGCCGTTTCAAGAGGTGCCCTAGGATCCTTGGCTGATCTTGGACTTTGCTGAATTGTTCTTGTGGGCTTGTAGATAGGCTTAATGTTGTGTCTTTCTAGCGTTCGTCCTATGCGATCTGTGACATTTTTGATATAGGGAAGAAAGACTCTCCCTGCCACCTGTGCTGGTTCCTTGTTATTCGTGCGCTGTTGCTTCGGTCTTATGGCTCTATTTATCTGCTGCTTGGTGTACCCATTTCCTTCAAGTGCTGATTTTAGGTGTTGCATCTCGTCCTGTAGGTGTCTGGGTTCACAAATCCGGATTGCCCTGTCAGATAGAGATTTAATGACTCCTTTCTTTTGCCTAGGATGGTGATTGGATTCCTTGTTGAGGTATCTGTCCGTATGCGTCAGCTTCCTATATACTCTGTGTCCCAGTTTACCTGAGAGTAATCTTTCTAAGAGGACGTCGAGGAATGCAATTTTGTTGTCCTTCTCAACTTCCATCGTAAACTGTATCCTGGGCTCTATTGAGTTTAGATGATTAAGGAAGTTTTCGAGCTCTGCCTCTCCATGGTTCCAAACAACAAATGTGTCATCTACATAGCGAAACCAACAAGAAGGTTTCTTTGTGGCCGTTCGCAGTGCCATTTGTTCGAAGTGGTCCATGTAGAAGTTTGCGATAACCGGGCTGAGTGGACTTCCTATTGCGGCTCCATCTGTCTGCTCAAAGAATTCATTTTGCCATTGAAAGTACGTAGTCGTCAGAGAGTGGTGAAATAAGTTGTTGATTTCCTCCGGAAAAACATCTTTCAGATACTCTAAGGCCTGATTCACCGGTACCTTAGTAAACAATGAGACGACATCAAAACTAACCAAAATGTCGTTTGGTAGTAGAGTGATGTCACTGATCTTTTCGATGAAATGAGTTGAGTCTTTAACATAAGAGCTGGATTGGCCAATCCGTGGCCGAAGGAGGGTGGTGAGGTATTTGGCTATGCTGTATGTGGGCGAATCTATTGCACTTACAATGGGCCTGAGTGGGTTGCCTGTTTTGTGAATCTTAGGAAGCCCATTATATTCTAGGTAGTGGGGCCTCAGATTTTATGAGTTTCCTTATGTTTTCCGGGTCCAACGGTAGTGCTCGGACGAGTTGATTGGTTTTCCGCAATATAGAAGTAGTGGGATTGCGCTTCAGCTTTCTGTAAGTGGAGGGGTCTAGCAGTTCGGAAATCTTTGATTCATAGTCAGTCACGTCCATGAATACCGTTGCGTTTCCTTTATCCGCAGGCAGAATTAGTATGTTCTTGTCTGTATTTAGGCTGCGAATAGCTTTTCTTTCCTCGTATGTCAGGTTGCACTTTGGAGGCTTCGCAAGTCGTAGAATCCTAGAGGTTTCATTGCGTATTTCCTCCGCAGTGGTTTGAGGTAATGTGCGTATGCTGGCTTTCACATTTGCTATGATGTCTTCGAATGGAAGGTCTTTCGGTATTATTGCGAAATTGCCTCCTTTTCTTAGAACACTGGTTTCCGAATCAGTCAGAACGCGTTGGGTCAGGTTGACAACTGTGCGATCATTGCCTCTGGGTTTCGTAGTGTTCACTGGATTCAAGGACTCAAACTTGTTTACCAGTTTCTTGGTTGTTTTCGCTAATGTGGCTTCCATCACGTCATACGTCATTGGGTCAATTTTGTCCCAGTCACTCCAGTGCATGCTGTTGGATAACTTTTGGTTAATCGATAGAAGATCCTTGTCCATAGCTGCTAGGTCTTTCCTGGTTTGGTGAATACCTGGTAATAATGTTTGAATAAAACATAAAAATAAAATAAAAATATAAAAAAATCTATATTCAAGTATAATATTTATATTAAATTCTAATATTAATAAACCTAAAAACTTTATTGATAAAGAAATCAATAAAAATAAAATAAAAAATGTATTACAAATAAAAATTATTGATTATTGATATTGAAATATCAAAGATTGTCAACAGAATAGCATGTGAAGAAGTGCGACTTCTCTAAAAATCATACAAAATACAGTCAAGCTCGCCGTAACGATCAACATTGATAAGGCGTAATAAATAAATACATATTTTAGTGTTGATGAGTCATTAATTTTGGTAGAAAATCCTTGAACATCTGTGTTCTCCATAATAATTAAAGCGATATTACGGATTTCTAAACTTCAATTGCAATTTGTGGCCTTACTATGGCCCATAGAACCCAATTGCATTGAGGGTCCGGCCGGATTCTAGGAATCAAGTTGTTTAAATCTCGTGCGACTATTCAGGGAATTCTACTTTATTCGAGTTAGTGATGCCGCGAGACGAGATTAGACGAGACTTAGGGTTGGTCTCGTCTCGTCTCGACATCTCGAGACGAGACCGTGACTTAGTCTCGGTCTCGAGTACCAAAGTCTCGTCTCGTCTCGAGTGGTCTCGTCTGGTCTCGAGTTATACAGGATGTTCAAAAAACAGCGTGAAAACTCTTCTCTACATGGTGGAGGACCCTACAAGGAACTTCAGAAAAATACTTTAAAAAATCTAGTGGCATTCTTAAGAAAGTTATTTGCATTTTAATATTTATTAAAATTGGCAACACTGAAAATATCCCGTTGACAATATGTCAGAGAATTAAATTAAATACCCATGTAATTACCTGAAGAATTCGAAGGTAAATTTTCACATCTACCTCTTCATATTACCAAAAATAATGCTGGGGAAGGATTTTTTTAATTTAATTATTTTTCTAGGGTTTGTCAAAGGGTCCCCTACTACGTGGAGAGCTTTTACGCTATTTTTCCGACACCCTGTATTTTTGGTTTTTATTTTTATATTATAACGGAAGTCCAAACTGCCACAGTGAAAAAGCAATTAGTGAAAAACCACAGTAAAGAGTAACCGTGATATTTAATTTACTGATTTCATATTCAAATCGCCCAGAATAGTCCAATAATAAAGCTATGAAAGAAAAATTTTAAGTGTAATCTCGAGACTCGAGACTTCACGAGACGAGACCAAAAGCCAGTCTCGTCTCGAAAAGTCGAGACGAGACGAGACCAGTCTCGAGTCTCGCGGCATCACTAATTCGAGTTGAGCGCCGGGTTTTTCTGAAAAAATCCCGAGTAGAATGTCGACTATAATTACGCAGTTAGAGTCAGTCTGCATAAGAGCTTTATTTAGTCAGTTTAAGTGAGAGTGTCGTTGAGGTCAGTTTTTAATAGGGGATGTGTTGTGTTTTGATAAGTGATTAGTAAATTTGTTCAATGGAAGTTGTTACTGTTTTTAAAGTGAGTTTTTGCGGACCCAGAATCCTTGACAATAGCTGCTTTTTTTTTAACACCTATCTTAGCTAACCTAAGTTGTTCTTTTAGGTAAGTTAATGTTAGTCGAAATTACCTCCCCCCTTGCCTACGCCAAGGATGCCGGATTCCATCCTTAGTCCAAATTCTTACCTGAGGTTATGTTTATTTAAGGTTAGATTCTTCGTCCATCTAATGTGTACGTTTGAACTACAACTTAACTCAGCTAAGATTTTCAAAGTTAGCTAAGATAAGACAGTGTGCGGAAAAAAAGCAGCTAGTATGTTATAAAGATAGTTGTTGGAAAATATCTTTGCAAAGTGTTTAACCAAAGCTCCAAAACACTGATAATTACTTATACGATAAGTTCGTATTGCTCTGACACGGTCAGATTCACGCAACACGTGCGGTTTTGCTTTCTGGGCGGTTACACACGGACGTGGATGTCTTAATACATATACGTGCATACATCAACGTGTAAACAACAACGTGCATGGCGCTTTTGTACAGACGCTCGCACAAAACTGCAGTCTTGCTATTCTTGCTGCAGTGTTCCGAGTGTGCATACAAAACTGCACATTCAAAAACGCGACGGTATTTTGCATAGACATTGATGTTTGCACGTTCATGTATGTGTGTACATGTTTTCAGACATCCACGTCCGTGTGTAACCGCCTTTGAAGCAGTGGCGTAGCCAGTAGGGGGGCAGAGGGGGGCGACGGCTCCTCCCGCCCCTACACGTATGGCGCCCCTACCGCTCTTAAAAAAACAAAAATGAGAAATTATAAAATTATGCTGTTTCTTATTTATTTTATTGACATCTTCATCCTTTATTCTTTTATCGTAAGTCGGCATTGTCGGCAAATAGTTCAGTTCAATCAAAGCAAACGTGATTTCTGCGTTTCTGTTTTGTTGTTTGATGTGGTTGAAATAAAAATACCGTATACCGCCGATTTTTTCTGCCACTTCACTAATAATTTCTGAAAAACACATTGGAAAACAATTATTATGAATTTCAATGTATTTATTTGTTCATTGAACTAGGGACTGTCATTCGACCGGATTTCCACGGATTTGTTTTAATTTTCAAGGCGTCCGGAGACGTCCGACAGGATTTTTTGAAGTTAACGTTATGTCCACACATTACTTTTTTTAAGGCTTAAAATACATAAATGTTTTTCAGAGTGGCACCCCAAAATAGTTATTTTTGTCACAAGTACCTAAAATGAAGTTTTTCAATACGAATCATTGCTGTTTCCGGACGAGGCGTCAGCCGAGTTCGGAATAGCGGATGAGTCCTGAAAAACTTCGTTAGGTACGTGTGACAAACCCTCAATAAGCAAAAGTACAAAAGCATACAAAAATTCATTTTTTACCCCCCCCCCCCCCCCCCCCTTCTCCAAAAGAATTATGCGCCCCCTCATATGTTTGCCCCTCCCGCCCCGCAAGGCTGGCTACGCCACTGCTTTGAAGACAATGGAGAAACCCGAATTCTCAATATTCAGGTACTGGCGTTAATTGCAGACCGGTTTATGCTCTCGTCAGTGCAAGCGTTTCATGTCGCTGATATCGATATCTTCCAAATAATTAATTTATCGGGATTTGTTTACAAAATTTACTCAGAAACCCTCAACTGTTTGGCTTTTTTTGTGGGCTTTCTATGGACTTTCTCTAAAAAATTGATTATCGGACCAAATATAATATGAAGTAGAATATTTTAATTCTACTACCTACATATATTTTTTCTCTAGGATTGAATCTCCAAATCAACCTCTATATGCCAAAATTGCTCCAAAGTCAATCGAAGTTCTGGTGCAAAACTTTCCTTAAAGAAAAAAACATTTGTCACTATAACGAGAAACGAAAAAAGAAATAAATATTTTCATTCCATGAATTATTATACTCTGCCATAATGGAACTTGGAAATTTCACACCAAAACCGTGTATTTATTGCTCCCAGGCCGACAAATATGTATATGGGCGCAGAAATTGAATTTTCACGAATAAAATATGGGATGCAAAAAAAACTCACGCATACTTATATAGTATTTTCAGTGATAGAAAAAAGCAAGAGAGAATTTTTTGTTGGGGTTGCCAGCCTGCCTTAGGTCAAAAATCATTTAATAGGTTAGATTCGAACAAGCAGGTCTGCACTCAGCCCTTACAAACGTTATAATAAATTAATTGAATATAGAACCGTAATGTTTTTGGAAATGAGATTTTCGCTTTACTGACCCCCATTTCTTGAAATACTTCGTGAAATCCTAGTATTTAGTCGCTTATGCTTTATTTATAACCCGAAAAAGTACTCTTCTATTGAAGTCATCCAATTCGGTTATTGGTGCAGATGTTTTTGATGAAAGTGCCATTTTTCAATGCACCTCAGATGTCATCAATTATCATAATCTATGTGTGTAAATTACGCGAAATATTTTAATAAAATTAAACATAAACACAACCTTGGTTCAACAAATAGGAACAGCCAAGCCACGTGCCACTCAACCTTTTCCATGTAAACGATAGGTTTGTTCCAGCAGGCTATCAGAAATGTTGGCAGCAGCTTGTGGCATGCGCAATGACAAATTTGTGTTCCAGCAAAGAAATGTTAGTGACAATTTCCAAATGTCAGCTGTTTCAGCAGATGTTTGAAACAATTATACCTTGTTGGAAGCAAGGCTCGAATTGCTTGTCGCTTTTCTCCAAATATTTTAATTCCTAACCTAATTTTTTGGTTTGAAATTTGTTATGTATTGTTTGTCAAATCAGGAAAATTTGTCAGATTGTCAAATGCATAAGTTTTAGTTGTTATATTAGTCTTTGGTTGAGTTTGTACTTATACCATTTGTGGTAATGGATTTGTTTAATGAATTGGATTATGATAGCTCATCTGATAGTGACAATAGTGACATGGATTTGGAAAATTTAGATGATGATTTAGAGCTCGAAATGTTTGAAAATCGAGAGCGGCCAAAGAATGAAAATTATATTCAACAGACAGACAGCCAAATTTCTTTGACCTTGGCTTTTGATCCATTTTAACAAAAATAGAAATTATAACCTCACTTCATTTTTATTGGGAAATGTCAAAATTTTCGTTCCAGCAGAAATTTGTTAACAACTTAAAAACACCTGTCACCAACAGATTTAACTGTTAGGTTGATGTCACCAGCATGTTTCCAACTTTTTGCTGGAACAAACCTCATATGATGAAATATGACTGGCATGGCAATTGTCATTGTTGTCAAGTATTGTTACTACTCCGTGAGTGCCAGTATAGGTACAAAGTTAGGTAGGGAAACAATAACTTAATTGATAGGTACCACTAATTGCATGAGCAGTGGAAATTCCACCTGTTTTATTACGTCTTTATCTGTAAGTGTGTGAATAAAAACAGAGTTTTTTCCAATATAACCCGCTGATAACTGAATGGATTCAAAGGCCAGAAAACGCCATTGGCGAGACGAATTTTCCACATCAAAAATAGGACCGGACCATACTTTAAAAATTGGGGATCTCTTTTAAATCATACCTATAAAATCGACATTATACATTACATTAGCTAACCTAAGCTAACGAATGGTTTATTTTAAATAAATGTTGAAAATGGATATTTGTCGATATACAGCAACAGGGAGACGAAGGCAAATGATAGTCTCTCGTTGAGTCGTCGTCGAGTAGTTTACGACGGAGCACAGACGGCGTCTACAGAATTGGTTGATATAAACAGACACACAGAATCGACGAAAAAAAGAATAAAATGGAAAATAATCATACTCGGTATCAAGTGATCTCCTATGATGATGATGACTTAGTGACTGCTTTACATTCTCGGCAATAATATTAATATGTAGATTGTCGTAAAGTCAAATATAAATGTTATACCTACAATTCTGTATTTCAAGTTATATAGAATTCTTTAGGTACGTTTTGCTTGGAGCGACTATTGCGCTGATTGCAGAACGATAGTCGCGTGGCGATAGTTGCTTGCGTTGATCGCTAGCTGGAGTGTTTTGCTTGACAGCGACTTTTCACTATTCTGTCAGCTTTCTACTAAAAAATATTCTTTGGCTAAAGTTTCTGTTAGTAGGCTGTCAACTCTTCTTGTAGATACAGTAAGTAGTAAATGTAGCGATGAGTATAACAAAAAGTATTAGTAGGAAAAGTAAAACAGTGTCATTGAAACATCTTTTTCTGGAAGCAATTGACGATGAACACGTGCTAGAAATGTTGAGTTTGCCAAGACTTCCTAAACATCCCATCTTCCAAAGAAGGAAGGATGACGGATACTTTAAAGTTTTGTTTACAACTCACTTGTGTGGTGACGACAAAAAACACGAAGACACATATTCATACACCTTCCAATAATCATTCGCGACTGGCGATTATATCTGCTCTAGCACCAGACGCGCGCGATTGACGCTAGCGACTCTAGCGATGGTCGCTCGAAGGAAAACTGAACAATTTACGAAACTTACAAGCAGGACTATATAATAATTATAATATATAATAGTAACAGGGAAATTTCTTTAGGGACGAGTTGTTCACAAACCACTATTATTATAACTGATCGATTTACTCACTCATGAATAAATCGCCTATAGTTGTCGCGGACTCGTTATAAAGCGCCTCAATTCTCCTATAATTTTCCAGACATTTCTCTTATAGAATTTCCGATCAACATAAACTCTCGATCGTTCCATATTTTCCGCTAGACTATTCCATCAACGCCAAATTCCATTCTCTAAACTGCTATTCAATAACTATAAAAATGTATACCTATGTATATACACAAAAGTTGATAAATAGGTGCGAAAAACAGATTGAAGGTCTATCTTCGTGATTTCAAGCCCTAGAGGGTTGATAAGTTTTCATTTATGCGGCAAAAAAATCATTATGCTTTCCTCCATATTGAGATGCGTAGATAGGCCTTTAGTAGAGGGGTTTTGCTCTATCCCCTCCTCCCGCGGTTGTTTAAGCCTGCTTTACCTGAAATCATGATAAAATTCTTACCTACCTATTTCTCACAACGAACTGCACAACATAAGGATGGAAGTTTCTTTTTGAGGATCCTAAATAAAATATATTTTTCTCCTGCAAAATCCTATTTGTGAAATCGTACCTTCTTGCGAGATACAAATCTTTTTGAATGAAAGGATTTTGAGCACCAACATGTATATAGAAAGGAAGCCTTTTTTTTGCCCGCGTGCTTGTAATAATTATACTTTTTATTCTATAAAACACTACCAGATTTACAAAAAAAGTCTCCGCTTTTTTTGCTACAGATTCAGATTAAATACTTCAAGGGGAGACTCATAAATCACTTTTTTTATTATTTGTCCATGCCATGCGAGCTTCCAGCTTGAAAATGATAAATGAAGGTGAAAATATTTTTTTGAGAAGAGATAAATATCTTTACAGGCTTATTCATTGCTCAATTTGTTTAAATAAGAAAAATATATTTTCTCTAACTTAACCAATTTTTACGCTTCCTCTGATTGCCCGAACTTCCTAGTGTATACATGGGTATGCATTTTTATACCCACACCCACAACTATAACCAATTTTTACGCTTCCTCTGATTACCCGAACTTCCTAGTGTATATACATGGGTATGCCTTTTTATACCCACTGAATAGCAGTTTAGAGAGTGGAATTTAACGTTCATGGAATAGTCTAGCGGCAAATCTGGAACGATCAAGAGTTCATGTTAATCGGAAATTCTATAAGAGAAATGCCTGGAAAATTATAGGAGAATCGACATAATAGGTCTAAAAAAAAAACTAACTGAAAGAGTGCTTTGATGGAAAACACCTACGGTGCGTCGGTTTTGATAAAAAAATGTTATAGTGAAGCATTATTGTTTCTTTATTTGTCAGAAGATGTTTGCTTGCGAAAATACCGTTTTTGATAGAGGAAAAAAGCAGAATATAGCGAATCTACATATACAGGGTGTCACGAAAGGTTTGTTACAAACTTCTAGGGATGGTAGATCTCGTAAAAATAAAGCTTTTTTTTTTAATAAACATGTGTCCGGAAATTCCTCGTTTTCCAGATATACAGGGTGTAAAACTTTGTAAAAAAAAATTCAGAAGTGCGTGCGTTTGAGAAAAAAAGTTTTTTTGTTTATTTTTAAGCAACAAATAGCCTGGCAAAATTTCAGATAATTATGTGGCAATTTATTTTTTATTTATGGAGGTCAGGGACGTTCGTGGTTCGTCTGAAATGGTTTTTATATTTTATCTCGAAAACAAAGCAGCATACGGAAAAAAATGAAGAGACAAAAAAGTTTTATCTTTAAGTGTTCTATTCAAAAAACATATCCTAATTAAAAATAAATCTACTGGACGATGTTTTTCGTGCAAAAAAACATCCAACAGAACCTGTGGCACGTCCCTGGAATTACTGGGTCAACTCTGAGCAGTCCAAAAGATACCTCATAAAAGTGTCAACAAACTATGAAAATTTCATTTAATTCGTCCAACGCATTTCGAAGAATTAATAAAAACATTGGCTTTTTTTTACAAACTATAACACCCTGTATCTGGAAAGCGAAGCATTTCCGGACATATGTTTATCAAAAAAAAAAAACTTAATTTTCACGAGATCTGCCATCCCTAGAAATTTGTAACAAACCTTTCGTGACACCCTGTATAATTTGCTAATGGAGTTTATATGTCTTTCCACGCCATTCTGACGTTATTACTTGAGCTAGAATTCTCAAATTTGGAATAGTTGTTCTTTGGGATACTGGCTAGACCCTTACGGAGCCAGATTTTTCAATTTCGATCTAGTAAAAAAGTTAAGGCAAAAAATGGGTTTTGGCGCGGACTTTTCGCGCGTTTTATCTCCGATCCCACGTCGAAGTTGAACCCCGTCCACGTTCGTCGCGTCTTCGCACAGAGACAGTGTGGCCAAATAATTCTTTTCAGTTAAAAAACCCGAGAAATTGAAGTTGACGACTAAAAAAAAAATTTGTTAATTTTTTTTCCAGTTGCCTGGTATGACGGAAAAAAATAAATATTTTTTTAGTAATTTTAGATCGTACACATTCTTCTGTTAATATGACAAACAAATGTATTCACATTGCCTGGCGGAGACAGGCCTATCAACTAGTAGTTTGATTAATCATGACCAGCTTTGATTCACGTTATTTTTCGAAGACCAGTTAATGCCCGTTACCAAAACACAAAAAATTACTCGGAATAATGACACTCGGAAATTCAATGTTAATTGAATGAAATAAGTTATGCCATAAATTTGAATGGGTTACCATACTATCAAAGTTTTCCAAAATACTCAAAATTTACCACAAAAGGACACTTTGAAAATAACTCTCGAAAAAAGCGCGTTTTTCTTGGTAATATTCATACACAATTCTGCATTCGCCGATCGAACCATTCTTTGTTTTTGATCTTCTCAAACACACTCATGCGTTTATATTCGATTAGTAACAACGCTCCAACACTGTAATTTCCAGTACCTATCAAAATTTCCCAAATTGAGAAATCAGAAATAAGATTTCAAATTCGATACAATAGCCTCCCTGTTAAGCAATAAATGGAGTAGATATTTCTTGAATATAATCGAGTGATGGTAGAAGCGAATGTGAAAACCTAACCGCTCCAACTAAAGGTACTACTGATATCTTCGACGAGTAAACCAATCGGGTACCCGCTGCTACGGATGCTATTGTGCGTATATTATAAATACGGGAAAATAATATTCCTGAAGAAGTTTTTACTTCTACAGTTTTCTGGTTCAAAATAAAGCTATCCTTAAGAAGAAAAAATCACTTGTATACGTATTCCTGAAGCTACTCATACAAAAAAATATCACTTTACTCTGCTGCTGCTTGTTGGCTGATTATTTCCTCGATCACTTTGGAAAACAACTAATCCCTGACCTTCTTTTAGGAAACATGGTCTTCTGGTCAAGATATGTCGACGATTGCTTCGCAATTGTAGATGGTGACCAGAATCAGATCGATGTCTCTAGGTTTTGAACAATATGCACCCCTCCTCAAAGTTCACTCTAGAATTCGAGGTAGACAAGACTTTTAAACTTCCTAGATCTTTCAGTCAAAAACGTCAATAATGCTTTTGAATATTAAATCTGCAGAAAGCCAACTCAAACTGATCACATGATTCACAACTTATCCAACCATTCACATTGTCATTAAATGGCAGTCCTTCATTGTTATATTAATAGAATGCTTAACATATATACCTCTTTCAACAGATAATGTTACTCTCGAACTAAATACTATCACACGCATAGCAGTGAATATTGGTTATGATCACACGGTTGTTGATAAAATATTGGATAGGACCTTAAAAAGACGTAACACTTCTTGGGCTTATAGGTAACACTTTACCCGCCTCCAATGACAAATATTGTTCCCTCCCTATGTAGGTGCTATCTCTAACAAAATTTCCAAAGTTCTGTCCAATAATCTAAAAAACTTCGAAGTATCCTTAAAATCTTCCAACACGCTTGCATCTAATTCAATTAACTCTAAAGAAAAACTCCCACATTTAAGTGAAGGTGGAGTTTGCGAGTTGAATTGGGCGGATTGTAATGGTTCTTACAGGCAAGACGATAAGATTTTTATCTGCGAAAATAAAGCAACACGTTACGAGTCCGAACACTTCAGTATTTCGGCCATCATCTTAATTATTCCAGGCATAATTTTTCACCTAAATCTAACAGCACATCCACCATATTGTCAATTACAATTTTAGAAAAATTGACAATCTGGAGGATAGACGTCACCTCTGTGGAGTCAGCTTGGACAGGAATCTTGTAGAAGGTACTCACGTGGTACATTGGATTCATCTGTAATTCGCGTTATGTGGCTTTGTAAAAAGCAGAGGTTTAACAGAAAAAAGGAATGGGAAGGAAAAGGAAACAAAAAAAAAAACTTAAAAGCCTCAAAACGGATTATAGACTTTTTTTTTTAGTACATTTTAATAGAAATCCCTTGTGTGCTTTTTTAAATTATTTTAAAATTTTTGAAATTTTTAATTTTTCTTAAATTTTGTTTTATTTACTTGTATTGTTCATTCGATAGTTTTAATTTATTGACTACTCTTATGTCTATTATCTTTATTGTTTTACTGGAAAGGAGTTTCGATTCTCGAATCATAAGACATACCTAATCCATTATCCATGCATTTGTTGCTCTCAAGTTCGCCTGGATGCCTTAGGTGTAAACTCTAATTGACGAGTTAGTCAGTTAATAATTAACTCGTTTTTTGTAATGTATTGTAAAGAATTTTACGTGCGCTACTGCCAGTGCGCATAGAATCGGATAGCTGAATTCTAGATTTTACAGTGCTATTCGGGAAAAGGGCTATCGCGTTTATTCTGGATTTCACGGGAATAAATTACGGATATATACAGGCCAGGATGAGTGAGTAGTTTTTTAGTTTAAGATTTGCTGTTATACGATTCAGATAGTGAATACTGTAAGAGTTGTAAAGAGTTAAAGGGAGTGTGCGCCAAAAAACAACTTCATCTAAAAAAAAAGAGAAAAAAAATCTAAGAATAACAGTGAAAACCGCACCCCTCTATGACAAATAATACCGAAGATATGGCTCTATGAAGGTACCGAATCTCACCCTATGACGTCACGAAAGCTCAAGCGACGCACGAGAAAGTGAAGTAAATTGAATTTACATATGTTTTTCCTGTGTCACCTGCAATAATCTAAACAAAAACCACTCACGCGTGCCAGGAACATTCAAATTAACAATGCGAAGCGCGGCTGGACGAAGCTCTCGTGACGTCACACACACTTTAAAACGGTATATCTCAGCGATGGTTTATCGTAGAATAACGAGGTTTGAACAGTTATTCTTAGATTTTTTTACACTAAAACTTTAATTTTTGGCGCACACCCCCTTTAAGTTAATTAGTGAAGTAATTAGTGTCAGAGTGTATAGTAACGTCGAATAAATTATTGTTAATTGGCTTCGATTTTTGAATAAACGGACCCAAGATTTCTGTCACGCAAGGCCGTGACAGTATTATGTAAACTGAAGATGACTTGTAAGTAGGTCGAAAGCTCTCGGTCGACTTTATTAAAAATTACAGCATTACAAACTTGACTCATTATTTATCACTTTACTCTTCACGCATTCCTACTAATCACAAAATTGTTGTGATTTTTCTCAGCAGAGATCTGATATCTAGCTGTATGTTATTGTTCAGGCAAAGTGGTCGTCGAAACCCAAATCACCAGCCAGCTGTAGACGGGTCACCGTCAATGCGTCGTAAATCAATATGTCGTACGTCAATTCGCCGTACGCCAATTCGGCGTAAAGTCAATTCGTCGTACATGCCAATTCGTCGTAAAGTCAATTTGTCGTACACGCCAATTCGTCGTACACGTCAATTCATCGTGTACGTCAATTCGTCGTAAAGTCAATTCGCCGCATTCGTCAATTCGTCGTATACTTGAATTCGTCGTATACGTCAATTCGTCGTATTTCAGGTATTACGTTAAAATATTGAAATGTATAAATTTACACTGTCTAGTCATTTCAGACATTACCAAACTTACCGATAATAACCCGGTCAGTTTGCAATTTTAATCAGACATTACATTGCAAACTAACCGGCAGCTTTATTCTGTAACTTGCGATCGCAGAGAATTGCGCAATTGTCGCTGTCAAGTCGCTGTCAAACGCGAGTTTTCTATTCAAAAAAAGCACCTTTCGACGCGTTGCTGGTTGCTATGTAGTTGCTGTTCGTAGAAAATAGGCCTGCGGGTTATTATCGGTAAGTTTGAAAATGTCTGAATAAAATTGCAAACTATTAACACGTTAATTCGTCGTGTACGTCAATTCGTCGTATCGTTAATTCGTCGTATTTCAGGTACGATGTTAAAATGTATAAACTTGCACTTTTACTGTTTAATCAGACATTATCAAACTACCGATAATAACGACGAATTACCTATATTGTCGTATACGTTACTTTACGACAATTTGGTAAGCTTGATAAAGTCTGATTAAATAGAAAAAGTGCAAATTTATACATTTTAACATTATACCTGAAATACG
Source organism: Ceutorhynchus assimilis (assembly GCA_917834065.1). Lineage (NCBI taxonomy): Eukaryota > Metazoa > Arthropoda > Insecta > Coleoptera > Curculionidae > Ceutorhynchus > Ceutorhynchus assimilis. Next base: position 24,047,879 of record OU892277.1, on the reverse strand, counting down.
ACGAATTAAGGCTACGACGAATTGACGTATACGACGAATTGACGTGTGCGACAAATTGACACTACGACTAATTTGAGTTTACGGCGAATTGACTTACGACGAATTGACTTACGACGAATTGACATAGACCCGCTGTAGACTATCCAAATTATCCTGCGTCATGTCGGCACTGGTCATTTTCATCATTAGGGTAGTTATTGAGATTGAATGCGTGCAATGACATGCTCTGTCGCCATTTTGAATTTTGATCTGATACCTACTTACTTTTTTTTATATATTTGTCCGCTTACAAAAGGCAAAGTCTATACCATCTAAGCGGTATCATGCACGGAAGAAATTAAGTGACGATTAACCCTCCGTTTGAAAACGTTAAGGTCAAATCGTTCAGGACATGATGCAGGAGCCAGGGAGTTTCAGGGGTGGGCAGTACCCACCAAAAAGAAGCTCTATTTATAGAGGTCCTTGGAGTAGCCAACTTTACCAGTTACGGATGTTTTGCCTGTGAGGTTCTTGTGGTTCTTGAATAACTTCTCCTAGCTGGAATAAGGCTGGACAGATCGTACCAGAACATCTCATTGTTAGATTGCCTGATAGAAGGTCACCCAATTCTTGAAAAACTTTAAAAATTAATACTATACGCCAAAGTTTACAAGGGTTGATTTACGGGGACTATTAGACTATTACCCCCATGACTATAATATATATGACTAATGAGATAACTACCTATAGCATATTTTAGAATAATTATTTGCCAACAAATTGAAAATTGTAAATTATTAAGAACCTATTTATTCTGCTAATAAATAAATAAATAAATAAACATATATTATTTTTTTGAAGGCTTAAAATAAACGTTTTTGGGCGTAGCACCTGCAGCGAGCTCATACTAGTAATGCCTCACCTGCTTACAAAGTAGCTACTCACCAGTTTTCTACGCCACGAGCTGCCACTGGAGTTTTACTCCTTCCCCCAATAAAAAACTCTTGCAAAGTTACGCCTCTGTAAAATTCATTCCCGATTATTTCTTGTAGAAAACTTTAGCCTTTTTAAAAGATATGAATAAAAAAAAAGGTTAAGAAGACAGAAGGATGTTGCATCAAAACACCACCATTTTCATATTTTTAAAAAGTATTGTTTGCTTCAGGCTATTTTTATAAATCTCCTTTATCTCAATATCCAATGTCAACAACGCCATTCGAAGCGTACACGTCTTTCACATACCTACCCCATTAAAACACAAATTTTTCCTAGCCGTTCATCCCTTCTCGTATCGAATCGGAATAATGCGATAACATATATAATTTAAGAAATGGAAAAAGAAAATTAAATAGCTGCATTGTGGTGTTGGACCGCCCTCTCCTATTTTCCTGTCAAATTTTCAGAGCGAAACGCTCGGAAAATGTTCGGACGTGAATTCGGTATAAAAACTTACTTCAAACAGGAAATATTATTTTAACCTTGTTTTATTGGGTTGACATGTTGTGAAGAAGTTTTTATAACAATTATAAAGCGAAATAATTCCTATTTCCTGAACTTGGATTAAATCCAATTATTTTATTTAAATAAATGAACTTGTACGTAATTGCAGAGATTTAGGGATTGAATATTTTTGTATATACCTAAAGCAGGTAGTTGAAAAAGACAGAGTCAGTTTAAATAAAAGAATAAATGTTGTATAAAGTGAGGTAAGAACGATAAATTATCAGTGAATTTTAAAGTCAATTAGTTCAATAAAAATTATTTTTGTTAGTAAATAGATTTTCAGAAATGGGATTATTAGGGCGATAATATTGGTGTATCGATTTGAACTAATTAGTGGGAACAGGAAGTGGAATTTTTTTGAGCTGAAATAGTGACTCTAAAGCACGGTCTACATGCAACGATGTATCGTACGATTTGCATGCGCAAGTAAATCGTTATAGACAAATCGTAGCGTGTGCATGACAGATTTGAGCACATTTTAGAATTGTGCAAAATCGGAGGTCGGAGTTAGAAGTTTAAGCCGGAAAGCATAGATTTGGGAGATTTGCGCATGCAAGTCGTAACGTGTGTACGCTTGTCAGGCTCACCTTGCAATTCTTCAAGTAACCGCACATGAGAAAATAAACTTCGTTTCAATAACCATGCTCTAGACCACCTAGAACGTCTAGTTTTATTTAAACGTTTCCTAATTTCTATGTTTCTTTTAACATTTAAACAAAACAAAAAAATACTCTACAATAACACTTCCTACATGATTATTTTATACAATCTTACTAGAGCTATTGGAGGAAAATTTGAGCTTTCTATAACTAAAGCTCGGTCGACACGCAACGATGTATCGTCAGATTTGCATGCGCCAATAAATCCTACAGATAAATCGTAACTAACTCAGTGCGTCCACACTATAACGACTTAACTATAGAAAGCTCAAATTTTTCTCTAGTAGCTCCAGTAAGATTGTATAAAATAATCATGGAGGAAATGTTATTGTGGAGTATTTTGTTGTTTTGTTTAAATGTTGAAAGAAAAAAAGAAATTAGGAAACGTTATATTAAATAAAACTGGACGCTTTAGGTGGTCTAGAGCATGGTTATTGAAACGAAGTTTATTTTCTCATGTACGGTTACTTGAAGAATTGCAAAGTGAGCCCGACGAGCGTACACACGTAACGACTTGCATGCGCAAATCTCCCAAATCTATGCTTTCCGGCTCCAACTTCCAACTCCGACCTCCGACTTTGCACAGTTCTAAAATTTACTCAAATCCGTCATCCACACGCTACGATTTGTCTGTAACGATTTACTTGCGCATGCAAATGGTACGATACATCGTTGCGTGTAGACCGTGCTTTAGTCGTCATAATGTGGACGCACTGAGTTAGTAACGATTTATCTGTAAGATCTATTGGCGCGTGCAAATCTGGCGATACATCGTTGCGTGTAGACCGTGCTTAATACTGATTCTGACATCAAAAAACAAGTCTACACAGTGATTTTTCTTAGAACATCCTTTTGTGTTCCATTCGAGAATTCGACGAGGTACGGGAGTTTAGAGTTTGTCATCGAAATTTATATTTGAATTGACGCATCGAGAACTAAACAGTGTATTCTATACTAAATAGACAGCAAACAGGCGCAGAGAAGCGAGTTAATCAAATGTAAATGTTGGCGCACTTATCATGAAACTCAAAACACTAAGAAGTTTACACATCAAAAGAAAACAAGACGAGGGATCCCAGAGACAACAAGAAGAGTAGGACGGGCTTGCATTACTTTTACAACAACAAAAAAACGAAGACAGAAAGAAAGACGAGAAGAAGAAGCTCGAAGATAGAAAAAAGGGCAAGAAGAAAGAAGAAAAAGTTCGGAGACGAGAAGAACAGATCCCGCTTTAGCAAAAATCTCTGATAAGCAAATCAGACTCAAGAGAAGACAATACTGAAAGAGCAAGATAATAATTCCATGCATACAATGGTTAGTATACGACGTGAAGAAGTTGAGAGTGCTGGGAGTGTTCGCCAGGAAGTTAGACTTCGATTGAGAAGTTGCACCAGTAGGGACGATTTCAAATCAAACATCTTTCTGGTAAGCTGCATAACAACGGCAGATCTAGTTCAAGGCGAGCACTGCCTCAGAATTTTTTGGGGAGGAGTTCCTGTTAGAAGTCTTCGATTCATAACGAATCAAGAACGGAGTTTCGGAAAGCTTAAAAGTGATGAATCAGAAAATAAAGCCCAACCATTTTGAATCCAGGAAACCGGCAATTGATCCAACAAAAGGAATGAAAGGAAAATATGGCAAGCGAAGACAAAAAACCGGGAAAACGAAAATTGGTGTGATGCGACTGCTGAACCAGAAGGTCGATATTATCCCTCAATAAGACGCTGTACAGATTCCTACGATGAGGAATACTACAAGTGTCGCGACCGTCCGCACAGGCGCAGACAAGGTGGTTTGCAGCATGGCTAGTCATCGTGACATCAGCTCATAAGAAGAAAAACCACGCAGGCGTGAGGGTAAACCTGGATGGACAGAAACGCCTCTGGAGGGCATTTGACAGGCATAGATAATATGTTAACAAGCATGTGGATTTATAAGATAATCGAGATGATTACCAGTATGACCAAGAACACAGATCCAGAGAGGTCATTATTCTCAAATATATAATCTAGTAGTAAGTAATAAAAGGGGGCCACATACAAAAATTATATTTATTGAAAGCTATCCTGTAGTTTTAGAGTTTTTTCTACGGATGAAGGAAATTTGATTTAAAATTAAATAAATGAATAAAATCAAATAAGTGAATAATAAAGTTCCAAGGTTCACTAGCGTGGCTGCAAGTAGTAGGTAACCTTAATAATGTATTTTCTCCAATAAGCTCATTGAGCTGAAATTATGGAAACTTCTGTATTAACCAAGATTTGCATATACCTACAATATTAGTGGATATTTGCCATAAGAACTATTTGGTGCTTGGTGCAGATTTCTTTTTTTAACAACTCTAGTTTCTCCTTTTGATATTCCTAGCCACGACTAGGAGAACTGATATGTCCAAACACGTCCGTGGAAGAAATTACCTTTTAACAATTGGCTAAAAACGTATAGAATATAATCTTAAACAATTTTAAATGTTTTTGCCTCATGCAGGTAGTTTTATCACTACTTCACATCGCAATTGTTTGGTTAGCATCTTATATATAATTTATTAAATTCCTAAACGATTTTGCCTATAAAAATTAATTGTTTGGTAATTCGTTATTAAGGAGATGCTGGTTAATAGTTTATTGAATAATATTGAAGACGTTTGTTGAATCAAATATACTAATTATGTTTAGAATTACTGAGAATTAGGCGCAATGCTATAATTTGGTTTCCATTGCAAGCTGTTCATTTTAAAGTTATTTATTCTTGAAATAATTATTATCGTTAAGCCGAAATGTGGCGATATAATTATGTAGGTACGCTAAACTTTGGCGAAAAAAAATTATATTTTACGGAAGATGTCTAGTGATGGATAGAAACGCAAAGAGCCTCTCAGCTAATATTTAGTCTTAGTCTTAAAAGTTAGTTTTTGCTTGAAGGTGTTTTTGAACAACAATAACCACGTTAAAATTATCACATTGGCATTTCCTCGTGCTAGTAGTTTCTTTGTCAGTATTATGTATGCAGCCATACAGACCGTGCAGTGGGTGCAATAGAAAATGACAGCCGAAACCAGCTACAGCTTCTGCATGATAAACGACACTTATCCCTGGTCTACATTGCGCGGAATAATAATCCACATCAATTTACGATGGGTTTGTAAGTGATTTCTTTGTTACTTCGAAAATTTCGAGAGCAAGATATACGACAGGGTCGTTCATCAATTATCTTTCTTTTATTTTGCGCGTCTAAAGTTGACTGCCAGACCGACGCTCCCCCTTAAAATGATAGACATTTTTAATAACCTTTATTAGGGCCCAAGTTTGTAATTTAATATTGGGCTGGAAAAAAAAGATATCTTCCTTAATAGGAGTGAAATAATATTTTGCCCTCACTTCAAAATAATTTAGCTTTTTAGTGCATTTTTTAATTTAAACAAAAATTAAAAAAAACTTAAAGTAATATCTTTCGCCCATGAAATTTAATATGTACCCCCGAGTTGCGTTTGCTTGTGTTTAACGCAGCTTTCTTTTTTGTGTTTATTTTAGAGTAAAGTTGATTTAATTTAGGGAGTGCCGCGAAATCTCTAATTTAACTAAATTAGAAACCTTACTTCAGAATCTAGAGTTGGATTGACATGTATACTATAAGATCTATTATACTTGTTTATGGAGTTCTTGAACCATAAATATATTCTCATTGTTTTTTTTTTTGGGAATATTGAATAATATCAAGGTGCGTATCGATTTCCGCGGCAAACTATCGAACATTGGCTCGCGCGGCAGCCGCGCCTAATGGATACTTGCTTGCCGCGCGAGCCAACTCAAATATTGGCGCGCTCATATACACGCTATTGCCGCGAGAGCATGCCGCGCGCGGCTGCCTCGCGTAATCGATACGGAGGTTTAGTCAAACAAGCCAATCCTTAGGAAATAGAATCAAGAATTACGAGTATACCTACTGTCCCCTTTTGTTAATGAATTAACAAGAGGCCCATAATATCCTCGGTTCGCTCAGCGAAAAATTTTCAGATGTGGGTTGATAGTTTATTCAGTACAGAATGGCAAGGGCGCCACTGAATTAAAAAAAAAATTGATAATAAAATTGCTTAAAATATGGAAGGGTGAAAATTCAGAAACACAGCTAGAAAATAATCAGCAAACGGTAATTGGTAATTCTGAAAAAGAAATAAATAATGCACACAACTCAAATCTTGACATATAGGTTGCAGATCCTAGCCTGGAATCGTGGTAGATAGAAGCTAGAAGTTCAGTACTCTTCGTCAAAGGTAGAGGTACAGGAATCGACATGTGAAAGACTCAAGAGCTCTATGCCCAGAGATGTGGCCTGCTGAAAATGGATCCCTTGAGAAAAACAAATTCTCGGAAAATACAGGTCCCGGTAAGAATAGGCCCACGGTAAAAATAGGCCCACGGTAGAACCCAAAGTAATAGAGACATTTCATGAACAACTATCACTTAAAAGAAAATTAAAAAGGACTTAGGTACCACGTGGGTTTCGAAATTCAAACTTAAATAAAACGGCAATCACGAGACTTTTTAATTAATTTTTCTCGGTAATCAATGAATTACTGCCTTACGCAACTTTATTTCGCTTAGATAATGTAATGCCTGAAGGCCGATAAGGTACTTTTTCCACGATAATGGTAATTACACTTGAGGAAAATGACTGCCCCCCTAAGCCACAGTCGAGCTCTCTGGGCAACGGCCAGATTGGAAAAGGGACTCTTCAATTTTCTCTTCCAGAATAAATACAGTTCACTTGACATTTTTGAAGGACAACCTATCAACCTTTCAACCCTCAGCCTGTGCCTCAGCTATGTGAAAAGTACTATGTTCCAAAACTATTAACGAGGTTAAAGCAACAAATTACTACGTCGAGTAGATCAAGGTAGTACAAAAGAAAGTGCCTATGGCCTTCTCGAGGTTACCGATAAAGTTATTAATTCAGCTGGCAATAGATGCCGCCAATGTTATACTACGATAAAAAAACGCAACTTACGTTGTTGTTTTTCCGGCTGTTTGGCAGTGGATCTATTCCTATGAACGACTGAAGGTGAACTAATCAGTTCACCTTCAGTCGTTTATGGGAATTCCGTAGCCCATGACACCAACAACGGGAAGGAATGTGAGTTGGCCACCGACTCCATGATGATTTTGCCTGTATGTGACGACATATTTATTGCTCTGGATCCAAATAAAGAGTCTACCCTAGCTTTTTCAGCATTTGCCAGTTCTTCATCGATTCAAAAAATATATCTGAATTATCATGTGCAAGGAGCATCCACAAAATTTTTTGATGATTATAGATAATCTTCATTTAAAACATCTACCCAAACCATCTGACAAACGATATCGAACTTTTCTGGTGCGATAAAACTTTTCGGGCACATTACTCTAACTGTATAGAGACATGTTTTTTGAATACGACAACAACAACAAAACTTCTCAGTTTGTCCCACTGACCTGTTATGGCGCTATTTTGAACCTCCAATTGAGCGTCCTTGCAGCATTCGGGCCCCGGATCGATATGAGGGAAACGCTGCCTTTGGCCATCCCCGCCCCCCTCACCGATGGTGGTGGTTGTGCTGCTGGGGCGAAAGCAGAAAAACTTGAGGTCTGGTGTTTAATGACCCTAATAAAAATATTTTATCTTTTTATGGCGTAATTAAAATAGCTTTTGTATACGGAGTAAAATGAGAATTAGAGAGAACACCTGTATTCGTATATGTAAAGGAATATATAGTTCAAAGGGGGCATTAAAATATTCCAACTTTCAACCACACTTATTTTCAATTAAGTGAAAGATAAATATATTGGGGGTGTTCAAGAGAACTTTGAAAAACAGTTAGTTGACAGCTAAAATGAACCGAGAATCAAAAATCATATTTTCATTCAAGATACACAATGGATACATACGTGTCAGACAAATTCCATACACAAATTATCAGCCAATACGCTGTTTTTCGTAATCGGGCTGAAGGCAGAATAAAAAAAAAAGCATTTTTGTGTACTTATTTACTTTTATAAACGACCCTGCAAATTACGTTGATTACGCCACATTGGGTAGCGTTTATATTTTGTAATGGACTGTGTATCTTTCGAATGAAAATGATACAGAGAAACTTGATACTATCTGCGTTGCTTTGGAATTTAAGATAAAAAGATCCCTGAACAGCAGCTTTCGCCAAAATGTAAATCAACAACATTTTTGAAGTTCATTTGAGAATTAAATCTTAAATAACAAAACAAAAATTAAAAGCTATACAATGTTGCTGCGTTCCAGTTGTATTTTCTGAAACGGCCTCTAATTCACCCCCTTGCTCCTTTGGAAAAGGAAATTCTATTTTCTCTGGCTTATTACTTTGGTGAAAAAAACCTTTTGTGAAAAATTTCCCGGTTCTCGGTATTTCAGTTTTTGTCAAACTTATTCGCCCTGGGTCACGTGAGCGAAGCATCTGGATCTATGAAAAAAAATCAAGCTCAACTATTTACTTAACAAGTTCCTATTGTGTTTCAGGCATAATTCTTATGGTAAAGCTTGGATGCTCTTTGATCACATTTATGACTATGTTTACTGAAAAGTTGAACATTTACCATCTACCAAATAATTATATATTACATCGTGGATTTGCGTTTAACTCGAAAAAGCCTATGTATGTTCAAACAAGTTCTACGTAGATTGATGTGTCCCCAAACATTCTTCCATGAACTAAATAGGTATTTATTTCAACGGTAAAGTGAATATGAGTGAATATAAGCCAAAATATGTTTCCAGATGAACATCCTACGCTAACTTGCAGTAACCAATCCATCAAGCGGCAAGACATCATTGTACGTGCGTAATGAAAGTCCATCAAGGAAAAAACACAGACCACAGAGAGATGGACCTATGTACATACGCATCATGGCTGCCAAGAGAAAGCAAGAGAAGTGTTAGAGGAACTCGAAACATATGGCGTGATGACATCAGAAGATTGCTGGGAGAAACTAGATCTGGAAAGCTATGAAGAGGCAGAAAAAGAAGAATATAGGAGAGTTCCACATTCAGGAGTTGATGAGGTTTCGCTAGCACGCGTGGCTAGAATCTTCAGAGGTGCTTCCGTGTCCGATTCTGGTAACAGACTGAGACAGACAGACAGCAGATAGAATCTGCTACCAGAATCGGACATGGAAGCACCTCTGATGATGCTAGCCACGCGTGCTAGCGAAACGTCAGGAAGAAATTCCTACTTACGACGGCCATTAAGCCCTAATGAAAACACTTCATCGAATTTCCTATTATTTGTTGCTTTTGTTCCAAATTTCGCAAACAGCCCTGAAATATCGTTCTAATCACTTTTCTAAAATAACTCTTTCCGATATTTTGCCATCTAACGCCACCTTTCACGTTTCTATACAGGGTGTCCCAAAAAGATACCGACAAACTTTAAAGGGTAGTAAGGGACTTCAAAACAAGCATTTTTGTTTATATAAACATATGTCCGGAAATGAGCCTAACCCAAACATTCTTCCATGAACCAGTATCAGTCATGCCGCCGACAAGTTCGCACGATTGTGCGAGCTGTGGCGATAATTTTATAGTAAGTTCGAAATTAATCGCGTGTACTTTCTGTGATCAAAAGTATCATTTACAGTGTGCAAAAGTGAAAGACCAGTTAGTGAAAGCAATAAATGATTGCAAAAATCTCTTCTGGTTTTGTAATGATTGTTCTAATGAAATAAATGTCAAGCTTGATTTTGCCAGAAATTTGCAAAAGTTGAAAGCAACTATTCAGGAGTCAAACAGAACACCGTTGATATTCTTAAACATTCGGAGAATACAACAACTCAGAGGGAAAGTAAGGTGCAATCAGGTGCAATGGTCTGAAAATGTTAAAAAGAACGCATTTCCGCCTTTAATAATTCGACCCAAAAATACAAACCAAGACGGTGCGACCACAAAAAGGATAGTAGAACAAAAAATAAAACCTTCGGATTTATCAATTTCGGTAAACAAATTTAAATCGACCAGCCAAGGCTGTGTTGTTATTGAATGTGATGATAGTGACTCGCTAAAAAAACTTCGCAATAAAGCAGAAGCGGAGCTATCGGAAAATTATGAGGTAGAAATTCCTAAAATGGCGAATCCAAAAATAATGATCGTTGGAGTAAAGGAGCAGTATTTGGCTTCATAGGATGAATTTATTCAGAGGGTTGAGAACCAAAATTGCCTTGATGGAATTCCAGACAAAAACATAAAAATGGTAAAAAAATTTCTGCCAAAACAATCGCAGCGAAACAACGTTATATTGGAAGTATCAGTCGATGTTTTTAAGTGCTTTCAGAGGTGTAAAAGACTTTATTGTGATTGGGAAAGTTTTCCGGTTTATGAATATTTGGGGGTTTTGAGATGTTACAAATGCTGGAAATATGGACACAGAGCAGTGAATTGTAGGCAGAAGGCTTTAACTTGCCCGCGATGTAATAAAAATCATAAAAGCGATGAATGCAATTCAGAAACAACAGAATGTACAAATTGCAAATATGCCCATGATGTCCTAAAAATCAAGGACATAAAATTTGATCATACTGTATTCGACAAAGAATGTGTTTCATATCAGAAGGCCGTGGAAAGGTTAAAATCAAAAACACAATACTAGCAACCAAAAAACAAAACGGAACCAAGAGAGCTGTCAAGTATTTGTATTGTTCATGTTAATATTCAGGGTATCACTTCACATTTGGAAGAACTATGTCAGTTCATTGAGGAGAGAAAGCCTGTAGTTTGTTGTGTATCTGAGACGCACGTAACATCAGATATAGAGAGCACTGAAATTCAAATTGAAGGCTACAGTGCACTCGCTTGTTATTCCAATAGTAGGCATACTGGAGGAACAATAATTTATGCTCAGAATGGTGCAAATGGTGTGGTAGTTCGAAACAATGCAGTTGATTATAATTATTGGATGTTGATAGCGAAAGTTCAGATTCGGAAGCAGAGCATTATGGTTGGAGCATTCTACAGGTCACCAAATTGCACAAGTAGAACTTTTCTAACGTATTTGGAGGAAATACTTAGCGAGGATATTTTCCAAAAACAGAAGACAGTGCTTATGGGAGATGTCAACATAGACTGGTTGAAAAATGATAGTGATGCAAAAAAGGTCAAAGCAATCATATGTGAATCTGGCTTTAAACAAGTTACTACAAAGGAAACACGAGTCACCAATATATCGGCTTCATTGATAGATTACATAATCACAAATGATTTTAATGCTACAGAATTGCCCAGAGATTTTCCGATAATGAGTGATCATGAAATCATTGGTGTTATGGTACCGCTTCCTCATGAAATACACAGACCTCAAACGTTTTATAGTAGAAATCTTAATGACCAGAATATTTCTGATATAACTGTAGACCTGATTGGGAAAGAATGGAACTATAATTATGTTGACGTGGACGTTTTATATGTGGATTTTATACGGAATATCCAGGAGGCCTTGGATAAGACAGCTCCCCTAAAGGCTAGAACTATACGTAAAACTCCTTGGGTAACGGTTGGTATTAAAGAAGCACAGCATAAAAGGAATAACGCCTACAGAAAGTTTTGTTTTACTAGAGAAGAAACTGATTGGGCAGATTACAAAGCAACCAGAAATACTGTGGTGTCGATGATTCGTAACCAAAAAAGAATATATTATGATCAAAGCATAGACAACTGCAAAAATGACAGTAAAAAAATGTGGAATACCCTGAAACAATTGATTGGGACAAAAAGTTTGAGCGTTGACTTTAAAGAGATCAACTTTGGGCAATATACAGGTAAGATTGCAGACAATTTTAATAATTTTTTTGTGCACAGCATCAGTGAAGTTTCTGACAGTATTGAATTCAAAGAATGGAAGGACACTGATATATATTTTACTAGAGCTCAGATTCTGAGCTTCAAAACAGTCAATTTATCACAACTCACAAAGATAGTGTATGGCCTTAAAAATAAAAGCACTAGTGATGATATTCTGAGCATTAAATTGATAAAACAGTTGTTTGGAGTGATAGGCTATCCTCTTTTGCATCTGATAAACATGTCTTTGAGGACGAGAAAATTTCCAAGTGACTTAAAGCTTAGTCTTGTTGTGCCAATTCCAAAGGTAAATAAACCGGAGGACGCTTCGGATTTTAGGCCAATCAATCTCCTACCAGCAATTGACAAAATTATCGAGACTATAGTGAGTAATCAAATTAGACAGTATTTTGAGGAAAATCAGTTACTTTACGTGGGGCAGTCTGGATTTCGAGGTCATCACTCGTGTGAATCGGCCGTCCAATACATATGTGCAGAGTGGAGCAGAAACCTCAATGAAGGGGATATAGTGGTTGGTGTTTTCGTGGACCTGAAGCGCGCTTTTGAGACAATAGACCGTAGCATTTTGTTGAAAAAATTAGCTGCATATGGCATAGGAAGGAACGTCCTAAGATGGATCAGTGACTACTTAAATGACAGGTATCAAAAAACAAAAATAAATAATGAGGTGTCCAGCAAAATTTCCAGTAAATTGGGTGTCCCGCAGGGCAGTGTTCTAGGTCCGCTCTTGTTTATAATCTATATTAATGACATTTATAAGGCAATGAAAAAATCTTTTGTAAGTTTATTCGCAGACGATACACTGATTTCTGTTTCTGGAAAGGACTACCACGAAATTGTTAATATTCTTAATGATGAGCTCAGTGTTTTGTATGATTGGTTATGTCAGGACAAATTGAAATTGAATACTTCTAAAACAAACTGTATGGTAATTGGTTCAAAGGCAAACTGTAAATCATTCAATGACTTAAACTTATCCCTATACATAGATAATGCTCCAATCACGTTTGTAACAGAAATAAAGTATCTAGGTGTAATTTTGGACCCACAGTTGAGTTTTTCGTTACATGTTGACCATTTATGCAAGAAACTGGGCAAAAAGATTGGATTTTTCTGTCGGGTATCTTCTCATGTTTCTCAGTGGACAAAAATGTTAATATGTAAAACAATTATTTTGCCTCATTTTAATTATTGCACATCATTGTTAATATCATGTAAACAGGAAGAGATAAGTAGGTTGCAAATCCAGCAGAATAAAGTCATGCGAATTTTGTTAGAATGTAATAGGTACACACCTGTGGATTATATGTTGCGGGAATTGAAGTGGTTGAGAGTTGGGCAATGGATAAAAAGAGCGAATCTAGTTTTAATTTATAAAATTGAAAATAATTTAGTGCCTAATTATTTGAAATTATACCTAGAAAAAAGAGTTGATTGTCATGGATATAATGTTAGATCTAGGCAAAATTACAATGTTCATTACGTAAAATCAACTGCCCTACAAAAAAACACTTTTTTATGATGGAGTCCGCTGTTTTAATGCACTTCCTGATAGTATTAAAAACGCACCTACTTTGAGGATATTTAATAGAAATTTATTAGCTTATCTTAGCGATTAAGTTTATTTATTTAAATTTTGAAAATATATATGTATTTGTATTTTTTACTAGCCAAGTGCTAAATAAAGTTATTTATTTATTTATTTATTTATTAAAAAACTAAATAAGTATTTATTTCAACGGTAAAGTGAATATGAGTGAATATAAGCCAAAATATGTTTCCAGATGAACATCCTACGCTAACTTGCAGTAACCAATCCATCAACCGGCAAGACATGATTGTACGTGCGTAATGAAAGTCCATCAAGGAAAAAACACAGAGCACAGAGAGATGGACGTATGTACATACTACGCATCATGCCGGCCAAGAGAAAGCAAGAGAAGTGTTGCAGGAACTCGAAACATATGGCGTGATGACATCAGAAGATTGCTGGGAGAAACTAGATCTGGAAAGCTATGAAGAGGCAGAAAAAGAAGAATATAGGAGAGTTCCACATTCAGGAGTTGATGACAACAGGCTGATAATGATAAGAAGAAGGAGAAGCGGGAAACATCTATAGTATTTCATAATTAGCCGTTCTTTAACAATGTATTCTTTGACTGACGTAGTACGACTATTTATTATGTATCTACAAATAGGAAAATAGGGGCTTCCGTTATTAATTTATTAAGTGGAGTTCGGATATCCCACATTTTGGGAAAATCCCTTATTTTTTACTTAAAATGAATAACATCATCATAGGCATTCACGTGCTAAAAGTATTATAAGAATCTTGGCAGCATTATTATCTGTGGGTTCTTTGATGGCTAAATAAGCGTATACTAGACTCAAAAAATTTTCCCCATCGATTGCAAATCCAGTCAGCGGTATCCGGTCGCTGTTGTTAACAAGGTCCTAGCAGACATTCATGTTCTTTTCTACGATTCCGTTTGTCTTCCCATCCTTTATCGTTCGAAATACTCCCAGCCTTGATGGTTACTTCGTCGCGATACGGGTTTACTCAGAGCCGTAGCCTCGCAGTCGCCCACATCAATCTGACACGCTTTCATGTTTGCCTTGAGGACATTTTTGTATCATTTAAATTGGTCTCCTATTTTGCGTTGGACATTTTTCAGTTGGGAATACATCATTTGCTTAGTAAGACGTTGGTCTGACAGGCGGACGACATGACCAGCCCAGCGATGCTGCTGTTGGCTGAGCATTGCCTCAATGCTTGTGGAATGAGCTTCACTAAAATTTAAATATCTACGGCATTTAAACATAAAATCTTAAATGAGGAACTATTTTAGGTATTAATGCCCACGAACCTAAATGAGTTTTCTACAGGCATTTCAAAAGTGAAAAATTTAAGAATACTTAAAACGCGCCAAATGATTATGCCTAAGGGATATGAGCATCTTCTACCAATTAAATTAATGAAGACTCCATCGACAAAGCACGAAGAGCTGTACCGGTAGCATATTCATTTTTTGCCAACGTAATAGGATCTTCGGCTGCATTCGTGTTCGTTCGAGCACAGCATAGGCGAATTATGATTGAAGTGGACTAACGTTGGCAGTTTAGAGCCTGCCTGGCGTTCGGGAAAATATTCTCTAAATAAATTAAGTTGGAAAGTGGCAATTATTGTTGAAGAAATACCTTTATTAAAAGTTTAAAAATTAATCATTGTGTCTATTCAAAGGCCCTAGAACTTTTTTGGTAGATTTGAGTTAGTTTAGGTTGGTTTGCGTTAATTTTGGTTAAAAAACCGCACTAGGCGCTGGTCCTTTCTATTTCCTTTTTTCAAGCAAAGAAATGAGAAGTACCTTATCCAAATTAACCCAAAATGAGCCGTGCTGGAAATGCGACCCAATCTCTGTTTCTGAAGCTGATCAAATAGCGAAAAAAGAGCGCGTATAAAAAATAGAGCGCATGTATGTATTATTAAATTTTGAATAAATAGGTATTATGAGTTACTGAAGTTGGTTTCTCTGACGTTGTGCGACAGAAACACAGTTCAGCTGAACATTTATTTTACAACAAGAAGAGAAAAAAAGATCTTTTGTATTTTGAACTTTTCATATTTTCGATATTTTGCATTTTCGACATTTCTCAATTTTCACCTTTTGCATTTTCTTATTTCATTTTTTTTAGCTCACACTCTATAAAATAATTAATTTCCATGGGGTAGTTCCAAAGACATCGGTAGTTCTATCTACCACAATATTATGCCATTCATTGTTTTCATGTAAATAAAATTCTTATCTTTTATCTTCCCTTCCTTTGAATGAAAAACATATATCGGACCTAATTATCAATAAAATGCTTGTAACATACAGTCACATGAAGTGCCAACGTCTGGTTGCGATGCTCATATTCTGCCAACGCTTCATGGCGCAGGGCACGAATCTAGCCGAATATCAGTTGCGTTGGCAAAAAATGAATATGCGTACCGGTAGCCGCTGGCTTAAAGCTTTGATTGCGCTGTTGCCAGTTGAGACTAAATGTAGTGCGTCGTTAAATTTTAAAAAATTAAAACTGATTGCAAAAAATTTAAATTGTGTAGAATAATAATTCAAAAAAAATGTTATGAACTCTTGAATCCCTAAGTAATTGATTCAACTGTTTTTCTTGGTATTTTGCCAACCTTTTAGAATTAAATACATTACAAATTTTCAGTGCTGACAACTTGTGGCAGAATTGAAGTTGTGACGTAGTGCGGATTATTTCCGTGTTTTTCTTTAGAGAGTTTTCTTTTTTATTTATTTTTTTTTAAAAAGGAATCTAAGTTTTTCAAAAGTGGGAGTACACAAAATTCAGTTTTCAGTTGCTTCTTCCAATTTTGCGAATTTCAAAAATTAGTGAATGAGCCCATTGGTTTCCTCCAGGATAATGTTGTTTATTCACCGTTCCTGCCATTTTATTTTGAATATCCTTCTTAAGCAGCGCAAGTGATACTTTTCTAAAGACCTCAGGTCTGTAATTTGTTCAGGTTTCACATCCATATAGAAGTATTGGGATGACGATGGCATTGTAGCCAGCGAGCTTAGATTGGGCACTTATGTCATGGTTGTCAAACACCCTATATTTTCTAGAGGTGCTCCATTGATAGTTTCAGCTAGATCTGGTTCATTCGTATTTGGGGCAGGCTGGTATGGAGTATTTTCTATCCGCATTTAGTTTGCTGTTGCTAAGGACAGTGGCGTTCATGTTGCCTTGCAATAAACGAAGTATGTTGATGAATATCGGCGGACATCCGTGCAATGCCAGTATTTTCCAAAAAGCGACCCGATTAACAGAATCAAACGGTCAAACGCTTTGAAAAATAAGGTCTAATAATGCCATATACAAAGGTCTGTTTTGCTCGTTGGATTTTTCTTAGATTTGCCTTGCAATGCAGATCATGTCTGCTATGGCAAGAATTTTTCCGGCTGTGGAAATAACCCTCGGTAATTCTCCCACTGTGCCTTATCCCCTCTGTTTTTAATTGAGTGACGATAGGGGTTTCTCGCAAGCGATAATTTTTTTTTTTTTTTTTTTTTTTTTTTTTTTTACGGATATGCGCACTCGCAAGGAAATGTCCTATCACGCTCGAGAAGCGGCAAGTGCGCGGAAATGTCGGTGTATGTTGGTCTTGAAACGGTTCAGGTTGTAACCTGCAGGGAAAACCGTCGCAGGGAGTTTATTCCACAGCGATGCTGTTCTCCAGAGATATGAATTCTGATATAATGAGGTTCTTGGTGCCTCTAGTTTGACAGTAAATTCATGGTTACCGTCTGTTTGACGGGTTCGCCTGGTAGGTGCTACTCTCGGTGGAATCATACGTGCCAACTCTTCAGAGCATTTTCCGTGATAGTACCTGTAGAAGAGAGATAAATCGCCCACAGATCTGCGATGTTCGAGACCATCCAAGTTACGAGTAAGTGCGGGGTCATTGATCAGCTTGATAGCTCATTTTTGCACGGTATTCAAAAGCATTAAGGTATGTTTGGGTGCTGCACTCCATATATGTGAGCAGTACTCCATAGTTGGTCGAATCTGGGCTTTGTAGAGTGTCAGCAATTGGCTTGGTGTGTACAGATGTCTTGTACGAAATAGCACCCCCAGCTTTTGGGAGGCCCTTTTAGCAATATCTGCCACGTGACTGTGCCAAGACATGTTGGTCTCTGCAGTAACCCCCAAGATGTTCAACTGACTCTGTAATGTGACAGCACTTCCAGATAGCATGATGTTTGGCTCACCGGTGCTGGTCTTTTTTGAAAACAGAGCTGCTTGGGTTTTCTGCGCGTTGAACTGTACAAGGTTTTTGTTACCCCAGTCCTCTATTATCTCCAGGTCGTTATTTATCTGCGATATTTGAGTTAGTCTAAGATGATGGAATTCACGTGCGGAAAGACCTGTGGGTGGTATGAGTGAGGAGACTACATTGCCATCGTCTGCAAAGCAATAAAGTGGATTTACTGTTTTATCTATGAGGTCATTTATGTAAATCAGGAAAAGAGTTGGCGAAAGGATTGCTCCCTGTGGCACACCAGCATTTATTTGGTAAGAGTTGGAGTTCTGGCCATCCAGTGCAACATAAATGGATCTGTCCTTTAGGTAACTTTCAAGCCAAGTGCAAAGTTTCGGCGATAATCCCATTGCTTTGAGCTTGTTGAGCAGATTTTCATGCCAAACTTTGTCGAATGCTTTAGATATATCTAAGGCAATTGTTCTTGTTTCACCCCGCAACTCAATCGCTTTTTGCCATAAGTGAGTGACGTATGTAAGTAAATCGCCAGTTGACCTATATTTTCGAAATCCGTATTGCTTATCGTTGATAATTTTGTACTTTTCCAAGTACTTGGTTAGGTGATTGTTCACAACTCTTTCCATTACTTTTGATATCACCGGAAGTAGAGCAATTGGTCTATAGTTTAACGGATCTGTCTTTTTTCCTTTCTTTGGAATGGGTTGTACTGCGGCAGACTTCCATGATGATGGATATACTCCTTGCCTGTAAGACAAATTGAATAATTTTGCGAAAGTTGGGGTGAGTTCGTTGGCGCAATTTTTGAGTACTATTGCGGGAATGCCATCCGGACCCATTGCTTTGTTTGTATCCAGCTTTTTTAGGGATTTTCGTATTTCTCTGTGACAAAAGGGTACCTCTGGCATACTATGGGAAACCCTTTCAATGAACGGTGGAGTTTTTCCGTTTGGCACTGTTAGGTTGGAGTTGGAGGAAAACAAGCAAGCATATTGGCTTTTTCCTCTGATGTTGTGGCTAAGTGATTATTTTTATCTGTAAGTGGTGGTATGGATGACTTGGTGAAGTTAGATCCAACAGCTTTTGCAAGAGACCAAAAAGACCTAGAACTACTTGGACAATTCAGCAACCTGTTTTTTATTCTTTGATTGTATGTTTCTTTAGCGGAGTCAATAGTAATTTTGCAACTATTTCTGGCTTCTATAAATTCTGTGTGGTTTTGAGCGGTTTGTTGTCGTTTCCAAAGGTTATATGCTCTGTGTTTTTTCTGTACAGCCGTTTGACACTGGCTGTTGAACCAAGGTTTTGCATTAGCTCTACGTTTAGTTGTATGTGGGATATATGCGTCCATTCCAGATAAGATTACTTGTGTTATTTCATTACAGCAAATAGTGGGATCAGCTGTTTTAAAGCAAACCTCTTGCCATGGAAAATCCAGGTAATACTGTTTTAGGTCATTCCATTTTGCCGATTTATAGTGCCACATTTTACGAGGAAGTGGTTGTAGGCTTGGTGGGATGAGCATTTCGCACTTTGTTATTATAAGTTTATGATCGGACGAACCAAGTGGAGCATCTACTTGAATTGTGTACGAGTCAGGATTGGTGGTTAGGAACAAGTCTAAAAGCGCTGCAAATTCGCCCCTTTCTGAGATACGGGTAGGTTCATCGACAAGCTGCGTTAGACTACAACTTATGGCAAAAGCTTCTGCTTCTCTGCCTTCGTTATCTGTTTTGTTGTGGTGTTTCAGCCAGGGTATATTATGGACGTTGAAATCGCCTAAAAAGACAATTTCCGCCTGTGGATAGTTTGACTGTATACTATCACAGCTTTCGGATAATGTCGCGAAGAAATTTTCTCGGTGTTCGATATTTTGGCAATGAATCTATGCGTTTGTTCGACCAGCGCACGCCCCCCAGCTCAAATAGCTAAGCAGAAATTCCTTGTAACCCATTATCATTATCTAGTTAATTGATAGCTTTTTCAGCCTCTCGATGGGAAGGAACGTCACTCAGTTGGATTTGAATGGGTTTTTCAGGCAGGCTTAGAACTCTTGTCCTTTTCTGTACTGCAGCCATTGCTTGAAGATAGGTTTGTTTCTTGCGAACTGAATTTGGGACGTGACACAGAATAGTGTACATGATACATGCAAACTGGAAAATAAGCGTCTCTTTCGCACAACTATTTTTCATGCGTACCCTTAACACGGAAACTTCTCAAGCCAACATCTTTTTCATTTTGTTCAAATTATGAGCGACAAATCTCATTATTGCTCCCCTTTCGATATAATTTTAATCAAACTACTTTTTACTCGGGGTCAAAATAAATACTTTAATGGATCTGATTTCTTATACATGGCGAACGCTCTTTGCCTTTAAGGATTAAAGGTAAAGCTGCCTTTCCCCTTTGGAAAAGGGTTAAAATTTCACACGTGCTTGCTTCGGAATCCAGTTTATAAGTCTGGAGAAAGTTTTCGCAGATCACTGAAGCGCTTTATAACTTTTCGGAGATGGAAAGGAAATATCACATGTTACTTTCCTACGGAAATAAGCATGTAGAATATGAATCGTTGAAGTTTCTTTGAATGGAATCATAAATAAAAAGTTAATTTTAATTTAAAGATTGTTATTTCTGAGACTTTTAATATACATAGGAGTTATTGTGTTCTTATTCAAATGGGTAGGAAAAAATCATCTAGTTACAAGCCCAAATTCTCCCATTGAAACCTAACGAGTTGAGTATACCACAAACGCGCAACAATGGCAATTGAACGATTTGGCACAGCTCAGTGCACTTCAGCTTACTGGCTCGTTTTTAATGGCTCGTGTAGAACACGGAATGGGTCAAAGTATATAAGCCAATTTGAGAGTGAACTCGAGAGTGACCACACACAAAAAAGCGAGATAAGTGACCTAAATTTATATAGCGGGTATTTGAAAGAGTTTTTATGTGGATGTTCATAAAACTGTAAATTGTATTTCTTATTACAGGGAAGTCGTATACTGTGAATATTTTATAATTTAGTTTCATACGTTTCCCCTCATACGCATTTTCAAATGTACCAGAATCTGCCATAACCAATAGCTTTTACCTGACATAAAAAAAAGGTTCTTCAATATTGTTGCAATGCCTAGTTTTTATGATGAAGAATACGTTTGTTCTACTTCCAATTAGAAATCTTAGTATGCCTGCTGAAAATTGAGATAAATATCCCTGTATTCAAATGTCTTCGAAAGTGACAAATACATATCTATTAAAAGCAGAAATTACCATAATAGCTATTGTTCTGTTAGCGGGTTCGTAGATAAGTGACACTATTTTCCCATATTTAGATTATTCCTTCATCTAGAATATTCCAGTCACTGGGCATTCAGGGGTCGATGAGTAAGTACGACAATGGATGTAAATGCTATCTCTGTTATTTTATAGCAATGCTCTTCCTTAATGAAGTTTGGCCCAAGCACTCTGAGTCTGTCCTGGAAATCGGCCACATAAACTGAAAGTAAAACTTTGTCGTCATGGACCGGTGGTCTGCCAAACAACAAATTCACCAGGAAGCTTCATTTCCCTTCCAGTCATCAGAATTGAAGGTGTATGGTCGGTGGATTCATGGTGAGACCTTCTATAGGCCGAAAGGAAAAAAGGCACTTATTAATCCCAGTCTGGCTGGAGTTTGTCCATTCACAAACATCGAGAAGTACTGGTTAATGTTTGCGCCTCGTGATCATTCCCACGGACTGTAGATGAAGTGAAGTCGTTCTGGTGTTGCTAATTCCCAGTAGCCCCGTGAGTTGTTTCTACACTTGGGACTTGAAATTCCTCCCTTGATCAGTATGACGTTTCATCGGTACTGTGTGTCTGTACATAATGTTTTCTAGTAATGCTTCATCAACTTCAACCGCTTCTTCATTGGGGAATGGAATTACATCTGACCACTGGAAAATAGTCCATTGTTTGCTCCATGAGGCACTTTTCTACGGATTCTGTGTAGGGAAGGACTCTGCGATACCTACCTCAATTCTAATCCAGGAGAAAATAGACAAGTATTACTCCATTCGAGACTGAATCCTCCTATGCGTATCTCATTACTGGAATAGCTGATGCACATCTATCGGTTAACTCCCCTTTATCTAATGTCTTTCGTTGGATCGACTACCCTCACTGGAAAAACTTTATTGGTGTTTTTTGAAACGTCTGCCACAAGGGCTCCATTCTACCTGTTTGCCGTTCCACAACCATGATTACATTTTCTAGCTGTCTTTCTAGGTCTGCCTCACCATTTCCTCTTGGCGTATCTTTGTCGACCTAAATTTCAACTCGACAATCCTTATTTGATGGAGACAAGAATAATATTTCATTGTTGCACACTCTCGGCAATTTATTTTTAGAGTCCGCAAATAGGAAATGGCAATCCTTAATGTCACAGTGGTCTCTTCAATAATATTTATTCAATCTCCTTTAGCTGTTTCTTGTAGAGACACCGACACAGTCCTTGAAAACCTTGGCGGAGGCAGGAGCGTATCCCACTGATGTCTTGATGCCCCTATGTTTCGATGGTCAAATCACATTCCTTACCGTTGAGGGTGCCTTGGTCAACGAGACTTTTGCAATTTTTCTCAATGAAGACAATTAATTCTTGAGCTTGAATTGGTAATCGTCAAGGTTTGCTCCCTCACACTGATGTCTGGTGCCTGGTTAGCTACGTAATTTTTGTAAATCGCAGTCTCCTGAACTTGCACGTCGCCTACAGTTTCTACTGAGATGTCCTCTTTGGCCGCAGTTGTAGCGCCTCAACCATTGTCTAGCTCCTGGATCGCGATTTTCGTTCGCGCAATATTTTTCCATAGGTTGGCCTTCTTAACGGGAGCCTCGCCCACATTATCTACTCATAAGATCATCTTGACCGTAGTTGTAACGCTTTATCAATTTTCTGGATTTTCAGTCGTTATCGATTGCGTAGTACTTCTTCCCTTTTGAAAAATATCTGCTTCTATGTAGGCTTTCTTCGATAGAGTACTGGACATTTATTTGTTCAGTTTGACATTGAGCGCTTGTGGATATGTCAACCGGACAATTCTCTCGATGTCACACCAGGGCCTTGGATTCTACGTATGATCTGGCTCCATCACATTTGACTAAGATTCCTGTTTCATATCTCTGAGGCGCCTTAATCAGCTGCATTACCACAGGATATTTCACCGTAAAAAGTTGGTGGTTTGAGCTAGCTACGAATGAGAGGTCCCGCCGTCTTATCCATTCTGCCGCTTTGGTCGATGGAAGGTTTTTTGCGAATCGTTTTTAATTCACCTGTGATTTGTTCCCGGACTATTTCCATTTGGTCTTCTGTTTGTTTTACTGTGGCTTAGCTTCTTCTTCCTGGTATTTGATTCTTTCATTTGTCTTCATCGTCTTGCAAAATGTTCTGGCGCCGGTCCTCATCTTCTTGTTTTCATTTTTGGCACGTTTCTTCTTCCTGTTTTTTCCTATCGTCTGTCTTCTTCTGCTCGTTTTCTTTCTGATATCTGTCTCTTTTTTCCTGATTTTATTACTGTCGCCTGTCTTCTTCTTCCTGTTTTTCTATTACTCTTTTCTCGTCTGCAGGTTTCAAAAAATCGGGTACCTGGTTAATTTGATTTCCCCCTCTCGGCGGTGTGTCTTTCCATTTTCATCATAGCCGTTGATTTCTCTTTCACTCATTCTGCTTCTGATACCCGTTGTTACGTAAACAGATTCGTTTAACTAACCCAATCTTAAATATATTTTACGAGTTTGTATCCCACAAGATTATGAATTTATTTTCATCGAATCCAGATATCATCATGCACCGCTCGAAGTAATATTGTTGGTAAAGTTAGCTGATTTATAGGTTCCTACGTCATATTTATAACGCTGAAAATGCAATCACTGTTTTAGGTGTTGTCAGGAAGTGAAATTAAGCTGCCATATTTCAGAAAAAAAAATGTATTCAGTTTCAACTATATACAGGGTGTCCCAGGTAAAACAGTCCACCCCGATTTATTGGGTTTGGGATGAGAATCTGGGAAAACGCCCGGACACGTCGATGTTTTATTTGAGGGGGAACTATTTTTCAGTCTTTTTCATCCCCGTAGCTTCAACCCCATAGCTTTGGGGAGAACAATCCCCCAAATTTGAATAGGGAATAGAGGTCGTGTTATACCTCTTTTTGAAGGTCTCATCGAGTTCTTTACGGCCCTAGAATTTTGTCTCATTATTTTCATCCGTAACGAAATGACAGCTTGTCAAAATCTTGGAAATAGACTATTAGTTTTAGTGGGAGTAAAAGCAATACCAACCTCCCTTGATAAAAATACTTGAAACTGGAGTTTTTTGTTATCAATATTAATGAGGTGTACACGAGAATTGTAAATTGTAGGTATTTTTACACGTATTTTTATTAAGGGGGGTAAGTACCACTTTACTTCTACTAAAACAGTAGTCTATTTCCAAGATTTTGACAAGCTGTCATTTTGTTACGGATGGAAATAATAAGATGAAATTCTAGGGCCATACTTTGAAGCTACGGGGATGAAAAAGACTGAAAAATAGTTCCCCCTCAAATCAAACATCGACATGTCTGGGCGTTTTCCCAGATTCTCATCCCAAACCCAATAAATCGGGGTGGACTGTATTCCCTGGGTATATATTAGGATGACACTTCTCTACCTTATCCTCCTCCACCGATGTCGACCCTGTGCTGACTGCATCCATTCCATTCGGTCCAAAACTTTGTCTCTGAGAAAAATGCCCCACATTGCGCGTTGCGCCATCAAAAGCGTTTCCATAATCCATAATTATGAATACTAATGTGCCAAATTCTATCAGATTCTTCACTACCAGTTCATCTGTTCTTTCATCAGCTCTGGACCGTGTTTGCTATTTTAGCTGGTAAAATTATCATTCTATTTCCAACCCGTTTATGATTATTTCTGTAAATAATTGGTGAACATGGGAGAGGAGGCTTGTAGGACAGTTATTTTTAAGTTCCATGATATCTGCCGGGAAGACTCCCTTTCTGTGTAGTTGAAATATTATCTGCGTTATACCAATGAGTTTTTAGAGCGGTTCATTGACGGGTCTGAAAAAATCCAGCAGCTATTTCATCGTCACGTACCTACTCAATGATTCATAATAGTTTTATTCTTTGAAGCGCTTTTTTTCACTTTATGTAATGGCATCTGTCTTCGGTCCTGGTTGGACACTTTTGGCAGCTGTCAGTTTTGGATGTGTTCCAATTTTTCACATAGTACTCGGAAGAAGTCTCCACAGAATTCAATATATTACCTTCTATCTTTTTTTTTTTTTCCTTCGTCTGGATGTTTTTTTTTTCCAACCTACTTAAAACATGAAAGCTTTCAATTATTTTTATTGTATTGATTATTGTGTAGATGTCGGGGACTTCTGAGAAAAACGCTTGGAATTTTAGGAGAAATGATTTTTTTGGTGCGTATTTTAGAGATGGCTTGAGCCTTCGTATTTCTTCAAGCTCTTCCTGAACTTCTTGTAGGTCCTGGTTCTTGTCTAGGCCTTTGATTACTATATTCTGAAGGCGATTTTCACGTAAGAAGGAAGAGTGTAACTTAAATTTTTGTCCTTCAAGGTATCTTGTGATAATTCTATGATCATCAGGGGTTTTTGAGGTTGTGCGAAGGCCCTAAAAATTTTTTTAATCGTCGAAACGATATTTAAAAATTGGAGAGTCTCCATAGGGATTTGGATTTCTGTTACATTTCCAAGAATTACGAGGACCACTGTGAGCTTGGCCTTGGCAGTGGCTTGGGTATTTGTTGAGATTTGCGGAGCATATTGAGCTGGGACTTAGTTTTGAGTGGCTTTTTGAGCTACGAAGGGATTATTTACCAAATAATATTTAATAGCAGGACTAGAACTGTGAGCTTGAATTTTGGCTTGAGAGTCGGAAAATCCTTTGGCTGTTAGGTTCGCCGATCTCCATCATAGAGGTTGAGTTGGTTGGAAAACTAGTTTCGGATTTTTTCAAGGGGATTGCTGGGATTTGCATTGCGTGATTGTCAAGTTCTGCCGGTAGCGTTGTTGTGGATATGGGACAAATACGGATAGCTTCCTCGCTGTCTGAACTATTGAGCTTGAATAGAAGGAATTATATGTAAGTGGATCTAAAATATGGGTAAGTATAAAAATAAAGGAGTGATGCACCAATCTCACCAAGTGCGTCAAGGTGGTTAATAAAATATCTTCCTTTCAGACTTCACCGTCATACAGCAGCGACTATACCTGGCGCGTTGAAAAGAAAATGTACCCAAAAGATTCCATAGCCACTAGAGTCCTGGGTTGACGCTGCTTTCACATAGGGCGTTGTAAGAAGTAGTTTTCAAGTATACAAAATTTGGTCACTCTCATCTTTTGATTGAGTTATCGTGTGTTCTGTAGTACC
Source organism: Ceutorhynchus assimilis (assembly GCA_917834065.1). NCBI lineage: Eukaryota > Metazoa > Arthropoda > Insecta > Coleoptera > Curculionidae > Ceutorhynchus > Ceutorhynchus assimilis. The sequence goes on along the minus strand of OU892277.1, from coordinate 24,021,667 downwards.
TGTGAGGTTACATGTAGCTTGGCTCAGAAAAATTTTGGGGACTTTTGGCCGCATACGTAACACTACAAGACGAGCCAAAATTACATCCAAAATAAATAAACATTATGATCAAATCAACGTTTTAATTTCACATCGTATCCCAAAAGGCTACTGGCCCAGCTCTATAAAATATCCCCGGATAGCATCTGCGGGTTATTTTATAAAGCTGACAAATGATCCAACGGCCCAAATTTTATTTGACCAATTCCCCAAAAGGGATTTTCACTGTTTCTCTGTGACCGCATCCTGTTAAACGGTGAACCTGGAATCGTGAATGTCCCTAGATAACAGACTTTCACGAAAATTAATGGGTCGGCCAGAAAATAAATTATGCCTGTATTTAACAAAAGAAAGAGAAAACTGGTAATAAAAGTATGCATGCCATCAAAAAAAAATAAAAATAGTTATAGTAAAAATCCATTAGTCCCGGATTTTAACTATGAGAAACAATTTCATTCTTCTAGTTTATGTAAACAAATGAGCAATTCAATTTGTCGCCCCAGAACATTTGTATAATAAAAATATTAAGATTAATGCTTCACGTATTCGAATATTACGTGACGTACCTCAAACTCATCGGATATTCACATCTGGACAACACTTGTGTTAAAACTGACGGAATTTGCTATGTTGGCGACAGTCTGAGGTTTGGCATATAAAGTAGGTAGGGATCGAGGATTAGATTTTATGAGAAAATTACTAAATCCGAATCTATTTATCATATGCTTGGAATTTTAATGCTAATTTGGTTGATTTAGGGAAGGAAAATACATATTTAGAAAAATGAATAATTTTGAAAATGAAGAGAAAGTTAAGGAAAATTGGAGGATTAAAAATGTTTGGTCTTGGGCGGGATTCGAACCCGCGTCCTCAGCATTGCCGGTGCTACGCTCTAACCAACTAAGCCACCAGGACAGCTCAGCTGAGGACGCGGATTCGAATCCCGCCCAAGACCAAAAGTTTTTAATCCTGTAATTTTCCTTAACTTTCTCTTCATTTTCAATTTCCACGCTTTTCGGTTATTTTAACCGACAAAACTCCATTCCTTTCAACATTGCCCTTGCGGGCATCGCATACACCGAGTTTTGCCACACATGGACGAAACCTACATATGTATAGTAATAGGGTAACTTATTCGAATTAGGACCGATTTCATAGAATGTGTTGATCTATTGGAGGATTGAGAAGTTTGGCAGTGAGCGGAGGACCACGCGACTTCCTCTAACAACACCAAAATAAAAATCAAAAAGATCGGGGTGGCTTAGTTGGTTAGAGCGTAGCACCGGCAATGCTGAGGACGCGGGTTCGAATCCCGCCCAAGACCAAACATTTTTAATCCTCCAATTTTTACGCTTTTCGGTTGTTGTACCCGACAAAACTTCATTCCTTTCATATAAGTTTGAGTAAAACGAATAAAACTAGAAGGCCAAAGTCACAGTCTCACAAATTAATAAATCAATAACACGGTTACATCTTTTTTCCACGATAGAATCATCCGACTCCAGTTAAAAAACAAGCAACTAGTGCTTGATTGCTTTAAACAGTGATGTATCAGGTCTGAAGATGCTGTGACATACGAAACATAGTAAGTAACCGTTTTATTGATAAAATAATCTGTGTGACTTTGAGTTGAGTTCTCCGTTTTCTTCAAATACATGTATTGAGGAAAACCACCTATTTAAAATATTATTTCTTCGAATCTTAACTTTTTGAAACGTCTACTATAGAAAAGCAAATGGTAAATGTTGCAACCACGCAGTAGCGTAGCTAGGCGACTGCCGACGGCCTCGCGCCCTAAAGAGCCATGCAAAAAAAAAGGGTACCCAACCTAAAAATTGACACTTTTCGGTTTCCCAAAATAAAACGTAGAGAACAAATAAACTTAACCATAGGGCAGACGCGCATTTGAAAATCACATAAGCGGGCGCGCCAGCAGAAAAACATACGAAATAATTCGAAACAAAAACACAAAAATAATATTTATAATATTTGTACTATTCTCTTTGTAATTTTACTTACATGACCAGGCGCGCTGGCGGCACGGAATACCGAAAACTCAACACCTGCAAGTTCAAGAACTCACTGACATCTGAACAAGCGCTCTAAGGTCGTAAATTGTGCGTAGTAGGTTTGCTGATATAGTCATTTGAACATAGCTAGACAGACAATATGATAAAATCCACAATATTTGCGGAATCCTTGAATTAGTGAAAAGGCGGCATAAAAGGCCGATAGCGCGCCTGCCCGAGGGTTAATCCTATACGAAACTTCTAAATATCATAGAATTCACTTAGGGCCGGTTTCTCAATAGTGAGTCACCCCCGGGTTAAGCATAACTCCAGGGTAAACATAGCAACTGGACACGCTTACCCTGGACACAGATCACCTGGATACAGATGCGTAAGTAAGTATCCTTACCGTCGTCGACTCAAAGCTACGAAACCACGGCTCTCAAGGAGGCCAGCCGCCTAACGCATAGGCACAGATCGTCCGCGTTTTTTAACGTTCAGTCCCTTTTTTCAGTTAAAACATTATTTCTGTGTGATTCTATAAAGAAATCTAAGCTAAGTTAGTATGCAGTTTAAATCAAATTGTCCTTCTTCCGTAGCCCTGAGGAAGTCCTAATAATCTAAACGTATTGGTAAATAGAGTTCATGCACAAAGCTTGTCAATAAGATTTTTTCCCTTCAAAATTAATCTTACTGAATTTGATACACCTGCTATTTAGTTTTTATGTAGTCAGCTAGTTTAAACATTCCATCGTTTGTGCTAATACCCTTCAGGGTACCAAACAGATTTTCACTTTTAACTTTGTTCATGAGGTAAAATATTTTTGCAAACACGGTAAGCCTAAAGGCCTGTAGTTTTCAATAGCAGACCTCATTAAATGAGACAACAATAGATTTTTTGAAATTAAGTCGCAATTTCTTGCTTAAAACAAGGTTTATATGAGCCAACGACTTGACAGTCTGTGCATTTACAATCCCTAATTAAATTAGCACTAATACCATCGTAGTCTGGTGAGCTACTGTTTTTCAGTGATGAAATATGTATTGTTAAATCTGCTCCATTTACAAGATTTAAAAACACTGAGTTAGCAGGATTGGGATAATTTTCTGATGGAGGGATTATATCTATCTATGGAAAAGAAGCTTTTTTTAAGCCAAGTTTTCGTCCAGTATCGATAAAGTATTCATTGAAAAAGTTTGCTATGCCTCTATTGTTTCAAACGCTCTTTCAGAGTTGTGTGTATATCACTATTGTTTTTTGCACGTGTGTTAGTAACTTCTTTGATTATATTGCCCCTATTATGCTATGTTTACTATTTTCCAGTTTCTCCTTGTAATATCTGGTTTTAATGTCTACTTACCTGAACGATTTCTGTAAGTTATATGCCTAATAAGAAGCTGTGTGTCATTTCTACTCATAAGATTTGTTTTTCATTTGATCTCTGTTTTTAATTGAAGTGATCAGGCCATTAATTTGTGATCCTGATGGTTCAATTTTGTTGCCACTTTTCATCTTTATCAGTTTTGTTGTGCAGTGACTGTAAGAGCCTGTTCGGGTTTGAAAAACAGACGGTTCTAGAACGGTTCAAAACATTCGCACAGCTTATTATTTAAATTTGTGATAGCCGAGCCATTGTCATTTTGTTGTTCGATAAACTGTGCGATTGTTTTGAACCGTTCTAGAACCATCCTTTTTTCAAACCCGAATATAGCTTTTATTTTATAATAGTCATCATAAACAGATCTCCAAGCATCTGTTATCTGCTGGTCATTTAAGTTCCAGGTCTCTTGGCTAATTAAAGCTTCAAACTTGATTGAGAGAGTTTTGGTCCTGGTTTAAGGTAGTTCCTGCATAAAATTTTGAAACCTATTTGATCTTCTTTATATTTTAATTATTTATGCAAATCCTATCGATTTGGTGTGGCGTTGGAGTTGAATACCCCGATCCTACACCCAGCTAATACATGTTTTCTGTGACCATTTGCCTCAAAATTGTAATTCGTACATAAAACTAAGATTTTCATGGCCTACAGAAATGTTGAGCTTCAATGCAATACAATAAATTCCTTCATTTCATTGCAGCTAGTCAATTTTTTTTAGGAAATGAGATTTACTTAAGAGAAAACGCAACAATCCAATCCCATTAAACTTCTTTAATTCTCTTAAGTAATAAAACTCTCGGTTAATTAACTATGCAAAGTTGAGATTAGGTTTTCCTTTTACTGCAGTAAGTTAAAGCAAGCAAAGCCAGTGTAAATTTAATTGTACATATGCAGCGGGAGGATTAGACTAATTTGGTTATTTAAGGGGTTAGAGGAAAACGATATTGCTTTCAGGAAAATGAGTAGGAATAAGTTTATTTTTGCGTTTCTAGATTTGAGATTTACATTAAAAATATAAATTTTGAAGTTCCTTAACGAAATAGACGCTTTGTTTAGGAAATGTAAAGTTATAAGTAAAAATATTCCGAATTGAAAACTTACTGGTCCCTAAAACAGAAATCTTCAAATATATTTATTTTTCCAATTATCTGCAGCTGATCGACAAACCAATAGGGCCAATGTCACTCAAAAAATTAGTTACTTATTTCAATCAGTTTTTTTTTATATATACAGAGTCCCAACTATTTCATAGGGACAGTATCGCTATCTCGGGAACGGTTAAAGTTACGAGGGCGTTTGAATTAGAAAACAGTTGCCATTTTTGAAGAATAAACCTTTAACTACCCGCGCCGGTGTAGAAAATACACCATTTTTACTAGAAGGGCGGTAAAAGCCCGAACCGGTATCCCCCACTCATCCCCCTCGATGTAACCTACTTGTATTTACTAGGTGCTCAGATAATTGCGCTTTGGTAGCTGGAAAGTTAGTTGGTTTATTGACAATTTCTCTAGTACACTACATCAGACTGTAGTGCAATGCAAGCATTCATGGGTTTGCTATTGTTATTTGGATATATGAAATAAAATCATAACCACTTTTTGGAACTGTGGAAGACAAATGGTATACCGATTCTGAAATCTTTCGAGCATATATGGGTAAAAACCGACTCCTAGCATGAAAAATTAAGGCAAAATTTTTTCTTACCCCTATACATTGATTTATGTACTCAATCACACATTCATATGTGGTGTATACACTCAAAGAAAATGCTTGGTAAAATCAACCAGAAAGAGTATATGAAATGGCGTCTATCTCGTTTGATAGTTAAATCAACCAAAAAAATATGGTTAAAAAAATCTTGTTTGCAAACAATTTTTATTGTTATTTTCAACAATATATTTGTTTATTTATGATCTAAACATTTCATAGTCCCTAAACTACTTTATTAGTTTACATAAACAACTAATAGTTGAGCAACCATAATATCTTGTACAGCAACCTTATTAAATAATATATTGACCACAGTTTTTGTTCTTCACCTACATATTTATTGTTCAGCTACTATTTTTTGTTTTGTTGCCAATTGAATTGTATATTTGACCATATTTTATTAATTAAAATATGGTCAAATATACAATTCAATCCAATCATTACTAATTATTGGTAATAATTGGATTAGGTGTTTAGAATAAAAAACATTTTTTTTTTTTTTCAAAAAACAGTTTAATAATTGAAGATAAAACAAATTCTTTCTTAACAATATAAAATATAAACATACTAAATAGATAGGTCTGAAATGAAATTATAATAGATACAGTATAGGAGGTAGGTATGGTATATTTTCAAATTTCACGTTATGTCTATAAGGCAATTTATACATAGGAATATGGGTGGGTAGTGAAATTGACCATGTAGATACTTTCTGGAAAGAAAGCATAAGCACTATGATAAATGCATCATAATGTTATTTTTTCACTCACATTTTCTATTTTCCATTCAGTAAGTTTTTGCTGCAATTCAATTCTAGTTCCTAATGTAGGGGAGTCTGCTCCTTTGAAGGATCCATAATGCATAATTTCCAAAATGAAAAGTGTGTAGTCTTTTAACAGCTCATGAAGATAAGGCAACTTTCCTTCTGTGATTTATTGGACTGAAAAAAATAATTTAGATGGGTTAAAAATAGGATCTTATACCATATACCACCTATCCAGTAAATTTCGCAGTTCCGAGTCTTCGCTATAATAGACGTCTTCTTTGTCAGGCGAGGTTTGCATTGAGGGTTGACCCGACACAGTTTATCAATGGGTTATTATTAGCTGGCATCATGTTAACTAAATCTGTATATTCAAGATCGTAATGAATTCCTATGTCCAAATCCATTATAGCAAAGTACTTATCTTACCAGAAAAAAAAACTGTATTTCAGGAACAGGAACAGAACCACTACGCGTATTTATTGTGAATTCACTGCACTGAATGTATTCCATCTAGGTATCAAACTTGGATGATTTAAACCAACAATATGTTTGGTTTAAAAAGAATTGAGCGTGAATTTACCTTTGAATTTGTTTTTCCAAAAAAAAAAATAGTTCGCGAACCTGAATGATGGGTGAAATTATCATATTAAAATAGTAAAATAGAAAATATTGTGGTAATAATTACTTTCACCATAAAGTTTGTTTGTTCAGTTTAACAATAAAATAGTGTACAGTAAACTTATAGTAGATTAAATAACCACAAAGTAGTTGAAGTACCCTATTTTTTGTTTGCTTTAACAACTTATTAGTTAGATGCTTCAATAATAGTCAATCTCGACCATTTTTAACTGCTAATTAAACATTAATACTTGTTAGTGCTTCAAAAATAATAGTACATCGACTAAAATGATGGTAGATCTACTATTTTTTAGTATTATTTGACAGTATTCGACAAGTTATTAGTTACATGACAATTGACGAATTGTTAATTATCTATTCTTTTTGGTTAAAATAACCTATACTATTTTTTTGAGTGTATGATACACAGCGCGGGTAGCTACAGGAGATTCTAGAGCGCGGGCAGCTAAAGGTTAAAAATATATTTTAGTTGTTGCCAAATTTCTATTAGTTTCGCAAATACAGTGTGATTTATGAAATTTAGCAAAAACAATTTTATCAAATATTTTAAAATCTATTAATTTTAGAGACATAGTTGAAATTCAAAAGTATTATTTTTTTTTCCGCCCTACAACATAGAACCTAAACTTATTATTTTTTTTTTTCTAATTTAGACGCTCTCGTAACTTCAATCGTTTCCGAGATAGCAATGCTGTTCCTATGAAATGGTTGGGACCCTGTAGAGTGATGAATTTTCAATTAGGAACATTTATTTATTGGCTGACTCTATGTCTGTGGCAAAGTTCGAATCCTATAATAGGATAAAGGTTCCTATTTCTCCTGGTAAAAAAGCTAGGAAAAAATAAGATTCGGCGTCGGAATATCGTCCTGATTTACAAATAGTCTTGTGCTTATACTACATATGTTTGGGTGTGTTTATTTCCTCATTTATGGTTGGTATAGTTGCTTAGAAGGTTGCGTCTATTATGTTTAAAAAAACCTTGTTCTAAAAAGTTTATACGATGGGAATTGATAATTGGAGATTAATGAAGATATTTTTTGTCCAATATTAGGTACTAAAATCGATCATCGATGTTTCAATCTTGTCAGTACGGCTAAGTAACATATTCGTCACTAGGGTTTTTGGCAGATACACTAGTGCCGAATATATTCGTCAAGGCGCTATTTTGTTCTCCGAACCAACTTTTCAGACCCGGCACTTGAAAATGTTTGATTTGGGCTCACAGACGACTGACAAATTCTTCGGTTGGTTTTTGACAGACGGATTTAGGGCAGCCGGCAACGTGTCAAAGTCAGGTGATTAAATACCTGACACCTGCACTTAATCGGCATTGGCGGCAGTTTGCGTCAAAATGGCATCCCAACATGATGGTACCGCGAAAAACTCTAAAAAGTCTAGAAAACGAAAAGCGGAACAGATTAAATAATTATGCAGCGAACAGCATTTTTACAGTAACGAATATAGTCGTCAGCTGAGCTACCTATCTGCCACTGCCAAAGCTTTCGTTTGTGTGGCATGAAGCCTATACAGGGTGTCCCAAAAAGATACCGACAAACTTTAAGGGGTAGTAGGGGACATCAAAACAAGCATTTTTGTTTATATAAACATATGTCCGCAAATGAGCCATTTGGGCTGTAGAGCAAAAAAACTGTTTGATACTTTTATTCTTCGCAATAATTAAATCACTGTTTACTTATTAATTTTGCTTTATTATCAAATAAATTATGATTTACAATAATTGTTCAAAATAATAATAATAATAATAAGTTTATTTGCAATTATAAAAAAAAAGATATAAAAGCAAAAAGGGACTGGAAGGCAATAAATTGATCTAGACCAGCCCCTTTCCTGATGTTGACGAAGTCTACGAAACACTTGTTCGTAATGAGGAAGATCTGATAGCAAGGATACTGGCGAGTTGTACTCATGGAGAACCTATTCCCGGAATATTCCAAAGAGTTCGCGAGTTGAACAATTATTGTAAACCATAATTTATTTGCTATTAAAGCAAAATTAATAAGTAAACAGTGATTTAATTATTGCGAAGAATAAAACTAGATACCAAACAGTTTTTTTGCTCTACAGCTCAAATGGCTCATTTGCGGACATATGTTTATATAAACAAAAATGCTTGTTTTGATGTCCCCTACTACCCCTTAAAGTTTGTCGGTATCTTTTTGAGACACCCTGTATAGTGCTGCCCTTCTGGAAGGGTTATATTGGTTACCCACTTCTCAAACCCTCCAGTTTTTATAATCATTTAAAGATAATGCAGGTACATAATATTCTAGGTTTATTGAATAAACTAGCCATTAGCCATTAAACACATAATGTATGCCCAGTATTGCCCAGTACAAACATCACCAGCTCATTAGCCAACAAGAAGTCGCGACGTATGTCAAACAGCAGGGACGTGAAAAAGCTAGCTTTGGTTGGCAGAATTGTTCGAAGCAAACTGAGGAAAACCACCTATTTAAAATATTATTTCTTCAAATCTTAAGTTTTTTAAAAAACGTTTACTGAATAAAAATAAATGTTGCAACCTTGTATGTGCCGTGAAGCGTACTGAAAGGGTACCAAACCGAACGGGAGGTAGAGAAGAGGCGATTAGGCATTAGAGAGACTAGAGAACAAGCTGGGGCTGGTTCGTTAGATGCGTATCCCGTGTCTGTAATTATTCATTATTCAATTTTTATTTTTATTTTGCAATAAACTGATTGTTCAATCCAATTTGTTATTAGTGTGTGTGTCAAGGAGCGATCACCAGGCCAGTTAGATAATTATTATTTTGTTTGTGAGAGTTCAATTTATACAAGTATCATTTTTTCCATTTTTATGTTTTTTTTTGTTTGTTTATAACATTTTTTATAACATGTGCATTGTTCATAAGTATTTAACAAAAATCGTTTCATGCTGTAAACAACACCGATAAAGAAGTAAATTAAAACCTAAGAAATTATTAATGAAAAGTCGGTTTTCGGCTTATTTGGACTTTATTTAATGAAATATCTAAATCAACAGCCAACGTTTCGACGCATTCCGCATCATTCTCAAGGCTAAAAGAAAACATGCAAAGAACGTTACAAGCATTTCACAACGATTAACATTTTAAAAAATGACTGACAAAATAAATTAACATTTAACAAAAAAGAAGCATTTACAAAGGTTTAAAAAATAAATTAAAAAATGACGTATAAAAAAGAAATTAACATTTAAAAAGTTTCAACAATGACTATTACATAACAAGAGATAAGTAAAATGAGTTTCACAAATTATATTTTTGAAAAACTATCAATCCAGACAACATAGAACCAATTACCCAATTTGACTAATAAAAACGTCGTATTGTTATCTACAAAATACCTTACCAAAGTTTACCTTACCTAGATTATTAAAGCTATGAATCGCATCATTCGGACCGATTCATCAATAACAACAAACAAAAAAGTTCACACACCAAAGAGCGGTACTATTGCTTGCCGTGATGTTTCGGTACTACTTTTTCATATCGATCTGCATTGGTACGTAAAACTAAATTATTGATAATGTTGATTCCCACCCCACCAAATTTCACCTTTAAAAAACTTAATTTGGGGAACAGAACCAATTGAAAACAATCGAATGGTCGGTTTATAACTGATTGGTTATGATGTTGCAGTAAATTGTACTTAAGTTTTGTGTATCCATGTTAAGGTTTACATTGGGTTTATTAGTCGTTATATGGCACATTTCTAAGAAGAGTCTTTGTTGAAAATTAGGGTGACTGTCTAAGATAGTCGATGATTGGAAGTCAAACTGGTGTCCAGTTTCGAAGTAATGTCTTGCTAGTCCTGTTTTTGGATTATCTATCTTAGTAATATTACAATCCCTTTTGTGTTCTGATATGCGATTTTTCAGATATCATTAAATAAAGTCCAAATAAGCCGAAAACCGACTTTTCATTAACATATTCCTGGACGAAAACCACACTGTGTAATCCTAAGAAATTATGTGCTTTTTTTTTGTGCTGAGGTTTTCATTTGGTGTATTCAGAACGTGCATTAGGGTCTTATTTTCCTACCCTGACGAGAGAATATCCTAGCAAATTGAGAAAAATCAATCTAGAGATATTGGCTCAAAAACAAATATAGCTGTGAGTTTACGTAACCAGGGACCTCAGTACCTGTCACAGATGGGCTAACTAACCAAAAACTCTTCAGTATCGAATATAGGTAGGTGTTGATTGAATGTAGTGTTTGTAATTGGAATTTTAGCACAAAGACAAAGGATGGTAGTTAGTTAAACTACTTCACCTCGACTTAGCTATTACAATCTTTTCAAAACAAATCAAAACGTACTTCATATGTATATATGTCGATTTTGGGTTGAGTGCACGGTTTCTAGATAATTTGCCTGTCTAGGCCCCACTCACAAATGATCGAATCGACGGTGACACTTGATAAACTCCGGATAATTAATCTCTTTAGAAATTACCCCTTCGCATATTTACCCGGGTTTGGTTTTGGTTGGTTCGTAAACTGACGCAGGGTTTCGATATTACCCGAAGTCTAATTTTGGAATTATTTATCTAGAGGTTTTGTCGAGGTAATTCATTGAAACATAATTTAGGATAATTAGAAACTTAACCACTATGTAATTTGTTGCCTGAACTATGCTGTCCCTTTTTGTGGTTGTCATTAGTTTATTGGCATATTAAATCCCAGTCCGACTCAAATTTAATGATTGCTATTTTTCCCATTCACCCGAAATAACAAATGAAAGCCTCCGGCTGTTCGAACGATAAAATAATTGGATTTCAGTTATAGCTGATATTAGGGCATATGAATAAATTCTCGTACCACAAATCGTTGTAGAATGCATACAGTGTGGTATGAATAGATTGTCGAGATAAATTGGAATTGAGTTATTATTGATGTAATGAATGGAAATACTGTAACCCCTTTGGTTAATGAAATAACACGAGGCCCACAATATGCTCAGTTTGCTCAGCGAACAATTATTAGGGGTGGGTTTTAGTTTAATAAATACAGAATGGCAAGGGCGCCACTGAATTGAAACAAAAAAAAAATACATAAAAACATAAAATATTGGGGTGTGAAAATTCAGAAACACACCTAAAAAAAATAATCAGCAAACGGAAATTGGTAATTCTGAAAAGGAAATAAATAAAGCATATAACTCAACAAAACGTTGACCTAGGTAAACCAATAAAACAATTAAGTAAGTTTCGAATTAAATTATTGTTTATTTAACAGTGAGGTCAAAAATCAAGTATCAAATAATTTCAAAATATAAAATCAATTACTGGTATAACACTTTAAATAGAATCAATAAAAAGAGGTTAACTTTCAATCAGATTCATCAAGCTCAAAAAAAAATTATAATTTTACAATGCACCTCAATATAGTTGCTATATTCATTAACAGTCGTTGGCCATATCATCAATTTAGAATAAAAATATGAAGGATTTAAGTTTCCAGAAAATTAATTTAAAAAAAAAAAAAAAAATGAATGATGGAAAATTATAATATTATATGGATAAATATGGTCAGCTACTGCCAGAAACTAAAATCAGTAAAATCAAATTTAAACTGTATGAAATCAAAGGTTAAACGTTGAAGGTATAAAGGAGATATAACCGAAATCCTCAAGTTTATAAGTAATATATCCCAGATGAAAAATTGATCAATTTTTGGCGTTATAGGTACCTACTAACCCAATAATTTTAAATTTAGAGTATATTGTCTAACCTTGACCCCAGTTCAGATTAATGATTATGAATAATAAAAGATACATTTTTTTTTAAACATGGCGGTACCAAAAGTGAAGTAAAGATAATTCTATAATAAATACCTACCGTAAATCAAAAATCGGAAATTATTATTTAAAGTTCGGTGTCAAGAATCTAATGAATGAAATTGAAATTTAAAACATTTAAATGTAGTGTCGGTAAAAATTCAATCAATTATGGTAATTGCTCTCAAAATAGATTTCATAAAAAAGGTAATACAAGTTATAACTAAAACTCTATACAAGCCTCAATTCCAACAAAAAGGTAGAGTACGGTAGTCGGTAGCCATCCATTTTTGGTCACTGGACGAGGGAAGTTGCACATAGAAGTTGCAGATTCTAGCCTGGAATCATGGCTAGGAGTTCAGTTTTCTGCGTCAAATGTGGGGGTACAGGTATCGACACGTGAGGGACTTGATTTCTCTAGGAAATCACTTGAAGAGCTCTATGCCCAGAGATGTGGGCTTGTTGAAAATGGATTTCTTGAGAAAAACGGCTCCTCGGAAAAACAGCTCCCCAGTAAAACCCTAAGTAATTACTTAAAAAATTAAAAAGGACTAACCACGAGGGGGCTCCAAATTCAAACTCAAACAGAACGGTAATCACGAGACTTTCTATTATTTGAATTTTTTCGGTAATCAACGGATTATTGCCTTACGCAACATTACTTCGTTAAGATAAGGCCTGAGGGCCGATAAGGTACTTTATTTTCCACGAGCACGGTTGTCTCAGGAAGATAGCAGTTTTCAGCCCAGGATCGACCTTTCAGCTCGACGGCACAATTTAAGAAGGACCTAGAAAAGGACCAACTCGACATGCAAAGCCTCTCCTCAAAAAAATAGCCAATGGAAAGCGTTGGTACTAAACTGGTACTTCAAATTTGAACGAAAATCGTGCCCTCTAGGTTAATAATTACTATTATTATTTACTAAGACGGTCGAAATTTGATCGTGGCGCCATCTAAGACAAGGATTCAACACTAAGCAGCAATTTTTGCTGTAATTAGTGATGCCATCTAATAGGCCGACCAAAAATCAGTTCGTTGGGAAAACCCAAAATAAGAAAAAAAGATTTCTCCTTATTATACAATGATGAGAAAATTTTTGGATTAATTTTCTTTGCTTTTCCATCCATAGACGCGTTTCGACCCATCAGGTCTCATCAGTATGGCTAGGGTCGAAACGCGTCTATGGATGGAAAAGCAAAGAAAATTAATCCAAAAATTTTCTCATCATTGTATAATAAGGTTAAATCTTTTTTTCTTATTTTGGGTTTTCCCAACGAACTGATTTTTGGTCGGCCTATTAGATGGCATCACTAATTACAGCAAAAATTGCTGTTTAGTGTTGAATCCTTGTCTTAGATGGCGCCACGATCAAATTTCGACCGTCTTACTACTTCTATTTTGCATACAGGCACAAAATTTGGATTGGTTTTCTTTGCTTTTCCTAGCCATACTGATGAGACCTGATGAGTCCAAACGCGTCTATGGATGGAAAAGCAAAGAAAATTAATCCAAAAATTTTCTCATTATTATTTACGACAGACATCTTCTTTTAAGTTGTTTCCATAATGGCAGCCACCGGACTGTCAACATCCAAGGCGGCAATTCAATTTATAAAATAATTCATGGAAATAAAAAAGAGAGTAACATTTGGCATGTTACAAAACTCACATGTTAACAATAAAATAAATGGAATTTGAAATATTAGGCAAATAGATATTTTTTTTGCGAACTTGCTACCAGTTGGAGTTATTTTTGTATTAGGATGTTGGAAAATTTGTTTTAGTGGGATATGGATATGGCAATTAGGACTGCGCTGCACAACACCGTTCGTCGACTCCAGGTGTTCTGACTAGACTATACTACTCATTTTTCTCCGCGTTCATATGGATGATTTTGATAGTTTACTTCAACCAAAATCGGATTTTTTTTATAATATTGGGTTTATTTTACCCCCTGGTGGAAAACACAGTCATTTTTGGCTTTTTTTCGCTCGACATATCAGGGGTCGTATTTTCAAATATTCTCGCATACGAAATCTGATACGATTTTGGATGCTTCCCATTTAATTTGCATTGATGTCAGTACGAAATCTACTCAAATGAATTCGAAAATACGACTCCAGGGCCGTAGCTTCACCCACATCGCTCAGACGTGTTTCCACGTTTGTCTTGAAGACATCTTTGTATCGTTTAAACTGCCCTCCCTAGCTGCGCTGGCCATTCTTTAGTTGGAATTACACAATTTGCTTAGGAAGTCGTGCCAGCCTAGTGAAGCTTATGTTGGATGAGCATTACTTGAATACTAGTGGAATTAGTTTCTCAAGGATACTGTTGGCTTCGGCGATCCTGCTAGTTCGTGAGCTGCGGAGATGGTAGACACTTTTTGTAGCACATCAGGCGGCCGCTGTAGGTGGTCTAAGTTTTACATCCATAGACAAGTTTTGTTATGACGATGGCATGTAGATCGAAGCTTCATCTTCAACATCCCAAGTAATAATGCTTCAACAGCATTAGTAGGTATGCCCGGTTTGCTCAGCGAATAATTATTAGGGGTGTTTGATAGTTTAATAAGTACAGAATGGCAAGGGCGATACTGAATTAAAAAAAAAAAAAAAATTACATAAATTATGGAAGGGTGAAAATTCAGAAACACACCTGAAAAAATCAGCAGACGGTAATTGATAACTCTGAAAAGGAAATAAGTAAGGCACATAACTTAACCAAATCTTGACACAGGTAAAACAATAAAACAATCAAGTAAGTTTCAAATTAAATTAGTAGGAATATATTTTCACAGTGAGGTCAAAAATCAAGTACTGAATAACTTTGGAGTGTAAAATCAATTATTGCTAGTAAAACACTCTAAATCAAATCAATAAAAAGAGGTTAACTTTCAATCAGATTCATCAAGCTCAAAAAAAATAATAATAATACTACAAGGTACCTCAATATATAAATTCATTAACAGTCGTTCGCCATATGATTATCATGAAATGAAAATATAATTGATTAAAAAAACAAAAAAAATTACCGATTGAAAATTATAATATTATATGGATAAATATCGTCAGCTACTGCCAGAAAATAAAATCAGTGAAATCAAATTTAAACTTTATGAAATCAAAGGTTGAACGTTGAAGGTATAAAGGAGATATAACCGAAATCCACAAGTTTATAAGTAATATAACCCAGATGAAAAAATAGAACAATTTTTGGCACTATAGGTACTTACTTAAATATTTTAAAGTTGGAATATGTTGTTCAACCTTGACTTCAGTTCAGATCATTGCTTATGAATAACAAAATTTACATTCCTAAGTTATGGCAATATTAAAAGTTAAGCAAAGATAAATCTATAATAAATTCGATAAATCGAAAGTTAATTATTGCCCATCACCTCGGTGTCAAGAATGAGAGATTTCAAATGTGTATGTAAATCATATAAAAAAAAAAAACATCAATTAATTTTGTTAATTAACTATGGAACTGATTTCATAAAAAAAAAAATATTAAAAGTTATTATTGAAACTTTATACAAGCCTCCATTCCAACAAAAAGGTAGAGCACGGTAGCCATCCATTCTTGACTATTTGACGAGGGAAGTTGTAAGTGGAAGTCGCAGACCCTAGCCTGGAATCAAGGCTAGGAGTTCAGTTTTCTTCATCAAATGTGGGGCACACTTATCGACTCGTGAGGGTCTTGATTCCTGTATAGGAATCCCTTCAAAAGCTCTATGCCACGCTCCACGGAAATGGTGTTCTTATAAAAATGTGGTCTTTTAGGAATGGATTTGCTGAGAGCAACGGCTTCTCGGAAAAAATGGCTCCCCGGTAAAAAACGGCTCCCCGGTAAAACCCTAAGTAATAGAGACATTATATGAACAAGCATTAATTTAAAAATAAAATTAAGGACTTACCACGAGGGGGTACGAAATTCAAACTCAAATAAAACGGTAATCACGAGACTTTTTATTTAAATTTTTTCGGTAATCAAAGAATTATTTTACGCAATTTTATTTCGCCAAAATATTGCCTGACAGCCGATAAGGTACTTTTTCCACGAGAACGGTAGGTAATCGATATTATATTTCACTTAGAAAGATGGCTGCACCCACCGGCCACAGTCGACCTTTAAGGGCAACGGCAAGATTAGAAAAGGGACAAAGAAAAGATATGCTAAAAAGACAGAACTCCCGCTTAAGAATAGCCAGCGGAGAGTGTTGGTACTAACTGGTACTTCAAATTTAATTCCCTTTTTTTTTTGTTTTTATTGCCAGTCACCAGACTGTCAACATTAAAAGCGCATCGTTGAGGAGGTGATCCTGGGAAGCTAATAGAAGTTGTGAAGAAGAGAGTCCCGTCTCTAGATCTTAGGGAATTTTGACTTTTTGTAGAGGGAACACAAGTTGTTTTTGTTGCGCTGAAGAAAGCTCTGGTGTTGCTAGAGGAGAGGCTGCGCCAAATATTCGATTTTGTTATCCATCATCTATTCTCCAGCATCATGTACTTCGACCATAAAGATATGTTAGTTGTTTGTGAGCTGAATTTGGGTCATTTTTCCAGATATTTTAGGCTTTCTTTTTCTGATCTAGGTTTGGCGTTCTGAAAGTCTTCATTGTTATCCTCAAACTTGGGAGGCTGAGAACATAGCAGTTTTGAGCATTGACCAGTGCTGTTCAATTTCTTCGGAATATTTCGCTGACAATTTCTCATTCAATAGGAACTGTTTTTTTTTTGTCTAACATTAACAAAGAGACGCTACTTTCTAACCAAAGTTATTGTTCCAACTTTTTGAACCAAGTTTGTTGTGTCGGCATTAGTCAATTAGTCCCATGCAATCAGTTGCAGCGCAAGAGGTTACAATTCACGAAATAAAGCGACAAAGTGCGGCATTATTTCGACAACTTTCGATCGAGGACAAGGATGAAAAATAAATGAGAAAATATAAATTCCATTTACCTGGAAAAATAAAAATCATCTCATGAGTAGGGTGTGTGATATATTTGTATGTAGTATTTTCAAAGAATAACTACATAGGATAATGGCGAAGATTTAAATTTAGTCAAGATGACATTGACTTATGCGAATGTAGTGTTCTAAGTCGAAGTAAAGATCTAGAGATAATATAAATAAATCCGATAGGTTTAGTGACTTAACAATGGCGATAGTCTCCCGCATATATTAGCATAGGATTGGCATAACACTTGAAGTCATTGAGTTAACAGGAAGTCGTTGATAAGCAATTTTTTTTAAAAGTTGCAAGGAATAAGATACACAAATTTGTGGTTATGGAGTCCTTCAATGCCCTAAACGAGCCTAGACCGATCATAGTTAACATGGTTTGTTTCGCTGCTGATTAAGAGGTATTTTGGATAAGCATTCTTCTGTAGTGTAGTATAACATCCCGGGTTCGTTTAGCAAGATTGAACGGTTTGAATTTTAATTATCTCTTCTTTTAACAAATATTCTAAAAAAAACGAAATGAAAAACAAATAGGACCTACGTTGTGGAAACCTTCTCAATTTTACTTACTTGACATGCGCCTGACAATAGTAAAATTAGGTAAATTTGAGTGAAATTGTGATTTGGAAAAAAAAAAGTATAATTTATTATTAAAAAATAGTACCGTTCTCAACCTGGAACTCACGAGGGGAAAGAGCACGGCAGAGAAATCCTCGATCTTAATATGTCAAAAATCAAAAAATACTGTGTCATTTTATTAATAATTTTAATTGTAATTCAATAATCAATAATAGATAAAATTAGGTACCTCCTGCTAAAATTTTCATTCCACACACCACATTCAATCAACACCACCTATATTCAATACTGAAGAGCTTTTGGTTGGATAGCCAATCTGCCAGCAGGTACTGAGGTCCCGTTCGGGAGGCTACTCAGCTATAGGAAAGTGTTGGTAGATTCAACAAGGCCCTAATGCACGCTCTGAATACCAAAAATTTAAATCCCAGCACAAAAGACAGCACATAATTTCCTAGTTTTTAATTTACTTTTTACCTGCGTTGTTCACAGCATGCACATGTTATAAAAAAATGTTATAGACAAACAAAAAAACATAAAAATGGAAAAAATAATACTTGTATAAATTGAACTCTCAAAAACAAAATAAAATTTATTCAACTGACCTGTGAATGCTCCTTATGACACACACAATCACAAATTGGATTGAACAATCAGTTTAATACAAAATAAAAATTGAATAATGAACAATGGCGGACAACTTCTTCCCTGGTCTCTCATTTTCTATCTTCCCTTTGGTACGCTTTTTGTGGCGCGCCACCGTTCACATAAACTTCACAGCGCATACATGATTGCAACATTTACAGAATAACAAAAGTAGAAGCAGAAACCAGAAATTTCTAATGCAGGTGGCACTACAAGGAAGTTGTGCTTGAAAGACTGGTTACAAGGGTTAGACAGTTATAGTAAATTCCAATTTTCGAAAATAACAATGATCCTGCCACCATAACCTATTGATCAAAACCCGGAGTTTTGCAGAAAACTCACAAATCGCATCAATTTTCACAAGTTTTTTCAGGTATTTACCTAGGTTAAAGCTGCCTGTTTAAGCCTTATTAAAAAAAAATACATCTAGAGCTAACGACCACAAATTTTTTAAATTGTTACAAATTGAACAATAAATTAAAGGATTGATATTTATTTATTATTTTTCTGACTAAAGAGATTTTATAGGAATCATTATCATCTTGAATTAGTTTTTTGTGTTTCCAGTAGTTTGAAATCATTTTTGTATGTAAGTGCGAGGATTTCACAATATGAGTTATTGAAACTGCTATTTTAACAGCAAATGAAAAACGAGTAACACAATCCGAGGGATATTAATAGTTTTATTGTTGAACCATGAGGAAATACATAAAAGCGATTAGAATAAGTTATCGTGCGGTAGGTACATTTTACATTACGGAAAGTATAAAACTCTCTTGATTTTAATGGTATAAATAGTTTCACGGAAAAAAGTAATCTGTAAAATCTTTAAGTTTCACTGCGTTTATTTAGAGAATACGAAAATAGTTATGGATATGAAAAGTAGATGTGTTCTAAATCACCACTTCGTTGAATAATGCAGGTTAAAATTGCGAGCTATGTTGCTTTAAAACTATCCTATATTTCCGCATTTCAAGAAGCAAACACACCCGTGATTAGAGTTTATATCGCATAGGCTGCGAACCTTAGGATGCCAGCATTTTGGATATTTAAGCGAAACATCCAACAAGCTATGCAAACAAAATAAAATTTAAACTGCTTCAGCAACCGACAGATATTTACGATTCGTCTTGAACTACAAATTGAAACTTAATAGGTTTCCTAAAGGATTAATAATAGATAGAATTGGAGTAGCAGAGCCCGATGTTGTCGCGTAAATGACTAGCTTCAAATTCTCAATAGCTTTTAAAAGTTTGTTGATGGAGCTTTGGACACAAAAAAAAAATACTTAACATCAATAGCTTGAAATTTGATATTTTATTTGATTTATTTATTTCATCTTACAACATTCAAAATAAAAAATTACAAATGACAAGGCACTTCCTGGCGAAGGAACGTGCTCAGATTTTTCGCTATTTACCATTTTAAATACTTTAATACTAAATAATATTATTAAGTCCACTTGATTCCCGTAAGTGACAAGATATCAAAATTTTTTACCTAAATAATTATTATGCGTGTGAAAAAATATTTGAGATAGCGACAATTAACTTTTTTTTAGGATGCAGCATAATACAAATGAAAAGCAGGCTTTTAGAAGGTTGAGTTAACGATATAAGCATATAGTTCATTACAATCATTACATACATCCACTTTCTACTGATTGATGTGGGCAATTACTCATACAGTGAGATTTTTTTCATTACCTACTCAATTATTTTCAACCAATGAAAATATATAATGTCATCACTGAACTATCTTCGATCTAATCAGAAAATTCGGTTGACGTTCAAACCAATCACTTTGAAACAGCAGGGCTGGGATCACGACAAGTAAAATTCAACTAGAATTCTAATTTCATGACGTCAGGTGGTCAGGTTGTCTAGCAACCATCATCATCATCGCCTGTACTGTAGGTATGCGATAAATAGGTCGCGGGTGACGTCATGAAAGTAGAAATCCACTCGTCATGATCCCAGCCCTGATTTTGATAAGACTGGAGAACAAACTGAACGTCAAACAATAAATAATAATTACCACAACGCACGTTGTTACAGTTCTTTTTGGACAAATTTGAGTATTTATAAACAAAATATGAACGTTTTAGTTTATTAGTGGTATAAATATGTGTTGTTAATTTCGCTTAATTCTAAATTCTGGACTCGCGACTATGTCACCCAGATCGGCTGACAGATTAACGTCCATTTGACAATCCTTGTACGTTTTATGTCCTTGGGCTAATCTTACCTCACTTTGTCCTTCAACGGCTCCAATGGCTCCAACTCCTCCAGCTGTCAAAATAATCAATTAATTTTGTAACGAATAAATGAAATAAAATATTGCATAAGTCGTTTGTAATATTTATTAATCATAGAAAAAGTCTAGTATTGTACTCGCGGGTAATGGCTTCTACTCACGAGGATGAAATTTGCACTACGAGCCGTAGGCCAGTATTGTAATCACACCAGCTCGTTAAATAGTATACTATCAATAATTCCTACAAGAAAAACTGTAGTAGATCTAACCTGCAATCATTCCTGATTTTAGTAACTAATATTTTGAAAATATTGCACCTAAATTTTAGAAGTGCGCATCGTTTCAAAAAACTACGCATCGGGAATATTGTCACGTTCATCACAAAGTCCTAAGGGCTGTTGAATTAATGGACTTTCAAGTATATTTGAGGACTGGACATAAGTGAAATTGGCTGGGTTTTTATTAATGTAACTTGAGATGGTTTCTCCTGCACCAGACATAAAAGAAGTACTTATTGTGAATTTCGAGAGATTAAGTGACGGTTTTTAGCTGTTATGGCATATGAGGATGGCGTTGGTTTTTGTTTGACTTTTATGTACGTTGACGACAAAAGAGATTAGTAGCAAATATGAACTAACAATTTTAGGACATTCTATAAGATAGTTACAATTAATTTACTCAGGGCCGGTTTATTCACCTTCTGATAAACTGTCAGGTATGCAATTTGTAATCCCATTGGTCGGCCAGTTATCCGCACACGAATAGAATTATAGAACGGTAAATTTATCTTGCATATACTTACCAGCAAGTTTGTTTGAAGATGAATAAACCGGACATCAGTAAAAGAGCCCAAGCTGAAAGAAAGTGAAATTTTGCCTCGTTGTCGCCTTAGACTTGGCTCTAATTAAACCGAAAACAAGGATTAGTCCCTATTTATATGCGTTCATCGCCGCAGTTCTATTTGGCCTAACGTCTGTCACTGTTTACTCTGTGCAGATGTGTAAAGGACATAAACTGGAATTAGTTATTTGGTTATTCTCACTTATAAACTATGTGAAGCGTTAGGACTGGGGAATTTGAATAAAATTTACATGCTTGTGAATAATCGCAACGTTGGTGAATGTACAGGGTGTCCGAATTTGGATGGTTTTGATAGGAAACAATCGAGGAAACAATTTCTGAGCGAGATACAAAAAAATGAACCCCCCACTCCGAGGCCCAAATTTCATGAAATTTTGATGCAAACCGCATTTTCATATCTTCAACCGTTTAGCCGCTAGAGGGCGACTCCCGATTTCAAGCAATACTATGAAATCTTTATAACTTTTTTATTTATGAAAATAACTGATTTCCGTAAAAACTTTATAGAAACACTTTTTTAAGCAGAATTCAGTGTCGTTTTTGGTTTTTTTCTATTTGGCCTCGATTTCAAGATATTGACCAAAATCCGATTTTTTTCAATAAGACACCCTATATATCAATAGCTCTTTAGAAAGCTCTGCTTTTGCTGATTTCAATGATACAAATTTCGATAGGTTTATCTCTTACACTTCTCAAGAAAAAAAACTATTTCGGTTTTTGTCATAAGAAACAATGAGTTAGAAAGAGACCTTTCTCATTTTTCTTACAGATATAAAGTCCTTTTTTAACACATTGTTTCTTATGAAAAAAAAAGACATAATTTTTTTTTCGAAAACTGTTAAAGATAAACCTATCGAAATGCATCATTGAAATCAGCAAAAGCTGAGCTTTCCTAAAAGCTATATATAGGGTGTCCCATTGAAAAAAATTGGATTATGGTCAATATCTTGAAATCGAGGCTCAATAGAAAAAAACTGAAAACGTCACCAAATTCTGCTTGAAAAAATGCTTCTAGAAAGTTTTTACGGAAATCAGTTATTTTCATATGAAGATTTCACAGTATTGCTCAAAATCGAGACTCGCCCTCTAGCGGTTTAAACGGTTGAAGATATCAAAATGCGGTTTGCACCAATCAAAATTTCAAAAAATATGAGCCTCGGAGTGGGGGGTTAATTTTTTTGTATCTGTTATGTCACTAATTAAAAATTCACCGATATAAAAAAAAAAATTTGTTTTAAAATAATAATAATTATAATTTTTTTTTATTGACATTAGCTCTATTGTTGGTCCATCAGCTGTAGATTAAAAAATATATAGAGGTAGGTGTTCATTTTGAAATCTACCACTCCTATTACCATTTGAGATTTTCTAGGGGGTGGCTCTGGGGCTGGAGGGTTCAAAGGAGGGAGGTGAATTTTGCATAAAAACTCATCCCCCTTCAAATTATAGTTGTAATTGGCTGACTGTACATAATAATAAATGTCGATTTAATATTACGTATGTGGTGTACACTTACGGTAAATATATATTTTCTTTTAATTATTTAATTAATTAGGTATGTTTATTTTTGTGAAGGTATGTATCAAATTCGCTGTAATCCCATTATATTTCTTTTCCGCGCGAAATAAACGCAGTCATCCTTTTTGTTTTCTAATCCCTACAAAACTCAATGAAATGAACGAAAGAAATATTTTATCTTAAAGCAGTCCATAATTTGAACTTTATTGTCGTCAATACTCGACACAGAAGTGAGCCATTATGTTCCTAGGACTATAAAAATCTGTATCTATGAGGTAGTTTCGGTTGAATGGAAATTTCACATTTCTAATGTAACAACAAAGTACATGAATATCGGCTGCAGCTAATGAGGGGGCGTATTCAGTCAAGTAATTTTTTGTTTAAAATTGCTATTTTTTTTATTGATTTATTCAATAATTGGACAAAAATCTTCCAAAATATGGTTCATTATCGGTTGCATTCATGTATCTGCGTCAAAAAATATCATAATTTGCCATATTCCCGACACGTGAAAATGGCCTAGTGTTTCAGCAACATATTTACTCCAAACTTGTTATTTTAAGAACTAATTGTTCTAATTGGTAAATCGACACCATAAAAGTGCACGATCCAAAAACCTACCGGATAACTCATTGGATAGATTCAGCACTGTGAAATAAAAGTGGCTCAAAAACGAATCAGCTAATTTGGGGGGAATGTAAACAACATATGCATCTTAACCCTAAATTAATCCCACAACAAAACCAAAGTTACTCCAGTTTCGTTATTTTCTGACCATAAACATGAGATAATTGTATACATATAAGTCACAGTCATCTGATTTCATTTATCGAACGAAATAGCCATACTTGAAAATGCTACAAAGTGGTCTTTTCTCTCCTGGAAATTTTGAGGCCGCCTCAATTTCCGAGCTATGTCCACTAAAAACCTATACCAAACTATTTCCATGACTATATTAGAATTTGAGCTTGTAGCGTAGCACTTCTTTCTTGTTTCTATATCACTTCATCATTATAGGATTTGAACGCAAATCCAATTAAAAACTGTCGAGTAACATAACAAAATAAAATTCCTGTCTTTTTATGGTCAACAATAAAACTAGAGCCCTAGTCACAGACACTTCGAAGCCTATTTGTAAACAATGGATTCGTATGATTTACTTCTCGTGTCATTTTCTATTCTATCCAGAAAACTCTCATTTGATTTTCCGATACTGTTTTATGTGGATCTGTGCCCTGTGTAGGGTTTACATATCATATTCATATTTGAATTTTTAGCTTCCTTCAGAAGATAAATTAAATTGAATATGCATTTTTATTAGGGCGATTGCGTGCTTAAAGATAAGTATGCCTTGTTAACAATAATATAAGCATACAGACTTTCAATATTGTTACTTATTTATAGTTACAAATGAAATTTTTATTCTGGCACAAGTAACCATTTACTACTTTTATTTTATTATGAGCATAATCATGCTAAAATAAGTAAATTATGCGTTGGATGCAAATATGAGAATTTCACAATGAGTATGCTGCATCCCACTTTCGGTTTTAATCGGATTAATTGGGGAAGCCGACGTTGAAACGTGACTTTTAATAAATGCGCCTATTCGGTGGCCGCATGTCAGCAGCAACTTGTATTCATTGTTTCTAATTTTGAGCCAGCCTATATTCCGGATAGCGGTGACATGTCGATATCATTGGTAGAACGTGCTCAGATTGAATTATGCGTAATAATTTGATACCCCTAGTGCGCTTGAAACACCAACACTAACCCAAGCTACTCTGCATTTAGTTCAATTCTTGATGATTCGAAAATATTTGTGAATAGAATTGAGTTATAGGTAGAAACTAATAACTAATACAAATTCACGGGTACTAACCAAGAGCTACGTCAAAAAGAATGACAACTGCATACGGTATTATTTGTGAGTTTCCTGGGATACAGCCACAGTTTGTTTGGCAACAATAGTGCTTTGTGTGCCTTTTCTGCAAGAGTATACCTATCACTCGTAAAAACGTTTTTGTAAAAAACGCTTTTTTTAATATCTTGGCCTTTTTTTCAGGTTCGTTCTCGAAAAAAATTAAAGAAGAGGCGAGGGGAGCATCCATCATATTTTAGCAAACAGTAGCGAGTAGTAGAAGCAAAAATGCAAAAGACAAAGTTTCTGTTCCATTGTTTTAAGAGCAGCTGCAAATATTTTTTCCAGCCAATACATCAACAACCTGCAAATAATAAATTATTTTTTATTTTTTCCAGATCCTCTCTGATTGGCCCGAAATGCCATCTCTCCTGGGCACTGCCACCATATCGGCTTACATTCTACTGGTTATCTGTGCTCTTCCGGAATTGATTGAAGCCGCTGTCAAAACAACCAAGTGTAAGCTGAGCGAATTTACTTGCAGCAATGGACGTTGCGTGCCGTCAAACCGATTTTGTGATAACAGAAATGACTGCGGGGATTCTTCGGATGAACCAAGATATTGCACAAGTAAGGCCTATCCTATAAGTTGATTTTCGGTCAAAAATACGCCTATGATAAAACTGTGCATTCACATATAAATATCAAGCACACTATGTATAGTTGGAGAAGTGAAAAATTGAAAATCTGGAATGAAGGTCATTGAGTAACAGTAAGGGTCCTTATATTTGCACAAATTTCATTTTTATTGTAATAAAACGCACATCTTAACGAGAAATATCAAACATGAAACTACAAGAAATCTAAGTACAAATGAAAAATATCAATATATGAATGATTCCTTTTAAAACACAAATTAACTAAGCCGGTTTCTTTTGAGCCGGGAAGGTCTGTTTTCTGGCTCCACGATCGATTAAACGCAGCATGACTCAACTTTTTCTCCGTCATCAGTTTTCTGAATATTGGATAATGTGTCCACAGGGGATGTTGGATGGCTCCAAGTCTTCTTCGTCATCGCTTTCGTTGAAAATTAGCTCGCTGTTTCAACAGTGCCCCTGATAATTTTTACAATGTCGAGAGCAACTTTATCACTGCCTTTTTGCAGCTGCATTTTTTCGTGCAATAGGGTAGTGGACAAGATATGATTCCAATAAAATCGATGATCTATTCTTCATCTATGAAGTAGATAAAAATATTCGTATTAAAAGAAATTTAAGAAAAAATTACTAACTTTGTTTAAAACGGTTGTTGGGGACACACTATTTAAACGAAAATATTTCGCGCCTTGATTTTACGTCATAGCTGTTGTATTCGAGTATGAAATGAATCAAACCTTCGTCTTATATTCGACACACACTTACTCATTAGTGCAAAAAAGAGAGATACATCAGCGTCATTACCTGGGCGCACCCTCAACTTAACCACACTTTTTGAGAGATTTTCATTTGTTAATCAGAACAGTCTGAGTTTATCTGCATCTTTTTCTAAAAGCAGGTAAAATATGAGGACGCGTAGACCGCGTCGACACAACAGCTATGACGTAATTTTCGGGGCGGTAAATTATAGCGTTTAAAATTCGGTACAAAGGACCTCGCACATTTCTTATGGAAAATGGCTTTCGGCTAAATTTTCTGAAAATTTGAGATAATGTAGTTCTCGATGTCCTGATTAAAAGTTCTCATGGGCACAACTCAATCCTATGATCAGTTTTTGAGTTACGGGTTGTCAAAATTGGCTTTTTTAGACTTTGAGATATTGATTTTTTTTCAACATATTTGTTTATATTTCCTCGATAAGTACATTTAAATTGAAAGTTTTTACTCTAAGTTTTAGGCGTTTTGGTGTCTTCTTAAAATGTGGTATAAAAGTTCCTACAGCGTCTTACACAAAATGGTGGCGGCAAAAAAATGTCAATTTAGAAAAAGTCGCAAGTAACTAAATTCGATCAATTGTGTAGAATACAAAAACGAACGGCTAGATTTTGCCCTATTTTCAATATGTTGTTATCAAAAGTATACTTAAGAATACCTACTATAGTTTTGGATCCAAAATGTTATACCAGGTGTTCATTTTGTGCCAGGGCCCTGGTGTAGATGGTAAATGCCGACTGCAAGCGGGGTTCAAGTTCAAATGCTGTTTCAATTGGCATTATTTATTGTTTTAAGTTTACCATAGGAATAGAGTTCACTAAAATTGATATTGTCGGCTATAGTGTACAAAATATAAAATAGTCTGAGGACTGACGAGTATGTGACCTTTTTTAAAACTGTATAAATAACCATTCTCACAGATATAGCGTAGGAATAAAGAGTGCCAACCCATCAGACTTATACCTATCTACTTAAACTAATAAACGTAATAATTTTTTTCATTGCCTCACTTTGGGCAATCAAAATGACTCCACTAAACAGGCTCTCAGGGTCTATTTGTACAGTTTTAAAAAAGATGAGACTATTCTATGTTTCTTACGCTTAGTCAATATTATCAATTTTAGTGAACTCCATTCCTACGGTAAACTAAAAACAATGAATAATGCCCATTGAAACAGCATTTGAACTTGAAACCCGCTTGCAGTCGGCATTTACCATCTACACCGGGGCCCTGGTACAAAATGAACACCTGGTATAACATTCTGGATCCAAAACTATAGTAGGTATTCTTAAGTATACTTTTGATAACAACATATTGAAAATAGGGCAAAATCTAGCCGTTCGTTTTTGTATCATACACAATTGATCGAATTTAGTTATTTGCGACTTTTTCTAAATTGACATTTCTTTGTCGCCACCATTTTGTGTAAGATGCTGTAGGAACTTTTATACCACATTTTAAGAAGACACCAAAACGCCTAAAACTTAGAGTAGAAACTTTTAATTTAAATGTGCTAATGGAGGAAATATAAACAAATATGTTGAAAAAAAATCAATATCTCGAAGTCTAAAAAAGCCAATTTTGACAACCCATAACTCAAAAACTGATCATAGGATTGAGTTGTGCCCATGAGAACTTTTAATCAGGACATCGAGAACTACATTATCTCAATTTTTCAAAAAATTTAGCCGAAAGCCATTTTCCATAAGAAATGTGCGAGGTCCTTTGTTAGTTTTTTTTAGGTTTATTTTTGTTTTCTAAAATCAAAGAATCATCAATTACTATTTATTTTGTTATGGAGAATAATAAAAAAAATATTTCAAAAAATTGTCCGCTACCCTATTGCTAAAAATGAGGTTTACATTTGTTCGGGCTGTTCAGGGTTTTGTTAGGACAGGACCTAGAATATTGCCTTTTCGTTCCTCACCCCACAGGTCTGGAGGTAATTGATTTTCTAGCCAGATTTACTGGTGGAGCTCTTTCGCTATCCCCCCGCTGGATGGAAGTAATACAATATCATGATGCCTTATGATGAATACTGATCTCGAATATGAATCGTAACTGGAGGTATTGAGAGGTCATCTTTGCAAGCGCACCGTTCTATTTCAGCAGGTTCCTTATCATCTGCATGCGAGCAGGGGTCGCTGTGGAGCACTTCCGCCGCTATTTATACGCTGAAGTAATTTGGTTAATTTTTTGTATCAGAATATGTGGAAACCCAAGAATAAGATTATCTTTGCCAGATGATAATCTTCTTGGGCCTTCAGCATTCACCAAATCAAGTTTAGTAGATGTATCTTTCTGGTGGTTGGTTAACAGTAAACAGCCTATGAAGGGCTGACTTCTTTGCTTTTCTGCATACCACCTTTGTTATGACAATTTGATAGGCTGTCATTTTTATGTGGGGAAATTCTTGCTACGAGAGTTACAAACAAAAACATTGAATTATTAAATTCTAACCCCTCGACCTCTAAAGCGGACGGTCTTTCACTCAGTGTACATCCTAACTATCCCGAATACATCCGTCTCTCCCCATGCACTCTACACCCCCTTAACAGCTATTTATTGACTATTATGAGTGTATACAAATATAACGGAGTTTTGAGCAATAATCCTAAATTTAAATAGGAAACATTGAGTAGAAAAAAAAGGAGACTTACATTTATCAATCAACAACCTATATTGTTTTTTCGGCTTCCTGTTTCTGATACAATGGAACATAATTTTATGAGAATCCAGTGCTGTTTACTATAAAATATAGTCAACGCAAAAATGTGAGGGACAGTTATTTAATTAATTTAAAAAAAAAAAAAGAACCCCGCACACTTCTTATGGGATGTCTGACCGCGGTCAAATTCAACCAAATTTTAGTATGTTGTAGATCTCAACTTTCTGATCAATAACTATCATGGGCACAACTTAATCTTATGACTAGTTTTTGAGATACAGGTAGTTCAATGTCCAAGAACTGTTCACATTAAACTACCTGTATCTCAAAAACTAGTCATAAGATTAAGTTGTGCCCATGGTAGTTATTGATCAAAAAACTGAGATCTATAACATGCTAAATTTGGTTAAATTTAACCGCGGTCAGAAATCCCATAAGAAGTGTGCGGGCCTTTCGGGACTTTTTGTTTTTTTTTGTAAAGCCTTATTAGCTGTCTACGTGTGATAAGCTGACGTACTTACCTTGAGAAATTCATGACGTAAAGTTTCATATTCTTCACATAATTTTCCAAGAAAAGTATTTTTTTATGATTATTTTCAATGTGTCTCCCAAGGATATCTGGGCCAAGCAAATATAGTTATAAATTCCACATTTTGGAACTGCAATAAATTTCGTAGGGAATTCCCTTTGGAAGCATGTTTTAGAAGTTATAGTGGAAAATAAATTTCCTTATTTGCGCTTGAAATATTTAAGACGGGTTGGTGGCAAATTTATGAAATGTAAATTCTGCTGTCTGAAATGTGAATTATTCATTATATTCAAGGTGTTAATTTAACACAAAATAACTAAATTAAAACTAGCACGTAATTATGTTCCTAAAATAAGGGAAAGTGTAAATTTTTTGTTACAAGCTAATAGCTTCTTACTGTTTATAACTAATTTAATAAACAATTCAACTACAGCAAACTGGTAGAAAAATTATCCTGGATACTCATCACTTTCCTGGCCATCTTCTGCCCAACCAGCCCAACTAATCTACCCTGACATGACAGATATATCTCTAACAATTTGAAATACTCCATACAAAAATTGTTTATATTCTTCCTTGTTTCAGGATGTAATCGCACATACCATGGAGTAATTGACAGGACATATGATTTAGAACTGCACCGACCTAAAGAAGACAAAATTCCGTTTATTTGTCATCTCACTTTTACAGCTAGTGGAGGTGAATACGGCGATTTATTACAGGTAATTTTTTTTTGTATTTATTCGCTGGCTTTTTTTTTCAAATTAACATACTTACTAACAATAAATGAAGTTTATTGTGTTATTGTTTTAATTTTATTTTGTGAGAGTAGTTCCACTTCTCTACGAGCCTGCTTACGTAACAACAGTATACGTATACATATGTATTGCACACCTGAGTGAAAAATGTTTCATTACTCGGAAGATATGATTAGTGGACTGAGCGTAGCTTATATCTACGAACAAAAATGATGCAAAAAATACAATACATTCCCGTAAGCGGCTTCCTAATTATCATTTGCGACATCTATTTCAACAGATGTCTAAAGTTTGTGAGGCTTCCGTGGTGGGGGCGGGGCGGGGCTTCGCGGCACGTGGCTAATCTCATCTTTCTCTGTACTCAATGGGATCTTTCTTGCGCTTTTGAGGATCGGGTTCCAGATTGGGTTAAGTTTTTCCGCCACTGCCGATTTTTCCGATAGTCCTAGTCTGCAGTTTTTTTTGTGCTCGTTCATCCTCGTTCCTATGGATCTTTTTGTCGTTCCTATGTATACCTTACCACATGTGCAAGGTATACGATAGACTCCAGCGCTTGACAGTGGGTTTCGCTTATCCTTGGCTGATCTGATTGATTGCTGGATTTTTCCTTGTTGGCTTGAAGATTGTTTTTATGTTGTGTTTCTTCAACTTTCCCTATCCTGTCTGTCACCCGAGACATGAAAGGCAGATATGCATTAGCCACCACTGGTTGTTCATCCACGTTTTGTCGTGTGGCAGTTTTGGGTCCCATAGCCCTGTCGATTTCAGATGCATTGTAAATATTTGATAGAAAGGCCGACTTGAGGTGATCCAGTTCTTGCTCGAGATGTTGTGGCTCGCAGATCTTCCGAGCACGTTCTGCTAACGTTGGTATAATTCCACGTTTTTGCCTTGGATGGTGTTTGAGTGTGCATGCAAGTACCTGTCTGTGTGTGTAGGTTTTCGGTACACCGTGTGGCTTAGTTTTCCTCCAGATTTCTTTATGAGCACATCTAAGTAGGCGATTTCTTGGTTTTTCTCCTTTCTCATGGTAAATTCTATGCTAGGATGTTGCGCGTTCAGGTGGCTTAGGAACTGGTTAAGCTTCTTTTCCGCATGACTCTAAACCACAAAAGTATCATCTACGTAACGAAGCCATACCTTTGGTTTGTGGTCAAAAGATTCGATAGCTTTCCTCTCGAAATCCTCCATAAAGAAGTTGGCTATGACCGGGCTGAGCGGACTTCCCATAGCTACACCGTCCGTGTACATGAAAGCTGACCAGGATATCCTTAGGTTGGAGAATAATATCCCTAATTTTTCGGACGAAGTGAATGGAGTCCTTGAAGTAGAGCCAGTTTTTCCTACATGCGGTTGAAGAAGCGATGTAAGATGTTTCGTTAGGTTGTACGTTGGTGCTCCAGGTGCACTCACTATAGGTCTTAGCGGGACTTCCGATTTGTGAATTTTGGGTAGGCCGCAAAGTTGTGGTGAAACTGCTTCTATTTTTATGATGCCTTTCTTAGTGTCTATTAGGGTAGATGACCTAATCAGTTTGTTGGTGTTCCGGAGTATGGCTTGGGTAGGATCCTTCTTTAGCTTTCGGTAGGTAGATGGATCAAGGAGTTCCTGAATTTTGCGGTTGTAGTTTTCAGTTCTTAACAGGACAGTTGCGCTGCCCTTATCTGCAGGTAGGATGATCATATCTTCCGCTGAATTCAGGTTCTTAATTCCTTCTTAGAGAGGTTACTGGTTGGTGGTCGAGTCTTTCGTAGAATGTTGACAGTCCCAATACGGATTTCTTCCGCTTCCACATCAGGTAGTGCTCTGATGGCTGCTTCAGTGCTGGCTATAATCTCCTCCGTTGACAGGTGTTGTGGAATGATTCCGCAATTAGCGCCTTTTGCCAAGACGGCTGTTTCCTCCTCGGTAAGGAGTTGATCCGTGAGATTGATGATCAGTCTGGATTTGTCAAGTGCTGGGGAATTTCGGATTTGTTTCTTACAGAACTTCTCGTATTTTCGAATCTGAGCTTTTTTACTCCGATTTAGCTCCTTATCCATACTTGAGTATGAGATGGTATCAATTTTTTTCGAATCCTTTGCCTGTATGTTGTTGCTGAGCGTCAGATGTAGGTGAATTAGTTTTCTATCTACTTCAGCCAAATCCTTCCTTGTTTTATGGATTCGCTCTCGGAGAAATGATTTTTCAGTTCTGGAGTAGATGCGATGTGCTTGGGGTGTCTTGAAAAAGCGCTTGATCTGCAAGAACGCTGGTACGATGTTAGTGTCTCGGCAGCGAGAGAGAAATGTTAGATTCGCCAATAAGTGTGCCGCCAATAAGTGTGCTTTGCGTCATCTAACTTTGTCTAGTCGATGATACGATTTATTGATCTCCTCCCCGTAGAGCTGTCTGATAAAGTTTGTGAGTCAGGTTCATTGATAAGGTGTTTTCATTCGGGCTGAATGGCCGTCGTAAGTTGGAATTTCTTCCTGACGTTTCGCTAGCACGCGTGGCTAGCATCTTCAGAGGTGCTTCCATGTCCGATTCTGATAGCAGACTGACGCGTTCCTGACCGTAAGTTTTATTTTTGTGTGAGTGGCTGTGGTGGGAAAGGGGCGGGGCTGAACAACCAGTGGTGGCTAATGCATATCTGCCTTTCATTTCTCGTATCACTCACACATAAATATGTACAGGGTGGGCATTTTATTAGAGGCCTATGTCTTTTCTCAGAAACTACAGGGTGTACAAAAAAATATAAATACAAAAGTTTCTTGGTTTTAAGCAATGCTGTCAATTATTTGAGTTTTATTTATACAGGGTGTCCCAAAAGTGCTGCACCGACTTCAAAACCAGAATTTTAAATGGGACACCTTGTATATTTTTACATTTTTGGATACCAGGAGAAAAATAAAGGTGACTTTCATGAGAACTCCTTATTCGAATTTTGTGTAATTTAGGCAGAAATTGAGGTTATGTATTTTTTTTTAGCAAATTTATGCCCTCAGCAAACAGTGTCTTGTGCGGCTGGTAGTTGATATTATTTGATAAAATTTCAACCACACCTTAAGAAGACTACCTCCCAACTATCTACGATGGCTAGGTACGTTAAATTTTTACAGGGTGTCTCAGATCATAGAACACCCTATATTTGATATTTTTTTGTTAAAAAGGCTAAAAATACCTATCCATTCATATATTGTCCTATACCTAAATCTAATAGTTCACGAAATATTTAGACCACTTACTTCATCGATATATTTTAATATATAATTTCAAAGAATAATCTTTAAAAAAATATATCAACACCTAAATTAAAGCTAAGTAACAGACTAAAGTAAGTTTTCAATATGTCCTCCATTTTGAGCTATGCATGTAGTGTAAACGGCCTCTGTCTAAATGGTTTATAGCATTATAGACACAGAATTTGTTTCATTTAAGTGCGCTACAGCTTCTCTGATATGTCTTTGCATACAATTTCCTTTAATGTTCCCGAGATCGTTCCATTTTCCCCTATCCAACGGACGTAATGTAGGTTTAAATAGTCTCTTACATTGTTCCCCTTGTGGTACGGAGCTCCATCCTGTTGTTTAGGTATAGGACATATATATATGAATGGATAGGTATTTTTAGCCTTTTTAACAAAAAAATATCAAATATAGGGTGTTCCATAAAAAAAAAACTTGGATATTGCAAATTGAAAATTTTAAAAAATGTCCTATGATCTGAGACACCCTGTATAAATTTAAAGCGCCTAGCCATCGTAGATCGTTGGGAGGTAGTCTTCTTAAGGTGTGGTTAAAATTTTGTTTAATAATCTCAACTACCAGCCGCACAAGACACTATTTGCTGAGGGCATAAATTTGCTAAAAAAAATACATAACCTCATTTTCTGCCTAAATTACACAAAATTCGAATAGGGAGTCCTAATGAAAGTTACCTTTATTTTTCCCCTGGAATCCAAAAATGTTAAAATATACAAGGTGTTCCATTTAAAATTCTGGTTTTGAAGTCGGTGCAGCACTTTTGGGACACCCTGTATAAATAAAACTCAAATAATTGACAACATTGCTTAAAACCAAGAAACTTTTGTATTTATATTTTTTTTTTACACCGTGTAGTTTCTGAGAAAAGACAGAGGCTCCTAATAAAATGCCCACCCTGTACATACAACTTACGGTCAGGAACAGATTTAGTTCTGTGATATTCAACTGTAAAGAGATTATTAGTGCGCAGATATCTTTGTGGCACAATAAAGTTCATAAGAAACAGCAAATCAGGACAATCCATATTATAATTAATTATTATTTGTAAGAAGCAGAGGTCTAGAAAGATTCTTCGTTGTTCGAGTAGTGGTGTATTTAGAAGTTTCATTATATCGGTATAATTGATATGATTGACTGGCACACTCATCTTACAAGCTAAAAACCTATCAAATAAATAAAGATATTGTAGATATCATAAATAGCTTCTATGGGTAAAATGTATCGTATTCAATTATGCCCTCAGAAGGGAAATGACTACGAGTGAAAGGTGGAAATTGTCCTGTCTCTTTCCAACTTTTTCAAGATCACCCGAAAGATAAGGAACGTCACTATTAAAATTATTCGAATTAAACCGTTGAGAGTAAGAAGTTATACAGTTTAGCTTTCAGCTTTCCAAGTCAAGATCTGATTAAAATTATTTTTGGTACCTATTTATGTTGTTTCCTATTAAATGACGTTTTACAAAGGAGAAACAAATGGAACTATTGCTGTGAAATTTTGCGCAGTCGATAATTTTACATTTTGAAACACACTTTTCATGATATTTTGCAATATTTGGATCGAAAAAGACAATTTACCAGAGTAAAAAATGTTGAAGGTCTCGTCGATGTAAGTGTTGGAGATATGCTTGAAATTATTTTTAAGCCAAGCAGGATCCAATTCTCAAAATATACCTTATGGACTATGACAAGCCATCCACCAACAGCAGATTCTCACTAGTCCTATCTTACGGTCAATCTTTTAAATATAGTATAGCCGGTATAGATCTTAGGTATAAAATAATCTCTGTACGCAGAAACTTTTTTAAAATTTGACTGTATACTAATGTAAATAAATGTAAAAACCCGACTAAAGTATTTTCGAGATTATGGCACTTCCGGTTATACCGGAAGAAGACGTCAACTTGCTTATTTTAAATGAGATACCCTGTATGTAATTGCATGATGGTTTATTAAAATCTAAGACAAGAATGTAAAATCGGTTTTCCAGCCTGTCAAAGTTGAAAAAAGTCAACTTTCAACTGTCAATATTTCCAAAACAGTTGAAGATAGGTATAGAGTATGTCGCATGAAATCTGCTTAGCATTTTACGTAGAATCCAAATATGCGATCACATACAGAGAGTCTCATTTGAAATAAGCAAGTTGACGTCTACTTCCGGTATAACCGGAAGTGCCATCATCTTCAAAATATTTTAGCCGGGTTGCCCTCATTGACATTGGTATACTGTCAAATTTTATTCATACTAGGTCACGAGCGCGCTTCGCGCTCTTTTTTTTAAATCAAGTCCATCAAAATAATTATAAAATGGAAAATATTTATTAGGTGTTGTACAAAAAACAGCATAATTTTTGTTTTAAATGTACACTATACATTAAATGTAACAGTGAGATAAGTTGTATAGATGTTATTTTAGTGAAGAAATTTCAAATGCGATGGATGGAGTTGGTGACGAATTATTTTTGTATGGTATATCATAATGATTTTAAATCGATCACATTTCTTGAATGTACGGTGTGCGTATGTCTACTTATCTCATTCTGTTTTATGGAACTCGTAGGTATACATTTTTCGAAGTGGTTTAATTAAAACAGAATAATCATAACCATAATCAAGGTGTTATTATAAACCGAGTTATTAACTATTTGTGTGCTGTGGTATAATACGAGATATCGAGTCTTAATTTTTTTTTTTACATTTTCATGAAGTTACATACATACCTAGATTCTTCTATTGGACCTCGAAAAAATATTAAACCACTTCCTTGCTTTGAATCTTTGAAAAACAACCATCTACAGAGCAATATCTAATAGCACAGCTAATAGACATATTGTCAGAGAATTGTCACATAAATAAAAAATTCACAGTCCTTCGCAAAAATGCAACCGAGGAGAACATTGAAAATGCCGAAGCAAACTTCAACGCTAATGCTTGTGATTATTCTCTCTCTCAACAACAACAACGGAGGAGGAGGAAAAGAGAGAGATCTCTCTCTTTTCCTCCTCCTCCGTTGTTGTTGTTGAGAGAGATGACGTTTCCAGAAATTTCCAGACTTTATCCAGATTTTTCCAGACTTAGCTAGACTTTATTCAGACTTGTTTAAATTTCTCCAGACCGTATCAACCTTTTTCCAGACGTTTCCAGAAATTTCCAGACTTTCCCAGACTTTATCCAGACTTTTATAGACTTAGCTGGATTTTTCCAAACTTTATCCAGACTTGTCTAGATTTCTCCAGACCTAATAGAGCCTTTTCCAGACGTTTCTAGAAATTTTCTGGCTTTTCCAGACTATATCCAAACGTATCCAGACTTTTCCAGATTAAGCTAGACTTTATCCAGACTTGTCTAGATTTCTCCAGACCTTATCCAGCCCTTTCCTGACCTCTCCGACTTCTTCCAAACAATTTCCCGACTTCAAATACACTTTTCCTTACTTTATCCAGACTTGTCTGAATTTCTCCAGACCTTATCAAGCCTTTTCCAGACGTTACCAGAAATTTCCAGGCTTTTCCAGACTTTATCCAGACTTTTGTAGACTTGGCTGGATTTTTCCAGACTTTATTCAGACTTGTCTAGATTTCTCCAGACCTAATAGAGCCTTTTCCAGACGTTTCCAGAAATTTTTTTTCTCTTTTCCAGACTTTATCCAAACTTATCCAGACTTTTCCAGACTTAGCTAGACTTTATCCAGACTAATCCTGACTTTATCCAGACTTGTCTGAATTTCTCCAGACCTTATTAAGCCTTTTCCAGACGTTTCCAGAAATTTCCAGGCTTTTCCAGACTTTATCCAGACTTTTCTAGACTTGGCTAGATTTTTCCAGACTTTATCCAGACTTTTCTAGATTTCTCCAGACCTAATAGAGCCTTTTCCAGACGTTTCCAGAAATTTTCTCGCTCTTTTCCAGACTTTATCCAAACTTATCCAGACTTTTCCAGACTTAGCTAGACTTTATCCAGACTTATCCAGACTTTATCCAGACTTGTCTAGACCTCTCCGGACTTCTTCCAAACACTTTCCCGACTTCAAATACACTTTTCCAGACCTTACGCAGACTTGTCTGAATTTCTCCAGACCTTATCCAGCCTTTTCCCGACGTTTCCAGAAATTTCCAGGCTTTTCCAGACTTTATCCTGACTTTTCCAGACTTTGGTAGATTTTTCCAGACTTTATCCAGACTTGTCTAGATTTCACCAGACCTAATAGAGCCTTTCCAAACGTTTCCAGAAATTTTCTGGCTTTTCCAGACTTTATCCAAACTTATCCAAACTTTTGCAGACTTAATCCAGCCTTATCCAGACTTTATCCAGACTTGTCTAAATTTCTCCAGACCTTATCCAGCCCTTTGCTGACCTCTCCGGACTTCTTCCAAACACCCGACTTCAATTTTGTATAAGTAATTGCCCATTTATGAGTCGGCATTTAATGTATGCAAAAACGGTAACATCCTTGAACCAACATAAACATATCGATTTTATATTCGGATTGCCTCATTTGCATAATTAAAGCGGTGACAGCCTTGAACTAACATCTCGATTTTATATTCAGATATAGATCGATTTCTTTCCCGGGGGGACACCGTGTATATAGGGTGTATATTTTAAGAGATACCGCCATTGCTATATCCAAAACGGTAAGAGCTACAAAGTCGGTTATATTAGAAAAAAGTTGCCTTTTTCGATGCCCATTTAAGACTTGTTCACGGTGTTGCCAAATTCCCTTTAGTTCATGAAATACAGGGCGATTTCTAAGAAACGCCTAAATATATTTCATCAATTATTCCGGAAACTATTGATTTCCGAGACACAATCTAAGTTTGAAAGTTTTATAATTTTTTTCGCTCTACAACATGGCTCCTTCAAATTTTAAATCCAACGTTTCGTGATCGAGCTACCATCATCAACTTCAGTTTTTTAAATACGGACCTTCATTTTTTTATGTCAATTTTAGAAAGCTCCCATTGTTCCCTTTTTCACGATATACCTCTCAAGTATGATTGGCCGACGTTTCTGCTCTCAAAAGTGATCATCAGGGCCGAATTAAGATAAAATGTTGGTAAAAATCAATGATTACTTTTTAGAGCAGAAACGTCGGCCAATCATAGTTAAGATGTATATCGTTATAAATGGAATCCAGGTTTGTATTTAAAAAAATGAAATTGATGATGGTAGCTCGATCACGAAACGTCGGATTTAAAATTTCAAGATTCCATATTGTAGAGCGAAAAAAATTATAAAACTTTTAAATTTAAATTGTGTCTCGAAAACCAATAGTTTTTGAAATAATGGATGAGATATTTTTAGGCGTTTCTTGGAAATCACCCTGTATTTAATGAACTAAAAGGAATTTGGTAACACTGTTACCGAGACTAAAATGGGCATGAAAAACGCATATTTTTTCTAATTTAACCGAGCTTGTAGCTTTTACCGTTTCGGATATAGCAATAGTGGTATCACTTAAAATATACACCCTGGGTTTTATTTTCAAAATTTAATTTTATTGTCTTTTGTAACAGATAGAAGTCACAGGTTTTCAACAATTTAAACTCCATGTCCTAGCTTTTGATTGTAAAAATAGAACTATTAATATAAATAAATTGTCCTTAGCCATCCATGAACATACAAGCGTTTTCATAAACGGATCGTAAAAATATCTTCTAACACTAAGCAATTGGTGTTTCGTGTTGCTTTGTGAAGTATGTATCAGTTATCCAATTTTTCAGTTTGCCACACTTTAAATTAACATTCCGAATACAATAATTAGGGTGGTCAAATAGGCTAGCTTCTTGCCGGCGAGTGGTCATGCAATTCCGTTCTGAATCACGGAATCTTGAGTCGAAATAAGGGCGCCGCCAGTGACCTTAACAGTTCACCCAATGCAGTGCAATTAGTTCAACTAATTGATGAGTGAACCGACATTAATTGGGGATAGTTAATGAATCAGAATTTTCAAAATTTTCTCAGAAGTAAGTCATAAAATAAACCAGAATTTAATCAAAGTCCAAAATAATAATTAGTCCCAGAATTCACGCTCATAAATCTCTAGTGAATAAGTTATACAGGATGACAGTTTGAAAAGTAGCAATCGAGAATATTTTTTAGACAAAAAATACTATCAGGAAGATCTCAAATACGTATCGGGGGATTGAAGGGGAAACCAAAATGTGGCACTTTTTGATTCACCCCGCCTCACCCCTTAGGGGGTAACTACCCTAACTTATTTTTTTTTAATATGAACCTTCCTTGCGTTGCACATCGTTGGATAGCTCGTTGCTTACCCTTTACAGTCTTATAGCAAAATCTTAAAAGAACTGGAGTAAAACACACAGTCTATCTTCACTCTTTATTTTACAAAAATAATCAGTTGGAAGGGGGGTTGTACATGTTTCGGATCTATCATAGATCCATCATCAGCATAAGTTCTACAAGTTACAAAAATATGGGAGTTATGGCGAGGGGCTGGGGTGTATACATCAAAAACTTACCAAATGGCACAGGGAAAATATGGTCATATACGACATGCCTAAGTATAATAATTATACATAAAAATATAAGTGTTCATGCTGTTATCAGCATAAAGTTGGTGGCTAAAGCCGCATCCAACACAGAACATATTTACAAAACTGGAAAATCTTAAAACGTCCGATTATTTTCTGTGATATCGGTATTTAAAAGTAAGCACATTTTGAAAACTAGTAATTTCGACTATCTCTTAGACAAAATAATTCTATTATAATTAAAAGTCTCAAATACACATCGGGGAAACCAAATGTGTTTACTGTCTAACCCTTACCCCTCTTGTCTTGGGGGCTAGCCGCCCCTAATAATTTTTTTCAAATAAGAACCTACCCCGTGTGATACCTCCTTTGAAAGGTTTTTCATTTCTCTATGGAGGCGTGCAGAAGCAGAAAGAATTACGATAATCACATTATTTGGTTTCGTCGACGTGTATTCGAGACTCTCATGACAGAATTCTTGTGTGTAAGAGATAGTCAAAATTAGTAGTTTTCAAAATGTGCTGACTTTAAACACCGACATATCAAAAACTAATCGTACGATTTGAGATTTTGCTATATGACTGTAAATGGAGAGCAACGAGCTATCCAACGATGTGCATTACAAGGTAGGTTCGTATTGAAGTAAAATAAGTTAGGGTAGCTACCCCCTAACGGGTCAGGAGGGGTAGGGTGACTCAATAAGTGCCTCATTTTGGTTCCCCCTCCAATCTCCCGATAAGTATTTGAGAACTTTCTGATAGAATTTTTTTGTCTAAGAGATATTTCCGATTGATACTTTTCAAATTGTCACCCTGATGTATATAAGTACCTATTGTATATACAGGGTGTCCCACAATCAGCGTTACAGGCCATAACTTTCTTATTTTTAGAAATAGAAATTTGAAAAAAAAAATTACTAATGGTTAGTTAAGCTCTCTTCAAAAATATAAAAAAATCTTCCCCTGACAAAATCATCCCCTATTTACAACCCTTCACTTTTTTTTTTCAATTGGCACCCCTAATTTTTATTTATTTTTTTGAGAGGTTCATGAAATTGCAAATTCAATGATATATGAAAAGTTTGTTTTTCCATGTTTCGTTGGAAAAAAAAATCAAAAATGAAAATAATAATAATGGGGTTCTATTTGAAAAAAAAAGGCAAGAGTTGTTTTTAGGGGATGAGTTTGTTAAGGAAGATTTTTTAAATATTCTTGAAAAGGGGTTAATTTGCACACAATTAATTTTTTTTTGTCATATTTTTATTTTTGTAGACAAAAATGTGATTGCCTGTATAAGACTAAGGGTGGGATACCCATTTTTTTTCCCCCAAGAGACATGGAAAAACAAACTTTTTATACACCATACAAATTTGTAATTTCATAAGCTTCTCAAAAATAAAAAAAAATAATAGGGGTGCCATTTGAAAAAAAAAAGTCAAGGGTTGTAAATAGGGGATGATTTTTTCAAGGGATGATTTTTTTATATTTTTGAAGAGAGCTTAATTAGCCATTAATAATTTTTTTTGTTTCAAATTTTTATTTTTGAAAATAAGAAAGTTATGGCCTGTAACGTTGATTATGGGACACCCTGTATACTCTTAATTACGAAGTTTCTTTGTTAGGTTGTCGGGTCAGGGAATCGTTTTCGATTGACGGGCCCTTGTCCCTGGATGCACTGATTCATAGACGATTGAGGTTTATAATAATTTATTTACGTATTGCTATGAATAACATTGCAGGGTGCAACAAGGTAAAAGAAAAAATGAAAAAATAAATAAAAAATGAATGTTATGACAACTATTTTCAGCGGCAGCCTAACTTTAAAAAACAACTTCCTTTCTTCTTCTTCTTCTTCTGTTTTTTTTTTGAAGTTAAGGTGACACTTGACACTTTGACAACTACATTGTTTCGGTTAAGGTGACAATTGACACTTTGACACCTACACT
This sequence comes from Ceutorhynchus assimilis, assembly GCA_917834065.1. Taxonomy (NCBI): domain Eukaryota; kingdom Metazoa; phylum Arthropoda; class Insecta; order Coleoptera; family Curculionidae; genus Ceutorhynchus; species Ceutorhynchus assimilis. Next base: position 23,979,575 of record OU892277.1, on the reverse strand, counting down.
GTTGTCAGATTCTCTTCATAAACTAGACAAGATATTTCAATAGGCTAAAACAACATTATTTAATATTGTGATAAAATAGAGCGGAATAGGATGAGGTCAAAAAGCAACATAAGCTTTCTAGTTTAGTAATTCTACCCACAATTGAATATAAAATGATAGACGTAGAGCTTACGAACCATAAATCATAATTAGCTGCAAAATCGGCTCTTATACCGTCTGAAAGGAAACTGAGGCAATTTTCGTAAATAGTGGCAAATATCTGGCAGTCTGGAGAGTCCCACACGAACATATTTGGAAAACACAAATACACAAAATTGACGAAGGTCTCTGATAGAGCATAAACGCTCTGATTAGGTTAATCAGAAATAAACCTCGGGTTTTGAGGTTGCGGTTGCACAAACTATCAATTATTACGAGACATGGACACACTGTGAAAAGAGAACATAATAGATTCTACGACTAAAGAAACCATACAAAAAAAAAACAAATTAAATATATCTGACTTATGAAGGCAAATAGTGTGAGAGTAATGATCAATAATTCAGGGTTCAAATTCGTCTCCTCCTGTAATCCATGAGGAACATGCCCGGCTGAGGACTAAAATGGCACCAGGTAGCCTGATTCAACCTACCAATCAAAGGAGGAAAAATCGTGTTGCCCAGGACAACAATACGCACGGAACAGTTTTGCAGGCACACGTCATAATTCCTGTTTTTTGTCAGGGCTTGAATTCCACAATGCACAAATCAACCGTGGCCCGGTAAAACCTCATTTGACTTAGAGACTGGACGGCAAAATGACTAAAATGGAGGTTGCGCATTTTCAACCCGCTTCATGTAGTCAACGATAGTGTGGAGTGTGACGTCATAATTAGACTTAAATTAATCATCTGATACAGACACTATACTAGATATTAGGTAATAAAAATTCAGATGTCATAATAATTCTATCTATCCTACGTAATTTATGAGCCAGTTGTTGATCGCACCCCATCACTCTCACGATAACGTGAGAAACTACCCATATACATACGCCTACGCGCCAAAGTGTGTTGGCGAATAGTAGAACTAGTGCAACACGAAAACTCAGCTTAAGTACCACTGATCAGTTTTACATTAGAGAGACCGAATGAGATTGGTGTAGGTGCAAGGGTTAAATATCTCGTGTTGCCCAAAACGTGGTCTTTAGAGTCAGGAAAAATACGTCAATTAATAGCTTAAGTAGGCGTAATCTACGCATTTTCGATCGGTTTTTTCCGAATATTTGTATGTTGAACGGTCCTGATTCAAAATCAACCAACCACAGAGTTCTGGCTAAATTAATGTTTTCAAATTCTCACTGGTCCTGAATTTATAATTTCCAGTCCTCGATGTTGTTTAGCAATGGGAAATAAGATGCAAGTCTTAATAAGGCGGCAGGTGTCACTGCGCCAGTATTTTTCAATGAACGGTTGGTTGCCCATTTGTTCCCATCGTTGAAATTGTGAAATTAGACGTTCATTTATTAACCTCTACTCCGATCCATTCTTGCAACTCCAGTAGCAAAAATTGCGCCAAATTAATAAATTTTAGAGCCATTTCTTGGAGTATCTTCCCCTCGACCACCAGTTTGCCGACAAAGTAACATCGTTGAGTATAGCACTGATTTTAGAACATTTTCACAACATTTTTTCTCAAAGAGATTCCTAGAGTTTCTAAATAAACACCAGTTCGCACCCAGAGATAATAACTCAAAAATCGACCGCATTTCTGCTGCAAGAATCTCTTTTGGTAACATGATTCCATTTTGGTTCGGTCGTTAATGATGTAAATGGAATTTTTTTTAAATAAAGATTTCAGCAATGAAGATTTTTACGTCATAATGTGCGGGAGACATTGAAAATTAATTTGGAAAATAACTAAATATCAAACCGGTATATTATTATGTATACTGTGTTAATGTAGCAAAATCAATTAAATCGACCAGCCAATAATTATTCGGATCGTTTCATTGTTTTGGACTAATAATAATGATAAATAGCGACATACGTAATATAACTGTATAACTTTTTCCCCCGGGACGGTAAACCCGATCCAGTTCAAAACGAAAGCGCAGGCACACTAGTCGCCGACATCGGCTAAAACATGATTTCGTGTGAATCCACTTATAAATAATTAATTTAATGAAAATTTGCAGGCACACGTGCGCTTTACAATTTACAATTGACATTGCAATATAATTAAATTTTCGTCCGGCGTCATATTTCTGCGTGAATATTGAAATAATATTTTTAAAAAATGTGTATCGTACCTTACAAAAATGTGGACCTTATTATCCATCATGTGCGAGATCATGTGTTATTGTATTACGGTTCGCATCTCGGAAGTAATTAAAACATCTCTCTCTGGTTGCTACTTGTATGCTATATTTGATTTGTCTTATTAGTTCATTAATTTTCATTTGTTTCTGGTCTTCCTCACTTTTAGGCCAATCCTTTGTTTCGTTTTCAAATCTTCAACTGTTTTTTTTGTAATTATTATTGTCCCGCAAGTACTTTATTAATTAGTTAGATGGTAAATGGCGAGCGGTTTTATTGATGGCGTTTATTTTCCTTGGGTAGCTGCAAATAAATTTGTGCGGGGGTCTATTTGCAAATGAGAGGAACAACTGCAGTAAGGTTTTCATACATATACTTTTATTATATAAAAATAAGCAGAGCCAAAAAGAAAATACTTAAACTAAAATTAAATGTTCTTATCGTTAGGTATAGCCACCAGAGTGAAATCAAATCCATTATCTTCCTTCAATATCAAACAACTGACAAAATTGAGATGTTATGTAAGAATTAATATACTGGTAGCGTGACGTGAATAGTTCTGTCACATCCTAAATTTCGTGGTAAATTATGCTGAAAAGTAAATTTGATCTGAAGCAGTAAATAACAATTTTCTTTTTCAACCTTGTTTCTTCTCTTCCTGAAGTGGTTAATGGAAGATGTTATAGATTCAAAATTAGTACCACCTACCCCTTTCCTACTGAAGCTGCAATCACCTCCTTCTAACTCCACAAACCGGCACGAAAGATCTTTCTATGCCGTCACCAGTGGTTAAGAGGAATTTTAAAACCAAAAATAAAAACTAAAAAAAAAAAGAAAACTATTTATTTAGGAGCAAAAAGAAAAGTTAGAGTTAATTAATTAAAGAAACAAAAGGTAAAGTAGAGATAAAAAAAAACTAATAATATCTGAAACAAAAAAAATAAGAAAAAAAAATACAGAGTGCAAATTCCCAACTAAAGCCTTAGTCCCAAAATGAACACTTTAAAAAAATTAAAAAAAAAAAACAACACCTCTTTGGAGAACCTTCACTAAACCTTGGGTGGTAGATGAACTGGGAGAATGAGAAACGGATCGAGCAGTTCTCAAGTTGCATCATCCTACCCTATTTACCCTGGGTCACCCTGTGGCTCAGTTTGATAGCCCTCCAACAGAGTTCGCTAGTTACATGAAAAATAAAATTAATAATTGGACATTGAACGTTTTCCCCTTTAATTGAAACTCTTTCCTTCTTTCCTATTTATGCATTCTATTCACAGATCAGATCCTATTCTAATTATTACCTTATCAAGCAGTTTCCCAATTTCTAACCTATTCAAGGGTGTGAAATAAATTAAATTATCCTATACTAATTATTCATAAAATAATTGAATAATTCACTCCTATATTGTCCTATTTGTCTTAACTATAAATAAACATTTAAATGCCTATCCTACAGTTTTCATTTCACCTAAGTTACCCTTGATTAATTTATTGCCATACAATTTTTGTTATTGTATCTTAGAAAATCTGGCTCTCGTAATTATTTTGTTTAATTTTCACACACACATATATGCTTCGAATATAATTCTGCTCGTTATCAGTTATCTGAAATCTGGGTTCGCCATAAAACTTGAGGACTTATCCTTCACATTGAATAAATTATTAATACAACCACATGTGATCCGGTGCAATCTAAAGATTAGTTAAAAGTTTAGTGTTTATCTAGGAAAACATAAATTTTGCCTATATATTTGTCAATTTCGGGTTACAGCAAAATAATCTTGAAACTATAAAATTCGATACTTTTTTGGCTTTTAAGTGATTTTACCCTCGAACAAATTAGGCCATTCCCAGAAACTCCATGTTTTTGTAAATCCCATTAGGTTCACATTTTAACTATCTATAAAAGCAAAACTGTTTCCCAGGAAAGATGAACTTGAGCCGAGATTTTGAATTTACTCTTGATTTTGCTACACAACCTACAAGATATTCCTCTGATTTGACTGAGCTATAATCTATATATACATAAAACAAAGTCGGGTTGGTTACAGAACTTATAACTCGAAAACGGCTGGACCGCTTTTCATGATTTTTACTTTGTTGGATTTGTTTTTGCCCCGACTAACATAAAAACTATTGAAACAGAAAAAAATCATGAAAAACAAATTTATGGAGAAAATTCATTTAATGAATTTTCTTCATAAATTTGCTTAAGGCGCCATGTCTGCTCACCGATATGATGAAATTCGCCGCGTCAGATTACGCAGTCCTTTCATGGGTAATTAAATAAAAATACGGTTATGTCGAACGCCTGTCATAATCAACTTTATGGTGTAGGTACTAGCACTGATGCCGACGTCATTAAATTTTCGGTTATAGTGCCTCTATACAAGACAGTGGCGACAATAGAGGGTCTCATTTTTGATTGGCTACAGAATATCCGCCTTGTTTTGAAGAAAGTTATTTGTATTTACCATTTGATCCAATGGAGATTTATAGAATTTTGTGTTTATATATTTTTGTTTTTGTTATTTGTGCCTGTTATTAACTATTTTGTGACAAAAAAATTAGAACAGAAAGAAAATAAAGATCAAATACATTATTAAATGAGTTCGACAAATCATGGCGGGTGGGCGGAGCTTAGGCACTAAAGTTATTTGTGTTTACCATTTGATATTATGGATATTTGAACAATTTTGTGGTAATATATTTTTGTTTTTGTTATTTGTGCCTGTTATTGACTATTTTGTGATAAAAAAACTAGAACAGAAAGAAAAGAAAGAAAAAATACATTATTGAATGAGTTCGACAAAACATGGCGGGTGGGCGGAGCTTAGGCACTATTGTCGCCACTGTCTTGTATAGAGTCACTGTATTTTCGGTCAGTTGTTTGCGCCAGCTAGCGGTCGTAGTTTAAAATAAATTTTTGATGGTGAACATTATTTTATTTTGGTTAACCTAATGGGCAAAGCGAAAGATGAGAACGACATCTAAAAAAATTTTGTTTTAAAATGTTGATTAATATGCTAAAATCCAAGGGCGGCCTCCCGACGAAAACAACGAATTTGTTTAAGCTTACCTACGTTTTTTTTTAGAAATATTGATGTTTAAAATTATTGTCTATGATGAAGTACCTACTCTAAATTTATTTTTCTACTGACATTTCATAATACGCTATTAAACGATTAAAATCTGTATCATAATGAACTTCATTTTGATACAGATTTTTCAGCCACTGAAATCGAGTATTTTGAACATGAACAATGTTTATATAAAAATAACAGACTTGCTCTGGAATTTTGGATTGTTTCTATCAGTATTTAGCATAAGAAACAACAAAAAATTAATAAATCGGGTGCGGAATTTATGCCCAAATGACGTCTAGATCTTAATTTTTGGAATTGTCAACTTGTCAACAATTGTCACCAGTTGAGAAGTTTACTATTCCTATAAAATAAATGTTTTTCGTTTATTAATGGAAGTAGAAAAAGTAGTGTATGCAACTCTCATGTAATGGTCATTAATACATAATCATTGCATAATATACTATTATAGGTCTGATTTGTTTAAAATTTAACGGCGGGTGAAACTATTGTCACTATTAAATCTTTCTAAAGTAGAGTCGATATAATTTGGCATGATAGGCAATAAAATATGCGAACCAATCGCAATTAAGAAAATCGCCCTAGAAATGTGAAAAGACGTACGTTTTTGTTGTCAAATACCTACTATAAATATGGTAGAGAGAAAAGAGACAGCTACTTTTCCTTATCGCTTAGTACCGAAACCCTGAATATAGGGTTGTACCAACGATTGTACGTTTGCAATGGTGGTGTGTACCCAGGAGCGAATTTCATATTTCAAAAAAGAAATATCCTACATTTTAGGTATATAACATATAGGTAGGTACCTTATTTCTGAGAATATTTAATGTTAAAGATATAGGTACCCATTGTTAAACTGGAATTGTCAAATACAATAATTGTTAAAAGGGGTTATGTTAATGAGATCGGTCGGTTTTTGATAATACAGGTGACCTAGATCACAAAATATATTTAAATATTATTTAGTGTTTCTTCTACTTTAAAAGTGTTAAGTAAAGAAAAATTGTGAAAATGTATAGCGCCGATGCTCGAGAGATTATTTTGAGTGTTTTAGAATATTTTCAGAACCAAAAAGAAAATATGGTAAACGAAGCCCTATCAGCTATTCAGACAACTGCAGAGGCGTGTAAAACCAGCGTCCGAACGATAGCGAGGATCCGACAGGAAAGAATTACTGGATCAAGCCCCAAGGTTACTACCAATAATTTTTTTTTAATAGAGAATCTTTACTGAATCTTCTGTGTAGGTAACATATCCTTTCTTTTTGAAAATTTCTGCGTCTTTTATTTGCCTTTCTTCAAATTAACCTTTTAAACGTTGTGTAGTGAATCCAGTGATTCATTCTAAATATATTTGTAACAATTTGCTATATCACTGAATCTTTCTTATTATTTTATTATTTTAGAGGAAACGAGAAAAGCCGGCACCAAAAACTCGAGATCTCAGAGAAACTCAAAAAAGTGAGATAAAAAACGTCATCTACAATATGATTGCCGACGGCTGTTATGTCACCCGAGAAAAAAATTAAAGAAGAATTGGACAGAAAACAGTTATTGAACCTCAGTAAAACAAGTTTAGGTACCTATTTTGCTGAAGAATTTAGGATATAAATTTGGGAAAGAAAATGGAAGATCATGGATAATGGAAAGATTCGAAATTGTTTCAAAGCGAGTCAAATTTTTGAGACGATACATGGGGAATCTTGAGTCAGAAACACCTTTAGATGTTGTCTTTATCGACGAAACGTGGGTTTTCCAAAATGGGTGTAACGTTATGAGGACATGGAACGACAATAATATAAAGTTAGTTTGAAACAAAAAGCAAACCGATGGTAAACGTTATGTGGTTTTACACGCTGGAAATAAGGACGGTTTTATAGAAGGTGCAGACTTAATCTTCTCTACAAAAAATAAAAGTGCCGATTATCATGATAATATGAATTCAAAACTATTTGAAAAATGGTTAGAGGAACAACTGCTTCCACGATTGGAACGACCAAGCTTAATTATCATAGACAATGCCAAATATCATTCAAGGCTCAACGAAGACGCACCGAATGCTTCCACTAAAAAAGCAGATATAATAAACTACTCAAAACGAAATAAGGACCACTTTTAAAAGCATAGCTTTTATTTAATTTTGAATAACCCTGGTAAAGTGGATTTTTCCTTTTGCAATAAGTATAGATAAACACATTAAGTGTGCACAAAAAAATTATATTGTGAATGGAACTAAACACTTTACCAGGGTGATTCAAAATTCATTAAAAATAAATACGTTTTTAAAAGTGGTCCTTATTTCGTTTTGACTAGTATATCTTGGTTAAAATACAAGAATATTGATTTTAATTAAAACGCTTTAAAGCCTGAACTATTCCAGGAGGTCAGGAAATATAAAGAAAATTTACCCTATGCCGTGGACCAACTCATTTCAAAAGCGGGCCATGAAGTGCTCAGAATGCCTCCATACCATTGTCAATTTAATGCCATAGAGTTGATTTGGGCGCAATGTAAGGACTTTTATAATAAAAATATTGTTGCCAAAAATAGGAAAGATGACAATACTGTGCTAGATATTTGGAGGCAGGTATTACAGCATGTTACGCCGGCGAAATGGTTTGAATGTGTTCGCCATACCAATGATCTTATTAGGGAATATTGGAGAAAAGAACACGTCTTGGATGTTCACGTTGAGCCTCTAGTAATTAACGTAGGAAATGCCGATGAGACTGATACTAGCGATATGTCTCTTTCAGACGACGACTAACAAAATTTACTTCATATCTGTATATTTTTATGTTACTATTATTATATTTTGTTAGATACTGAGCTGAGAGCTGTTATTCATTTTTATTTTTTATCAGGCAAAAGTATTTTGTGACGAATAGTCCACAAAATACTCATGGCCACTTGCACCAACCTTGCATGTATAAGAGGGCCTTTAAAGCCCTACCCTCCGCTACGCGTCTTGTTTTAAAATATGTCGCGCGTGCTTTAAAGGCCCTCTTATAGACTTATATCATAATATACGATTATGGCCACAGAAAGCCCTTTAAAAACTACTATCAAATATAAAAGTTGAATTAATGTTGGTGCATGAATAGCGGTGGTAGCACGTTATTTCCTGAATTTGTCAAGAGGGGCTCAATGGAAGTTACTCTTATGGCAACAAAGAGCCCTTTAAAAACTATGATCAAATATAGTTTGGTAAGTACATAGCTCACTAGATTTCTTCGAGCTGATTTCTTCGTATATCGTTGTTTTCTAAAGTAAGGTTAAAATGCGTTATTGTCATAAAAAACAAGGTAGTTACTAGAGAGAGATTTTCCTTGGAGATGGGAAATTGCAAAGATACCCAAACTAATGAATTAAGTTAACTGCAACTGGAACCTGGGACTGCGAAAGACACTGTTTACTTGCTTCGCCAATAAATGGAACGATAATTGGAAAATGCATGATGATTAATTCCGAAATGACATAACTCCATGGCTTTTATTAATAGACTTTTTATTAGTTATTTGTAACCAACACTTTTTATTACCTTTTGTTCCTTAAAAATTATTTTTAATGAGAACAATTCAAATTTCCTCGAAAACTGATAAAATAACTGCTAGTTCTGCGGTTTTTAATTGCAATGGCAAATAATTAAAAATATAATTGAATAGGTAAGTAATTATTTCAATTACGTTGATGCATAAATAGCGGTGATAGCACTATTTTTTCCTGAATATGTCCCCATAGGGCCCCAATGGAAAATACTTTCAAGGCAGCAGAAATTCTTTTAAAAACTATTGTCAAATTAGGGTTTGATTAGTCTTGGCACTTTTTTTCCTAAATTTGTTAATAGTAAACGGTCCCTAGGGGCTCAATGGAAAATATTTTCATAGCTAACATTTTATTAATGATTTATAGAATCGTAGGTACACAATAAATCTCGAATTTGAACTAAACTACAATAACAACACTCCTATCTAAACTGGCTCAACAAAGCTCTAATTTAGACTGACTCTAAACTTAATACTCGGAATTTATCTAGAAAAACTCGGCGCTCGACTCGAACACAATAGAATTCCTCGGATAGTCGCGAGACGTAAACTCGTACACAACTCCAATCCTAGATTCCTTCCGGGCTCTCGAGGCAATTTTTTGACAATAGAACAGGTACAGCTACACGATCCGTGCCGGACTCATTTCGGTGTCCAGAAGGTATCCCTTGACAGATCGCTATCAATATGGATTTCAGATAACTATTCCAAATATAGCTTATTCATTCTTCTAAAGCCGCGTACAGACCGAATTTCCAACGCTAGCCAACGGCACAGGTGAACTATGTTGAAATGCGTTGGCTCTGGTGTGTACGGCGGTGTGGACGATGTTCTCAAATCCTTTTCAATGCTTTCCAATTCTAACAACAATGCAGCGCATGTGCCGTTGGCGTTGTACTTCGTTGTAAATCCGGTCTGTACGCTTCTTAATATCTTTCTCATCTATATCGATCTCCCGGAATATCTCCAACAGTGGCTCGTGCTTTACGTTGTCAAAAGTGAGTCGATAGAGCGTATGAAAACATCTCGCATCTTAGCATATCGTAAGTAAATTTGAGAAAAGAGTTGCTCTGGTGCCTAGTCCAATTGATAAAGCCGAACGGTGTGTCGCCACTCATATCTTAGCACTCGTTCTTGTATATTCTTGAATGGATCACTGGAAGAAATTCTTCAATTGCCTGACTCATCAAGCTAATGAGTCTGTAGCAATCGCAATTTCATGGGCGTGGACTTTATCTAATCCATTGAATTGTGTTATGTTCAATATCGACTTGCTTCAAAACTGCTGCATACTTAGGTATAATATCGTAGTGACCAAAGATGTCAAATCAGGTGACCTAGGAATCCGACAAACTGGACCACCCCTCTTCATTCAAATACTGGCGGAGGTGTCCAGAAAAGTGTGAGCATTATTATGCTGCACCCACATTTGCTGACTGACCAGGATTGGAAAAAATCCGGGTTTTTTTGAAAAAGTCCAACCCGTCGGGTTTTTTTGGGTTTTAATGGGTTTTTTGGATTTTTTTGGGTTTTTTCGGACTTCCCGGGGGTTTTCGTTTTTTTCTTCAAAGGAGGAGGCACGATTTACATTGAAAATAGGCCCCCGTAAAATTCAACCAAATTTCAATATTTTAAAGGTATCATCATTGCAAAAAAAAATTTGAAATGTAAAGAGGATCGTATGTCTGTGATAGCAGATATAGCTTGTCAAAGTACGTAGGTCCTGCTATGATATGCATACGAAATATCCGAGGAAGTATCCCTACGTAGATTTTCTTGAATATCTCGAAAAATACTAATCCGATTTTGATGTTTTTGGGGTTTGATACCTACAAAAGGACCCTAAAACCGTCAAAATTGGATTAGTATTTTTCGAAATATTCAAGAAAATCTATGTACGGATATTTTCTCGGATATTTCCTATGCATAGCATAGCAGGACCTACGTACTTTGACAAGCTATATCTGCTATCACAGACATACGATCCTCTTTATATTTCAAATTTTCTTTTGCAATGATGATACCTTTAAAATATTGAAATTTGGTTAAATTTTACGGGGGCCTATTTTCAATGTAAATCGTGCCTCCTTCTTTGATTTATATTTTCTGCTTTAGCAAAAGTATTACAAAAATTATGACTTTCGTTGCAAAAATAACATGTTACAAAATAAAGCAAGCCACTTGATATAAATAATTAAACTTGGCATCAGTGTTTGTGTACTTCACCATGCTTCTGGCTAACTAGCTCAGAGAGTCCGTGTCATTTAGAATTGTATATATCGACAGGATCCTATAGGCTCGGCACATGCAATATGTCAAATTCTACATGGTATGGAGTCCCTGCCCAGGTCTCCACGCCAACAGCGAACAGCCGGGAATTGGGGAATCATCGAGCAATCCCTAATATTTCCTGCGAAAATTACGCTCATTCAACTGAAAAATTTGCTATTTTTAAAAAAACCCAAAAAACCCAATAATGGTGGGTTTTATCAATTGAAAAAACCCGAAAATCCCCACTGGGTTTATAACCTGGGGAAATTATATGCCAACCCTGTGACTGACGTTCAGCAATACATTTTCAAGCAAGAAGTTCCGCCAAGACTTTCTCAAAAAATGCCTGTAAAGATAGGTCCTGATAGACGATCAGGCAGCAGGTAGGGCCCAAACAATTTCTCCTCAATTTCAATAAATTATTCTAATAAAATAAATCTTTTGATTACTTAGAGCACGCACATAATGTAGAATTAAATTTTCTTTCTTTCGCGACTTCTTTACTGTCTCAAATTTTTCACAGACAGGTTTAGATTTTAGGCGCGAATTTAAATTGATATCCGAGGCGTTGAAAACAGAAAAAAAATCTCTACGCGAATTTTATCTTCACTGGACAAAATGACCATTCACTCTCCGAATCCAGACCATCGCGAACTAACCTGGACTGATAAATGCCTTTCCTACTCTCTACCTGATTGTTTGAATAGTTTTTGGTCCCACCATGAATTCGCATTATTTCGTTGCGTTTACCTAAAATCCTCTCTCGCTCTTTCTAAGAAATATAATTATTTGTTCAACCGAAGATGTCGCGATTTTCTTGACTATCGTGGTCATCGATCGGATATCGTAAAAATATGAGGCCACAGGTATCAAAGGATGCCGAACTTGTGTCGGCCATATATAATGTTCGTTTTCTTTTTTTACATAAATCTGTCACTAGGCCTCTCAATTTAATCACTTACTTTAGCCTTGCTTTTAATATTTTTCCTTTGCCTAATTTATGGGTTCATTTCCAGATTCAGAAATCTCGCGATTTCATAAGATTTTAAATATTTAGTGCCAATGCCAATTTTATTTTATTTTCAATCTATTGCTAATAAATTTGAACTTCTGTTTAAATATTGGAGACTTATCTAATTAAAATAAGTTTATTTGAATCAATTTAAATTTTTCCAGTTACAATTTCAGAAACTTGCATAGTTTCTATTTTATTTACTTGATTCGATCAATTCTAAGTTTTGTTTCACTCAACCATTTTATATTTCAATCTCAATTTGACATTAAGATTTTTGATAACATATTAGAAAGTTTATAAGATATGTATGGGAAAATTTGCTCGTTAGTCTCATCATGACTAATTTTGACATTAGGCTCTCATTATTAATGCAGAATAAAAGATCACCCGTAATTTTACCTACGCTCAGCGGTTGTTAGCTTGAGGTTATTTTAAAGTATCTTGGCAATTTTCAGAGGGCGCCACTGGACTGTCAGAGAAAACCATTTAAATGATGATGTTAAAAGATAGCCAATCCAGAGAGTATTTATAATAGAATTTAAAAGAAACGATAACATAAATATTCATCTGAAAAGCAAACTCAACATATGAAGTGAATATACAGGGTGTTCCGAAATTATTGTGCCAAAAATTGAGGAATGATAGATCTCGCCAAAATAAATGTTTTTTACTTATAAACCCATGGGCGCATGCTCTTTGGTTAGGTGATAATAGCACATTACAGTCCGCACTGTGGTAGCCACCTTGCACACGGAGAAACGTGTTTGAATAAGCAGAACCTGTGTTATTAAATAATACAGAACCCAAAGAATGCTTGCAGTATTTATTTAAAATAATGATTCACATCAAAAGATGCTCAAAACTACGACCACCCGCCTCAATGCATGTGTAACAGCGTTGTAGCAGAAATATCGAATAGATTTCTGCAGAAAACCCTTTCCAAAACTGTTTCCCTGTATGCCAGACAAAACATAGGGTACCAACGACAGACCACCACCACATTACTTGTTAGCCTTAAGAGAACATCTCAACGAAACATCTGGAAAGAGTGATTGTTAAGGGGGCATGGACTCCACGTTCACCAGAGCTGACGGAATGCGACTTTTTTTATGGTGTCATATGAAAGCTCTTGTTTACGACACTCCAGTTGAAACAGCTAGAGGAAGTTAGTAGGAAGGATTGTTGCAGCAGCTGCTAAAATTCTCGAAACACCATGAATTTTTCAACGTGTTCAGGAGGCTATGCTACGGCGGTGTCACGCATGTATGGAGGTGGATGGTCGTAGCTTTGAGCATCTTTCACTGTGAATCATTGTTTTTAGTAAATACTGCAAGCATTGCTTGGGCTTTGCATCATTTAATAACACAGTTTCTGCTTCAAACACGTTTCTCCGTGTGTAAGGTGGCTACCACAGCGCGACCTGTAATGTTCTATTATCACATAACCAAGACGCATGCGCCTATGTGTTTATAAGTAAAAAACGTTTATTTTGGCGCGATCTATCATCCCTTAATTTTTGGCACAATAGTTTCGGAACACCCTGTATAAGTATTATTGATGATATGCAACAACAGAAAGGAGAAAGGTATAATAAATTTAAAAATAACTACAACTAACCCTAAATAATTGTTAAATTACTCCAAAACTAGATTCATATTTGTAAAAAATACATGGAGTTTATTTACCTGTATTACAAGAGAAATAGATACACAAATACAATAGGGTGAAGTGATTATATCCCTTTAGCAGTAAAACTCTATTAGAATCGATTTACAGTTTTCAATTTATTCCATTATGCGAAAACGGAAAATGATCTCATTTACATTTTCTCGACGTAAAGTAAGTAGAAATGTCATTGATGAAAATAAATAAATATCGCGAAACTGTAGCAATTTTACATTGAAATGGTTTATAATTTGTAAAAAAAATAATAAAATAAAATTTAAATCAAGTTACATCGGTCAGCTGTTTCGAAGGAGATAAATTTAATAACAACCATCAAAACACTACACACAGTAAAGAAAGTTAAGGTAAAACAAATTGTAAGTATTTTCAGGGAAGTTATTACGGTAATGATAAGGTAATTGGACAATTAAACACTCATACAAGCCAAGCTGCTCGACAGTCTTACTCTGGACCAGGAGGTTGTGGAAGGCTTAAGATCGACGCAGTCTAGGCAATGGTTCAGACTTGGTCTAGGCAAAGGTGGTTTTCAGGCGTCTGGGGAAGGCAGAGCTCACCTTAAATTGAGCTCTTTTTTCTTTACGGAGTCTAGCGACCTAAAACACTTTGTAGTGCGTAAGCAAACTTGCCCCTGATGATGAGATTTTCTAGCTTCGAAACATGTAGGGCTCTTTAACGTGACTAAAGTATTTTGTGGAGGAGACTTTGTGTTTTCTTTTGCAATTTTTATGTAATACATTGACGTTTTCACTTATCAAGCACCTATTAAAGGAAGAAAAGGGTTTGTCGGATTTTCAAATCAGGACTGATCCCCGATAACAAGAAACCAAATAGTGTCTCCGTATCGGAATAGTAGGACAGAACGACAAAAATTGGTTCTAACACCAGAACGGGGAAGTGCGGTACTATTCGCCAGTCGTGCAGATGAGTGCGGAATAAAATTTGTAATCGATACTGGGGTTGTGATGGGACAGAAAGGGATTAAATACATGCATGTGATATTTAGAATTTAATAATACAAATTTGTTTCCTCCTATCATTTTTGCAGCCATCGTGACTTCTTATACTTGCTCTTTATCTGAATCTTCTGATCTATTTTTTGAATTAGGTAATTTAATCATCTGCAGACTATATTTTTTGTTAATTTGTAGCAGTACATAAATTATTACTCTCTCAGACGGTAATTGTCACTTGATGATTTTTACTTTTCAGACGGTTGTTTAGCAGTATTGCAACTCCTACTTTGTGATGTTTTATTTCGCTTTAATTCTGCTACAATAATTGTCACCATTTCAATAAGGTGGTCATTTCGCTGTCAAGTCTGGTCTCAGACCTGAGACATTCCATGGAATAAACGCCACGCCAGCCATACGTGTTCGCGAGTCAGATTGTCAGACACTTCTTACCTGGAGCTTGAGACAGACTCTGTTTGCTGCTGCCCACTTTATGTTAGACGATTATTGGGAATTTTCTCAGCTTCACCCTTAAGCATGGATATAAAGTTACTGACTCCTCCCACCGAAGGCAAGGTGATGATTTCCTGAGACGGCCAACTGGACTACATCCAGTAATTTCTGCCCAAACCTTTTAAACTTAATATGTATGCTTTATGATGAACTTCGATGATAACGTAACAATTTTTTCTAGCCCTAATATTATGATCATGGAAATTCATTGTACAATCTCGCTTCATCTTTTTTAAAAAATCTTCCCACTGCAGACCACACATTCTATTTAGGAGATCAAAACATAAATATTTTAGAAACAAATAAAAAAGACAATGTTAAAGATGATTACCTAAATATCCTATCATCTCAAGGCTTCTTATCCTGTATAAACAAACCCACCAGAGAATCACCTGAGTCAAGGACATGCATTGATCATTTTTTTTATAAGGGGAACGCAGCAAACGATAACCTGCTACCAATTATACTTAAAACTAACATGACGGATCATTACAGTATTATATTGAGGTTATCGTTCTGTAACTCACAAAAAATTGACTACAAAAAACAAAAAAACAACGTAAAAATGGTAACAGATCCAAGAAAAGTAAAAAAACACATAGAAAGAACAAATTGGGACTCTTATTATGACTGTAATGATCCTAACACGTTATGTGATACTTTGACCTCAAACATAAAAAATGCGATGGAACAGGCAACAAAGGGATTCAAAGTGAAAATAACAAAAAAGAAAAAAGACTGGATCACCTGCGGCCTTATTAACTCTATTAAAAAAAGGGATGAATACTATCAACGTTTGCTGCAGTCACCCAATAACACTGAATTACGGGAAGACTATAGGCGATACCGGAATACCCTTAATCTCTTAATAAACAAACAAAAAAACAAATACTTTTCGGAAAGGATAAACTCACAAAAAAATAGTACAAAAATTCTATGGCAAACAGTCAACAACTTGGTCAAGCCCTCAAAAAATCAAAACGAAATACACGAAATTATGCAATCCGACGGACAAATCACCAATGATAAAAAAGCGATCGCAGATGAGTTTAATATATTTTTTTCAGAGGTGGGTCAAAACATGGCAAAAAAATTTAAACAAAACAACAAAAAAAACAGCAACAAATATATCGAAAATAGCTTCTTCCTGACTGAGGTGAACGTGAGTGAAATTTCTGACTATATAAATGAACTTAAAAATGGCAAATCACCGGGCCACGATGGTCTAACATCCGAACTCCTGAAGGAATGTAATGAACTAATATCTCCTCCTTTAACTTTTCTTATCAACAAAATTTTTGAAACGGGAATATACCCAAAACACCTTAAAATTGCTAAAATAACACCCATATTTAAAGCAGGCAATAAATTAGAAATAAAAAATTATAGACCCATATCCCTAATTTCTAGCCTATCAAAAATTATTGAAAAATCCTTAAAAACTAGAATAATCAAATATCTAGATAAGTATGAAATACTATCACAAAAACAGTTTGGTTTTAGAGAAGGAATAAGCACTGAAGATGCCATCTCAACTCTAACCAAAAAGTTATACAGTTCCATAGACAGTAAAAGACCTACATTGACAATATTTATAGATCTAGCGAAGGCTTTCGATACTATTTGTCACAAAATCCTACTAGAAAAATTAGAGGGTATTGGCTTTCGTGGTATACCATTGGCATTAATGCAAGATTACTTGACTGACCGTGAACAAAGTGTTACCATAGGTGAGGTAAAAAGTGAGATCAGATCTGTATCTTGGGGTTTGCCCCAGGGAACGGTTATTGCTCCAATACTATTCATTATCTATCTCAACGACTTATTAGAACTTCCACTTGAGCTTGTGGCCTTCGCGGATGACGCTGGACTTGTAATTACTGGTGATACTTGGGGAGAAGTTCAAGATAATTCTTCAGACTGCCTAGAAAAAGTCAAAGACTGGTTTGACAATAACTATTTAACAATGAACACGGAAAAAACTAAATTTATGCCCTTTAGCTCATACCAAAATAGCCTTCCAACATTCACTAAAATAAAAATAAAAAACAGTGGTTCAGAAATACAAAGAACAGACTCGACAAAATATCTCGGTGTTCTTCTAGATCCGCACTTAACATGGCGCAAACATATTAACTCCATCCTACAAAAGTGTAGATATATTCTGTCAGCATTCAAAAAGACAAGTAATTTTTTGAGTCAAAAACAACAAATTATAATCTATAATGGACTAATAAAATCAATTATCAAGTACGGTATACTCTCCTGGGGATCAGCCTCAAAAACAATAATAGAACCACTTGAAAGAATTCAAAAAACTATACTAAAGACTGTTTTTAAAAAGGATATACGCTTTCCTAGTGTTGAACTCTACGATATCTGCAAAAAAGAACTCATTCTTCAAGTCAAACAAATCTTTGTGGAAGCATTAGTAAACTACCAATTTAAGCAAAACCACCATCAACCACAACTAACTAAACATAATTATCATACTCGGAATAAAAACCAACTTAATACTACACGAGCAGTTAAAACAAAAGGGACAAAATGTCACACATACCTCGCCCCTAGATTTTACAATATATCTCCAGATTACGTCAAAAACAGCACACGCAGGAATCGCAAGAAACAAATTCAGAATTGGCTTTTAAACCTCAATATAGATGAAATTAATAAAATCATAGAGACTGGTTCAGCTGTCTAATCTGGATTGCTGTGGTGTTGTGGAAAATCCCATGTCTCTTATACCTTTATAGTCACTATGAAAATTGGCAGTTTTTAGTTGTCCTTGCTGTTTTGTTGTGTTTTATAACCTACGTACTCCAACTCAAACACAAATGTTGCTTGCCTAAATTCTAAATCTTAAATTTTAATTACCTACATGTTCCTAATTATTTTTATTATCCACATTTTGTTTATCAGTAATGTCCACTAAGCTGGTTTTAACTTTAATTTTATTTCTATTTGTTCCTTAAAAATCCTATTACTGGATATTGCCTAAATGTTTTTATCTTTTTTTAACGTGTAAACGGCTTTTACTATATATTTTCTTTTCTTCAATTTCAAATTTAATTACGATTTTATTTGTTCCTTAAAAAACCTACGACTAGATATTGCCTGAATGTTTTTTTCTTTTTTTAACGTGTGAACGGCTTTTACTATATTAATAATTTGAAGTAAATCAATCTATCGTAAACTACTACATGCTACCATGAAAATACTAATTATATTAGTTTATTTTATTATTAACACTTGCAGTCAAGTTGCAAAACTTAAGCAGGGCATACCAAATGTTTATTTGTATTTTTTTCATTTTGTATGTGTGAATTTGCAATAAATATTTTTTGATTTGATTTGATGATCTCATCACGTTTTGCTGTTCGCTAACCGTATTCAAAATAAACTTGAGCCTCTTCTCAATTGGTTAGTATGATTATATACACGCTAGGCTTGAAATTTTCCAACTTGTTGATTTTTTACTGGAAAACCATACGAGATCTGGAAAAATTGCAAGACATTGAATTGGCTCAAAATTAATTTCTCCCTCAAATATGGCTCAAAATATGGTGTGTTTACCGTGTCCATATTGGTCATCTGTACGGGATAATCGCACTCTTTGTAAAAAGACGCATTAACGAGTGTTAACAATACAGGAAACGAACTTGAATAAGGACAGGAGATTGAGGGTTATCAGATGGCATTAGGCAATTTATAAAGAAACATTATTGAAACAAAATAATTTCCCGTCTGATCAAAAATAATAATTAACCTTGACAATTGAATAATCACAACCCGTAATTAGGTATTAATCGAGTTAACTCTTTCTTATGCAAAAGTACCTACATACAACGCATGGGTGTCGTTTGGGTGGGGGGGCAAGGGGGGGCATTTGCGCCCCCCCCCCCCCCCTAGAAATAGTCTTTTGAACAAGAAAGCAGTAAAAGAGAGTTCGTATTCGTATCGCTTTTTTCCATTTTTTCAAAATTTGTTAGGTACTTATTTTATAGTCTGGCAACGGTGTGTATCTTGCAATAAGTGCAAGAGATTTCCTATTTTATATTTTTAAGAAAAGAGTGTTTGGTTTTTAGTCTTTACTATTATTATTTTATCTTTCGATTAAGACTAAAATGTTTATGTTTATGAATGATTTTTCTGTTTTGTTTTAAGCTTTACCTGTAGTAACAGTTTAAAATATTTTTTTTTAGACTCAGAAGTTACTTGCTTTGTTCCTACCTAAGCAGTTCTAGAATCTGTAGTTTTATTTTTGTTAGACTGTCCCGTTGGAAAAAAATTGGTTTTTCGTTCCTATTTTTGTAAAACTTTTTGTGCAATTGTATCTGTAATAGGTATTTTTAATAAAACATATATTTTGATGAAAGATTAGTGATTACCTATTTGAGTAACGACCTTCAATGAATACGCTGTGCGGTGAAAAATTGGCTGACATTTTCATTACATTCAACGGAATTGAATTTCACTTGACTTAGGTCCGGTATTATAAAACACTGAACCGATGATAGAGTTTCAACCTTCGGTTGAATCCTATCAATTTGCATGGAGTCAACCGAAGGTTGAAACTCAATCATCGATTCAGTGTTTTATAATACGTAGGTACCGGCCATTAGAAAATTACACAAACAAATGATGCAGACAGTGAATTTGTTGCGGAAAAAATACAATCATTTTTAACCAAATTTCGATATCAAATAAGTACGTTAAACTGCTCAAAAAGGGGCGTGGCACCAAAAAAAAAATTAGCCTACGGCACTAATGGAAACGGTTCTTATTATGATACTGCCCCGCCCCCCCTGAGAAACCTCGTAACGACGCCCATGATACAACGGTATGTCAAAAAACATGTCTTTTGACCATGTTAACACACTGTGAAATGAGTTGTGAATCACAAACAACAGAGAACCTAAATTATTGACCAATACTTCCGGACTGAGGCAGGTAGCTGGATCCAAAAAATCTCTAGCTCGGTGAAAAAATTCTGCCTCACTCAAAAAACTGTGGCCCGATGAAAAAAACTCTGGTCCAAACTTTGTTCTAGTAAAAAACCCTCTGGCCTGGAGGATTTAAACACAGGGAAACATGAAAGTTGATGCAGATGAGGATGGATACAGGACTTCAAAATGAGCTTATCCTCCTCCCTTTCTCACTTTATGCTTTCTGTTATAATAATGGAAAGTGATGTGCTTTAGGGCCACAACAGAAAAAAGCTCTCTGAGCCAGCGTCCTCACTTCGGGATTAAACAAATATGTATTATGTATTAAAATTCCTCCAGTAGGTACTCAGTAGCTTAAAGCGCGATGCTTTTTGACGTGCATGATTATTAAATTCTCTTTTATTCCAATTATTGAGCTGCGGCACTGTTATAGTAAATTGGGCTCTAACGTAGAGCACTATTCTCTTCAAAAACAAAATCGTAAATGTGTCCCTACTTCCCTCAGTTGAAATTTGATAACTTACACAAACCTTGGCATGATAAAATCTGTAATTAAAACTATCGCTGGAACTATAACAAAAGAAAAATTAATTTGAATATTGAATATTCAACATTCCCTTAACATTCCGTTGTTCCTCTCCCTATCGCTCCAATTAACTTTAATCGGTTTACGCCGTCGTCGGCAAATTTAAACGCGGCACAGCAGTAGCAGCGGGCCAAAATCGCTGATCTGTCCTGTTTTCTATAACTACGTAATCGATAGCTTCATTGGCCATAAAGTGCAGTGGCAGGAAATGGCACTGAGTGCAGAGTTGGACCATTGACACTTTGATGTCGATTACACATTAGTGCACTTTGATAGTGAACCTCTAAAAGGCCTGCTAATTTTTCGTCTTTATGAGAATTGACATCGATTTATTTCCTTTTAGTTTATTATTGTACGTTTTACGTTAGATAATGGTGAGAAGAGAGACGAGATAATGCTGAATTCCAAAGTGGATATTTCAGCATCAGTAGGTACACTGACCTAGTTCTAAAGAAAAAGACACACAACACAATGAAATCAGTTGTGTAGCCCCTTTCACAGTAAAAAAAAGTGATATAAACAAAATCAAAATTTTTAAAAATGTAAAAACATAGGTATAAAAAAAATAGAGTAAAATACAAAAATATAAAAAAAAATATAAAAACCCTACCTCTTTATGCAACAGAAGTTGAATGGCTCCAAATAGAATTCCACGATACACGACCGGACAAATGCAACAATAATCTTAAACATCCACATTTAAAATTAGAAAAATACGATAAAAAAAATGGAAGTCGGTGTGATAGTGACTATAGTGAGTACAAAGGCGTTGCTTAAATCATGTGAAATAATATAGCATAAATTCTTCAAGAAAAGTATAAAATATTTGAAATAAACTTTGACTCTTTCAAGGACCCTGCGTTTGAACAGGCCAGAGAAACCAGCAACAATCTGCAAATAAATGAGCGAAAGTGCACGAACTTTAGCTCACGATGGATACAGAAGAATGATAAATCTATAGGGCCAGGAAAACCAGATCGAAGAGCTTCATCGTAAGTTTTTTCATATTGCGTCATTGCAGTAAGCATTCAGTAAGGAGGAGAGACGGCCAAGTGTCATGTTTCCGTATTCCACTGAAAGAAGTGAATAATGATACTACTAAAACGGAAATTAGTTTTTTTTTCGAAAATGTGGCTTGATAAGGAAAAAATGGTTGGTACCGAATTCTGAAAATCAATGTGCTTTCTGTGCAATAGACTAGGCCGAGATAAAACCATGAAAATAATTGATGGTGAAAACAATGCTGTCAAACGGCAAATAGCCTTGGCTAGACGAAAAGCTACTGCAAGGCCGCTTATGCAAGTATCGATCGGAACGGACCAGGTCATGCATAAATTGGTACAATTCTATTGTTAACGAAATTCAGCTAATTGGAGACGATCCAACTTGTTTGAGGTTAAACGTGCTAAAGCAGACTACCAATAGTACTTGGTCAATTTGTAATGATATCGAAAATTTACAGCGAGTAAGTATAGAATGCCGAGTGAGAAGAAGTTTCTGTTACCGAAAATTTTCTATATATCCGAAAATGTCATCATCTAGATGAAAACGGAATTATTCTTAGGCCTATTGTTCGAAGTTTAGAGTATATCAACAGACCATACGTTATTAAAGGTCCACAGCTCAGTGTTGGATACAACATGATCCAACAGAACAATTATTTCAACTTGGCAACATTGTCTTCAATATTTTTAATGTTGATGCTATTGGCAACCTCGAAATGCGTTTGTCATCTGTCATAAAAGTCATAAGAAGAATAAATCTAGAATTGTCAGCAGTCGATCATAAGCAATGGACCTGTCTCGCATAAATATAAAAAGAGAGCTTAATTGTAATAAATACAAGTTAGAAAGTGATAAAAGATGATATGCGCGCGCAGCTCGTGGCTGTAGTGTAGCCAGATTGTAGTGTTGCAAAACAAATGTAGACAATACGAATCGAACATTATAAATTAAAGAAGTGATATAGTGTCAAGTGTTTTACAACGCCTACAATCAGACAAAAAAAGAGCTTTAAAAGTGTATGTTAACATTATTTGCACTTTTATTTTGACAAATTTTCCATCCGGCAACATCGCACAATGAAATTGCAAAGGAATATGTCAAGTATAATCTAACATAACCTTAAACGACACTGCGGTGAGTTGAAGTAATACGTAAAGTATTACTTTGCTCTTTGTCGAATTACACTTCACAAAGAAAGAAGAAACGATTACTTCAGAGCTCGCCCCTGAATAGAAATGAAGAAATATGACGCAAGCCCGTAACAAACTTCACTTTCTCACCTGCGCGTGCCGATTCAGGTATTATGAGACAGGTCAATTGATGAGTTTTGTACTCAATGTTAGTAATCAATTTAAGTAGCTCTACCTTCAAGGTATCTGCCTCCAGCAAGTGTAAATAGTGTAAATAAATGTAAAAATGTGTAAATAGAAAAGTCGTGCTTTATTTATCACAGCTATCGAAGCATGAGCGATAGAAATTGCACACTCAGTGCATTTTTGCAGGAGCTCAGATTAAGGCACAACACCAAAAAATGGGAATCTAGTGACGTGTCTAGTTTTACTGCTGAAGAATTTGCATTTTTGTCTCCTATTAATCGGGATCAATTTCGAGATCTCTTCAACTACGGCAAACCTTCAAATAATGGGAATAGAAATATTTCGCGAAAGCATCTACTAACATTTTTATGCAAATTCGGACGACTTTCTAAAAGTCACACTGTAGATTGTTTTTTTATGTTATGAAACAGCATAGTATTGGAATATCGATGGTAAATTGTTTTTTGCTTAATATTGGTGAAAATGTACGTTATACAGAACACGGAGGAATAGTTTTTGACATTTATTTGCGATTTACAATAATATCATTAAATCCCAACTTTGATAGCTCATATGTCGAAAACGGCTCGATACATTTTTTTTGCAGCCTTGAGAGCAATTGATCAACAGGTCATAAACTACAACATATAAAAAATTCAGCAGTTTTCATTGGGACCAGATTTACATAAAGCGTTTTCACGAGTTTTGGTATGAATGTGGTATCATGAACCATAACATACCACTCGTTTTCACGAAATGTTTCGGTATGTCATTCGACAACCTGGTTTCAATTCGGTCCGTCAATCTTATAACCATCTCGGGATGATGTTATGAAGACGCGGTATGAGGCGTTGAGGTTAGATTTTGGCTTATTTATGTAATTGAATGAATGAATGCCGAATTTCGCAGATTTGGTTTAGTTTTGTGTTATGATAATTTAGTTATTTTAGTAAGTTAATTGTTTGATAATGCTCAAAAGTCAGCTTTTCCGACATATGGACATATTCCTACATTGAACCTATCTGCATATGAAAATAGCGTCCTCCTTTCGCCAACTACCATAGTGTTAATAAAACTCCTTTTCCAACAGAGATGTTGTTATTTTGTGATATTCCACTATCACATTTAATGCTTATTTCAAGCTGCATTCACACTAACATTAACATCAACAAACAACGACGGCGAAATGATTCCAAAACATTTCATAACCTTCTGATACCGATCGGTTTTAACTGTCGTTAATGACAGACCAAAAAGTAACCCGGTATCAAATGGTTTCATGATACCACAACTCTGTGAAAATGCTTATAAGATTTGTGCTGGATCCTTTAAGAGAAGAATTTCCACGAAAATTATGTATTTCTCTCAATTTTCAAATGGGCACCCGTTTTTCAACAAATAAACAGAATGTACTTTTTTTTGAACATAGTAGCACACCCTGGGTATCCGCTAGTGTAAAAATAACAGTGCAAATGATATATTATTTGAAAAAACAAGTAGTACATTTCCACGGGAAGCAAAACTAGGGCATGGTATACAGATAGTTTATGTCATTTCCAAGGCTATTTCAACGACTTTGCAATTAAAATAAATCTCTTCGGACAAATTAAATTGAGCTATAGCTATTTTTATGACACAGAATCTAGCAAAGAAACGACTGTAAAATGCACGGAAGACGTGAACTATCCTGCGTACTTCTCAAGGAGACGTAGTAAAAATGCAACTACATCGGATATCACTTAACAAATTGTATATACAAAAATTTCATTGATCAATTTGCTGCGAATCTGCAACGAGTCACTGTAGTTTATTAGTGATCGGAAATTGAATCAACCAAATCAATACAGTCTCGACTGACAAACTTTATGTGCGCAAAAAGTTTTTAGGAGTAAAACACTTCGAATACGTGTTTAGATAATATTCAATAAAAAATTGACGTCAAAGAATTAATAGCTATGTCGTCATGTTTTCTTATTAAAAACTTAATTTTTCACAAATTATCTTGTGATTTAATAGAAATCTCCAGAAGGTTGTTTTTGGCCCGAAAGCCCCTGTAAATTATTTCTTGTGTATTAAAAAACGACCCCAAGCTCACTTTGAGGACAGGTTTTCCCAGAGGTAGGTACTTTTTCCTTGACCTTTCTTTTATTTTCGGAAAAAACTTAACCACCTAGGGGTCTTTCATTAAGAAACCATTGTTTTTTAGATGAAAGCAAGCAACTATTCATAGTCGTGCAAAGGACGCGTAGAGCGTATTATGGTTATATTTTGGATGTTTTTCATTTGTCTTTGAAAAAGTTTTTGCACGAACGTCCATAAATGGTCATTGTTTTCTCCCTTTCAAAATAACTTAATTTGAATCATTAATAATGGTGTTAGGGTTTACTATAAGCCCATTTCAAAGCATCACAAAATATTCAACACAAAAACCACATTTTCTCTGCGACATTCTTTCACCGAAAAAAAAAATCCAATCTTTTTTTTTGCTGACTTTTCTAATGTATTGCCGTGTCAAAAAAAATCTTTTCGTGCGAATGAAAAGTTTTTCTTGCTTTTTTCAGGTCAAAAGCTTTTTGAACTTGTTTTCTACATTATGGTGTGATAGCTCGACAAATGGACCACTCAACTCGTGCCAATGGACTCTCGGATCTATTTATTGTTGAAATGAGACATTCGATTTTGAAATGGAGAATATTATATAAAGGATTTAATAATAATAATCACTTCGCGCAGAAGTTTACTTGAAGATGATAGATGACGTTTTCTATTCAATATTTGTATTGGATGACACTATTTTTTGGACTTCCGTATTATCTTTGTTCGTCCAGTAACAAGTCAAGTTATGTTGTGTTAGGTATTTCAAAATTAAAAAATCAAAATACATGCCTATGTCTAATAATGCTCGCCACTATACAGACAGTTCATAAATATCATGTATATATGAACGGAAGGGGGTGATTCTTTGGTTTATTTGATGACTTAAATTTCTAGTAAACAAAGGTCCGCAAACGCTTCGTTATCGATCTACAGGCTGTTGAAATTTTTTATTTTTTTACCTTATTTAGAAACTTTTTGTTTCCTTGTAGTTTTTTCGAATCACCCCTTATCGAGGAAAAAATTAAAAAACAAATATCTGTAATTAGGTGAAACTACAGTGACTCAATAAACCTTTTCTACCTACAGTGGCGACAATAGAGGTCCCGCCGCTATATTTTTGCTCATTTTCAATAGAAATCTAGGAGTAAGCCAGGCCCTCGCCGCCATATTCTTGCTCATTTCCAATGTAGTTGGGGAGCAGACTGCCGAAAAGACGTCTCCTACACATCGAACTGTGCACTCGAAGATATACGTTTTAAAAAATACGTACAGTGGGGAGAATGGCCTTGCGGATCTAAATCCGGAGGGCTCCATTAAATTCGTAATTGCAATTAAGAAAAAAAAAATATTTTCCGACTATTTTGAATTATCGTAAAAAAGCTATTTTTAACACGCTTATATTAGCTTCACCTGTATGTATGTATGTACAGTATTGGCCATAAGTGGATGAATATTGTGAAATGAGGGGTTTTTCTAAGATTTTTTTAAATTACAATGTCGGCGTATATTTACCTGCATTCTACTGTCAGTGCTATAAAAATAAATAGCAGTGTTTTCTTAAAATTTGCTATAAAAGCATGCCATAAAATTTAAATTGAGAAAACCATTGGACAAAAGTAGATGAACAAAATATATATTTAAAAAAAAACAATTCTTAATATGTTGAAACTCAAAAATTAATTTATAATTTACTAGTACTTAGTGTAATAACCCTTATTTTTAATCACTTTCAGACATCGTCTAGGCATAGATTCCAGAAGCCTCTCAATTATTGAAAAATCGATATTTTTCCAAGACGCTTCCAAAGCTGCAAATAATTCTGGCTTATTTTTGTAGGTTTTGGTCCTAATGTGTTGTTCTAATATCTCTCATAAATGTTCTATTGGATTGAGGTCTGGGGATTGCGACGGCCATTTGAGAACACTCACAATTTCATCTTCCAAAAACCTTTTAACCAATTGTGAGGCATGTTTTGGGTCGTTATCATGTTGGAAGTAGTGTACCACTGGCATTTTTTCCTCCAAATAGGGCACTAAGAGGTTTTGTAAAATTTCTTTGTAGCCAAATCGATCCATTATGCCCTCAATTTTATGGAGAGGCCCCATCCCATACCCAGAAAAACAGCCCCATACCATGACTGAGCCCCCACCATGCTTTACAGTAGGTCGCGTGTACTTTGGTTGCAGCGTGTGTTGGGAGGTCTTCTTACATACTGAATTCCATCTGATGACATGAAATTAAATTTTGATTCATCACTAAAACAAACTTTTTTCCATTGTGCCACAGTCCAGTTTTTATGTTCCTTAGCAAATGCTAATCGGGCCTTCACTTTTTTTTTGATAATAATGGTTTCTTGGCGGGTCTTCGTAAAAACAACTTCTGGTCAACTAATTTACGTCGGATCGTCCTTGTACTCACTGACGGATAGCCCATTTCTTCAAGTTTGGCTTTTATTTTAGTTGACGGCAAAAATGGATCTTGTGAAGAAATTCGTTTTATGGCTTTTACCAGATTGGGGCCCACTTTTTCAGGACGACCTGATTTTTTTTTCATAGAAACATCTCCCCTCTCATTAAATCTCTTCAAAATATAATGTACCGCTGATCTTCCAAGGCGTAATTGACTTCAAAAGTTTTTAAATCGCAACTGTTCAAAAAGTAGAACAAATAGAACTAAACGATTTTTAAAAATATTTCGTTCATCTACTTTTGTCCAATACAAAAAGGCAACCTTTGCCAATTCTTATCTATAATTGATAAGACTGAGAAAATAATAATATTTATTTGTAGTATTTTGATGAGAATTTATAAACATTTTAACATAAAAAGGGACATACAATTATTTAAATATTTTACATCTGCAATTTGATTCTGTTTGCAATTTCAGTATTTGTTCATCCACTTTTGGCCAATACTGTATGTATGTATGTATGTTTGTATGTATGTATGTATGTTTGTTTGTATGTATGTATGTTTGTATGTATGTATGTTTGTAAGTAACATTGAAAATGTTTATCACACGGGCACATAGGGATGCGTGCGAACTTTTGGACCCTTGGGAAGTGTATGAACAAGAACCTGGAACAAGTCTGGATAAATCTAGATAAAGCCTGGAAAAGTCTGGAAAATGTCTGGAAATCTCTGGAAACGTCTGGAAAGAGCCTGGAAATTTCTGGAAAGGGTCGGAAAAATTCTGCCAAAGGTCCCAAAAGATCTGGGGATCTTTTTCCAGAATCCGGATCAGCCTGTACAAGTCTAGCTAGAGAAGTCTGTATATTGTCTGTAAAAGTCTGGAAATCTCTGGATACGTCTGGAAAAGACTTGGAAATTTCTGGAAAGGGTCGTAAAAATTCTGGAAAAGGTCCCAATAGACCTGGGGATCATTTTCTAGAATCCGGATCAGTCTGAAAAAGTTTGGATAAAGTCTGGATAAATCTGGATGAAGTCTGGAAAACTCTGGAAAGCTCTGGATAAGTCTAGATAAAGCCTGGAAAAGTCTGGAAAATGTCTGGAAATCTCTGGAAACGTCTGGAAAAGACTTGGAAATTTCTGGAAAGGGTCGGAAAAATTCTGGAAAAGGTCCCAATAGACCTGGGGATCATTTTCTAGAATCCGGATCAGTCTGAAAAAGTTTGGATAAAGTCTGGATAAATCTGGATGAAGTCTGGAAAACTCTGGAAAGCTCTGGATAAGTCTAGATAATGTCTGGAAAAGTCTGGAAACGTCTGGAAAAGTCTGGAAACGTCTGGAAAAGGCCTGGAAACTTCTTGAAAGGGTCGGAAAAATTATGGAAAAGGTCCCAAAAGACCTGGGGATCATTTTCTAGAATTCGGAGCAGTCTGTACAAGTCTGGATAAGGGCTGGATAAATCTGGATGAAGTCTGTAAAACTCTGGATAAGTCTGGATATTGTCTGGAAGAGTCTGGAAATCTCTTGAAACATCTGGAAAAGGCCTGGAAACTTCTTGAAAGGGTCGGGAAAATTCTGGAAAAGGTCCCAAAAGACTTAGGGATCATTTTCCAGAATCCGGATCAGTCTGTACAAGTCTGGATAAATCTGGAAGACTCTGGAAAGCTCTGAATAAGTCTGGATAATGTCTGCAAAAATCTGGAAATCTCTGGGGCGAATTCAGGAATGACACACTCAGTGTGAGTGTGGTACCGGTGCGGTGCGACGCACTAGCCGTTGATAAAGATAAATGGTTCAAAATATAAACAAAACACAAATAAGAATTGAAGTTTTTTCTTCAAAATAAAAAAATGAACAGCAAAATAATACATCGAACTAAAAAGTGAAAAAAAAATATAGTTTAAAAAAACTAAAAAACACGCTTTTATAGTAAATTGAACTAAAAAGTGAAAAATAATTTTTGATATAAACAGAAAATATTAATGAACAAAAAATATTAGAATTATTGTGAAAAAAGCGTGGGGTGCTCAATGTACGAGAAATGTGGAACAAAGCACCCCACGCTTTTTTCACAATAATTCTAATATTTTTTGTTCATTAATATTTTCTGTTTATATCAAAAATTATTTTTCACTTTTTAGTTCAATTTATTATAAAAGCGTGTTTTTTAGTTTTTTTAAACTATATTTATTTTTGTGTTTAACTCACGATTGTGACGCCATTTTTCAATATTTTTTCAAAATTCTTGAACCAATTGGAAGCCTAGTTATTGTAGATTTCACCTACATGTGCAAAAAAACATTTTTTTTTTTAACTGAATTTGTCAGATTACGTAAAAGAAGGTTCGGTACCAAAACTGAAGTGAAATTTTCAGCATCGAGAAAATTTTTGAACGGTAGAAGATAAGTATATGATCAATCGACGAAAAATGTGCCTAAATGAGTGAGGAAGTTTTTGGTGAAAATAAATTTGCACTATTGTTAACGGTTTCCGAGGTACGATTTTTTTTGTGAAACGCCGATGCGCGCCCGCCCCTGCCGCTTCAACGGAGACTTACACTCGGTCCGACCTATACTTCAATAATTCGGTTAAAAGAAATTAGGAGGCCATTCGATCACGACCTGTAGGAAATGGAAGAACTATTCAACTATTTATTCTGTTTTAATAATTGTTTTTTTTAAATACGCAATTGATATGGACGGAATATAACCGCCTTCTCAAGAATATCGTCATAATTAGCGCTGGAATGGCAGAAAATACCTACACTACTTCACTATCTTCAATTTCAATTTATGAACAGCAAACTTTAAGTAAAATCTAGTTTTTTATTAAAGATAAAAGTCAACATTACATAATGTTAGCAATACAATGTAACACAAATTTTTGACTTGGGGTTTTGCTCGGGGTTTTGTTTAAAAAAAAAGACTTTACAAATTATATGGTATAGATACCTCAGCAAATACTTCTTAAATACTGCCTGAACTACACTTTTCTCACCACAATAAGGCTTGCACTAGAATATTTGCTATTATCCAATAATCCAATACTTGTCAAACCTACAGTACCATCAAATAATAATAGAGTCGGCCGATACCGACATATTTGTTATGTCTCTCTACTTTATTACAAAGATTATCCATTCAGGAATTATGGCTACACAAAATTTGGCACATAATACCTGTGCACCACATCATGAAAGAATTATCCACGGATAAATCTTGTTCAAATAGATTTGAATAACGATATACATGAATTGAAGGCACTTCTAGATTACTCCACTACAATAATTTAATGAGTTTCGAAAACGCAGCTAGATATTTTTTCAAAATTTTGTAGGGTAAGGGTAGGCCATCATTTACAGAGTTTAAAATAAACAATATGTCATGCGCACATCTAGTTCATACCTGTAAATCTGATATAAGGAATTTGCCACCCACAGAGGATGCATTTCATCAGCAAGTGCCTACTATTAAGAAAGAACGGCCTATGAAATAATTGTGTGGAAGAGTGCGATTTTATTAAATCCAAAAATTCACAACCCAGTTAATTTTGGTTGGAATCTGAAATATTTTAAAATTAACCACAATAAGTATCCATACTGATGTAAGATTCAAAAAGGGTGCTGCAAATGCAAACTCCAGATATGCACTAGAAACTAAACTATAGTTGTTTAAAAACAGGACTGAATGGTATAAGAGGTTGGCTATTCTGGAGGCGGGTTTTATTCAAATTAAAATTGAGTAAGTTTTAGTTACCTAATTAGGTTTTATAGAAATGTCTGTCCTTATAGAATAAATAAGTAATGTCGAAGTTGGGCCGCGCTGGGGCCAGGGTACGGGCAAGGCGTCCGTTGAGATCAATGCGACAGCGGCCGGCGCGCATCGTCGTTTCAAAAAAAAATCATATCTCGGAAACCGTTATCGCTAGTCAAAATCTCTTTTCACCAAAAACTGCCTCACTCATTTGGGCACATTTTTCGTCGATTGATCATATATCTATCTTCAACCGTTCAAAAATTTTCTCGATGCTGAAATTTTCTCTTCAGTTTTGGTACCACACCTCCTTTTACGTAATCTGACAAATTCGGTATAAAAAAAAATAGTTTTTTGCATATACAGTTGAACTCTACAATGACTATGGCTTTCATTTCGTGCAAGAATTTTGGAAAAATATTGAAAAATAGCTTCACAATCGTGAGTTAAACACAAAAAATAGTATTTTCCGGATAATTCAAAAAAGTCGGAAAATATTTTTTTATTCTTAATTGCAATTACGAATTAAATGGAGCCCTCCGGATTTGCATCCGCAAGGTCATTCTCCATATTGTACATATTTTTTAAAAAGTATATCCTCGAGTGCACAGTACGTGATCGAATTTCGGTGTGCTGATTCCCGACTAATGTGAATACATTAAAATTTTACACCCTATAGATCGGTACCTAACGAAGCATTTGCGGACCTATGCTTATTAGAAATTTTAGTCATAAAATGAACCAGAGAATCACCCCCTTCCGTTTGTACATGATATTTAGGAACAACCTGTATAAAATTCACCCTACATCAAATCCACATTCAGTTCTCCTCTTCAGATTACTGTACAATTTTTTTACACATAAATGGGATGCCAAATCAATGATACTGGTATCGTAATCAGATCTTACCATTTCTTCAGTTCAGTGCTAAAATCCGACATTGTAAAATGTTTTACTGTATGTACATCAACGCCAAAGAACAACAATTTTTGGTATACACGTTGGATACCTACCGACAATGCGAATGTGAGGGTTTTCGTTAGTAGAATAGATATACAGGGTGTTCTAGAAACTATGCGGCAATAATAAGACCCTTAAATGATACGAAGTTGATTATATTAGCGAAAAGTTACCGTTCCTTAGAGTTTACTACAGATACGTTTTTGTTGTTGCCGAATAAAAATTCCTTTTCAAGACAACGGGTCTTCAAAAAAAAAAACATATCAAAGTTGATATGGTTTTTTGAACATATGTCTTAGCAAAATTTTCCTTCAATTTTGTCAATGAACTTTAATGTCGAAACTCGTGTCGGAATGTCATGTCAAAAAAGCTGACCAATAAAATAACAATAATGCGGCGACATATCAGAGCACTCTTTGATATGCTATGATGCCATTTGTGTTCAAAAATATTTTGATGTATATTTTCAAAACTACTTATTTCAGAAAAATAGTTCAAATTTGAAAGTTCCTTAGGTTCATCTGCTCTACAAGATTGGGTCCTGAAATTCTGATATTTATCGAAAAAGAGGTTGGGATGATTTACCGAGGGAAGTTATGGGTAAAGGCTATTACCAATTTTTGAAAATAATGTGACGTATGCGGTATGCGGGTTCGCAGAGACCTTTTGCAACTCTACTTTTTATGCCATTTTACTCTATCGCTTATTTCGGGCATGCGCATTCACTAGGAAATAACGAAATTTCTTACTAACCGATTAAGTTAAGAAAAAACAAAAAACTTCTGCAGATAACCCTACTCTCTCTAAATGTCAAATAGCGTCTAAACAAGAACTAGGGACGGGGTGCAAAAACTAAAAATTCTGCTTTAAAAATAGCGCAACGCAAGCAACGTCACAACGCGTTAATAAACGATAAAGTCACCTAGGAGAGGAGATTTTTCATAAGAGATGAAAAAGGTCTCTCATATAATATCGTATACCGTAAATGAATATACAAATTCTCTTCATTCAGAACAAATAAATGGTAAGACTGATATGTATTCCGCCAAATTTATCTAAAAGTGATATAAAAGAGAATCCACAGAATAATGCTCCTGACAAGCCCAAGGAATTTGGAGAAAATTGAATTTCTCGCACGGTTGCTAGTTTTGCTTGATCAGCCTGTTTGTGTTTCGACTGTTTCCTTTTTATCATGTACAAAAACGAATAGGGTAGAAGAATGGTTAACAGATATTTCTATGAAAATAAATTGTTAATTTTATTAGACATTTAAGCTAGTTTCTAGGCATCACCGGTGCCGTTAAAAATTTAAAAATAAAATAATATAAAATATGTTTTACTTTTTGCGACAAAGTTAGCTCCGTGTAAATTATAAGGTATCATGGAACCATACAATTCACCCTATGATAAATTTATAGATTTACCACTTTCTGTGCCAGGAAACTCGACGATAATCTTGTTATGAAAATTTACCAATTTCCAATTAGTGTTATCCTCCAAAAAAAAAAAACAAAATTACTATCTAACAGAATAAAATTTTGCTATTGAAATCGTTTTCGTATACTCTCAAAAACCCTCGATGTTGGCTTTACAGTATTTTATCATTTTTATTTCGCTCGGAAGATATTTCGTCATAAATCGGATTTTGATCCTATTCCGACATATTATAGGGCAAAGCCCATTTCATCTCATCAAATTCCCATAATGCCGATTACTTTGGAGTGATCGATAAACAATGTTTTTCTAGGACTATTGAATAATAATCATAAATTATACATACTTTTTATTGATTATTGCGAGATGTTTTTAAACCAATGAAAGTATCTTATGTCATTACTCAAATATTTAAGAGCCAATCATAAAATTCGGCAAGTTGGCAACATACGTCAACCTTCAAATCGATCATTTTAAAACAGCTGATTTTGACAAGACTGGAGGACAAGCTGAACGCCAAACAATAAATAAGCATAAAGCTAGTTCCGGGTTATGTTTTTCCAATCTCCAAATTTGTTTTATAGTCCTTGGGATAACCTAACCTCACTTTGTCCTCCAGCTGTCGAAATGGTCAATGAGCTTTTTGACGAATAAATTAAATAAACTTTTGCAACACTCGTTTCTATTATTCATTAATCATAGAAAAAGTATGTTATTGTACTCGCGGGTAATGGCTTTTGCTCACTCGGATACTTATTGTTCACTTCATCCTCGTAAGTAAAAGCCATCATTATCAGCTCGTTAAATAAAATAATACTACTTTTTGTGTCTAGATTCTATTTCATTTTACGAATAATATTAAAGAGTTTAGTTTAGAATACCGTTTCCAGTAACAATTTGTTTTTTTTTTTATAGATTACCTTCGATAGTTTCACTTTGGGTCGGTTCGTTTCATTTACAACCGAAGGCTGCCCTGATGGTGCCTTACAAATCACAGAGTCCAACCGGCCACAGGTGAGTTATGGGACTTATTACGAATTAAGTTACAAAACGTCAAGTCCAACCTTTTGTGTTGCTTGCTTTCCAATTTTCATATCCATTAGAGCTTCTTCTCAACTTCGTCGATATTGACTTATTTAAATTGATGACCGGATTACTGCCAAAAAGACCCCGGCAACCCTCCCAAGAGTATTAGGCTTACTAGGTTTTATTGCAACACATAAATTTTCGTAATTCAATAAAGTAAATGTCTTCGGTAAAGTTCAGAGATTTTGCGGTGGTTACCTGCGGTAAATATACCGTATAGCTTTCTCGATATTGGAACATTCCGATGTGGTTTATGGTCCAAGATGTAATTTCGACTATGCAGCTTATACAGGATGTTAGATTATCTATAGACTATAGCTTTTGATTATTATTTTCCATAATTCCATAATGTTTATGAGAGCTGTAACTAGAATTTCTAGGCCCATTTCCTTAGCTGTGAACCATAAATGAAGACAGCATGGTCTTGTAGCTAAAAAAAAAATGCTGAAAATAAAAAAGAAAGAACATATACCTATTGGTTTTTGGTTTTTGATCTTTAAGTTTATTTAAAGAATGAAAAATTTAATTTTTTTTTTACGATAAAAAAAAAAGAAATTTAACGAAGTAGCAAAGTGTCGCTAATCCTGGAGGATCTGTCAACGAGAAGCCTCCTTTATTGGAAAATAGAAAAAGCCGCGGTGAAGATCAAATTATTAGAGAAATGATAAAAATGGGCGGTGAGGTGCTGTCAGAAGCTTTACGGACTTTGCAAAACAAATGTTTGATGGCAGGAAACATTTCAAACAAGTGGCAAAATACAGAAACATCCTACTTAATCCTACGTTCGGCGCGCGGTACTTTGTAACAAGTTTAGTGGCGCTGTCTACATATGTAGACCATTTTTTTTTGTCATTATATGATACCTTATGACACAAATCAATAAAAAATGGTAAAATATGTATTTATTCATATCTATATTTTAGTGTTAAATGTATTTTACATTAATATTTTTTTATAATTTTTTGCTAATCAATGAACAACCAAAAATATGAATTTTTATACATTTATTAGCTTGTGGTCAGTTTGAAACGACAAAAAAAGTTTTACTGGGCTAGAATTGTGTTTGGACGTGCTTAAAAATTAGCAACAACTTGCTTCGCTGCAGTTCGCATACTCGAACGATAGACTACGGTGTAATCGACAGCTACTATAGTTCGCGCATACGCAACCAACACCTTTTTGAATCTATGGTCGATGAAATATATGTGGTCTACAATCGTAGACCGCGTGCCTAACGTAGGGTTAATATACAAAAAAATATATACAAACACAAGGTTGAAAACTTTCGTCCTATCAATTTGTTATGTCATTAGTAGAAGCTGCTAACAAAATTAAAAATAAACCGGTTGACCAATAACCAACAAAATGGACTCCTACCAACTCGTTGCACAGGCGGATTTTGTAGAGAATATAGTCCCTGAAACCGACCATTTATAAGCTCATCGAAAAAGTACGGAGCATAATATACCATTTTACTTGACCTTTGGGGATTACCGAAAAGCCTCTGACTCCATCGAAGCTTCGGCAATTCTTAAATCATTAAAAAACGCGAGGAAATTCAGCCCGAATTAACAAAGGACCCCGCAATATTTAAATGGAAATTGGTTACCCGTGATATTTGGATGAAATTCAAATATGTTATTGGGGATGCCGTAAGCAACATTTTTTACCATGGGCACAACCCTGTATATATGACAGGTGAGGCGTGGTTAGCTGTCAAATATTGGAATCTTATATCCAAGAGCAGAGTAACTATGGCAGATTTTGATGAACAAAAAATCTATTTCTACCAAGTCGACCAAGTTAAGTCGAAAAATGTCAACCATTTTGACACCTGTCAAAACCCTGCCAAACGGCAGCATTCATCTTTTCCAGTTTTCAATATTTTATGATGTCATTTGACATTTTTAACTTGTATGTAAATTCTGAATTCAAAAATTAAAAAAAAAACAGAACTGTCAAAATTACATCATTGTAGATTTCATTTGTGAGTGTCAAAATGTTTGAGTACTTCAATGATTTAATTATAGTACTGAATATCATAATAATTTCATTAAAGTACTCAACATATAAACTACGTACTTTAAAATAAAAATTGACATCTCTGTCAAAATTTGAAACCTTCGTGTAATGTTTTTTCATGCGTTATCATAAATAAGCCCAACTTAAACTGGAAAAGAATTAGATTTGATTCTTTTTTGAATTAAAGCTTTGAATTAAAGCTATTGACAGCTGTCAAAGTGTGACGTGCATGAACTTTGTTCAATGTTTTATCACCAATACACTACCTCGAAACTAGAAAGAACCAGATTAGAGTATTTCTTTCTACTAAAACAAATGACAGGTTTTGACAGTTCTGTCATTTTTTCCCAATTTTTGAATTCAGAATTTACTTACAAGTTAAAAATATCAGATGACATCATAAAATACTGAAAACTGGAAAGGATGAGTGCTGCTGTTTGACAGGGTTTTGACAGGTGTCAAAATGGTTGACATTTTTCGACTTAACTTGGTCGACTTAGTAGAAATAGTTTTTTTTGTTCATCAAAATCTGCCATAGTTACTCTGCTTTTGGATATAAGATTCCAATATTTGACAGCTAACCACGCCTCACCTGTCATACATACAGGGTTGTGTCCATGGTAAAAAATGTTGCTTACGGCATCCCCAATAACATATTTAAATTTCATCCAAATATCACGGGTAACCAATTTCCATTTAAATATTGCGGGGTCCTTTATGATAATGCATCTATCCAGAGTGATAAATGACGATGAAGAAGAAAAACAGACCATGGACACAATCAGAAGATGTCAATGAATTCCGAAAACACATATTCGACTCACTGTAAAACAAACTTCTAACAGGAGATACAAATGCCATCAACAGTAGGAACAAATTTTCAAATTAAAAGACAAAAATGGGAAAATCAGATCACATAGAGAAATATTACACAATGTCGAACAGTTTTAGGAAGACCTGTACCTATACAAACCAAAATCAAATAACGAAAAACCGAAAAGACATACTAACAAAAGTACTGAATCAGGAGTTGGAAGAAATCTCACACATAACGGCAGAAGAAGTACAGGGTTTTCCCGTATATTTTTGCATCCCACCTGCAGCCTTTACCTTTACAGGTAGATGATAGGAGTAAATATAAAAGTTGTGCAGTTTTAGCTAAATTTTTAGAATCCATCGTCAGAAATAAACATTTATTTCAGACATTTGTTTTTTTGCGTACTTTCAACTTTTTTCAAATGGAATGTCCTATATTTGATTCTATATTCTTGTAGTGCACAATTTTCCGATTCCAAAAATGTATAGTTTCTCTATATTTGGCTAAGCCGTCTCCAACATATTTGGAAATTGTGAAAATTGTAACAATCCTATCCTACTGCCTTAGATTTTGTGAACCATTCTACCTGTCAAGGTGACAGCTGCAGGTAAAATTTGAGACACTTGGTTTCTGTGATAGTATTTTAAAAAAATTTAGAGCCAAATATGTTGGAGACGGCTCAACCAAATATAGACAAACTATATATTTTTGGAATCGGAAAATTGTGCATTTCAAATACATAAAGGGCATTTCATTTGAAAAAAGTTGAAAGATCGGAAAATTTCAAAGGACATGGCACGGATTAAATGGAAACTAAAGGCCAGTCGATTTTTTTAAAATTTTAATATGCTGTAGAGTGAAGGAAAAGAAACAAAAGTTACCATGGGCCCATTGTGCCCCGACCAATAGGAGACCCACTAAATGAGTTTAAAGAAAACTTTAAAAACATAAAAACATATAAATAAAACATAAAAACACACCATCTACACTTTATTCATACTACTATAACTATGCCTTAGAATTCTAATATGTTATGGATACATCCTTTTCGCGAAAAAAAGACAATTGAAAAACGCGAATTTGGGGATGGCGGCAGGGAAGTGATATCTGTCGATATAATTTTTTGAAAGATATTTTCTATCTCTTCCTTCTTCTTGCGAGGGGGGGAGGCGTTAAAATCTTGGGTATTTTTCTCAAAACCAACTTTTTAGCTAAAAAGACAACAATATAAAACATGAAAACTTTAGTAATTTGCCATTTTCGGTCATTTCCAAGCTTTCTTTAAACTCATTTAGTAGATCTCCTATTGGTCGGGGCGGCACAATGAGCCCATGGTAACTTTTGTTTCTTTTCCCTCACTCTACAACATATTAAAATTTTAAAAAAATCGACTGGCCTTTATTTTCCATATAATCCGTGCCATGTCCTTTCTGAAAAGAAATTTTTGTTCCTGACGCTGCAGGTGGGGTGCAAAAATATAAGGGGAAACCCTGTACACTACGTCCCTGGCAAGATGAAAAAATACCAAGCAGCAGAAGACGGAATTAGTCTGCCGCATTTAAAAAAAAGTATTGAAAGAATGCGACCGCCCTGTACATGAGCAAACACAACTCCTCCGCATTATTTTTGTCTTTGTCTAGTCAACAGGCTTTTAAGTATTTCTCAATAATCTCAATGGTTTTAGTAAGCTGGCTAAGCATTTGCTTCCTCCTTCCTCCCCCCCTCAGGCGTTGTCCTTAATCTTCCATTCTGCGGACTATAGTGATAGAAGTAATGAAGAAAGGAGGCCAGGAACTTATCGACACAATACAAAACGCTTCAGTCTTTGTCTACACACTCAAGAAACTCCTAAGAAATGGAAAACGCCTTGATGAATATCATTTACGAAAAAGAAGATATACCGGAAAAAACAGACCATTCAGTCTGCTTGATCACATATATAAATTATATGCACGTATACTTAGAAACAGAATGGATATTAAATTAGACTTCTTCCATCCCCGAGAGCAGGCTGGATTTCGCTCAGGGTAGGTACAGTACGATTGACCGTTTACAATGTCTGGAAAATCTAATTGAAAAGACAACGTAACATAATAAATTATTGGTGCTGATCTTTGTAGACTTTTGGAAGGCGACTTCAGGATGGTTACTAACTGAAAAACTTTTATATACCTACTAATAATTATGTCTAGCACTGTGTCGAAGTTCTACGATCAGCAAATACCAGATCTAAGGGGCAATGATATTCAGTCTATAAGGGTTTTTAGGCATTGCAGGAGGTCAATTGTGCCGTAGTCAGAGCAAAAGCCAGCCTTATCCCTAGGTGGATCAAAGTTTATTCTAATTTTCAATCAGTTCCCAATAATTTAAAATTCAAGTATACATATAGCTTATACAAGTGATTCATTAAACTGATAGGCCGGTAGTTCTAAGATCTGCGTCATCCCCTTTCTTATGTAAATATATTTTTAATTATTTCTTTACCACCCATTTCTATTATCCCTTTTGTTATGCCGTCTCTCGTACCGTCTTTACCTAGAGCTTTGGAGTTCATCATCTTTTCGAACGCATTGTAAATCTCCTCTTCAGAAATATCAGGAATTTCCTCTAAACCCTGATTCACTCTTCTTTGCCCATGTTCCAGAGAGCTCTGATTTGTGTAAAGAGTTAAAACCTTTCCACAATACGTAGGTAGCTTCTTGTCTATGATTTGTTGTTCGTCCAGTTTCGTGTTTGAGCTAGAAAATCTCTTTCTTTTTATTGACAAGTTTTCCTTACCATTACCTCTATACGATGAAATACTACAAATTTCATCGTTTTTATATTTCTCATGTGCCTCGTGATGGCCTTAGCAATGTATCGATTTATTTCTTTTAAAGTGGGTTGGTTTCCGATTTTGTCACTTCCA
Organism: Ceutorhynchus assimilis; assembly: GCA_917834065.1. Taxonomy (NCBI): domain Eukaryota; kingdom Metazoa; phylum Arthropoda; class Insecta; order Coleoptera; family Curculionidae; genus Ceutorhynchus; species Ceutorhynchus assimilis. The sequence goes on along the minus strand of OU892277.1, from coordinate 23,938,857 downwards.
ATAGTCCTTCTTTGTTCTATACTGAGTTTTACTTTTTTGCGCTTGTCGAATCGAGTTTTTCTTTCGCTTCTGTTTTCGTATTCACTATTATGTCATTTAACTTATGGATGTCGTTTGTTGCTGGTTTGTTTTTCTCTTTCGGAATTGTGCACGTCTTTATTTTGTTTTTCATCATTTCGTCTCTAGTTCATTTTTGTTTTAATTTAAACTCCCCAGAGAGCCAAGAAGCTCAGATTTATACTACTGTCGGAGTCAGAGACGCTTTCTGTTTTATTGCAATTTATTTGCTCAAACGATTTCTTATTCTGTCATCTACGCATCCCAGAGCTCAAGCTAACGGGTCTTCAAAAAAACCCAATCAAAGATTGTTATGGTTTTTTAAACGTATGTCTTAGCAATATTTTTCTTTAATTTTGTCAATGAACTTTAATGTCGTCGTGTCAAAAATCCTGACCAATAAAGAAACAATAATGCGACGTACGTTTTGGTAATCAAAGTAATCTTTGTGTTTTTTTTGAAGATTGATAGCTTACCATATTTGGACCTATTGGGGCACCCTTTATAATAAAAAACTTTTCTTGTTTTATAACTAAAATTTATTCGATAATATTAAATGGGCATTAAAGATATATTTAAAGTATTGAGAATAGTATTTGCAATTAGTTTATCTGATCTGATCTAAGAGTTTTAAGAAATAGTTTAATTAATGCTTTGCGCCTTTTTCAATTTTCAGGTGGGCGGTTCATGGTGCGGGACGTCATGGGGACCTGTTATGTACTACAGCGAAACAAAATCCATCATTATACACGTCAATTTATATAAGCTTTCAAAAATTGAAAATGGATATAATTTCGACTATCGAATGGAGTACAAGTTTTTGAGAAAAAAAGCGGCCATAGTTCGGTATGGAGGAAGTAAGTACCTAGCAATGTATCGATTTGAACATCATATGATTGGGATTGGGAGACGAGAAAAGTTTGCAAGCCTACTCGAATATCGGAAATGCTTCTCGTACTTTCTTTTCGGCTACCAAAAATTAAAATTTTCAATAGTTGTCCTTCTTATTAAAGCAACTGTTCTGTTTTATCACAATTTTGGGATTATCTATTGAATTCATATTTCTTAATTAATGTTAGCGTAAAATAAAGTAAGCCATTTAAACTCAAAAGGATCAGCATCTCCATTTTACGGCAGTTCTGCCCCGATTTTCCTTCGTTAACTCTGCTAACCATCCCCATTCTCAGCCAACCGTTGCCTTTTGCTCCCTCTCAGGGGATGTCCTACTTATCTCAGTCTTCCTATCTCGACGAATGATACATATCTCTTCAACCGTTGTTTTGCCTGCATTTTCATGAACTGGAAAGTTGTTTCTGTTCCTATACCATTCTGCAAATAGCACCTCATTATGATCTCACGCTCAAAGAGAATATACATATGGTATTGTCTGCTTTAGATGTGTTCCAATCTTACGAATCCTCTGTCAGATAAATGGTTGAGTTCGTTATTTGGCTCAGATGGCGGTTTCTTAGCTGTTTGCTTAGATCAAAGCAGCATTTGGTCGTAAATAACTTTATTAGAATTTTTCACAGTAAGTGAAATTATCAACTAAGTTGTCAACCTTGAAACTGGGGAGAATGTTACTGTTACATGAAGTGGATGCTATCACATCGGTTCTATCTTCATTTATGCGAAGGACCGTGTTTCGCAATAGTTGAGAAGGTTACAAATCGTTATTTCAATTTGTAAATATTTCAGGTCGGTCCAGATAATCTGCATGAGCTGGTTGTAGCTGAAGGTGTCCCTAGTAATAAAGCTATGTAATGGATCGCGTTGTATTTGTACTTTGCAGAATACCTCAATTATTGAGAGTGTTGAATTATTGTCGATGTGGTTGAATCCATTCGTGGCTCTATACTGATTGCGTCTTCGCTTACTTTCACATGTTCCTTCAAATTCAGTCAAGTGGTGAAAAGTATCTATGTTGAAAATCCTTTGTTTTCTCAACTATCTGGCGCGGTACGAAGATATTCGACCGACAACGCTTAATAGGTGACAGACCTCGCCTCGCATTTCCATAAAAATTGAAATAGGAACATCAAGCCTTAAAATGCTTTATTTTCAAGGTACAGGGTGTCAAAATTTTACTTTAATTTTCAATTTTTGTCAATGGGGATATTTTCTACATTCTTAAAACACGTTTTAGTATTTGCGAATCGATAGATTGCGCTAAGAATTTAATCGAGAAAATATTTTGCATTCTTTTCCTTCTCTTTGCTACCTTTTTCAGGCTGTTGAAAGGAGCATTATTTCCGAATTCTCACGTTTTTACCGCCATCTCAGTTGTCCAATCAGCAACAATCAACAAAATGTTGTTAGATGCGGTGCTGCCAGCTTTTTGAACCTAACATTCGCCATTCAAATGTCATCTGTTGTATTAATACACACTTCTAACTTTATTTGTTAACTATGATTGATAATAATGGAATTAAATATAAAACACTGATTTTAACCATATAAATACGCAAAGCAAATGACAAAAATTATGATTTTTTTAGGTTATTAGGTGTTATAGGGCAGTTTGATGTTTGACGTTCAAGATGGCGTTGCGGCTTGTGGCATAACAAACTTGACCTTGACGTCCATAAGAGACTGTTTACACAGTGGTTTACACAGCTTAACCCTGTTTATTTTCATTTTTCTGTGAATTTCTAAAGTGTTTTTATCAGTTTGAGAACGTTTTTTGATAGAAATTTTTATTTTTGGCGTTGTTGTGGTTCATGTAATTTATGTTTTTGACATTCATTTGCTTCTGGCACAATTTATATTTGTCAAAAATGCCAAGATTGTCGAGGCATGTTTCATATGCCCATTATCTTTTAATACAAGTGAACTAGAAACTTTTACCTCTTCCCAACATCAAGAAATTCCAGCAATAACTTTTGTAGATAAGCACTCTGCATTTTATCAAAAATCAAAAAATATTTATGAACTTGTTTCAGACTGCTTACAGTTCTGGAGCACACGAACAACGGATCGGAGTTCAAGAAAATCATCTTGATGTGATGTAACTTATATTTAAGCCTTTCTACCTACTTGGGGCACAGCTTCTTGGGGTCCATTTTGTACCTGATGTCCAGGTATTTTATTAATAGAAAAATATTCCAACTACGAACATTAAAGGAAATTGATATACATTAATATTCATCAAATTAAACTCTGAAACAGGTAGAAATAAGTGAAATAACACACATTTATATCTGTGTTTATATGGAGGCATATTTAACCTCAATGGTTTGTTTACATTTGTGCCGCATCGCCATCTTGAATTATCAGCTGATTCGAACTGCCTAAAGGGCCCCATACACTACGATGAAACACGACGGTTTTCATCGCCACGATGAAACACGTCGTTCTAAAACCGAAGTGTGTAATAGAAAAACACGACGGTTTTCTACAGGGCCCCACAGACTACGATAAAACACGACGGGTTTCATCGCCACGATAAAATACGTCGTTCCAAAACCGAAGTGTGTAGTAGAAAACCGTCGTGTTTCATCGTCGGTTTAAAATTCAGTCCGAGCTTGATTTTTGGCACGACGGTTCAACATTTCGCACACACGAACGGTTTTCTACCACACACTTCGGTTTTGGAACGACGTGTTTCATCGTGGCGGCGAAAACCGTCGTGTTTCATCGTAGTGTATGGGGCCCTGTAGAAAACCGTCGTGTTTTTCTATTACACACTTCTGTTTTAGAACGACGTGTTTCATCGTGGCGGTGAAAACCGTCTGTTTCATTGTAGTGTATGGGGCCCTTAATAGAAAAACACGACGTTTTTCTACAGGGCCCCACAGACTACGATAAAACACGACGGTTTTCATCGCCACGATGAAACACGTCGATCCAAAACCGAAGTGTGTGGTAGAAAACCGTCGTGTTTCATCGTCGGTTTAAAATTCAGTCCAAGCTTGATTTTTGGCACGACGGTTCGACATTTCGTACACACGAACGTTTTTCTACCACACACTTCGGTTTTGGAATGACGTGTTTCATCGTGGCGATGAAAACCGTCGTGTTTCATCGTAGTCTGTGGGGCCCTGTAGAAAACCGTCGTGTTTTTCTATTACACTTCGGTTTTAGAACGACGTGTTTCATCGTGGCGGTGAAAACCGTCGTGTTTCATCGTAGTGTATGGGGCCCTTAATAGAGCAAAAACAAAACAGCTTTCAGCCGATAAAAGTGGCAGCACCGCCAGTCATTGCTGCCAAGTTACTTATCTTTATTCAAGATATATTTTCAGAAACCATTAATTACATGATTATTGCATCTATTTATATTATTGTTTCACATAAATAATTAATTGCATGCTTACTCAATTTTTTCTAAATGATAATTATATTTCATATTAATCCAAAAAGCACAATCTGTCAACATCCTAAAACAGTTATGCGCATGAGCAGAACCCTTTGTGACGTCAGAAAGGATTTTGTTTGAATGTAGTCCCGTTTTCAAAAGTTAATATAAAAAAAAAAGTAGGGAACGGTAGAAAACAAAAAACACATTAAGAATTAGCAAGCAAAATACTATTTAATAGACCAAAAAAAATTCGGAAACATGCCCATTAATTATTTCTCAGTAGAGCGACGCAGCGATCCAGAATTACGTATCGAGGCTAGAAATACAAATTCATTCACAGTTTTGATACCTATCACCAGTAGCAACATGATTTTTTTATTTATTCGTGCGTGGATACCGATAATTCTTTCCTTCGACTCTTTACAAATAATTCCTTCACATTGGAAACTTTAGCCAAGGTTATCTCGAAAACGGTTACCTCTAAGAACTTGACAAAGAATCGATTTTTTTAATATTCACATCGATGCACCAAACTGGGAGAAAGTTTTGATAATTTGTGCCGTAGGTGCCGCCCTCTAATAGTGATATCAAAATATCAAAACCGTGAATAAGTTGGTATTTCTTGCCTAAACAACCCCCCCCCCCCCCCCCCCCCCTCCTACCGAGACGTTATTTCGGATCGCTGTGTCGTTTTATTGAGGAATAATAATGACAAAAATCGAAAATAAAAGTACAACTTTGACACCCTTTATCTTGAGAATTGAGCACTTTAAGGCTGCATGTTCATATCTCAGTTTTTATGACATTATGAGGTCTGTCAGCTGTCAAGCGTTGTCGGGCGAATATCCATATCCCGACACACTGTATAAGTACCTACGACTGTAGAAACCTTCGACCATTGAACACTCTCTCTCTCTAGACTAATAACGATAATAATGTGCTATAGAATTTGTTTGGTTCCAGAATGAGACCAGGACCTCTTTCTCGCACTTATGAAAATAGAATGTTTATAAACCAGTCTGTTTATGTTTTGGGTATCAGAGAGCTGCGTTCGAAAACCTGGTTGTTGGTGTGGAAATTATTTCAGGGAGTGCATCTTCAAAATTTGAGCTTAAATTTCACTCTAGAGTATTCGGTGCGCACATCAATACGTGTCAAACACTCTTCCGAACGCCGAAAACCATATGATTTTAATCCACACTTCGCCTTTCCGAACGGCAGCTGTGGGACTTTTATACGACACACCAGGTTCTCGAACGCAGTCAGCTGATTTCTCACAAGAAAGTTGAGAACACCATGAGAACACAAAACAATTACTACGTTATTGCCAGACTGTAAAATCTTTCTTTAGAAGTAGGTACGTAGTTCCATTTAAAACCAAATTGAGTCGTGATAAAAGGTATTGTTGTTTTAGAATTATTTTAAGTATAGACTTAAAAAGTCGCAAGTATATTTTTAATATTATTATAAGCAGACAAATTTGAAATAGATACTTTTCGATAGATGACGATATTCATTATTATCGAGATTATTATTCGAACAGGAAAAAATTCGGCAACAGGGCCTTTTTTCGTTTTGTTTATCGGATGAATCACCCCTCTGACCCCGCTACCTCATTATGGAACAAAACAAATATGCTTGTTGATCCCTCTAGCAGTTTGAAGCTCGATGGTAGAAACAATACATTGGAAACATTTTGTGGTTTGTGGTTATGTGCATCACTCCTCTCACGAGATCCGTACTTCTTGCTGCGAGGGTGTTTAATTCAACTTATTGCCACTCGAGGTTCTGAATCTGCATAATCTTTGGAGCATCGCATTTCTGTTGAGTGTTTAATTTACATATTCAACAACTTCCTATTTTGTTTCTACACATGCTTAACCTTAGTCGAAACTTTTTAGCCCTTCGAATGTAAGGTAAATCATCTTTGTGGAACCCAAATACAGTTGTTTATGTGTTGCTATATCCATTAACGTATATGTAGGTATACAGTCTGAGTCTAGGTTACTTCAAGTTCAAAACGCGCCTATTGCCAAATTATATACAAATTTAAAAAAATAATTATTTTATTTCAGACTACCTATTTAAAATAAATTCAACCATCAATTAAAAAAAATCTCTAGCTGCGACCATTTTATTTCCAGTAGAAATAAAATTCTAGTTAAATATTAGCTGAGTGAATGTTTAGGAGCATTAAAAATCCATCCCTTTTAGTAAATAATTTCAACCAAATCACTCGGTTTGCAAATTTAAGTAAACAAAACCCCATTAACTGATTCTGGATTTTCAAGTTGAAAAAAGAATTTTGAAATCATAGGTTGGTACTTATTCTACCGAGTTCATTATTTGACTAGAAATAAAAATTTCCTCACAAATTTACATACAATATTCCACTTATTTCAGGGCGTCAACCGAGGAGACGTAAGGGTGAGTGGTCTAAAAAAATATTCTCTGAACACCATAGAACAAAACATTTATTTTAAAAGGTCTTTTTTGCTTATAATTTCAAAAATCACATTATGACAAGAACAAATTTCTTATCGCTTCAATTTACATAATTTCCAATATTTTGATACAAGCCCTTTATGTAGATATACCTAATGCCTAAGCACGTCTCTGCTCCACGTTTGTAGAATATTTTTTTCTGGTCTTTTATAACATAAATCACAAACAAATCAGAGCGGGTTCAACTGACCACATTTGTTCTTGTGACTTATTTACTACATAGTTAAAATCCCATAAACTTGTTTGTTATTTTTGTTGAATTAGAGACCTTAACCACAATTTGCACAATAGATATCCTTTTCGTCTTAATAAAGATTTCATACCTACATAATTATTTCACTATTTTTGTTGCCGATATGACGATCTATGGTTAATTAAATTGTATTGTCCTGTTTGTAGAAAAAACATATATGAAGGAAGTCATCAAACCCTAATAGCTCCTATATAAAAAGACTCCATTCAACTCTCCCGGGAACATAATGTTCCCCTTGTACGCATTCAAAATTTATTTTAAACAGTATCAAATGTAAACTCCACTCCCAGGTGAATTTTTCCCCTCTAAAAAGCTCTAAAAAGAGACCAAGGGTCAACCTCCCCTGATCTCGGTCGAGGCTTAAACGTTTTAGGAGATTTATTGAAATTCTTTGGCTACCAACCGTTTTGGGATTAGAGTTTATGGGACATAAAAATAATCCGTTCCTCGTTATACACTTTTATAAATATGTACTCGGATTTATGTGCGAACATTTTTTTTATAGGTTAGGTCATTATCACATGGATTGCATCAATGTAGATGATGTGCCCTTATTTCTTCAGAGTTATTTCCAATGAAGTAAGTACGTTCAGTCTCATTGAAATTTTGCTCTTGTTGCAATATTTCCTCCAGTAAAAGTCATTAAGCATCAGTAAACGTCGCAACATTTCACATGAATAATATGGATGTTACTTTCTTCTTGTATTTTCTCAATTTTTTGCTGTTGAAAAAATTTGAATTTTCACGTGAAATTTTTTAATTATTCGTCGTATCATGGCATGCTAAGATGGATATCGTCAATTTTATCTTGGATAGAAAGATGAGGGTGTTTTTGAGTTGGGATAGGACAGTGGGGTTTCTGAATCCGTTGGTAATGAATTGTTTTTGTTGGTAAACACTCCATATCGTCTTAATGAACATCTGAAACAGAAGTTCTTTTTTTATCAAGATGTTATGACGGCAGCTGTTCACCGGTAGGTATGTATAAAAGTCGTGCATTACTATAATCGCCACAGACTTCAATCACATAGAATTGTTCAATTTACAGTACCGAACCCTGAAATCTGAAATGAACTTTGTAGTGAGAAATTATTAAAATAAAATACGAAAAAAGTGGAATGAAAAATAATTATAAAATCCATCTGCACTCGATACTTCAATTTAGTGGGAAATATCTAACCTAAAAGTTGCTGAAAGTTCTTTCACCTTGAAACCATTAGGCAATTCCATGACATGGTCAAATTAACTTCAATATGGCGTCAGAGGGCGAACATTTGTGAGTTGTGTATTATTTATGAAGAATCTATTGTGTTTATTTTGCGATCTGTGGTTTTGCTGCATTTAGGGGTTTATTTGTAATTTTTTTCTTTCAAGATGAGCTGTTTAGTTTTTTTTTTGCTAAAAATGCCTGTGACCTGTCTTGAAGTCGATTGTGAAAGTCGTGCTAATCGAGATGAAGTATTATTTCATTCCGTTTCTGCTGATTCAAGCCATTAGTTTTTAACAGAAAAAAAAACAATTTGTCTAGAAGAAGCAGAGTCTTTTTGAATCGCTGTAATAGATAAATGATCGAGGTGACCTAAAACCAGTGTGCAGTAAACATTTCATAACTGGTGAGCCAAGGGATTTTCTATACAGGGTCTCCAAGTTATGAAAGTACTTATGGGTAATTTTGCAATACCTACTCCAAATACAGGCAAGCTGAATTTGAAAATAAAAATAAACTCATGCATCATTTATAGCTTGCGTTCACATTAGGTACCTATTTGCAGTAAAAGGAACAAAAGAATACGCAATATAAACGTATATAGCCAAAAATTACGGATATACGTTTCTTTACAAATACGTAAACGTTTTAATGGAAACGCATGACCAAAAATCGGCCCACGCTCGCTGGTGATTGGACTAAAGCCGTGAGATTTTTTTTGTTAGTAAATTACCAAAGCGTCAAATTTTTTGTATGACTACACACCATCTTTCAATCAGCCACTTGAGTTTTTCCTTAGGTTTAAGCTCTAAGATATCGTTCAATAACAGTCTCCAGAGACTGGCTAAAACAAACAAGACATTTGAACTAAATCGCCTTTCCGACAGTGAAGATTCCGTTCAATACGCGATATTTACACCTCAATAAGTATCGGTTTATGTATGGTCTGCTGAACTGAATCCGATCCTTTTATGTCGGCGTAATTTAATTTGCTTTTCAGGACATAGTCGGGAACTTTCACCAATATCTAAGCAAAAGTTGGAGTTGAACTTTCCTGTTGTTATGATACATGAGGTAAATCGCAGAAAAGTTTGTTTCGAAAAACTTCTAATCAATGTTTATTAAAGGAATCTCGATTATTGTTGACCCAAATGAAAGTAATTGGTATTATGTATATGGTTTGCATGCTGAGTTACTTTGGGTTCAAGAGTTTTCTGTATAGGAGAGATGGGTTGTGTTTTTTATATGAGTACTACATTTTTCATTATACAGGGTGTATCAGGTTTGCCTACAAAAATTTTAACACGTGAAAATATGGCCCATTTTGAACAAAAAAAGTTTATACAACATGGGGTCGAAACTCAACCATTTTTGAGAGAAAGGCCTTTGAAGTTTTGAAATTTTCTGACGAATATTTCAAAGATAAAGAAAATTTTAATCATTATGAGATGTAAAAAAATTTAGTTTATTCAATTATTAAGTAATCATGCATTTTTAATCAACAACAATTACCTACAAAAAATTGATAAAACAACATAAAAATTTCACTTGTAAATTGGTATCTAAACATCTGGCAACATAGCACAATAAAGAATAGGGGGTTGAACGTTGAACCTTGGTTGAACTGAATAAATTGATTCTTGATTTGTCTCGTCTAGTTGGGAAACGCGCGTAATTCCAATGATCTAAACAAACACACTGGAACGGTGGCTGCATAATGGTTCTAACGCAAGGGTTTGTGCCAGGAAGGACAACAAACAAGAGGGAATTGCATTTCTCTCTGCACTATGGCGGCTATTGAGAACAGCTGTTTGAAGTGTTTGGATCATTGAGGTTAGGAAGACGGAGAAGCTCTTCTTTCTTTTACGTTAATCGCAATGAGTGCGAGCGAGACAACAATCCCTCTGTATTGCAGGGTTGCATATATATCAAAATTCTGCACACTAGCATAAAGCAGTGCGCCTGTTCCAGAGTGTTTGTTTAGTTCAATGCGTAATTCAAATTCATTCTTTTTTGAAAATAAAATGTTCACAAACGTCGAATATCTATGCAGATACTTGTTCAGGCAGAATCGTTGCAAAATGCTCATTTAGCCGCCAGAATTTACAGGGAAACCAGGGAAAGATTTCCCAAAAGAAAAGCACCTATCTGATAAAAAAAACATTGTCACATTGTGCCCGTTTTACAAAAGAATGCGTGATACCGTGATACCTGAAGTGTGAGTGTGCAAAATCTGCGTGTTGATTTTGGTGTTTTGAGAACCTTTTAACAAAAATTAATACTTTCATAATAAGGATTTGGCAAGTAGCTGAGTGAGTATTATTTGATTTTTCTCTTGAATGTTTAGTGCAAAAATGTCATTGAGTGCAATTCACAACTTAATAGAACGGCACATTTTTTATTTTTACTAGATAAGTGATAGAAAAGTTATTATTTATATTATTTGAAAGCCAATAACAAACCAAAACTTAAACAGATGGAAATAGATAAACTCCGTGCAAAAAAAAAAAAACTCTTCAAATTTACCTGTTTTATTTACATTTATATCCTGTCGGAGATAATACCTGTACAATGTTGTCACTTTGTTAACATTTTTCTAAATTTAAATTCTGCGATAACTCCTAAAATACTAACAATTGACCCATGGTTAATAGGACAGTTTGAGCTTGGAATGGGCCATATTATATCATGTTAAAATATTTGTACTCATACCTAAATCACCCTGTATATTACGGAATTGCCTCGAGGAGGGCCCGGCAGGATTCTGAGAAAATTACTTATTCACTTCGGACAGCCCGTCATCTGGAAATTCCAATATATTCGATTCGATGTTTTTCTACAGAGATCCGGAGTGCAATTTCGACTATAAATAGCGCGTTGTGATGAGTTTTAGTTAAGTTTTTAATACGAGATTTGTTGTGTACGTTTCGATAAGGGATAAGTGAATTTTATATAAAGTGGATTAGTTTAATGCAGTTTATTACTGTTTGTGAGGTGGGTTTTAGTGAACCCAGAATCCGTGATAATTTGGTGTCAGAAATGCGATTATAAGTGAGACAATTGGTGCATTAATTTGAGCTAATAAGTAGGATCATTTAGCAAGAGAATTAATGGTGCATTAATTTGAGCTGGATAGTGAAATAATTGGCAAGATAACTAACTACTGGAATAGTTTGAGCTTAGTAGTTGGATTATTAGCAAGATAATTGGTATATTAATTGGAGCTATAATTAATGCGGGAACAATCAGTGAACTTTCATTGACCTGAAATAGTGACTTCATTATCGGATTTGACATAGAAAAACCAGCTCACAAGCGGATTTTCTTAAAGATTCTAGAAACTTCTATAGAATTCTATTTGGAAACCAACATTCCATCGTGTTCTACAAAGTTGGAAATTTGACTCGCCACAGAACTTTGGATTAAAAATGAATTTTCAAGAAAGATCCAGAATCTCTATGGTAAAGACACGACAGCAAATGTAGAAAGTTATTTGGACGACAAAAGACTGGAAAAAGAAGCCCGAAGACAAATAGAAAATCGAGGAGACGAAGACCGAAAACAGGAAGAAAGACAAGATGGAGAAGAAAGGGTCATTGAATACTACAATAGAATGCTAACCAAGCCCGGGAGAAATTACTGCGTTACAAGAAAGGAACTCTTAGCAATAGGCAAGGTTGACCATTTCCACAAGTAGGCACCTGTATGGAAAAGAATTTCTCATTATAGAACCGACGCATCGCTGAAATTGCTTCTGAACATGAAACAACCAGGAGGACAGGTAGCAAAATGGATGGAGAAGTTACACACTTAGATTTTATTCAAAATCTAAAGTAATATACTTATACTGAGCAAGTTGCTACAAGTAATACTCGAAAACAAAAGCTAACTACTGGCGTTGCGGAATTGTTTTAAATAAAAATAGCGTTTACTAAGCAGTTTCTGGATAAACAACACCTGCATACGAAGGGATTTCCCATTATGCGTTTGCATTTTAAGTTCAAATAAACAATTGATCTAATTAACATAACTAGGAGTTTGACAATTGGCGTGTTCCAGTCTGTTGTGTTTACATATGTTTGCGGGTAGGTATTTAATAAATACAGCATTACAAAAACATTTGATATATGTGTTTAATTTTCCAAAGAATCTGAAATTACCGACAAAAACAAATTAAACTATTTTTGTCGTTTTTTGATGATGTTTTGGGCAATTTTTTTTACTGAAATGAGCAATACACGCAACTTAATCTATCCGTATACTTGAACCACGGATTTACCTCTCTTTCGCATCTGTATGTAGGTGATCTGTGACATGGTGCCGAAAATGTGCGGCACGCAGCAAGTCAAGAACCCAAAACACGATGGGGACCAATGAACCAGTACCTACAACGTGGGGATGCCTTTCGAACGAATGGCAATAGACGTAGCCGGTTCATTTCCTGCTGCGAAGTAGGAATAAATACATCTTCGTTGCCATGAATTATTCCAGAAGTTTTCGCTATTCCAAATCAAGAAGCATCTACAGTTGCAAGAATCCCCGTCAATAATGTTTTCAGTAGGTTTGAAATCCTATTGTAACTTTATTCGGATCAAGGGCACAAATTCGAGTCACGACTATTTCAAAAACTTTGCGAAATATAAATAAAACATTCACAGAACTACGGCATTGCATCCGTAGTAATAACGAGCTGGGGACGATAGCGATTTAAAGAAAAATTCAAACTTAATTATTACAATTTTTTTATTGGAGGTACAAAAGCGTGGTGTAGTAAATTCTGGAAAATGAATGTGTCAATCGTGGTCGACCCTGTCGAAGTTTCTAGTCGACCTAACCTCACCGGCGGGGCTGTTCAATATTTTTTGAATTGTACAAAAATTCGTTGAACATCAACAGTGTCGCCACAATACTCCCACCCAAAAAACGTAGTAAGAAGAAAACTGACGAAAATAAAATGAATGTATAAGTATTACAATTAAAAAAGTATCACAAAGATAATAAAGATAACATGTTGTGTAATGTGTAACAAAATAAGAACTAACTGACATTACACTAAACAAAATTTTGAATTGTACAAAAATCCGTTGAACATCAACAGTGTCGCCACACATCCACAATCAGATGGCATGGTTGAGAGATTCAACAAGACAATCGAGGAACATGTCTTCAAATTAGTTGATAAGCATCAAGATGATTGGGATGAGCATATACCTCTATTTCTAATGGGATAGAGGAAGGAAATACATGGTAGCCGAAGACTATGCTGACGATCTGCGAGAAAGGCTGCTTAACATCCATGATATTGTTAGAGAGAGGGCAGAGTTCGCAAGTAATCGAATGAAAACGAGATATGATCTTGAGGCGAACTCTACAGGTTTCCAGGCGAATGACAAAGTGTGGCTACCCTCAAAGTAGGAAAGGTAGAACTCCCAAGCTAACCCCAGTATGGGAAGGACCGTACACGATGATAAAGAGACTAAACGACGTAGGGTACCGAATCCAACGCGGCCCCAAAGGTAAGATGAAGGTGGTACATCTTGCCAGGTTGGAGGCTTAGCACGAGAATAAATGGTGAGATCGAGACGATCTGATTTAGGAGGGAGGCAGTGGTCGGGATTCCAAGAAATTAGGCAGTTGTTTACGTCAAGCGCGCTTTTTCTGGGAATTCTATTACATATTTTCGTGTCGATGTTTTTATAGCTAGATCCGGAGTACAATTTCGACTATATAAATAGACCGTAGTAATAAGTTTAAGCCAGTCTAGTCAAGAGCTTTGTTGATGTTAGTCTAATAACCGTCAGTTTCAATTCGATATTTGTCGTGTATGTTTCGATAAGTGATAAGTGAATTTTGTATAAAGTCAATTAGTTAAAAAAAAAATTGTTACTGTTTGCGAAGTGAGTTTTAGTGAACCCGGAATCCGTGACAATACAATAGGTAAGTTAATATTGTAGAGAAGTTTATTTTGGAAATCTATTAATCGATGTTTATTAAAGGAATCTCGATTATTGTTAACCCAAATGAAGGCAATTGGAATTATGTATATGGTCTCATATAGAAGCCTTCTGGATAACTTTGGGTTCAATAGTTTGCTGGATAGAACAGGCCGTTATTTATATAGTTATCTTCTCTACCTTTTTCATTGCATAAAACATAAAAGCTTTGTTTTGGTTTCACTCAGAACTAGTTCGGAATCATTCTGCATATGCGCAATGTTATAGAACGCGTTTTCGTTTTTTCAGAATCGTAACCGCACTGTGTTGACAGTGTTTTGGTTTATTTAGAATCGCACAAGAACAATTCTGGGATTATTTTAGAACGGTTCTCTCAGCTCTTGTTCTGAAGGAGGAACTGTTTTAGAATTTTGTGATTTGCAGCTTGTTTTGGTTTTTTTGGTTCCGAGTCGGTTCAGAATTAAGTAGGTACATATACATAAGCGTCCCCAAAATCAATATAAGAGGTATTTGATATAGATATAGTCAGTACATCACCAATAAATAGAATATAAGTAATTAATACGCAATAATATACGCAAGCAGGTCCACGTAGATATATTTAATAGAAATTTCAAAAAAAGATCCGGCACACTTATGGGATATCTGACCACGGTCAAATTTAACCAAATTTTAGTATGTTACATATCTCACCTTTCTGATCAGTTACTACCATGGGCCCAACTTAATCCTATAGTTTTTGAGATACAGGTAGCCTAATGTCCAAGAAATGTACATATTTTATATGCATTTACATCTACCTGTCACCTGAGCGTGAGGATAGCTGTCCATCCTGGTATATTACTAGGTGACAGGTGGCGAAATGCATATAAAATGCGTACATTTTTTGGACATTAAACTACCTGTATCACAAAAACTAGTCATAGGATTAAGTTGTGCCCCATGGTAGTAATTGATCAGAGAGGTGAGATCTATAACATACTAAAATTTGGTTAAATTTGACCGCGGTCAGATATCCCATAAGTGTGCCGGATCTTTTTTTGCGCGGTTCATCCCATAAGAAGTGTGCGAGGTCCTTTGCAAATGATTTCAGTCAATTATGCCGTGTGTGACTGCTTATTCATCTTAGTTTAGATTTAGTATTTATTTGGCAACCAATGCACACCCGGATTAACAATATTCGAACACATTATTGAACCATTCGGAATAACTAAGAATAATTATCAATTCAAACAACATTTTTGCGGATCGTGCGTCCGCTAAAATTCCTGAAAGAGAATTGGAAAATAATGGGCCCTTATTACCGTTGAATTCAGTACTTAGAGAGGTAAATGAATGAATAATCAACAAGACGGTTAAATGCTGCTAAATACTCATAGCATTGCACCAATATCTGAAAAAGTCCTGCAACGTATGTGGCAACAGTAAGGACACCTACATGAAATACGGTCGTAAACCGTCAGGGAATACCTTGGAAACATATTATATTTTCATTAGACATATGATGTTCTCAATCTACTCCAAGCGAATAACGGGAATCATTTTAGTCATAGTTATGTCTAGCATTTACCGATAAATTGAAAATACGGGAAGGGAATATTTATTTGATTGCTCATTGCTGTCAAAAAGATATTTATCCGTCTTCAAGTGTTTCCACTATTCCACAGAAAACAGTCCGCCAAGCAAATTTTAATTCATAAAACCTATTTCTGCATCGGAGGCGATTCATAATTCCTAATGATCTATGGGAATTTATAATAGGTATATGCTAAGGAAAGACGGCATTTTCCTGCCTCAGTGTCCAATCTCATGCATTTATCAACTATGATTAAAAGATTATTTCCATATTTTCTCCTTTTTTTATTTTTAGGTCCACCAATTTTATTTTTCAATGTATCGCTACCCACGACAACACCGGAACCGGAATACTATTTAGGCGAACTCATTGCCGGAACTTACTGTTCTAGAATATTCAGCGACTGTGATAAAAAGCACTGCCGTCTACAATCGCCCAATTTTCCGGGTATTTACCCAAGAAATTTGACGTGTTATTATGCGGTTAGGCAGCACGAGATACCACCAGGTAAGAATTAAGTTATTCTAGTTAATAAACATGGTTAATGCTTCGTCTGATACTATGCATATAGCTGGGCGTCAGTATATTATATTCGAGATAAGGCATTGGTGAAATCAAGACAGAGTTGCGCAATGGAATGCTTAACAAAATGTTGTTTTGGAATTTAAAAAATTCAGAGTAGGCACAGCTACTCCCTAGGTTATTCAAAAAATAACGAACGAGGAAGATATTGCCATTATTGCTTTGAAAAGGTATGATTTTATTCACCGAGACACCAAAATTTTCGTAGTTAAAATTGATTACATGCAGCCAACATACCCACGTAAATTGGTTCCTAATTTGCTTTCGCATTTCGAAGTTGGTATAGGTATACTGGATTTTAGATTGTAGATTTTTTCGAATGAAAATGGCGCAGAAGCGTCCTCTATATACCACTGTAACCTTGTCAGATTTATTGTGGTATAATGTTTGTTTTTTATTTGTTTTTTTTATTGCGAACTAGGTACCAGTCCGAATAGCAAACCTAAGCCATAACATTGTTCAAATCAACAGGAGCCAGCTGTGAGCCTCTCAAAAGGATTTCAAACTCAAAGTGTAAAGCTGAAGAACATCAAGAAAAGAAAGGTAATAAAACCATCCAGCGATATTCTATGGCAGTTTTTGGCAAAATGTTTGCTCTACGAAAGTGGAGAAGGCTCAACTATTCGCTTGTGGGAACAAGAATATTTTTAATTTATGAGGGTAAAAATGACGAAACTGCTAAGACGAGCATCATTGAGCATAATATCAATACGGGCAGTGCTCATGCGATTCTTCAACCAACTAGCCCCATGACCAAACAACAAGAAGTCGAGTCATAAGTGGAAAGTAAGCTTGCAGAGGGAGTTGTTGAATAGTCTCCTCCAAGTCCGAGTTCATCGCCGGTACTAGTAACAAAGGAAGATAGATTTACCAGATTTTGCGTCGATTACAGAAAACTCAACGATTTCACTAAGAAAGACAGTTAGACATCATACAGAATTGATGATACGCTCATGGCGGGCTCAAATTGGTTTTCTCCTTTGGATTCAAAAAGCGGATACTGGCAGGTGAGCACTACCGAAAAAAACGAATAAATGACAGCGTTCTCCACAAGAAGTAGTCTCAACCAATTCAAAGTAATTTTGGACTCTATAACGCCCCCGCTACGTCCTACTACTACGAGGAGTGAGGATGTGTTAGTGATGAGAAAATCTTTTGATGAATACTCACGAAAGAAGTATTCACTAGTATCCGTAAGCCAAACCTCCGATGTAGTGACAAGAATGAATGAATGGATGAAAGAGTGGGCGGCCGCGACCGTAGTGCACATAGGTCTCCTGTGGTGGACCCGTCGTGTCCCACTGAGTTCTACCAGAGGCCTATGTCCTTATGTTAGAAAAGCCAATCAGGCACCCTGGCTTCATCTTTTTGACGTCATCAGGCAAGCAATACAACTTGCCCAGGTGTTTGAACCTCGCGCGCGTGAGTGCTGGGCACTCACCAATGACGTGGTCAGCCGTTTCCTCCTCCTACATGCACCAGCGGCATTCCGGGTCGTCCGTAATGCCCATGTTGTGGAGATGGCATCTTAGGTGCCAGTGTCCGGTTAGGAGACCAGTCACTAGCCGTATCTCGCGTCTGTTCAAGCGCAGTAGTTGTTTGGTGAGACAGGCAGAGGGCCCATCAATATATTATTTCATGATAGCTCAAAATTTGTGAGACCAAACCTATACCCCAATGTTGTAACAATGTTGTAAGACACTTAACAAACCTTCTTGAACAGATGGATAGGTATATATTCAAAAATTATTCATATATATTCCGAAAGCAGAAACATATTCTCGTTCGACGAAATTCCTAATTCGTTGCACTTCTCTTGTGGGCACCGAAATAGCATTTCAGGAATTTAGAGGCGCTTAACGGTAGAAGATAAACGAGCCACGCGCATATTGCAGGTATGGCTAAGCTGACTGGGATTTCAAGTATGAATACCTTGGTTGCATAGACATAGACTTAGGATAATAAATTTTACAACTACATTAGAGTGTTTAGGATATTTCGGGAACTTATTATCCGATAGCATTTTTTTAATAAGATTGTGCAAGACGGCAGGGGACTTCTGGGTTGCAGTTGTTGACCAACTGATTTTTTTTTTCAGGTAAACATGCCATTATTATTGTTCGGCAACCCAAAGGGCAGCTGATTTCTATTAGAAGCCAGTCCACTCTTTATGGAACTGCCACCCCTAGAGAACTTAAAGTCTGGAATGCCTGTGACGACGTGCAAGATTACGTGAATGTATATGATGGGTAAGTTTCACTAGAATAGGTTCTTGCACTAAAATTTGAATACGTAATTTAATATTATTTAATATTTTATACATATTTGCTATATTATTATATGATCTACCAGCTCAAACGAGTTTTTGACTGGCACTCCAACACTGGAAAACTTAAAAATCATTAAAACGCGCCGAACAATAACGTATAAGCATATATTGTATTGTATTTTGCTAACATTTTGGAATTAAATCTATTAAGTACAAATTTTTTCAAAATGCAAGTTATGACGTAGTAAGGATTAAGTCCGTGTTTCTATTTAGAGAGTTTTCTTTTCTATTTATTTTCTCGAAAAGGACTGCAAGTTTTTCAAAATTAAGGGTGCAGTAAAATTTATTTTTAGTTGCTTTATCCAATTATGACAATTTCAAAAATTTGTGAAATCTGGTGATTCTATCATATATTCTAATTGATGGAATAACGTTTTTCTGGTCTTATTTTTCTAGGTATACTACTCGCGATGCTGTTATTTTGAAGTTTTGTGGAGGAGGTGAAGCAGTTCCAGAAGCTATATCAAGTGGTCACGAGCTCCTGGTAGAATTTTCAACATCTCCTTATGGTACCTTTCTGCAACCAGCACCTGTACACAGTTTGCATGGATTTCAGTTAGAGGTCGAGGTAAGTCAAACAAGCACAAAACCCTTAATTAAAGGTGTCCCAATCCCACATAATTTCATTTTCTACTTGAAATGTTTTTTTTTTTTAACGGAACATTCAAAGATTTCCCCGCTAAAAAGTTAAATAATGGCTGTGTTTGCAAGAGGTTCAAACTCCACTTAAAAGCGCAAAGATGTTTAATTAGCCCGATTAGCCAACCAAAGCAAAAAGAACGATGAAGCCTTTTATGCGATTGTAACGATTTTTACTTTGAGCATTTTAGAGAGCTCGAAAAATTAATAAAAGCGTTTATTTTTCAGCCGCGGTTTTTATTTTTCACAAGTCTATACAGATTGGTTCGTATGGTCTACCCCTGTTTTAAGTTTTCTTTACATGGAAAATGGGTAACTATTTGCATCCGTCTTATGTAACCAAAAACCATGCAATAGGCGTGAATTGATCTTCCTTTCTGCTGTTGAACTTTACCAGGTCAAAATACATCAACTTCGGTGGCAATGAGTATCTATCGGCCTAGATTTTTCGAATTAACTTTATGGTGTAGGTACTAGTACAATGACTAAATAAACCTTCACAAACAGTGGCGACAATAGAGGTGCCGCCGCCATTTTGTGGCCTACCTCTTGCTTGAATATAAATATATCGGATTTAAATGGACATCCATCATGTAAAAATTGAAAACAACGTATTTGATGTAGGTATCTAATAATAGTCATCATATACGTTGTTTTCAATTTTTTATGATGGATGTCCATTTAAATCCTATAGGTATAATCATATTTAAAATGAGCAAAAGGTAGGCCACATATTGGGGGCGTTTTCCATATGAATATACTATAGGATTTTAAAGAACCAATCAAAAAGATGGCAACTGTCGCCCCTGTGGTTTAATAGAGTCACTGTAGGTACTAGCACTGTTGCGACGTCATCAAATTTTCGGTCAGTTGTTTGCGTCAGCGGTCGTAGTTTAAAATATGAACTTTTGATGGAGAACATATTATGTTTTGGTTAACCTAATAGGAAAAGCGAAAGATGCAAACGCCAAATGACATCTTAATAAATTTTGTTTTAAAATGTTGATTCATGTTACCTACTAATATCCAGGGGCGGCTGCCGGACGAAAACAACGAATTTGTTTGAGTTTATCTACGTTGTTTTTAGATATATTGTCGTTTGAAATTATTGTCTATGATGAAGCACTCTAAATTATTTATAGACAGTCCGATTTCTTTCAAATTTAACGGCGGGTGAAACCGTGGGGAAAATCTAATTTTGTATAAATGCCTATACCTACAAATAAAGTGGCTAAGTTAATGGAATTGAAATCCAGAAAGTGGATTTCCAAACATTTCGATTTGAGTGATAATGCTGGAAAAATAACTCAACTGATCAAAAATGTATATCTCAATCCTGGAAAAGTTTTTGGAATTATGCCAATCTGGTCATGAGTGTAGATTATCTAGCTGATAACCGAGCCGTAAATTTTGGCTGATGTACTTGGCAAGAGCGACGAAAATTTTTAAAAGCTTTAGACGTTAATTGTATCAAAAAGTGCCATTAATTGTATTGAAAAATGCACGTTATTTATTGTGATTTAATAATAAGTTTTAGAAGATTAAGTTTTTGAAACTACCTGCATATTAATTGATGAAAATCCATTCCACATTTTGGAAGGAAACAAAAGACGGAATCCGTCAGAAGAAAGCACCGTGTGCTGAAGCATTATTCAATAGATAAATTTAAATCATAATCACTTTCAATTGATAAATGAATGTCATTATCAAGACTAGACTTTTCGTCAGAACCAAAACGAGTTTTATGTTATTTACAAATTGAAAGGTATCCGGTTATTTTTTGAGAAAGCAAGTAGGTAGCCCATTTTAAATTTACTTTGATATGTGAATAGATATTAAAAAAAAATCTCATAATTCAAAATTCAAGAGGTGTATTAGTTCCACTGACAGAAGATTTTAGGCCTCAAGTCTACACCCTTCCAATGAAACATAATTAAAATGGTATGAATAATAGATATAGGAGGACATTTAATACGCGCGATTTCTTTTCGAATTTATTGCTTTTCGATTATATCTTTCAGGTATTTTGGAGGTTTTGATATATAGGAAGTTGTACAACTTCTATGTTAATTTTCTTCCTATTTAGTATTGGCAAATTATCATACCGTAATTGAATATTGGAATTGGACTGTACTGGATTTGGTTCAATGTCTTTGGCACCAGTTGCTTAATCAGGTCTTTTAGATTCTTATTCATTTACCCACGCTTGCATATAGAGAACTCCTCTAGGAGCTAGATGTCGAGTTGAAATAGTCATCATCATCATCATCTTTAATCATCATCATAGGCAATCCCTCGAAACCGAGTATGAATATCTTTTATTCTATTCTTAGTCGATTATGCGTTTTCTGATGGCTATATAAACCAATTCTGGACCCGCACACTCTTCCACATTCTTGATGGTACACCCAGTCTCTGGCAGCATTGTCTATTCCTCTGTGCATTCGCTCCTTCCTGCGGTCCCTCTTTTCGGTCCCGTAGACTTTTCGACGCCATGAGGGCCTATCATTTGCCCTCGTGTCCCAGTTGCTGGTATCGATGTGGTACTTTGCCATATTTTTCTTTAAAACATCTTTGTAGCGTTTTTGTTGACCTCCTTGATTTCGTTTTCTCTCCTTCAGTTGACTGTAGAGAATCTGTAATGGAAGACGTGTTTCGGGCATGCGGACGAGGTGACCGGTCCAGCGACGTTGGTGCTTACTTAATAATGAGAGCTTCCATGCTAGTTGTTTTGGCCTCCTCTAAAACCGCAAGGTTCGTTCGTCGGTCTTGCCATTTAATCCGTAGGATCCTTCCTAGGCATCGCTGGTTGTATTTTTCTAGGCTGTTTATATATGTCTTCTGTAGGTGGTCCATTTTTCGCAGCCATATGCAAGTGTTGGTATTACAACTGATTTGTAGACGCGAAGTTTAGTCTCAGCGCTGATGTAGTGATTTTTGAAGACTCTCTCTAGAAGTCGCCCGAATCCCTTCAAGCGATGTTGGGTTTCATGGTTGCATTCGCTTGTATCTTGTTGGTTGTTGCTGAGGCTTAGCGACAGTGTCGTCTTTCATATATTCTGGAGCGAAGCTCAGCAAGATGATCCCTAAATTTATTTTTAATCAAAAACCCACTCCGTGGATGCGAGGTTCATTCTCTTCCTTCCCTTTCCAAAAAAACATATAGCCTCCTCCGCGCTTCTTGAGTTGACTTTCGCCTGCTCTTCTCGTTCCACTTAGAGCTGCAATATCGATATTAAATCCTCCTAAATCCTCGTGCCACCATTGGCTTTCTCGTTGTGGTCTTGTATTTGTGCTCGGAAATACACAATTGACGTCATCATACATACGTCAGTTCGAACAGCGCCTCCGGTAAGGTTTGCTCTGAAATCAGAATCTGAAAATTATTTGACCAGACTTATACCAAACTTATACGACAAATGCATTTGATATCAACGCTTACATTATATACCTTCCTGATCGGACATTGCAACACACACTAAATATGACATTATATTAGGTATACGGAGATGAACAATCCACATTCTTACAAGAATTTCATAAACAGAATTTGGTTCTGAAGGCAGTAGAAGGAGAAAATTTGTAAATCTCTTGAAACTGATAAATAGCGAATTCTTAAAATCGTTGTGAGAATCCTATGTTAACTGAAAAGAGAAAAAATATAGAGTGGGGCATTATAACATGCTTAAATTAATTAACTAATTGATTACCTTTTCGTATTTTCTTCGCAGAAGATACAATAAAAAATACTACTCCAGCCGTCAGGCGCCAAACCAAAACCAAAGCGGAAAAGGAATAAAGGCAATAATTCTCTACTAGAATAATACGCCTTGCCATCTATTTTTATACATTGCACGTGTAGGTAAACAGAACCATAGAAATAGGAGTAACAATAGATGTTATAAATTGGGTCGGAACTGAAGTAGATAGGTAATGTATATAATATGTTTTACTGCTATTTGCAGCGCTGCAACTTAAGGTCAGCCTTAGTCTTAAGTGGAACTTAAACTACGATTTTGCTTGGCATCGCTGTTTAAGATCCACCTCAAGTCTAGTTAAATTGAGCCCCAGATCTTCTCCGCTTAGTTTCATTCTAACCTCATTTCTGAGTTTTGTTTTCTTTAGGTTAACTGTAAATTTCTTCTTCATTTCTACCTTGGGCTTCGCATACTAGATTATTTTTGCGCTGTTGCCAATAGCTTTTAAGCTTAGATTTGGTCCACGTTCTATGGAGCAAAACAACTCACTCTTAACACCGTTGCACATAGCTGTTATTAGAGTTTCACTAATACATTCGTGTTTTATTGTTTTTGTTGAAATATGGTTATAAGCAGATTTATTTTTTATAGAGTGTATACCTACATGTTCTTGAATTTTTATCATTTTCAACAGGCTTTAAATACATTTAAGATAGTGAATTGTACTGTATGTTCAATTGTTCTTTCGTATGTTATCTAACATGTTAATTTCAATATTTATGAAATATATTATCATACAGAAATTACTCATTTCTTCTTCGTTTATTATAGTTTCACCCCCAGTTTTGATTTTTTAGGGTCCTTCCTTTTAAATTTGAATTTGTATTTATCTGTTATCTCATTTATAAATGATAATCAAGATTTGAATTGCTTTTTCCGGATTTTTCCTAGTAAAATGTTTTCCCAATTTATTTATTTTTTTGGAAATTCATCAAATTTTTGAGAATCAATTTTTCCAAAATCCATAAAAGATGTTTAGAAATTATTTCGAATTTTATTATTTGTAAAAGCTATGTTTAATAGAATTGGTAACTGATCTGTGAGATCAGGATCTATTGAAAATGTATTAAAATTTAATTTATTATAAAGGGCCCCATACACTACGATAAAACACGACGGTTTTCATCGCCACGATGAAACACGTCGTTCTAAAACCGAAGTGTGTGATAGAAAAACACGACGGGTTTCTACAGGGCCCCACAGACTACGATAGCTGTTTACGAAAACTATGATCGAGTTAACCCGATCACAAGGATCACCAATCTCAACGTACGGAAAGAGATCTAGGATCAATTCACTCTTGTACGGAAAGTGATCGGGTTGTTCGGTTCAGTATCATATGGTTGGATATCATCGACCCGATAAAATGCGGGGTAAATAGGATTGGCAGCCGTCAACTGTTCCTCTTAACCCAGTTTTTAGGTTGTTTTTTGAATGTTATGCCTTTAAAATAAATGTGGCAGACGTCTTCAACAGCAAGAAATCAAAAAAATGGAAATTTGGGAACTGGAGATTAAATTTAAAATCGGAGAATCGAAATAATGTTTGTTGAGGTTAGGCATCTGCAGATCCATCCGTTCGGAACAATGAATTGTTCGGAAACTAAACTATCTCCACCTAGATAGTTTACTAATCCTTGAACAGCTGATACTGATCGAACTGATCCTAGATCAGTGTTTCCGTAAGCAGCTGATGAAACACGACGGTTTTCGTCGCCACGATGAAACACGTCGTTCCAAAACCGAAGTGTGTGGTAGAAAACCGTCGTGTTTCATCGTAGTGTATGGGGCCCTTTAGATACATTTTTTTGAACAAATCCAAAAATGTCCTATTTGATTTGATTTACGACGAGTTACCTCTTTAATTATTCCTGTGAAACCATGGCTGAGAAGTGATTGATACAATTGTTAATTTCAGGTTGGTTTTCATCAATATTATAGTTTTCCCAGTTTCCTATAATAAATAGTTGTTAAAATCATTAATAAAAATATTTGATTTAGATGAAGGTGACCTGCATATTTCAAAAATGCGAAAATTGGTGGAATTATTTTTTTAAATTATTTTTATAACATGCTCAAACTTTCCTGCTGCTAAGCAACACTTCAAAAATTCTCAATATTGTTACGATAAGGCCGCCGCCAGGATGTCAAGAATCCAATATAGCGGGATTCTTGCGGTGTTTTCTAGAAGAATACTTATCGCGTGTATTCTAGATTGTACATGAATGGACTGCTTTGTTAAAAATGCAACGGTTATAGATTTTCTATTAGTGTTCATAACACAGTTAATTCAGAATCCAATTTTCTCTATTAATTTCACAGACTCTAAAAATATTTACATAGAAGATAAGTTATTTCAAAACTCTAAATAAAAAATCATTTAATTTGAGCAGGTTACTTAAAAATGCCGTTGCGTTTTGAGAAACTGCCTCACAATGCACATATTATTTATTCGATTGGATAAAAAAATAGATGCAACCGAAAAAGAGTTTTGCATCTTGAACATCGTCCAATTTCCAACCCAGTTTAATCCTGAAACTAAAATTGTAAGTATTATCATATAGCTTAAAGAAATGAAAAATATCACTCAATATAAATACCATTCCGTTTAGGGGGTTAAACTGATCCTAAATTCCATGTGGTTGACCAAGCAGCAAGCGCCAAACATATTAACAAGCATTCCGTTCAGGAAATACTCAATGAAAAGTGGTATTCAACAATTATATCCTACCGCTCAGTTCAAGTGTGGCCTGCTTGAAATTCAATATGATCAGCTCAGCAGCAAGCCGGTACCTACCTGTTTAATTCATTTGAATTATTTCAAACGAGTTGGAAAAAACTATAATAATGAATGAGGGTCTGGGTAGAATTTATTTTATGTAAAACTGTTTCCTTTTTTTTTCACTTCATCGTCAATCGATCGGAGTTTTGTTAATTTGAAGGAAAGTAGACAAAGTACCAAAGGTACGTAAGGACTATCTTGCAAACCGTAAATAGTAAACATCACATGACAAAAATCGGGTGCAGTTCTCGAATGTTCCATTCCTGTAGGTACATACAAACACTCACTATCACAAAAAAAATTCTTCTTCTATAGATCAACTACCTAAAAGATAATTTACGTAAATTATTATAGATATTTTCAGGTAAACCCGAGTTTATCTTTATCAGCAGCAGGTGAAAAATAATTGGTGGCCCTTTTGGGCGGTAATAAAATTTTAACCTTTTAGGAAAATCATTTGGTAGGTCAAATGTGGCCTTTTTGGGCTGTCTCCTACAAAAAGAAGTTTCCATTCATGAAATGTTTTTAATAAATTTGGCAAACTATTCATGAAATTAATATTTTTGGAACAATGTCCAGGGATTTGCCTAATTTCACACTTTCCCATCGGAATATTGAAATAGGTATTTACCTTTTCATAAAATTATTAGCAAGTCGGAAAATGATTTCAAACTTTATCGAAGCATGCCTGTTTCATAGTAAATAAATTCATATGAATAAACACTAAACACTTGTTTCCAACTAATTCCAACTAATAGCAGAAAATTCCAGATGCGATACCCAACAAAATATAATATAATTTTTTTCAAATATTATCCTGTTCCACTTGAGGCATTTATTTGTTGTTCTCAATTTGCCTCGATTTATTTTGAATAATTTGGAAATTGGGTTGAATTTTTTGTGCATTGAAAAATAAATCTAATAATCGAGTTTGTTCCAGGTGAAATTCGTCGATCAACAGATACCATCTTTTGTGAAGCAAAAACGAAACTGTGAATTTTGGTTACGAGGAACCAACAGAGGCATTTTGGAGAGCCCTATACACTCCCTACCTGCCAATACCACTTGTCTCTATCATCTTCAGGTAGGTTTCCAGAGCGTCTCAGTAATTTATAATTAAAACCTGGATGTGAACACAAAATTTAAAAAAATTATCTTTGCATGCGCTACAGAGGCAGATTACTCGGAACTTGAATATAGCTACAGCTAACGCCGGCAATTTAATTTTTACCTAATAATATTTATTATGTAACTATATTTATTTATTTATTCAAAGTATCAACAGCAGAGCCAATTTCAGATACTGAAGTCAGTATCCCTATTAAGTAGGGATAATCCAAAAATACAGATAACATACATTTAAAACCTACTAACAATTTTAACAAAGTTTTGCTCTCATTTGACAGCCGTTAAAAATAATCAGGGTTTGAATGTGCTCTAACCGCATCATACTTATAGACCTTGGCCCATGCAAAACTTTGACAGCGTATCAAATTCGTTAATCGAAAGCAAAAGAATCGGCCCTAAGTCTAATAGTATCTAAATCTACATCCAAAGCATAAAGGTTAAATAGATCACACAAATCATCAGATCGGAGAACACTTAGGTATATAGGTTGGAACTAGGGTAGGCCAAGTAAAAAACATTTTCACTCCTCGAATTTATTCGGTTAACAGCAAAAGGTAGTTGTTCCAAAACACCTGGGCAGTCAATAATATTGGTCAAAACCCTATACATAATGCATGAAAATATTTTTATTCGCCTTTTCTTCAGTGAATGTCTATTAAAAACATTCAACAAATAGTCATTGCTACAGCCACGCTGGGGAGACTCTCCAAACTTTCTGATTTCTGAAGTACATACATTTTATGATTTTTAAAAATATATCTTGAATTAAGTTAAGTAACTTGGCAACATTGACTGGTGGTGCTGCCAGTGTTATCGGCCGAAAGCTGTTTTATTTCTGCTTTATAACACATAACCTAAAAAATTCATTATTTTTGTCACTTGCTTTTCATTATTATCGATAACAATTAAAAAATAAAGTTAGAAAAATCGATAAATTCTATCATTACAACGGATGACATTTGACTGGCGAATGTTAGGCTTAAAAAGCTGGCAGCACCGCATGTAACAATTTTTGTTGATTGTTGCTGATTGGACAATTGAGATAGCGGCAAAAGCATGAATATTTAAAAATAATGCCTCTTTCTACAGCCTGAAAAAGGTAGCAAAGAGAAGGCAAAGAACGCAAAATATTTTTTCTATTTCAAATTCGGTCTGTACTGTAAACGAGTGAATTCTATTTGACAAATTACTACAACTGTTTTTAGTGTCTGCTTCAGTTTTAAATATATTTTCATCTAGTTCTAGATAATTTTTTTCCTAGATTATTACAAAAGTCTATATAAAATAACTTGTTTGATGTAAACTTGTCATTTAAAAACCGAGTCACTTTACTGTGACTTAAAAGTATACCACATATTTGGACATTTGAAACATACAGGTGGGGAAATAATAATGATATTAGTATGGATTATTAGTTTTAGGTTCAGAAATTTAATTTAACCTAAAAATATAATAATATAGTCTGAAGAACGCACAAAGCATCTGTTTGCAGATATATTTGCACAGTCAAAAACTGATTACACTCATAAAAAAATAACAAAACATGCCCAAATGTGTCATTGTCTGCCAGCAAAGGTAAATAAATTAGAGTCAAGAAAATCAGTGAGGGAAATCGAATAGGAAAATTGGCGAGGGAAGTAGTAGATGGCTCTGGCTGGTTGAATTATCACACTTCGTGGCAGCAGCAAAAATAAAAGTGTTTTTCCTAGTGAAAATTAAAGGCTTTTTTTTCAATTTAGTAATTCCTTTGGTGCATCATGCTGTATGCTTAGTGCTCCGAGTGAACATTTTTCTTGAAGTAACCTATTAACTGTGATTTTTTAAGAAGTGTCTTGAGCATACACTATTTTTAAGTTAGTTCTGTCACCTATAATAACGATATTATCCGTCTTCGTTTTTGTCATCCTTTTCGTCGATTTGCTCCGAAATTTTGATACGCACGTAATTTGAATATTGAAACTGTCTGATCCAGTCGCGTGCCTGTCAAAATTTCGGAGCAACTCGACGAAAAAGATGACAATAATGAACACGCCAGGCACAGGTTCCTTGAAAATGGTTCTATCAGAGAATGACCCCGAAAAAATAAAAGGCATCTTTACCGATAGGTTCCTGCAAACAATTGCAGACAAAGTTACCAATATTATCGGAAAACCAAACGATGCAAAACTTGAGGAGCAATAACAACGAATATCTAAGTTACAACAAGAAATTCGCGATCTTAAAAATCTTAAAAGCGAAATGCAGATGTCTCTTTATAACCCAGGATCCTCTAGAAATCTGAATTTCAGAGTTTTCGGCGTACCCGTCAACAAAAACGAGTATTTGCGCTCGAGAATGCAGGATATATTCAAACAAATCAAGGTAGAAATCAAAGATTTACACATTAGCAAGTGTCATCGAGTTGCCTCCAGAAATAAATCCAACGAACCATCATCGGCAGTGGTGCGATTCTCGCGCGACGCGAGATGTAGATCGAACCATTCGGTTCTCAGGATTTCAGCTGATAGAGGACCTAACCAAGGATCCTTCAACCTTGGTAACGGCCGCGGTGGACAAATTTAGTTAGTAGTGAAAGTGCGTGGTGCCTAAATGACATAATCTATGGGCGAATTCTTTTATTCAGCAATGAATCCATCTGCTGCCAGCATTATGAGACAGCGATTCCGATTTTTTATGAACTAGATAAAGATAGACTGGTCACCGATGGATCCTTTGCTGAATAAAAGAAAGCGCCCTATGTTAAAGTGGGTGTGTTGTTCATCGAGTTGAGCGAACAGATGATTTACTGGGTTTGAAGAACAACTAAGTATGTATGCTTGAAAACTTTGTATATATAAACTACTTAGGGATTTTTGTATTATTTGCGGGTTTTCTATATTATGGATTGGACACTGTTTTGGGCATTCTATACCAGAATTTATTTTCGGTTAGTTTATCTTATTTAGGCCCGGTCTATTCATCTGCAATATAAATTTGACCGTTCTATAATTCTATTGGTCGGCGAATAACTGGTCGACCAATTGGATTACAGATTTCGTTTTTATCCGTCAGATTGCATACCTGACAGTTTATCAGAAGGTGAAAAAGCCGGCCCCTAGGTCAAGAAATAATTATTATCGTTTTTGTTTTCAATATAACCATAAACCTAATAATTATATATATGACTGGTGATCTATTTACAATATGGGAATGGGCTTTGTGTACGTTTGGATTCTTGGAAGGGATTTTTTTTATAGGTATATTTTATTTTGATAATATGTCATCAAGAGAAGAGGTTTTTGATTTGTTGATTTGTACCTATCTCTCAGTACTGGGAGTGCTGTGAAGAGCTTTTTTTTTAAATATTTTTTTTTAGAACATTTGATTTTTTCCTCTTATTTTCACTTCGTTTAACTTCGAGAATCAAAATTGATCACTGCGGCTGCGTCTCCAGTGATTGCTACTGCTTTCGTACTGTATCTACAATTTTACTTTATACCCTTTTCCCCATATTTTCCTTTTTTATTCCCATATACCTAGGTACCTTTTTTTTCTAATTACTTAACCTTTTCCTTGAAGTTATGCTGTGTTGTTCCCATTTAAATGTAAGGTCGCTAATGAATAATTTTGATATATTTAAATACCATATCAGCTTCAATAACTATGGTATGATGGGTATATCAGAAACTCACAGATTTCAAAACTTCACCCCAAAAGAAGTACGAAAAGTAAGTATTTTGAATAAAAAACAAAAATCTATTCCTGATAATTTAAAGGATCAACCAACCAAATTGACTTATACTTCTCACAAATACCACGAAATCAGATCGCACCCAATAGAGAGCTACTAAATTTTTTCAACAATAATTCTTTCTTAAATCATAAAGTTTTTAATTTTTTTATGGTTTCAGAGGAAACTATCGCAAAACTTGTCTTGAACATCAAATCATAGGCTTTTAGAGCAGATAACTTAAACCTAACTCTAATTACACTCTGTTGTCCGTTTATAATTACTTACATTACTCACATGATTAACTGCTTCATTCAAAAATCATATTTCCCCAAAGATTGGAAGCTTGCTAATGTCATTCCATTGCCAAAAATTAAAAACCTTTCTGATTTTAGTCATTTGAGGTCAATTTCAATTCTTCCAGCGCTCCCAAAAATGTTGGAAAAGGTTACGGAACTGCAGATTTGAAAATACGTGACAGTTAACAAAAATATTCCATATAAACAGTCTTGGTTTAGAGCAAGTTATAGTTGCACTACTGCCTCATGTGACGGCCTTGACGATGTGTAAGAGCCACAAGCCGATAATGACGTTACTAAATTGTCTTAACTTCACTCGTCATAAATTGATGAATTAACTAATAAAGTATTTTTGATCAAATTATGTAACTACAATAAGGTTTCAGAATGTTTTTTCTTTTTAAATTTATAAAAGCTGTTGAAGAAATTCGTAGCTGTTAAACTTAAATATCGTATAAGTAATGAGAAAATATATTTCTCAACTCGTTTTTATCCCTACAATTATATACATATTCCTCTCTTCATTTTTGGAAAGTTCAACTGAAAGTCGCCAAACAACTTCTAAAAACTTGTGACTACTAACAACAAATCCATAAAGATTTTCGTTGAATTTGTCGTTTCTTCGCTGTTTTATTTTTCGAACAATTTCTAAAAATATTACTCAGGAACAATCAGATAAATGACTTTTATTATCTTATTTCATTCTCTCAGCAGGTTTTCAAATAAAAGGTCTTTCAAAAAATTTGAAGGATATCCAAAATTCATTAAAACGCACAAAGTCTCTCCTACTAAAGGACACAAAAATAGTTCTATCCGAACGACATTTAACTTTAATTTATAGGATTCCAATTATAGCAGTTCAATAAATCTTTTTAAAGTTTGCTTTTCGGAATATTCGGAGAGGGTTTCGATGGAATGACTTGTAGAAATTGGTGCCAGGAGAGTTTCAAATAATGGATATTAAATTCACTACGCTCATTGTCTTTCAAGTTCAAGATTAATGATGACTAATGAGACGTGCCGCAGTGTTGGCAGATTTACGCCTTCATGCAAATTCAATCGCCAGCGGCCAGTTGTAATTTACCTTAGAGCTTCGCCAAATTACGAGACTCCCTGGTCTTCACCTCGAAAAAACAAAATCCTATTGTCACGGCTCTGTGATGCGTGACAGAATTGGGTGTGTCAATCCAGTACCTATCAATTTTGTGTTGAACTGAACTAGTCTATCCGGTTTGATTGTGCATCACAAATTCGTCTGCTTCTTTCAAGATGAAATATGTGGCTTCTTGAAGTCCATCTGGATCGAGGTGTTTCAATGTGTCTGTATCCAATTTCGGTTGCACATAATGTCGCTTATCTGATAGGTCACAGTTCGATATTTGTTTAACTGGTTCGAGAGTTCCAATAATATCTCTTTCCTTCATTTCTACTGTTTTACAAAAAACATTGGGAATTCTTATCATAATGTCTCCATTTGTTCTTACTAGAGTCTTTTCAACAAGAATTTTTTTTGATGTTTCTCCAATAAAATTATGTGCTAGTCGAACGCAGCACCCAGGGTTTGTTTCCAATTTTCCGCAAATGATCTGCTCAGTACTTCCAGGAATCCTCGCCGGGTTTGTGGCCAGGATCTTAACGGCTTGAGATTCTTCTTGTGTAGTTAGGACAAATTCTTTATTACCAAATTTAGGGATGTTCATGGAAGGATCGAAAGAGAAACCATGTTGGCCGATCAAATCCATTTCCAAAATAAAATCGTCTTCTATATCGGCGACTATTATTCTGTGCCTAAAGGTGGTAGATCCAAAAGTAAGCTCAACCATAGCTTCTCCTTAAGCTGATGCCGATTCGCCCGTGACTGTCCGTAATGACAGGTTTCTAGTAAGCGGTTGGGTTCTCCGAAACATGACTAATGTTTCTCTAATTATAGAAACTTCAGCACTCGTATCAAAAGTGATGGTTATAAATTCTCCATTAATTTGTCCTTCGAATTTTAGTTCTCTATAATGACTGCCCAATGATTTTATGTAAACAACACTCGGGGCTTCGTCATAACTAACCAGCATTCGCCCTCCCATACTGGTTAGTTCCCGTTTCCCTTTCTGTTATTAGGGCTGGCGTCTCTTGATCTCAAAAAGCGTTGGGAACGATCGCTAGATGGAGAGGACATCCTTACTCTACAATATCGTTAAATATGTCCAAGCTTATGGCACTGCTAAGATTCTACTCGGTTTCTTGGTGTTGGTGTTTGTCTGAAATCGTTTCCCGTTTTTCTACCTTCTAGTAGTAGTTTCTTCATTTCCTCCATGGAATTACTCATAACATTCTCGAAACTACCATTCTCTTTTGACGATTGTTTATCCTCCGGGTCTTCAATGGATACTGCTCGTATTCTGGTTCGTGAGGCACCGAGGATTGCTTCCAGTTCCAATGCTCAGACAAGGGCTTCGCTACTTTGTGTGAACTTATACATTCTCAGGTTTGCCTGGATCTTGGAATCTCTAAGATCATCAATGAACGCAGATACCTACTGCCATCCATTCCGGTATCTCTTCCCAAGCTGCAGGAAACGCCAAACTGACTAGCGTTTTAACTTCCGATTCGTATTCTTGTTAACCCTCGCCAGGTTTTTGAAATCTTGATTTAACCTGAGTTCTAAATACCCTTGTCACTTATTCACTTGGGGTAAATTTGTAGAATCGGCTTTCTCGAATCCCTGTTTCACAATTTTCAATTTCAATCTCGTATTTAACACAAAAAAGTCTTCACTCTTTGAAAACTACAATAAAAAGCACAAAACGAAAATGTTTTATTTACAAAAGGTAAACTTTTAGTCCCAGATGATGTCGATGTAGGTTAGACATAAAAATAGGCTGGAATAGAAATCGATAAACCGCATTTGTGTCGATATTTTTTTTCCTTTTCTATCCTCTTCATTCAACCAGAAAGAAAAAATGTCGATAGGGAACAGCTCCTGCCGGTAAATCGGGCAACTAAGCGCGTTCTGATTGGTGCAAAATCTGGCGGACTATTTCAGATATTGCCATTCTTTTCCCTTTAAAATCTCCCTCAATAATTTTTTTAAAAATCAACCACATGACTCTTTAAGTATTTTATCGGATAAGCTTCCAAACCATATGAATGAAATACTTAAATTCAATTGAGTGGGAAAGACCCATTCTGCTTATACAGTGAGTTTTTTTCAGTTCACAATTATTTTCAACCAATGAAAATATCTAATGTCATTATTCAACTATTCAAGAATCAATCAGAAAATTCGGCAAGTGAGCAACATACCTACGTTGAAGGTTGACGTATGTTTTGCAACAACTAATTTGGACAAGACTGGAGCTAAGCTAACTCACTTTGTTCTCCAGCTGTCAAAATAATTTTGCAACAAAAATTAAATAAAAGATTGCATAACTCGTTTCTATTATTTAATTTAATAATTATCCTCGTGAGTAATAGCTATCATTACCCGATCGTGGAATAATGTTCTACTTTGGTTGTTAAAATTGTGAGTAAAAGAAAAAAAATATATTTTCTCAGCGACTGAGATTTTCAGTTGAAAGTAAACCTTCCGATATGAGCACAATGCATTAGTTGAACGATTTTCCAGAACAAAAAGGAACAATAAGTACCGTGTTCAGAATTCCAGCTTCTAGCGCACACATTCACCGAAAATCATTGTCGAAAGTTTGTTAAGTGGCATGAGAACTTTGCATTGCCCTAAATGCTTGTGTGCGTGTTCTGATATGTTAACAGCTCAGTTATTATGGAAAGTATCTACATTTTTTTTTAGAGTAGTCATCAAATATCATTCCCCAAGTTTTTGCGATTGGGTTGGAATCACCCTGTATGGCTATAAAAAAAAAACAAAAACTAAAATTATCTTTTAACATTTTCACTTTTCACATTTTCACACTCAAAATATCAAGTGAAACCATTATAGGAAAAGTATCTATCCCCTTAAATCTCTACCGTATTAAAATAGTTGAAAACTTTACCATTATACGCCACAAAAAGCTATTACCACAATTGCTCCAGAACTTTCAAACTCACTAAATGGGCTTCAGTTGATGTTTTATTCCTTTTTTTTTTGTTCCCCAAAAGCTTTCCGTGCTTTCGGTTGGTAGAATTTTGCGATTAATTATTATGGAATAATCTTTCGTGTTTCAGTTGGCTATGGAATCAAATAGTTGTTTATTACTAAGGAATTTCTGACAACCTGATAACATTAAAATAACTTTCAGGTTTATCGTCAAAATGAACAATGTTTTTTCATCCAAACATAAAAAGTCTATTTTTTGCAGGGCATGGATCCGTTGGCCTCTACTTCTCCAGCACCCTTTCGTCCTCTAAATGCACGATTTCCGGACTGGAGATCAGTGGGAATGATAACGCCACCCCCTAGATACCGAGTGTGGATTTCCGTGGTGAAATTTCACGCTGGTAATTCATGGGATCCTCAGTTACCGGATAGGATGTGTAGGAGCTATTTGAACGTATGGGATGGACAATTATGGCAACCTAGTAATTGTGAAGGATTGTTTTGGTAAGTTTCAATTTCAATTTCAAATAAGCTTTATTGCCCAAAAATTTTAAAATTTTATTGACAAAGCAATAAGGAATGTCTTGAAGTTAATACATACCTACTTAAAATTAATGTAATATTCAATTAATTCATTCATTCACCTTCGCATTAAATGTAGGTATAAGATAGGATTTTTTTGTTCAAACCACACTAAACTGAGCTCGAATGAAAAAATGACATTAGCAATGTTTCAAACACTAACCTAAACTAACCCTGATGCAACAAGTATGATCTTTCATATTTGTTCCCTCTTTTGTTTTTGGTACCTTACTATCAACTCTGGCCCTGAGAATGACACGAAGTATTGTCAAAACCTTGGCTTTCATATGGAAGATATAGTCCAAAAAACTATAAACTGACTGAAAATAGTTTATGTTGTTAAATACCTACTATTTGCTTTCGTCAGCGACGGCATTCTTGCCAGGACGAATCTCTGGTTATTTGCCGCGCCAGTTTTAAATGTTTAAGTGGCACACTGGCTAATTGACTATAATTTAAAATTAATAATACAATGAACATCAGATCTGCTCAAATTAAACCAAATGAATGTATTCCCAGATGCATATCAACACTGGATGATAATTTGAAAAACCTACATACGTATAATAAATTTAACAAATACTGAGGAAGCTGCGGATAGAGATGAGAAGATAACTAGAGCAAGACCTTGTTATGAAGTAAAACAAGCCGATTTTTTAGCAATTGAATTTGATACAGCCAAAAATATGGAGGAAGAAACTGAGATTCTGAGAAGAGAAGAAATCGGGAACCCAGAAAGCGCAAGATTAGGGCTTCGCGTGACCACAACAGTATTCTTGGTCTCGGTAATAAGACCAAGACCTAATAAATTATTTTAACACTCAACACC
This sequence comes from Ceutorhynchus assimilis, assembly GCA_917834065.1. Lineage (NCBI taxonomy): Eukaryota > Metazoa > Arthropoda > Insecta > Coleoptera > Curculionidae > Ceutorhynchus > Ceutorhynchus assimilis. The sequence goes on along the minus strand of OU892277.1, from coordinate 23,902,319 downwards.
AAGACTTTGCGTTGAAGACCAATGCCCGTATTCACCAATGTCAAAAAACTAACGTTTTTAACTTGTAGTTAAGCAGTCATTTTCATATCCACCAACAAAATTTTGCACTCAACCGGGTGTTAAATAAAACTGGCGAATTTTGGCCAGTTAAAAAAGATAGGTAACTGTCGCTTATTTCGACGAAATGTCTACTCATTGAGTTTTCAAATGTCAAAAGATAATTTTGTTCGTTTTTTTATGAAATATTAGATCGTTGTCTGTGTTAGAGATTTCTAATCCTATTCATAATTGCTGGACAATGGAGAATGAACTATTTGACGATGATCTAGACATCCTTCTTGATATAGTGCAGGATGGATTTCCTGAAAAACAGTGGGAGAGGCCTGATTATTTTGAAGATATGCCTGACTAGTGGCAACAGCAATCTTACACAATATATGGCTCGAAGAATGGAAGAACTGCCGCCAGTCCCTGAAGATATTAATAAAGGATGCAGATATGTTAGACTATTTAATTGACCAAGGAAATATTCCAGAGAAGCCCACCAAAAATAATAATCCACTTTTAATTATTGATAGGCAACAGATCATTGAAAACTTCTTCATTAACTTGGTCATCCTATAGTGTTGTCTTATTGTGTCTTTTTTTTTAAGTATTCAATATTCAAATGTTTATTTATTCAATTTAAATCAACCTAATTTAAATAAAAAAGTTTAATTATTTTCACCTAATGCATTATTTCAATAAAAACTTGAACATAGATTTTTCAAATTGTTGGACTTTTTCGTTTCCAACCACAAATAGGGTGTTCATTTGTACTGCTTTTCTTGCTTCAAGCTGATCTCAGCAGCTGATCGGCGTTCACTTGTCCCATATATAAACTCATAAATAGCAGCTTCTAAAGTCTGTTTTTTTTTTAAAGATAAAAGTCAAAATGACATTATTTTGGCAATACAATGTAAAATTTTCAATGCTCTCAAATTTTTTATGGAAAAAAAGGCTTGTGTTGCCAACATAGTTACTAAATTTTTGACTTGGGGAATTATCTTGAAAAAAAAAACAGACTTTAGCAGATCTTCCTGATTTTTCGAGCAGATAGAGTAAGTAAAAAATGAACAGGCTAAAATAACATGACCGCCACAAACAAAAAATAAAAAATATGTCATTAGTGACATTTCTGGCTAGGTTGCCAGAATGTGCTAAAAGATAACTGGGACTTTCCTAACTACATAACAAAAACTGTTGGCGGATACGATATTAAAGTAAACTACCAGTTAGTGTTAACTTGCAGTTACGTAACAAATAGTTAGGGTGCTTATTGGTGGATACGGGCACAAGACTCTCTCTCGAGAGTTTCGCCTTGGCCTTGGAAAGAAAAATCGACTCAATTTATCAGAATCTGCAAATTTCTATATCTACTTATTTAAATTAATTCCTTAAATTTATTGTTGCAATTTCTCAATTTACAACTAGGTATAGGGTATCTTAAAAAAAAATACAACATAGTAGATGAATAATATTAATTTACACAGAACATTTTCTAGGTACCCATCATGGATATTACATAGATACTTGCCTATTTTAATCGATTTATATAAATGTAGCCGTCCGCCCAAGTACTCTATTAATTAGTTAGATGGTAGATGTAGATGGCGAGCGGTTTTATTGATAGCTGCATATAAAATTGTGGGGAGGTCTATTTGCAAATGAGAGGAACAACTGCAGTAAGGTTCTCATACATATACTTTTATTATATAAAAATAAACCGAGCCAAAAAGAAAATACTCGAGCTTAAACTAAAATTCCAAATGTTCTTATCGTTAGGTACAGCAACCCCTTTTTACTCGCTAACTCCACAGTGAAACCATATCCATTATCTTCCTTCAATATCAAACCACCTACAAGATTTTCCTTTAATTCGACTGATATTCAATAAAAATGTCACTAATAAATCCTTCTAACACTTCTCAAAAATTTTGGAAATATAAATAAATATTTAATGGGGCCCTGCTTCTATAATATACAAAATCTTCAACCAAAAATCATTTACTCGACGGAACAATATAGGCCAAGCAATGAAGGAAGTTTACCTCAACATAATTAGAAGTTAAAATTTTTTGAGGGGATCGGTCCATTTTAATATGCTTAATAACATATTAAGTTTGCGACCTTGTACTTCCCTAGGGTTTTTAGTTAGGGGTGGTTTTTAGGGGTAATTTGCGGTTTATTGAGAACGCTGCTTAAAAGGATGGTCCAATAACAAAAAGTTTCAAATGATTGTTGTAGCTGAAGTTTTTTGCTATATAAAACTTTGCGACAGCACCCCTTTATCTTCTATAGTTTTTTTTCTGCAGCGTCTTGAATAGTAGCATGTTTTTGTTCAAGGTCAGTGAATCAACGTTTGGCCTGTTTACGCGCATTTCATGCAGTAGCGGCCGAATGCATAATCCGATTTCAATTTTTCAAACACCACATTATTGCTAATGAAATGCACTCTCCATTGCTTTTTTGTTCGAATTTTTTGCTTGAAAATTAAGCGAGCACGGACTTGTTTAATGTATGAGGAAGTTGTAAATTGCATCGAAAACTACCCTTTCTTGCATTCACTGTAATTTCTAAACGGGGCCAAATATTTGGTGACAGTTTTCGACAATCGGCAGCCCATTTATTCCTCTCATAATGCCCCAGCGGATTTTTTTTTTCGTTAATTACTCAATGACTTATTGGCCAGAACACGTCGCGCGGAATTTTTCAAAAAGTCAAAAAAAATCAAAATTGTCGCACAGCGCTGAAATTTGGTACGATTTATTTATTGTTCTCATGAATATACTGTAATTTAAATTGTTGCAGCAGTCATGTGATGCGATTAAAATTGCAGTATATTCATAAGAACAATAAATAAAGCCATCGTACCAAATTTCAGCGCTGTGCGACAATTTTAATTTTTTCTGACTTCCGCGCGACGTGTTCAGGCCAATAAGTCATTGAGTAATCAATGAAAAAAAAAATCCGCTGGGGTATTATGAGAGGAATAAATGGGCTGCCGATTGTCGAAAACTGTCACCAAATATTTGGCCCCGTTTAGAAATTACAGTGAATGCAAGAAAGGGGTAGTTTTCGATGCAATTTACAACTTCCTCGCACATTAGACAAGTCCGTGCTCGCTTAATTTTCGAGCAAAAAATTCGAACAAAAAAGCAATGGAGAGTGCATTTCATTAGCAATAATGTGGTGTTTGAAAAATTGAAATCGGATTATGCATTTGGCCGCTACTGCATGAAATGCGCGTAAACAGGCCAAACGTTGATTCACTGACCTTGAACAAAAACATGCTACTATTCAAGACGCTGCAGAAAAAAAACTATAGAAGATAAAGGGGTGCTGTCGCGGAGTTTTATGTAGCAAAAAACTTCAGCTACAACAATCATTTGAAACTTTTTGTTATTGGACCATCCCTTTAAGCAGCGTTCTCAATAAACCGCAAATTACCCCTAAAAACCACCCCTAACTAAAAACCCTATGGAAGTACAAGGTCGCAAACCTAATATGTTATTTAGCATATTAAAATGGACCGATCCCCCCGAAAAAAATTTAACTTCTAATTATGCTGAGGTAAACCCTCTTTTCAGATCCCCGTTTCTTGGACTAATAACATTTCATGATCATACATATTTTGATTTAATCTTTTTAATTAAGTAGTCATAGCCCACAATACTCAACAGTCAATTTCAAAATATTTAAGAGAGAACCATGTTTATCCATACCTAATATCATATAATGTAATGTTAATTAGTTTTAAATATCAAACTCTTGTACAAAGAAGAATAAATCAGGCTGTGATATTTGTATATTACATCATTAATAACATTAAATACAATTGTTGTTATTTGGTGGAACTTATAAGTATAAGAGTGCCCAACATTAATTTAAGATTAAGAATGCTGGGAGATTTTTGTATTAATCCCCTTAGTTGTTCTCCCTTTGCTTTTATGCTAAAAGCGTGTAATATCCTTTCACTTCAGCATAGTTTGGATATCTTTAATCCTGATGTGTCACTTTTTAAAAGGAAATTAAATAATATTGGATATAGCTTGTACAATCCGTAAATAGGTATAACTTATTTTGTTTTATATTTTGTTCCCATGTCTAGTTGTTAATTTGTGTTTCTATTTAGTATTAGGCTTTTCTTACATGTAATAACCTTAGGGTGTTTGTAAGATGTTGAATAAATAAAAATAAAAATTTAAAAAAAAAAAAAAAAAAAAAAAAAAAGAAACTCTTCAGAAAATAGATTTCAATATTTGGCTAAGTATAGTCATGTGAATTATATTTTCTTAATTATACTCTTGGCAAAAATATTCACAATCATTTCACTCAAAGTCAATTAAACGTTCAATAATGTTCCACTTTCTATCATAGTCATTGCAATAAATGGTTAAATACTAAAGTCTCAACTTTTCTACGTGTACACACTTTTTTCCTAAATTTGTTAAGAGTAGGAAATTAATTTTATGGCAGCAGTAAGCCCTTTAAAAACTTCTATCAAATATAAAAGTTTGATTAATCTTGTTGCATAAATAGCGGTGGTAGCACGTTATTTCCTGAATTTGTCACGAGGGGCTCAATGGAAAATACTCTTATGGCAGCAAAGAGCCCTTCAAACACTATGATCAAATTCAAATATAGTTTGGTTAGTACATAGCTCACTAAATAGTTCCCTTCAAGCTGATTTCAGCTATACATTTCATTTTATTTGTATATAGTTGTTTTCTAAAGTACGGTTAAAATGCGTTATTGTCACAAAAAAAAAAACAATATACTATAGGTACCCTATATGTAGATACCCAAACTAATGAATAAAGTTAACTGCAACTGAAACTTGGGCTGCAACAGGAACGATAATTAAAAAATGCATGATGATTAATTTCAAAATGACATAATTCCATGGTTTTTATTAATAGATTTTTTATCAGTTATTATTATTGTCACCACCACGTTTTATTACCTTTTGTTCGATAAACAATATTTCTAATGAGAACAATTGAAATTTCCTGGAAAACTGATAAAATAACTGCTACTTCTGTGGTTTTTAATCGCAATGGCAATTATACTCGAAATTTAATTGAATCGGTAGGTAATTATTTGAATTACGTTGGTGCATGAATAGCGGTGGTAGCACTATTTTTTCCTGAATATATGTTAAGAGTAAACAGCCCCTAGGGGCTCAATGGAAAATACTTTTAGGGCAGCGGAAAGCCTTTTGAAAACCATTATCAAATATAAGGTTTGATTAGTTTTGGTGAATACCTATGTAGTGCCGGTAGCACTTTTTTAAAAGCTTTTATTTAACTTTTCTTGAATGTATGGGTGGGTGTATGTATACCGTCAAACGGGGTGACTTCGGACATTTGGTGCGACTTCAGACAACTGGTGGTTGCTTGCATAAATTATTCACAGCATCAACCCTGTCTATCAACCGCATGGTTTGGTAGTTTTCACATGTTCGGTACTTAGTTTTTCTCCAATCATAATAGGTTAGGGACGTATGCCACGACAAGTTCGACATTGGTGGTGATTATTACGGAGAAGACATTTTTTTGATTTGGAATTGGGTGAAAAATAAGTAGTTCCTACTTCATATGAAAATGTTTGTATAATTTTTGTTCTTACCATTAGGACGAGTGATGATTTAAGAATAATATGACGGGTAGTTTGTTTGTTTACCTTTGAACAGTTTCATGATTTAAGGTTTTGTTGCGTTTTAGGGGGTGACTTCGAACGTGGTCCGTATTCACAACAAAGTGATCGGAGGTAGAAATAATCAAAATTATAGCCAAGAAGCAGTAGAAAATGCCGTCCGGGCGTCAAATTTCGTACCAGGATCATTATTTGTGACCTAAGAATTTACCTAACGTTCCTTTGTTAAGTTGATTGATTTGTATACTATATGCATTCATATTGTTTTTTCTGATACCACTAACCCTGTTTTTTAAGGGCTGAACCTTTTCTTTTTAATTGTGTCCGAAGTTACCCCTGAATGAAGGAAACATTGGTTTTATGCGGTTTTAAACCACTGTCCGGAGTCACCCCAGTTTATGAGGTGAGTTCGGACAGTCTTGAGAAAAAAAATTAAAAAAACGGAGGCAACTGTTCCCTACATGTTGGAGCTATGTTGTTGAGCAAGAACTACAAAAAATTAGCTATTGCTGTTAAGTTTGCAATAGAACATGTAGCAAAACGCGTCTGCTGAAGTCACCCCGTTTGACGGTCAGTGGCGTAGCCAGGATTTTGTCTTGGGGGGGGCAAATTTGCAGGAAGCGTCTTTTGCGGCCCTACCGCGACCGCTGCCGGAGGCTTAGCGCCGCAGGCGCGAAATTTTTGGGTGCCACGCCCCTTTTTCAGGTTTCTTTACGCTATTTTTGGGACTGTTTATCTTAATTTTGAAGAAATATTCATAAAATGTAAGGGTCTTGGGGGGGGCAAATGCCCCCTTGCCCCCCCCCTGGCTACGCCAGTGTTGACGGTATGTATGTATGTATGTATGTCCTGGAATTTTGCAATGAATATTTCACCTTGTTCTACTGAAGCTATCGGGCAGAAATTTGGCACACACATTTTAAATCCAATATGGCGGACGTTACAAAATGGCGACTTATCATTTCCACAGCAACCCCTATGATATGGGTGTCAATCGAAGGGCTTGATAAGCGAAATACAATAAGTGACGTCATTCTAAATTCAATTTGGCGGACGTTACAAAATGGTGACTTATCATTTCTACAGCAACCCCCTTGATATGGGTATCAAATGAAAGAGCTTGATAAGCAAAACACAATAAGTAGAGTGACGTCATTCTAAATCAAATATGGCGGGCGTTACAAAATGGCGACTTATAATTTCCACACCAACCCCTATGATATGGGTATCAAATGAAAGGGCTTGATAAGCCAAACATAATAAGTGAATTGCCGTCATCCTAAATCCAATATGGAGGACTTACAAAATGGCGACTTATCATTTCCCCAGTAACCGATATGCTATGGGTAACAAATGAAAGAACTTGACAAGCGGAACACAATAAGTAGAGTGTCCTCATTCTAAATCCAATATGGCGGACATCACAAAATGGCGACTTATCATATTTACAGCAATTCCAATGATATGGGTATCAAATGACAGGGCATGATAAGCGGAACACAATAAATGAAGTGAAGTCATTCTAAATCCAATATGGCGAACGTCTAAGATGACAATGCAATATTTGGCGAGTTCGGAAATGAAAGATTTTTTTACACGTGACTTCAAATTGATTTTAAATATAAGTCAAACACGTGACAACTGTCAACTTTTTCATCCATATGGGAGCTATTTTCTGAACTCGGTCATTATTATGACATGGAGCTGATCTGATCTGAGCGTACGCCGTGAAATCATATTGGTTGAAGGTTAAATTATTCGACCTTAGCCAAAAAATGATAATTCTTTCATTATTAAATTCATATATCAAAATAGTAGATCAAATATTATTTGCAGGACTTCAAAAAAGTAAATAGTAGAAAATAAAACAATTAAAAAATATTTTTTAAAAAAACCTTTGATTGCAATAAAATATAAAAATGGACTAAAAAGGAAAAAATAAGTTTTTTGCTAAAATTTTAGACCAACAATGAAATTTTGTTTGAAATAGTTACTTGGAGCTTTAATAATTTTGGGTTTACAAAGGGTCTGAGCTTATCAATTTTGGACTTAAAATGTCTTTCAACCAAAATATACCTTCAACGTATTTCTTCAGGGTATTTGAATAATTTGCTTTGCTTTGCTTCGTTTCACTACTGCTACTTTATTATTTTAATATCTAATGAGCGCCCAAACTTTTACTTATAGTCATACGAATACAGAAATACCGTGTATATTTTGGTTGAAATAGGTACATTTTAATATACAGGGTGTCCCACGACGTTTTTCTCAGGTAATAATTTCGGAACGCGTCATCCAATATAATTGAAATTTTGAAGATCTGATGGTTAACTTTTTTTGCCGCTTCTACCATTGTCATCCAATTTCACCACTTTCGCTTCAGTTTTAGTCAAGTGACGTCAACTTTCGAATCTCATTTATAGAAAAACTCGGCGCTCGACTCGAATAGTCGCGAGACGTAAACTCGTAAACAACTCCCCAATCCAAGATTCCTTCCGGGCTCTCGAGGCAATTTTTTAACAATAGAACAGGTACAACATCCATGCCGGACTCATTTCGGTGTCCAGAAGGTATCTGTTGACAGATCGCTATCAATACCTACGGATTTCAGGTATCTATTCCCAATATGGTTCTTCTATTCTTCTAATATCTTTCTCAGCTATATCGATCTTCCGTAATATTTCCAACAGTGGCTCGTGCTTTACGTTATCAAAAGTGAGTCAATAGAGCATATGCAAACATCCCTCAGTTGGTCCTAGCATCTCGTAAGTAAATCTGAGAAGAGAGCTGCTCTGGTGCCTAGTCCAATTGATATAGCCGAGCGGTGCGTCGCCACTCATTTCTTAGCACTCGATCTTGTAAATTCTTGAATGGATCACTGGAAGAAACCCTTTAATTGCGTGGTTCATCGAGCTAATGAGTCTTTAGTAATCGCAATTTCATGGGCGTGGACTTTATCTAATCCATTGAGCTGTGAGCTATTCCTGTTCGTTCAAATACTGACGGAGCATTCCAGAAAAGTCTACGCATCATTATGCTCTACCCACATTTGCTGAATTACGTTCAGTAAGACATTTTCAAGCAAGAAGTTCCGGCAAGACTTCCTCAAAAAATGTCGGTAAAGATAGGTCCTGATAAACGATTAGGCAGCAGGTAAATTTTCCTTAATTTCACTAAGTTATTCTAATGAAATAAATCTTTCGATTACTTAGAGCACGCACATAATGTAAAATGAATTACATTTTATTTCTTTCAAGACTTCTTTACTTTTTTACTTTTTCAAATTTTTCTCGGACAAGATTCGATTTTAAGCGCGAATTTAAATTGATATCCGAGGCGTTGACAACAAAAAAAAAAATCCCCCGCGAATTTTATCTTTAATTACTAGACAAGATGACCATTTACTCTCCGACTTTCGAATATAGACCTTCTCGAACTGACCTGGACTACTTTCATTTTCAGGAAACTCGCTTTTTGCATTTTAAATCCCTGCAAATCAATGCTTCATTTTTCTGGATCACTACATAAATATAAACAAAAAAAATTCAGCTCTAATCTATTGAGATTACAATCGTGTGATTTTTTAAATAAATTAATTTTCTTTCATGCAAAGATTACACGCAATATAAATATTGAAGTTTTTCCAAAACAAATTAATTAGACAAATCAAAAATATCACAAAAATCAGAAAACATTACCTATCATTGTGCTTCAGAATCCGAAATTAAGTAATTTTGAAATGAGAAGCTCCCTACCAGAATAAGAAACCAGACGTATTGCCATCTTTCCTTTTTAAAACTTCATCCATCTGCTCACAAATTGAACATTTTGCTGTTTGCTCTTCCTGTTTATTCTATTGGAAATATTTGGAATATCTAGGTTTTTAAATTTCTGCAGAAGCAACTCTGCCATCAACTTGTATCGACCAGAGTTCGATACTAAATAATAAAAGCTGTCCAAGTATTTAATACTTTCCCTACCCCTACATAATGCAATACCTATCTATTGAAATTTCCAAAGATAATTAATTAGACACACAAGTTCCGCATCTCACCCAAATTTAATTTATCTATATACAGGGTGTCCCAAAAAGATACCGACAAACTTTAAGGGGTAGTAGGGGACATCAAAACAAGCATTTTTGTTTATATAAACATATGTCCGCAAATGAGCCATTTGGGCTGTAGAGCAAAAAAACTGTTTGGTATCTAGTTTTATTCTTCGCAATAATTAAATCACTGTTTACTTATTGATTTTGCTTTATTAGCAAATAAATTATGGTTTACAATAATTGTACAACTCGCGAACTTTTTGGAATATTCCGGGAATAGCTTCTACATGGGTACAACTCGCCAGTATCCTTGCTAACAGATCTTCCTCATTACGAACAGGTGTTTCGTAGACTAAAGTTTTCAATCAATGACCCGACGGTGTAATCTTTGCATTGGAGTAAATGGTCAACATTTTGAACAATTATTGCAAACCATAATTTATTTGATAATAAGGCAAAATTAATAAGTAAACAGTGATTTAATTATTGCGAAGAATAAAAGTATCAAACAGTTTTTTTGCTCTACAGCCCAAATAGCTCATTTGCGGACATATGTTTATATAAACAAAAATGCTTGTTTTGATGTCCCCTACTACCCCTTACAGTTTGTCGGTATCTTTTTGGGACACCCTGTATATAAAACACAGTTGTGTTGGTATTTGAGCACTTATAACTCGAGAACGGCTGGACTGATTTGTATGATTTTTGCTTTATTGGATTTGTCTTTGTCCATCCTAGAATAATAAATCGAAAAAATCCAAAAAAAAAAAAAACAAAAAAAAAATTATCTATTTTACTTATTTATGAAAAAAACTCACTAAGCCCGCATACGGCGCCATCTCTTATAACCGATTCCAAGTTTACCGTCACATTTTCATTGCAAACCATGTGGATTTTATTGTCACACACTTTGCACAAAAACAATTTAAGGAAAGCACTTTATTTTTAATTGTTCTTCACAGTAAAAATGTCCAAAAATAAATAGAATGACAATGTTTTAATTGTGTATTTTATTTTGTTGTTGGTTCGTTCATTCCGAAAGAGCGCAAACTGGTCTACCTGTCATTTCTTGACGCTTGACCATTGACGTTCTGTGGCTAAGTTCCGTTTCTCCTCTTAGGCATCCCTTGACAGCCGTGTTCCGTGCCGACTGTTCGGAGTGCTCCGTCCGGCTGGTGTCGAGTGGCAGAGAGCCAGGTTATGAGTCCGCCACAACCATTTTGTATACGGCGCCATATATGATAGGTACCTAGAACGAAGCTCTCCGTTGCGCGGTAATTTCATTGCAGATACAGTAGAACAGAATACTGCTAAGGAACTGGAGCTATTCTGAACAGAACTATTCCACTATTCCGATCAGATAAAGTGGTGCAGAAAGAGTAGATCAGATAGAATAGTGCAGATACAGTAGAACAGATGGAGTATTGCAGTGCATGCAGTGCAGATAAAATGAAACAGGGCTGCGCTGGAGATTTTTTTTGTTTTCTTTACATTTTTTGAATATTCCTGTGCCTGAGTTTATTTATTTGGTGGTACACTTTATAAGAATAATGCCCACAAGATGCCTAAAAAGGGATGATGTAAAATTTTAATTTTAGGTGACTTCTGATCCAGAGAGTAAAAATTAATTTTCTTCGACCAAAGCCAAATTCACCATCGAAAAAAACTGAATTTCATTCATTTAATAGATACGTTAACACAACATTTAATAGGTATTTAATAATTCAGTGGAGGTACGAAGTTCGCCGGGTCAGCTAGTGTGCCAATAAAAGGCAAATGAGTTACGGGACCCTTCTCTAAAACTAAATATTAGTCTGGTCTGAATGAATCCGGTTCAATGTTTTAATTCTCAAAATTTCCTAAAAATGCTCAGGTAGGTTTATTCTTATGGTTGAAATAGAGATTTATTTTTTTCTTCGGTACAGAATGACAATTTTAAAGAAACATTTATTGACTATGACGTTTTATGAAAAATACTCATGGTAGGATTATGTTATGTGTATTTTAAAAATTCAGTATAGGTATATTTTTTTCAAGACCATGAAGATCAAGATTAAGCCCGCATTTATTTTTCGAGAGTCCTGGTCTTGGTCTTGGTCTCTTGCGAAGCCCTACGCACCCAAAATTGAGCACAGAAATGTTAGATGCGGAAGCAATGGCGCTAAAGTCAAGTAACGATTGAAGAAGCTGTTGCATGGAGTGGGAAGAATGCCTAAATTATAACAGAACTGTAAGCTACAGGTTAAGCTTATCTGAGAGTAGAAGAGTTCAAAAAATGGTAGAAAAACCTAAATCAATAAGAATCATAGCTAATAGATTCAAAATCACCATACGCTAGTTCCGATATACATATACAAAAAAGTTTTCAGGTCTAAACAAAATAACTAAGAAAATTGAATTTCTACAACCTGTAATTGGAGACCAGTTAGATCGTTCACATCGTTTACTTAACTCCAAAAATGTACGGTTCTTATAGCATATACATGGCCCTTGAGCTTTCTTTGCGACTCTCCGTATCTAGAAACGAGGCTTTGAACTTAAAATTGGAAAGTGCCAAACAGAGATTAATGAGACATAAATTAGGCGATATTATAGAGAAGGGGAGTGATGCTATGTTGGGCCGATTGCCATATTTCACATTCGTAGCTTATCTAATAATCCGAATCTAATGACTCTGACATGATAATCCCGCTTGTACTCGCTGATGGCGACGTTGTCATCGGTACCCCATTAGATGGGGGATTGTCAAATTTAGTGTATAACAATAATGGCAAATTACTGGCGACAGCTTGCAGTATGGAATACCGTTACGGGTGTGAGTAATTGTCAATGCAATTAGCTGCTTGATCAGATTTGAAAGGACGCGACACATGTATAGTTTAACCATTATTAATTGAAATTTCATAAAAAAGGCGGCTCAGTTAAATAAATAAATAAATAAATAGATCTTTATTTAGCACTTGGCTAGTTATTGCAATACAAGTATTTACAAAAGGTATTGTTAGTTACAAAAATAAATATTACTACTCACTTACTTACTATGTGCCCCTCAGGAATGTATCAATTTCTGCATTGAAAACTCTCAAACTTGGTGCATTCTTTATTGCTTCGGGAAGAGCATTGAACATGCGAACACCTTCATAAAATAATGATTTTTGTAAAGTTGCCGTTCTAACCGACAATATGTTATAGTCCTGCCTTGAACGAATATTATATTCATGAAAGTTTGATCTTTTTTTTAGAAAATCATTAAGATATTTTGGTAACTGTTCATGCTCTATTTTATATATTAAAACCAAGTTCGCCCTTCTGATGCCCTGACCGACAGACAACCAGTTTAATGCCTGCAACATGTTCGCTATTGGGGTATATTCATTACAATTGAGGATAATGCGCATCACTTTATTTTGCTGAATTTGCAGTCTGTTAATATTTTCCTGAGTACACGATATCAATAGGGAACAACAATAATTTAAATGCGGTAAGATAATTGTGTTATAAACAAGTGTCTTAGCCCATCGTGACAAACAGTTTGAAATGCGATGGAAAAAACCAATTTTTTTACCTAGCTTTCTACAAAGATAATCTACCTGATTAGAAAAACTAAGTTGAGGATCTAAAAAAATGCCTAAATATTTTATTTCAGAAACAAAATCAATTTTAGAGCCATTTATGTTGAGAGCTAATCCCAGCTCGGCATATTTCCTACAATTTGTCTTTGAACCTATTACCATACATTTTGTCTTTGATGTGTTTAGTTTCAATTTATTCTGGCAGAGCCAGTCATACATGATTTTTAGTTCGTCGTTAAGAGTAATCGATATTTCTCTAAAGTCATCTCCTGCTACACATATAAGGGTATCATCCGCAAATAAATTGATAAATGATTTTTTTAAATGAATGTGAATATCATTAACATACAAAACAAATAGTAGAGGGCCCAGGACACTTCCTTGCGGGACACCCCATTTGTTTTCTCTCTTTTTTGAAAGCTTATTATCTACTTTAGTTATTTGATACCTGTTATTGAGATAATCCTTTATCCAATCTAATACGCTGCCATTTAAACCATATAATTCTAACTTTTCTATAAGTATACCTCGATCGATTGTTTCAAACGCACGCTGCAAATCCACAAACACGCTGAGTACCACTTTCTCTTCATTTATCTCCTTTCGCCATGTTGCACATACATACTGTAGGGCCGATTCACACGAATGGTTGCTCCTGAATCCAGACTGTCCCACAAACAACAACTGGTTACTCTCAAAATAATGTCTCAATTGTTGACAGACAATAATTGTTTCGATAATTTTATCCACTACAGGCAGTAAGTTGATTGGCCTAAATTCGGCTGGGACCTTTGGTTTGGAAACCTTAGGTATGGGAACTATAACAATAGTTTTCAATTCCCCGGGTATTCTTCCTGTTTGTAGAGAGGCATTTACAATATAAAGAAGAGGGTAACCTATTACACAGAAGAGGTCCTTTACCAATTTGATACTTAGCGATTCATCACTGGAACTTTTATTTTTAAGACCATACACAGTTTTTTTAAGCTGCGACAAGTTGAGCAGTTTAAAATTAGCAATGCTATATCCATCATTTTTATCTATATTAGAATTCCAATTCATTTTTTCTATACTATCTGAAATCTCTCCTATGCTATCAGCGTAAAAATTATTAAAGTTTTCCTCTATTGGCCCATTATACTTTCCGTAATCAATATTAGTGAAATCCGTCTGTCCTTTATTATTTCCTACTAGTTCCTTTAGTGTTCTCCACATCTTTTTCCCATCTCCTTTGCATCTGTCTATATTCTGATCATAGTGCTTTGTTTTTTCAGTGCGTAATACCGAAGTAACTCTGTTACGCTCGGTTTGATATTCTCTCCAATCTTCGTCATTCCTTATCAAAATAAACTTTGCATATGCTCTGTCTCTCTTCTTTTGCGCCTCTTTAACTGTTTTTGTAATCCATGGATATTTTGTAACGATGTTATGCTTTTGTCTTGGAGCTATTTTATTCACTGCCTTTTGGATAATATTTATAAAATCCGAATAAATAACGTTCACATCTGTAGAGGTGTAATTCCAGTTCGCTCCTATCAATTCTACTACTAAGTTAGAAATGTTATCGCCACTTAAATTTCTTTTGTAAATAAAATCTTTTTTAACAGAGGTGTCTACAAATTCTAATTCCGTACCAACTATTTCATGGTCACTCAATAGTGGAAAATCTCTTGAAACTTCGCTGGCATTAAAATCGTTGGTAATAATGAGATCAATTAGTGTGGGCGATTTATTAGTGATCCTTGTTTCTTTTTTCACGATTTGTGTAAGTCCAGCAGCCACTATAATTTTTTTCAAATTTTTGGCGTCACTGTCGTTTTTTATAAAGTCAATATTCAGATCTCCTAAAATCACTATTTTTAGAGTTTGAAAACTGTCCTCCTCAAGTTTTGTGCCCAAGTAATCTAAAAACTCCCTACAGTTTCCATTTGGGGATCTGTAGATGGCTCCCACTACCAAAGCATCTTCACTCACATGCACCCTTATAAACAGTGCCCAATAGCTGTAATCAACTGCGTCATTGCAAATCACTGTCCAATTTAGAACCTTTTTTACGTAAATAACGGTACCCCCCAGTGTGTCTACTGTTCGAGTAGCAAAACACTGCGTTATAGCCAGGCACAGACACCTCTTCATCATTAATTTCTGGGGTAATGTGGGTTTCACTGACACAAACAATTATTGGGTCTCGACTCTGTAACAATTGTTTTACCTCTAGAATGTGTGATGTAAGTCCTTGGATATTCATATGCAAAATCAACCCGCTATTTATTGATAAAGATGCGTTGTCTCTGTTTTTTGGTGGCTATACGTATTGGGTCCTAGATTTAGCTCTTTCTTGTGCCCTTTGATAACAGACGCAGTCTCTATCAAAAACAGTGTGCCTAAAATCTATGTTTGGAATCCTCAGAGTCTCGTGAGCATATTTACAATTAGTGCATTCCTTTACTGTTGATTTACAATCTTCACTTTTATGATCCTGGTTACATAATGGACATACATCATGTGGCTGCTGACAGTGCATAGCTTTGTGGCCATACTTCCAACACTTATAACAACGCAAAACCCCAATGTACTCATAAATCGGTACACTTTCCCAGTCTATAAACATTCTTTTTTGCTTAAGCAAACATTTAAAAACCTCTGGCTCTACTTCTAAGACTACGTTATACAACCGTTTACTCTTTGGTATGTACTTTTTGACTAGTTGACTGTATTTTCACCAAATGTCGAAAGGCATATTTGGTTTTTTACTCTCTGAATAAAGTCCTCCTCTGTATTTAAATATGCTTCCTGTATACCAACGATAATTACCTTGGGATTTCCTATTTTTGGAATTTCTATTGTATAGTTATCAGAAAGTTCAGCGACTGCCTTGTTTTGCAGTTTTTGCAGGGATTTCCTATCATTGCACTCAATCACAACACTACCTTGGCCTACCGGTTTAAATTTTTTTACTTCCACCGATAAATCCGAAGGTTTAATTTTTTGCGTGATGACACTTTTTGTAGTAGTACTGTTTTGGTTGATATTTTTCGGTTTTATTATCAATGGTGGAAATTTTTTCTTTTTAACAATAGTTGACCATTGATTTTCGTTTTTTTCTGTTGTTGATGTTGTAGTTTCCAATCTGGTGAGAATTTCAGTGGTTGTTCTTTTATTATCCTCTGCTTGCTGTTCTAAGTTTCCCATTCTTTTCGCTATATTCAATCTTTCATCAACCAATATGACACAGTCATCACAATACCAGAACAAATTTGCACAATCATTAATGGTTTTATACAGTTGGTCTTTTAACTGAGCACATTGAAAGTGATAATTAAGATAAGTTGATCTCTTTGAAGTCACGTGGGAATCCATAGGCGTCTAAATATTATTATCATGACAAATGAAAACAAATTGGTTAATAAAGAATAAACATACTTCAGATATTTCTATAAAAACTGAAATGACGAACGCCATTGCCCCGAAATTCTAGCTGATTTACCTCTAGAATACAGTGGAGTTAATACGTTAAATAAATGGGCAAAATTCATATAGTAGGTAATCCTTAAAATTCCGTTTTAAACTATTGAAATAAATCAAATATAAATATTTGAATGGGACTATTATTCCTTTATTAAAAATTCAAATTTGAAATTGATTTTTATTCAATTATCTGTGTAATTTTATACTTTTGTCCACTTCTAAAGAGAATATCTCACACTGTCAACAAGAGCGGCTTAGCTTTGTCGGCAAGTGACAAAGCCTAGCGGCATCGCCAACAATTTTCAAGTTTTTTTGCCGGCGTGCGGTGTCTTTGTTATAGTGTACCAGGACTAGGCATAAAAATATAAAAATTATTTTATATTATTATAAGGGGTATTTTTCTAATTTTGAGTAGTCACCATAGAGATGCGATTTTCAATTGATAATGGTTATACTTTAATCATTTATACAAATTTGGTCCAACTATTATTGGGGTCATAATAAAAATAGCCAATTTTTACTTATTACTTCAATATGTCTGTTTGCAGAATTATGTCAGTTGAGTATGGCATTGATTCTATTCAGATTTAATCGGCGTAGTTGTTAAAAAAAATACCTACGTTAATAAGTAGCAGGAGGAAAATTAAAAAAATTCAGATAACCAACAAAAATGGTTATTTACAATAATATTACTTACAAATATATTCAAGTATAATCAAGTTATATATTTAACCGTTTTTATTTAATTTTTGCAAATAAACTTACTGTAATTTCCACTTCTGAATCATCATTATTAGTAATTATAATTTAATGTCTATTATCAATTTCCAATAAACCGCTTTATCTATAAATCCAGCTAAGTGACTATAATATTGTGGTAACGCTTTGAAATTATTATGAACTAATATAGCTTGTGATACAGATTATCTTCTTGCACTTATGGTTAAAGCATACGAGAAACTTAGTTATTTGCTGCCAGTGAATTCAATTAGTTAGTTTCTCTTTGATTTAAGCTAGAAGTGTGTTGTATTGTTATTACAAAGAAAATAAAATGTTGGTGTTTTTGAATCAATCTTCTTGTTAATTAATTAATATAAAATACATAAAAATATAATGATTTCCAATAAAATTAGATCGCCCCAAAAAAATATTAAATACATTTCTGAAAACAGGGCGTGCCTAAAATCTCATGGGTAATGTGCCATTTTTTGATCCGATAAAGAGTGAAACGATGTTCAAATTAAAACGTTTGTTATTTGAATTCTTATAGAAGTTTCATGACATTCAACCACCGACCGGTTAGATTATATCAAGCACTAGGTATAGCTAAATGTAAACTATTTTTAGGTAAAAAAAATAATCTAAATAGGTCTATTGTTGCAGCGGGAGTAAGGAAAAATACAATTTGGACAATTATTCATCAAGCAACGCTATAACCAAGACAATAACGAGCCCCTCGTCAAAAGGTGGCAAAAATGTAACGCTACTAGCCAGATTCTGTAGAGAACACGTACCAAAAAGCTGCGAGCATTATCTTCTATCCAATTCAACTAGATTTCCAAGACCTTGCAGCCTGGCGGAGAGCTACTTAACTTCTGGAGATACGTTAACGTTGGAGTTAAAATTGGCAGATTCAACTGCGCTGAAGTAAGATATTTTTATTTACTAACTGTTACTAGCTAAATAATGCACTAGAAACGTTTGCGCGATAAATTCTGACTCTGAGAGTTATCTAGTGATGAAGTAGGTGCCTAAGATGCGCCCAGCAGGCCTATTCTCTACGAACAGCAATTACATAGCAACCAGCAACCGGAAAACTCGCGTTTGACAACAACTTGACAGCGACAATTGCGCAATTCTCTGCGGTCGCAAGTTACAGAATAAAGCCTTGTACTCACAACTGCGAATCAAACGTCAAAATGTCGAAGCAATGTCAAAAAAGAGCGAATTTTGCAGTTATGAGTACTAGGCTTAAGGCTACAGAATTGCAGTAGGGAGCCCGTCAATAGGCAAATTTTATTTGCCCTCAGCCACAGCCACAGAACTGCAATATTTGTCATCATGATCATCATAGGCGATCACTCGATACCGAGTATGATCATCTTCTATTCTATTCTCAATAATATGTTGTCCATTGTGCGTTCTCTGATGGCTATATAATCCAATTCTGGAACCGCACACTCTGCTACAATCTTGGCACACACAGCCTCTAGCATTGTCTCTTCCTCTGTTCTCTTACTCCATGCGGTCCCTTTTTTCGGTCTCGTGTCTGCGTCACTGTTCTTCAAAAGTTCGTGGTCCGTCATGGACTACTCGACGCCATAAGGGCCTATCATTTTCCGTCGTCTCCCAGTTATTGGTATCGATGCGGCACTTTGCCATATTTTCCCTAAGAAAATCTTTGAAGCGTTTTTGTTGACCTCTTTCAGTTAACTGTAAAGAATCTGTCGTGGAAGACGTGTTTCCGACATGCACACGAGGTGACCTGTCCAGCGAAGGTGGTCCTTAATGATGAAGTCTTCCATGCTAGTTGCTTTGGCCTCCTCTAAAACACTGATGTTCGTTCGTCGGTCTTGCCAATTAATCCGAAGGATCCTTCTTAGGCATCGCTGGTGGTATTTTTCTAGACTTTTGATGTGCCTTCTGTAGGTGGTCCATGTTTCGTAGCCATAGTAAGTGTTGGTATTACAACTGCACTGTAGACGCGAAGTTTGGTGTCAGCGCTGATGCCATGTTCGTTGAAGACTCTCTCCAGAAGTTGCCCGAACGCTGCGCTAGCACACTTCAAGCGATGTTGGATTTCGGCGTCAATAGTTGCATTTGATGTCAGATGGAACCCATGCTATGGGAAGTGTAACACTACTAGTGTTCTACATTCTGCAAGAAATGGTCATTTATAGTTATATTTGGGGCTTATAGTACGGTTGCTTAGCGAAAAAAACGCCATTTGATGATAGAAGCATGAAATTTGGCACAGTTGCTAAATAGACCATTTTAATCGATTTGAGTCGAGGACCCATCGACTTTTCTCATTGGTACTGAATTTTTTTTTTTCAAAATGGCGGTCAATTTTTTAATTTCAATTTTCATTCTGGGTAGACAAGTTCTAGTCGATATATTTCGGGGACGCAGAATAATAGAAAACTAGTTTAAGACCGCTATGACCTATGGATGGCCTCAAAAAAGTCAATTGAGGTCAAAAAATATTTTTTTTAAAAATAGCTGCCAAAGTTTCAAAGTTAAAGTTTGTCTTAGCAATGCAGGCATGATTATAGTTTATCGTATATAATTTGAGGAAGAACATATCAAAAAATATAGTTTTGAAACTGATATGACGTCAATTAACCTTGAAAAATATCAATAAACATATTGTATTGTAAATAATTTTGGTAAATAATTTGAGGATAAAGATTTCAAAAAATGAATTTATACAAAATTTGTATCCATACAAAACTAAAGTCAACAAACTTTTTGCAGTGAAGAGGGAACTTGCAGGAAATAACAATCATTACATTTGGCGCCGGTTTATCCACCTTCTGATAAACTGTCAAGTATGCAATCTAACGGATAAAAACGCACTCTGTAATCCCATTGGTCGGCCAACCAAAAAGATTATAGAACGGTAAATTTATCTTGCAGATAGTTACCAGCAAGTTTATCTGAAGATGAATAAACCGGGCCTTGATCAAATAAATGGAAGGTACAGATATTAATAAGGACATTTTCGCCAAATTTTTCGAATTTATTCAAAAATACAATCCTTACGAATTTTCAGAAATGATGTTGCTGTCTCTACTCGCATTGACTTATTACGATACTGATACTATGGAATGACATCACATATTATCAGTCTTTTTACTGCTGTAACTTTGTTAATTTTGATGATATTCAAATTTTGTTTGCACAGATCAGTTCCGAACGTGTTGAGGAATCAATTAAAAAAAAAAAAAAGAAAAAAAAGCGTCAAGTTCCTTATTAACTTGAAGTGGTTATCTAAAATAAATCAAGCCTTTTTGTCTTTACAACTTCCTTTGCAAGTAGCTACCACAAGCAGGAATGCAAGGGAGACTAAGGTGGTGACAGGAACACCTCATAGTATCACATCCTGTCTTACAATTGCATTTTTTTATGCCTCGCAACTCCTTCCACACAGAAGCTCACTTCATTTTGGAGTCCATTTATTATTGCTCATCAAGGTCCAGCCCTAGTATTCACGAGATGGAATCTTTTCTTGTATCGAAAGCGATCTGGATCTGCCTCATATTAATTAGTCCAGCTTGATAAGCTGCCCTTTTGGCTTGTTTCAGAACGCTAGCTTAGGACAGAGGAGTTGAACTGAGTAGAGTGGTCGCTCTCCAGAGCAGAAAAGAGATTCTCGAGTCTCGTCGACACTAACAGATTCACTGTTTATGTCGTACATAAACACAGTGAATCTTTCTATGCCTTTTAAAACGTTAGCAAGAAAAATATAGCAGCTACTTCTACTGCTCAAATATTCAAATGCTGTGGTGATCTCTTCATCCCTCCAGATCATCCATGCCAGTTTTGGCCCTTGTTTGCAGAAAAAGTTACCGTGTCACAACCTGTGTAGGCGTGTGCAATGCACACGTCCCACATTTACTGCGATGGCATGACCAGCAATATATCTTTTATTTTTTGTCGTTCCAAGTAGATACCATAAGTCGCAGAGAGTATGAGGTATTTTTTTTTTGCGAATAAGAATAATAAGATGCTTATAATAGCGGTGGTATTCGAGCGAATAAATTATGAGAGTCCTATTCTTGTGGTTTATATCGTTCATAGAGGTCAAGACGAGGTAGGAGTAGGCACGGAAGGCAATTTCTGAAAACCTTATACGTTACTAATAGCGATTTCCATTTGTCGAACCAGTGCAAAAAAAAAAATATCAATATCCTTACACGTTACATGCTTCTAGAAAAAGATGGGGATACACTCATTGGGCACTGATTCACAAATGGAAATCGCAATAAGAAGTATGCATCAAGGTTTTAAAGGTCATTTCAACCTGAGTGTACTTTTTTATGTAATATAGGTGGTAATCAAGTTTAGTCACACTAATACATTATTATCTTCAAGGTCATCTAGGTCAGCTTAACCTTGAGAGTATTATTTTTATTATCTGCATTTACGTTCATAATATTGTCGGGTCGGACTTTTGTTAGAAATCCGATCCTAAAGCGAAAATATAATTATTTGATAGATAATTGGATATTGAGTTCAAATAATAAAGATAATCATAAGTTTCAAATAAGTTCTTACTTGCTAGAATAATGGGATTAAATATAAGGCAAAAATATGTAACTTCTAAATCTTACAATTCGAGAAAGAAATAATAAATAAAATACCACTTACGGTGTTGGCGGAAAGTAATGTCGCTGAAGTTAGCAACAGATTCAGAAATGAAAATCATGTTTTTACAGTCGACCAAATAAGTAGTGCCACAAATAAAATAAATGAAAAAAACTATACTAAAAGATTCGGTAGCATCATCAAACTTGGTGGAAATAATACTGGGAGTGATGTACGTCACATACTAAAAAATAATTTGTACAGGGAGGGGTTAAAGGGGGTAGATTGCGCCCCAAAAATGTAAATGAGATCAGATATCGAAAATTTTGTAGCACCACCAAAGTTGGTGGAAATATTGCTTGAACAGATACGAGTAAAATATGTAAAAAGCACATGTTTATCTCGGGGTTGAAGGGGGAAAATTCAACCCCAAAGTTGTCAAAAAAAACAAAGCTTCTTTGAAAAATTTTGTAGCAGTTTCAAAGTTGGTCGAATTATTGCTTGGGTGGATACGAGTAAAATATCAAAAAAGCACATGTTTATCTCGGGGTTGAAGGGGGTAAATTCAACCCCAAAGTTGGCGAAAAAAACCAAACTTCTTTGAAAAATTTTGTAGCAGTTTCAAAGTTGGTCGAATTATTGCTTGGGTGGATACGAGTAAAATATCAAAAAAGCACATGCTTATCTCGGGGTTGAAGGGGGGAAATTCAACCCCAAACTGTCAAAAAAAAAAAAAACTTCTTTATAAAATAAAGTCACAGCAAGTGTGTAAAGTGAACCTTTTTTTACGAATGTGAATTTTGACGACACATGATTACATGAGTGAAAAAAGTTGTTTCATGCACGTACGTATTGCATACAATTTTTTTTCTACTACCAATCAAATATGTGTAAAAAAATAGGTTTAGACAAATACTTTACGCACTAGTGCATGAAGTATTTTCACTTTACGCACTAGTGCGTGAAATAATTTACCAGAAAAATACTAAATTGAAAGTGTCGACATTTGTCATTGACATTACGCATTAGTGTGTGGAGTGAATTTCACGTCTTCTGAATAGTGCGTAATGTGAGTACTTTACACACGCTAGTAGGAAAAAATTATTTTTTCTCGTTTAGAATTAGTTTTCGCAACACGTTATGATGCGTCTGTAGTTGATCGTATTTTTATTTTAGCCAGTTGATCAGGTATATTTTAGAAAATTTGATTTTAGGTAGAAGAATATTTTTAATATTTTTGCAAATCATTACATTACGAATAAACTCAGGTCACTTTGAGAAAAGGGGAAGAAAGGTCTAGAAAGGTCGGTTACTCATTTCCATTTTACGATTTTACTCAAAATTAACAAATGTCGGTGAAGTGGCAGGTAGGTATTTCACCATGGTTAACAGTACGGACATACATATCTTGTTTAGTCTTGATTGAACAACGTTTCATAGTGTAAACTGAAATGGTAAAATTTTGGAGTGTTTCATGTTCCACGTCACCACAAGTGAAAATAATGTGGATAATTTTGGCCATTTTTTCGCCGCTATTTCTAGAATATTATTCCAATTGGAGAAAATTGGGTGTAACAAAATTTTTCAAAAAATGTAGGTTTTTTTTGACAGATTTGGGTGGGTTGAATTTCCCCCCCTCCAACTCCGAGATAAACATGTGCTTTTTTGATATTTCACTCGTATCCATCCAAGCAATAATTCGACCAACTTTGAAACTGCTACAAAATTTTTCAAAGAAGTTTGGTTTTTTTCGACAACTTTGGGGTTGAATTTACCCCCTCCAACTCCGAGATAAACATGTGCTTTTTTGATATTTTACTCGTATCCATCCAAGCAATAATTCGACCAACTTTGAAACTGCTTCAAAATTTTTCAAAGAAGTTTGGTTTTTTTCGACAACTTTGGGGTTGAATTTACCCCCTTCAACCCCAAGATAAATATGTGCTTTTTTGATATTTCACTCGTATCCACCCAAGCAATAATTGGACCAACTTTGAAACTGCTACAAAATTTTTCAAGGAAGTTTGGTTTTTTTCGACAACTTTGGGGTTGAATTTACCCCCTTCAACCCCGAGATAAACATGTGCTTTTTTGATATTTTACTCGTATCCACCCAAGCAATGATTCCACCAACTTTGAAACTGCTACAAAATTTTTCAAAGAAGTTTGGTTTTTTTCGACAACTTTGGGGTTGAATTTACCCCCTTCAACCCCGAGATAAACATGTGCTTTTTTGATATGGTATTTGTATCTGTCCAAGGAATAATTCGACGAACTTTGAAACTGCTACAAAATTTTTCAAAGAAGTTTGGTTATTTTCGACAATTGTGGGGTTGAATTTCCCCCCTTCAACCCCGAGATAAACATGTGCTTTTTTGATATTTTACTCGTATCCACCCAAGCAATAATTCGACCAACTTTGAAACTGCTACAAAATTTTTCAAAGAAGTTTGGTTTTTTTCGACAACTTTGGGGTTGAATTTACCCCTCCAACTCCGAGATAAACATGTGCTTTTTTGATATTTTACTCGTATCCATCCAAGCAATAATTCGACCAACTTTGAAACTGCTTCAAAATTTTTCAAAGAAGTTTGGTTTTTTCGACAACTTTGGGGTTGAATTTACCCCCTTCAACCCCAAGATAAACATGTGCTTTTTTGATATTTCACTCGTATCCACCCAAGCAATAATTGGACCAACTTTGAAACTGCTACAAAATTTTTCAAGGAAGTTTGGTTTTTTTCGACAACTTTGGGGTTGAATTTACCCCCTTCAACCCCGAGATAAACATGTGCTTTTTTGATATTTTACTCGTATCCACCCAAGCAATGATTCGACCAACTTTGAAATTGCTACAAAATTTTTCAAAGAAGTTTGGTTATTTTCGACAATTGTGGGGTTGAATTTCCCCCCTTCAACCCCGAGATAAACATGTGCTTTTTTGATATTTTACTCGTATCCACCCAAGCAATAATTCGCCCAACTTTGAATCTGCTACAAAATTTTTCAAAGAAGTTTGGTTTTTTTCGACAACTTTGGGGTTGAATTTACCCCCTTCAACCCCGAGATAAACATGTGCTTTTTTGATATTTCACTCGTATCTACCCAAGCAATAATTCGACCAACTTTGAAACTGCTACAAAATTTTTCAAAGAAGTTTTGTTTTTTTTGACAACTTTGGGGTTGAATTTCCCCCTTTCAACCCCGAGATAAACATGTGCTTTTTTGATATGTTATTCCTATCTGTCCAAGGAATAATTCGACCAACTTTGAAACTGCTACAAAATTTTTCAAAGAAGTTTGGTTTTTTTCGACAACTTTGGGGTTGAATTTCCCCCCTTCAACCTCGAGATAAACATGTACTTTTTTGATATGTTATTCGTATCTGTCCAAGGAATAATTCGACCAACTTTGAAACTGCTACAAAATTTTTCATAAAGTTTGGTTTTTTTCGACAATTGTGGGGTTGAATTTCCCCCCTTCAACCCCGAGATAAACATGTGATTTTTTGATATTTTACTCGAATCCACCCAAGCAATAATTGGACCAACTTTGAAACTGCTACAAAATTTTTCAAAGAAGTTTGGTTTTTTTCGACAACTTTGGGGTTGAATTTACCCCCTTCAACCCCGAGATAAACATGTGATTTTTTGATATGTTATTTGTATCTGTCCAAGAAATAATTTGACCAACTTTGAAACTGCTACAACATTTTTCAAAGAAGTTTGGTTTTTTCGTCAACTTTGGGGTTGAATTTCCCCCCTTCAACCCCGAGATAAGCATGTGCTTTTTTGACATTTCATTCGTATCTACTTAAGCTATATTCGCATAAATTTTGGTGGTGCTACAAAATTTTCGATATCTGATTCAATTTACATTTTTGGGGCGGAATCAACCCCCTTCAACCCCTCTCTGTACAAATGATTTTTTAGTATGTGACGTACATCACCCCCAGTATTATTTCCACCAAGTTTGATGATGTTACAGAATCTTTTAGAATAGATTTTTTGATTTATTTTATTTGTCGCACCACTTATTTGGTCGACTGTAAAAACATGATTTTCATTTCTGAATCTGATGCTAACTTCAACGACGTGGAAAGTAGAGTTTTTCTGCGATGAAATTGTAGGCTTCCATCACTAGTTTGAATAATTTTACTGAGCTATTAAAATCAAAATGCAAACTAGCAGAGTAACTTTCTGCACCTGAAGAGTTAAGTGAGAGCTACCCAATTTACGCCAACATGCATTTTTATACAAAATTTTCATCAGGAAAATTACCCTCACTATCCTAGCTTCAGTGTCGGACCATGATTTGTTACCATTTGTACAAAATTAATAAATAACATGTTTAATCCCTAATACTCAAGTTAGAGTGAGACAATCATAAAAGTAGGGCTGACTTGGCACATTTCCAGCTTAGTCTGCAATAATACTAGCGGAAAACTCGCCCCTCATACACATCCCCACTCTCCTAGATGTAATCCTGTTGTCCTCCCATTGGTACTACGTCAACTTCCAAAATCCCACCATTCATACGGAGGAGGATTCAACTGGAACTTTTGAGACTAGGCAAGCCATAGGGAAGTCATAACCATAGGCGGAGAATTATTTTTCTGCCGTTGGCTAATTCCCGACAATATTATCCCAGTATATTTGAAAAATAAGAAATGAGTACTAAAATTACGATTTTAAAGGTCATCCAAAGGTCGCAGCGTTCTAAAACAATTTTTTTATTATTCTGCGTCCCCGAAATATAATGACATATAATCATGGTTGTCTAACCCGAATCAAAATTAAAATAGAAAAATTGGCCGCCATTTTGGAAAAATGGCGATATTTTAGTCCCAGTGAGAAAAGTCGATGGGTCCTCGACTCAAATCGATTAAAATGGTCTACTTAGCAACTGTGCCAAATTTCATGCTTGTATCATCAAATGGCGTTTTCTCTTGAAAAAATCCCTTAATAGTCTGGGAGTTAACGACATATTTCATTGTACCATTTCCGCAAGCTTCATTCTTTTTGTATGTGTTATGCGTGTAGTATATGATAGTAATATGAACGTCTGCCGGCGCACCAACACGACAGGGTGTTACAGGAGGGTTACAATTACAGCAAAAAATGAATGAAAAAAACTTATAGCCGCATAAGCGAAACTTATTGTACGTATTAGTAGAAACATGGAAAGCTCAGAAAATATGGTCTGCCACCTAAATTCCACAACAAAGTCGTCTGCCACCCACAAAAGTAAGAAATTTAAACAAAATTATACCCGGAAGGTTGAAATTATTTATTTTTACAGTGAGTTTGACACATAGAGTTTGACAAGTGTCAAAAAGAGAAAATAAATATTCCAAGTGAAAATTTTCATTTCCAATTTGAGTGTACGCGTTGAATCCTTCTATAATCTCTTTAAGAACTCTAGAACATTAGACTTGAGCTTTTCACAATTCATTTTGGTTAGCCTTACAAAAAAAAATTAAATAAATAGGAATAAGAGAAAAATGCAGCTTCCTAGCGGTGGTGCTCGGGCACTGCATGCCGAACCCAACTTCATAGGCTTGGCAGACGATCTTCGTTGTATCTTATTCGTGGCAGACTATTATGTTTGTGTTTGTTTCCATAAGAAGAAGTATTTTAATTAATTTCAGCCTTGCGAGTATTTATTTTTTTTCTATTTTTTTTTGCGCTTACTTATGTGGGTGGCAGACGACTTTTGTTGTGGAATTTAGGTGGCAGACCATATTTTCTGAGCTTTCTATGTTTCTACCAATACGTACAATAAGTTTCGCTTATGCAGCTTTAAGTTTTTTTCTTTCATTTTTTGCTGTAATTGTAACCCTCCTGTAACCCCCTGTCGTGTTGGTGCGCCGGCAGACGTTCATATTACTTTCATATACTACACGCATAACACATACAAAAAGAATGAAGCTTGCGGAAATGGTACAATGAAATATGTCGTTAACTCCCGGACTATAAGGCTAAACTACAGGCAAAAAGCTATTAAGTCAGACCGCGAGACGAAAGTTCAAGAGAAGCTAGACAATTGCGACATGCATTAAAAAGCTAAATGAAACACAAAATTACACTACAATAAATCGTTTTAACGGTGCATTAAATAATTTTAGTCAAAAATGCATCAAATCAGTGCTCACGAAAAACCAAACTACGGCGTCAATAAAGCAATAACAGACTTCATTTTTGGAACAAAAACTTACAAGGGTTCAACCTACCAGCCTACAGAGCGATTTTTCAAAAAAAAAAAAAACCCATCGCCCATATTTGCGTTCAAAAAAGAGCAAAAAAAGGCGATCTTCAGCAATATTTTTCTCCAATAAATATTTAATATATCAAAAAAACGCTTTTGTAGGCTGGTTGTATAATCCTTCGTTTATATAAATTTAATTAGTTCATCTCGATATCTGGCGCAGTTTTTTGTAGTTTGATTTTTACGAAACGCTTACAATCCCCCACGTGTTGTGGCCCCATAAGCAACCAGACTATTAGGAATAAGTGCCCGGGGCGGGTTGGTGCAGAATCTGCGTCTTGTTAAAGTTGACTTATCCTGTATGCCTGATTGAATGCATGCCTGAAGATCTTCCTCGGAATTGGCCATCACGACGTTATCATCCGCATATTGAAGTTCAATAATTATCGTTGTCGTCGAAACTTTCGTCTTGGCTCGTAATCTGTTTGGGTTAATGAGCCGCCATCAAGTCTGTAAAGGATTTCCACTCCTGACGGCAGTTGCCTCTCGACAAGGTGACGTATAGATCCTATAAATAGAGAAAATATAGTGGGTGCAATAACAAAGATTCTCTTTGTCCATCGTTGCTTAGGACGGTGGCATTCATAGTATCATGCAGCAGGCAGAGTATCTGGATGTACTTTTGCGGACACCCAACCTTTGCCAATATCTTCCAAAAAACTTCTCTGTTGACCGAATCAAATGCTTTCACTTAATCTATGAAGGCCATGTATTGGGGGCGATTTTGTTCTTTGGATTTATCTGGCATCTGTCTTGCACTGAAAATCATGGTCTCTGGGAGATTCTCGTCGGCAGTAGGGAGTAGACGATCTAATAATACTCTGGCAAGTATCTTTCCCGCAACAGAAAGTAGAGATATTCCTCTGTAATGTCCACATCCTTGTCTCCCTTTTCAAAAATGGCAACTATGGAGGCATCTCGAAGTTAGGCAGTTGTGTTCTCAGGAATCCATTTAATACTTATTAGGATGTGGGTTTGGGCACTTAGTGTCGGGCCTCTTTGCTTGAAGAATTCAGCAGGAATGCCATCAGTACCAGCTGACTTATTGTTCTTTAGTTGTCTGATTGGATTGCCTTTTCAACCTCCTCTAAAGTAGGAACCTGCTCGCTCAGTTCTTGTTGTATTTGTTACTTTGGAATTTCGTTGAAGATGTCATCATTAATTTGTGATTCTCGGTCTAGTAGTTCCTGAAAGTGTTCCTTCCAACGAGAATTAATGGAGGAACTGTCTTTAAACAGTCTTGCGCCAACTTTGGATTGTAGGAAAGTCCTTGAGTGGTTGGTTGGTATACCATCTTAGTAACCTGAAAGAAGGCCCTGGTGCTCATCCAACATTGGTTCTTCAGTGCTCGCGTTTGCCTTTGCTTCCTGGTAGTGCTTTTTTTACAGTTGAGCTGGGGTCGCTTTTCAATGCATTATGCGCTTTTCTTTTCCTTTTTATAAGGTCTTGGCTTTCCGTGTCGTCTCATCAAACCAGTTTTGATGTTTCTTTTGTATGTAGCCGACCGTTTCTTCCGAGGCTGATATTATTTGCGGTCTTTAGTATTTTCCATTACTTCTCAATCCTTTGCCTCAATGCAGTGCCGGCTTTTTACCGCCGGGTGCAATTTAAATCCCACCGCCTCAAGGTTCCTAGTTTTTAAAGTAACATCGATACATACTTTCTTCAAATCTCTATTTTTTCACAAACACAGAGTAGCAGTACCGAGAGCAGTACCTATGTGAAATTTGTGTAGTAAAACAATATTCATTTTTTTCAAAACAATTAACACCACGCAACCCATATCATATCCTGAAAACCCAGTATTTTTTTCAAATTTTATGCCAAGGTTCGGTTTATTCACCTTCAGAGAAATTTGCTGGTAACTATCTGCAAGATAAATTTACAGTTCTATAAATCTGTTGTTCGGTGGATAACACATCTGCCAGCTCCTTTTCCAAGATTTTATTGAGTTTCTCCTCTTTTTTAAAATTTTTGTCACATCCAAAAAGCACCACCTTCCTTTTTGCTCATTTTATCAGCTTGAAAAGTTAGAAAATAGATATAGATAATACTGTCACGGATTCCGGGTTCACTTAAACTCACTTCACTAACAGTAACAACTTTTATTAAACTAATTGAGTTTATACAAAATTCACACACGCTCTATTTATATAGTCGAAATTGCACTCGGGATTTATCTAGAAAACATCGAATCGAAAATAATAGAATTCTAAAAAAAAGCACCCTACCCGACGTGAACAAGCGACGAATTTAATTTCTTGGAATCTCGGCGCCGAGCTGTCAACGCAATATGGTAACACTGCCTCCCTTCTAAATCAGATCGTGCTGATCTGACTACCAAGATGCACCACATCCTATTCTTCGTCTATATCTCCTCTCAGATCCATAATGGCTCAATCTTTTCTCTTGCCTAACATCACTATGCCTGTCTAAGTGGACTGCGACCTGAACGCAGCGCCTTAGACCGCTCGGCCATCCTGACTTCCCACATATATCCTAATGTATGCATGGCTCTTCTTCCCTTAAATTGACGTCATGGATACTAGATAATGGCTATCTGGTCCTGTTCCCTGTTGATTTCTTCAGAAACCCTTCCGCATTTATGTTGATGCTTCCGGATAGGCCAAACCGAGGGCCAAACTAACCAGACAGCGGATGTCGGTTTAAAAATTCTTGTAGGTAAGCTTTCTGTTGCCTTGTTCTTAGTTTTACCTGGTAAAGCTGCCATCAATATTGATCTCAATAACGAGGCTCTAACGCATCGACAAGCGCATCATAGTTTTGTTGGGAAACTAACGGAAGAATCTCTAATATGTCAGAGGCAGGGCCACGCAATGCTACAATCAAGCCTGCAGCCGTGTCATCTGAGCCGCTTTCCAGTGACGAATTTCAAGGTGCTTCACACCCATAGCTTCACACTCTAGTGCTCCAGCAACTGTTGGGTCACTGAAACGCACCCTACTTTAAGCGTCGGGTTTTTGTTGCGCCCATAAAATTGCAGGTGCTTGAGAGGGCAGGGGAAAGGAAAAACGATCAGTTCAGTTGCGCGAAACTCTAATACACTGGAACGCCTATAAATAGTCCGAGGCGCTCTAGAGCAGCTCAGGAGTACTTCAAGTGCGTCACTGGAAAGCAACTCCAGCCATTATCCTTTGAACAATCTCGAATTGGCGTCTGTACATGGCCCACGATGTCGGTTCGTCATATTATACAAAATTTTTAATTGAAGAAGTAGGTCCATATCTCAAAATGGAGTTGAAATTTAATTCAAAAGAAAAACTCAAAAATCTTCCTCCACAATGCCTGAAATTTCAGTATTTTGATGGAAATAGGGTTGCCAGATACTTGAATTTTGAAAATAGGAGATTCTGTATAAAATTAAATGAGATTGGATAATAATATATGAGAATATTTTATGTACTGCAAAATTCCATCTTGACAATTAGCTATGATTTTTAGCAGATTTTGGAATGTATTGCTGGACGACATTCTTTTAGGTAGTTAGATACTCCTCCTCATCCGTCAGTCTCATTTATTGTAGCAAGTTTGGGACAACAAAAGAGTCTGGGGAGCAGACAGACGAAGCTACGAAGGATGCCGAACGATATTCCGCGTGTGGCTAAATTCACCAAAATGTTGCACCTATATTAATCGGTTCCAAAATCGCTTTGTTTTTTTTTTTACTTTTATTTTTATTTATTATCTATAGAAGCGGCAACATTAATTCGACGCCATGTTTGAATTTGAATATCCATTATCGACCAGTGTAAGCTTAAAACGCAAATTAAGAATTGGTTTATTGTTTTGTTTACTTTTTGATGAAAATACATGAGAAATAGTCTCATATTGAACATGCCAATATGAGATATGAGAAACAGTTAAAATATATGAGTCTCATATTAAAAATAGGAGGTCTGGCAACTCTAGATGGAAATGGAAGTAAAGAAAATAGGGTTGCCGGTGCAACGTTGGCGATGTTGCTAATTAGATTACCGGGCTGGCAAATAATAATAACATTTTTCATAAATAGAAAGTTCTCGTGCCTCAGAAGCTACGCTAATACGGTACCGCTAACAATACGGTATTTTTAATGGTATTTTATAGTTCTCGAACAGGACACAAAAATCCTCTAATCCAAATTCAAATTCAAATTCAAAAGCATTTATTTGCCAACAACCTAAATATAATAGCATAAACTGAATACTTAGATAATTTCATGACAAAAAGGACATCTTCTCGATTATAAAAACCGCTTACATATTGCACCATGGTGCCTATGCGAAGCTGCCCTGTGATTATTCCTAATTAATATATTAATATATTACCCACTTAAATTATTAAATTACACAAAAAAAACTACTTAAATAGAGGTTTATAATCTTATATTCTAAACAAAGCTGATGCGGTATGGAGAATGAAGAATGAAAGCTGGGCGGCAACCGAAAAGGAGACAGGGAGGACAGGGGGCGAATATAATCGTAGTAGCGTATGAAGTTGATCCCAAATTAGAGTTTTTGCACATAACTGATATCTCCCTTATTCTGTTTACAATTTGACAGCTGAATCGAGTGATCTAACCCAACTTTTTTGCTTGTTTGTAAACTTTTATTTATCCCGAAGATTATCCTGACAATCGACGGTTCCAATAATTTTCCCTTGGTGTTTTTTATGGAGGAATTATTAGAAGTTGCTGTTCTTGCAGACGTAAATGGAGCGTGAACTAATTTTGACATAGTATAGCGTTACGGTAAGGCATCCGTTAACTCCCGTCAGGTAGCGGGCTCCGCTAACGCTAATACCGTAAGAACTGTCATACTTGTCATTAACGTTACGGTATTTGAAATTTGGACAGCACGAGAACCCTCTAATATCCTTTTATTCTGAATACCGTGCGATTTTTTCATGATTTCTATTTTGATTAATTTTCTCAATTTACCGCCTCTCAAATTTTGCCGCCGGGTGCAGTTAGCACCTCTGCACCCCCCTAAGGCCGGCGCTGCCTCAATGCAATATTTGTACACCGTTATGGGCAGATTAATACATATTTATGCTATTGTATCTCTAATGTAATCACTTATTTTTTTTGCCATTATTAAAAATAATTTATCCAAACCAAACTTCCTTTGATCAGCTTCCACATCGATTAATGGCTTCTAAACGTAAATCTAATCAGCTAAATAAGGCAAAGTATCATCTCTTCTAGTTTAAAAATGCGTCTTTCTTAAAACTGAAGCCTGACCTCACAGTTAATTTCATAGACAGCCACTAGGTACCTGAGTTTGAAAATTTCCAATTTTCAAATGTCGAAATTTGGTCGTTTCAGGGCTTATTGAGTTTATCAGTAGTCCAACCTGGCCGATGTATAGTGATTTGAACCGCTTTTAAAGTCAAAATTTGCTATTCAAAATCTTAAAGAAAACTTGGGCAAACTTTCCGATTGTAAACTTATATCAGAAAATGTAAATTTGAGATCAGCTATTATAGTTCAATTTACTAGCAAATTTTGGGGCTACAGTCTTTGCGAGCTAGAAGTCTTTTTCTCTTTTAGTTCAGGATACCGGCCATCTTGAACTTAAGTCATTTTAAAAAAAGTTTTCTATCTCTGGCCAGAATTTGCTAGTTCTCGTTAATTGTATTGACCCGGTGAAGTTTTGAAAGTTTACATTTGACAAAGTACTCTTTACAAACTCCATGTTATCCGAAATTTTCCCCACAAATTACATCATATCTTTGAAACTTTAAACTGTTCGTAGGTTGGGGTTGTAGCTTCAAACTGCTTTGCAGCTTTGCACTTGTCATGTCTTTAGGCTTGTCTTTTTGCCTAAGTTAAATGCTGGAGTCTACTTGTCTTGTGGTTTAGCGTTCTTGGTTTAAGACCCTGAGTTAAGAGAGGACGTTTCGGATAATGTAAAGAGGAGCCAGCTATCTAAGCAAAAAACTATATCAAGTACGTTCATAAATATTATTCAGATGCAATCTTTACCCTCACTTGTTCCAAACGTTATAGTTTCCTGACTTTATTTTGGTTTGACTAAAAATTTAAAACACACAATTGATTTGAACTTGAATAAAATTGTTTACTGTTGTTGCAGACCTGTCAGTTTCAAAGCCCTCTATGAGTTTGTGGACTTGCACTTGGATGGAGAACAATACGGAGATGGTCCGTGTTCTAGAAAATTCGGAGCTCTTGCTAGCGAAGGCCAACAAAAATTCAAATCTCCTGGTGATATTTTTTTATATGGACGTGGTGGCTCCAAAAATATAAGGTAAGAATTTTGGAAAATGTACGAATTTATTATGTTTGGCCGTAATGACGTCAGTAACGAAGTTCAAAATCTTTCATGTGCGAATAATCTAGACAGTTTTCATGTGCTTATTAGAAAATATTTATGTGTTTATTATGTTTTTTTTTTTTTTTTTCAGTTGTATTTACCGTTTTGAAGCTCAAAAAGGTGAGAAAATCAAAATTACGCTAACCGATGTCAGAATAAGAAACAGAAATTGCAATACCAAACTGAATAAGGATACCGACACATTGGAATGCGTTGGAAACATTACTGCTACTTTGAGATTTTTTGAAGTGCCTTGGATTGATGTACCAGGAATACCCAGGTAAATTTATATATCAAATTTGACCCTCGAAAGATGACGACCACGTGACAAATAGAATTCCTGCGAATTAAATTATGCACTGATGTCTTTGATAGCACGATTTATGATATTGCACAATCACTGATGTAACTAGCATAGATAATAATCATGGTGCAATTCAACAAGAAACGGTAATGGTGTTATCTCTTCGTAGCTCTTAACTACTCCCACTAATTTTCTAGACAAAAAATGGTCCAGGGATCTTTGTGTGGCAGATTGTAAGTTCTAAATAACGACTTCTTAGCTAACAAGTAGCTTTTGTTAGGTGACCGTCATCTTTCGTGGATATGATAATGGATATATGTAATTAATTAATCCTGACTGTAGTTTTGAGAGTGAATATCGGGAAAATTTTGACTTTACAACCCCGATAATCATTCTAGAAAAAACAATTCCATCGCACGTTTTGGTTGGCATGTAAATTGCTTAACCGTGAGGTATTAGACTATACTAGGTACGTCACAACACCGAAATCGGCCGGTTTATCAAATGTCACTTGAATTGGTATGCCAGTATCCAAAAAAAAAAAAAAATAAATAAACAAACTACTGAATACTGAATGATTTCCCTTGGAGAGGTCACAATTTTCAGTTAATAAGTAGGTACCTACTGTTACAGTTTTTGTGAAAATGTATGCATATTTATTATTGGGAGTTGTTACAATGGTCCAACACAGTGTAGTACAGTTAGTACCTACATACAGTAATACAAACATAAAATAAAGGATTAACTTATAGAATTAAAAACTATATTGCTGCTTACCCTTCATTAATAGTACAAACAAAATTTCTTGCATTTTAAAAATTTAATATTTTATATTAATCAGGAATGAGAGCCAGTTTGAAATTTTTTTTGTGACCTACAGTCGGTTAGATTAGATTAGATTGATATTGGGGTGTTGTTGCACTGCGACCTAAAGATCTATTGTGCCCCCTGCTGAAGCCGATTTGATGTGGATCTCAAATCATAGTACTTCGTCCAGTCCTATGGCCTTGATGACGGCTAGTAACTGGTATGGTGTCAACGATGGTATGTCTCCTTCTAAAACTACATAGTCACCCAGATGTGTAGCCCGGCTTCTAGCGACGGCTTCGCATACGGTTAGTAGGTGTTCTGGAGTTTCTTCCTCCTCCCCGCAAAACCTGCAATCACTGGATCTCTCGAGTAGCATTTTCCTGCGGTGTTCTCGAAGGTGGCAGTGCCCTGTCATAAACCCTGTAAGAATTCTTAGTTTAGTTTTTCTAAAATTTACTAGAGCTTTAGATTTTTTGGGATTGAAGTTTCCAAGGAATATCTTAGAGTGTCTCAGTCCCGGAAGTCCGTCCCAGAGGCGAGCTCTTAGGTCGTCTTCCATTTTCTTAAGCTCCGCTGTATAAGTGTTTTTACCTATACCGCAAAAAGGCTCCG
The DNA here is from genome assembly GCA_917834065.1 of Ceutorhynchus assimilis. Classification (NCBI taxonomy): domain Eukaryota; kingdom Metazoa; phylum Arthropoda; class Insecta; order Coleoptera; family Curculionidae; genus Ceutorhynchus; species Ceutorhynchus assimilis. The sequence continues at coordinate 23,865,893 of OU892277.1, read as the reverse complement.
GTCCTACAAACGGGGAACCGGATCCTTTCTTTACCAAGGTATTGGCTTCTTCGTTACCTTCTACTCCTGCGTGTCCAGGCACCCATAGTAAAGTGACTTTATTTTTCTTTCCTACCTCATTTAGTTTCCCTAGGCAATCCCGTACTATCTTAGAACTGATGAAATATGAACTCAGTGCCATTATGGCCGATTGACTGTCGGTGAATATTGCAATATCTTGCTTGAGATAGTTCCTGTTCAGGATCATTTGAGCACATCGGTCAATAGCGTGTATTTCCGCCTGAAAGACACTGGTGTATTTACCCAGTGACTCAAAATATTTGGTGCGAGGCCCAAATACTCCAGCTCCTGATCCTTTGTCGGTTTTCGAACCGTCTGTGTACCATTTAATGGTGTTTTCTTTGAGAGATTCGGTGATCTTGCCGCTTTCCCAGTCGCTTTTATTATCAATCCTTGTGAGGAAGTTTCTCTCAAAGTGATATTCTTTGGTTATATCGTCTTTAGGAAGATCGAATAATCTAATCTAATCTACAGTCGGTTGAAATTTGTTTTTATTGAATATATTTACATATAATTATCCCCTCCCCCCCTTAGGCCTGGCGATTAATATTGTTCCATGATGCTACCAGGGGGGCTTTATTTGAAATCGATCGCAAATATCTGCGTGCACGCAAAGTTGCATCAATTTGTTCGTATACGCAACTTGTTATGTGCGAATAGCTTTATTTGAAATTGACATTGGACGTGTGCATCTCTACTTGCGTGGACGCAAAAGATGCACTCGCTCGCTGCGTTGCCAGTTTTATTTTCACAAAATGTTGAAAAAATACCATATAAAAATGAGTGGATTTTTGAATTTTATGATATTTTGGCTGACGCTGACGTTTATTTAAGGATGACATTTATTATGATTTTTTTGATGTTTTGAGGTTAGAATTTTTCAAAATATGTTTCGTTCTTTATTACCAAAAAATGTGGCAAGAAGCCTCAGCGGTATTAAATACGGTGCCCGAGGTTTTCGTTAAAAGCCTTCGCTATTTTAAGACGAGCCAACACATTGTTGTTAATAACGTTATTGAAATTCATATTTATAAAAATCACCACCATATTCGAATAAACTATCAAAATTAAAATAAATTGGCAAATTGACGGCATAACTTGCATTTGCGTAATAGACTTGCGATCGGTATACCCTCATGCGCAAAAGTTGCGAGTGGTGCAAAGTCACATCGCTCGCAGTGTTTTTCAAATGAGCCGTGCACCAGTTGTCAATCGCAAATGACGTTATTTGCGTGTACGTAAAGTTGCATCAATTTCAAATAAACCCCCCCAGGTAACAAAAAATCACTAGACGAATAAAAAAATAGGATGGCTAATTCCTCTTCAAACTTTTGATTTACATCTTATCCCATTATGTAGGTACTTATTCCTTTCAACATAACTCTATAAATAAAAAAATTCATGCGTAAAGCAATACATCTCTTGAGTAGTCTTGAGTCTCGTTTTGGGAACACTGTCGTCGTTAGCGCTCTAAAAAATTAATTTCTTTTTATTTCGGAAAGAGTCTACTTCATTTGTAGTTACGTGATCCAGGTGAGAGAAGACGTATGTCGTAACACATAACTGATTGACACTGGCAGAAAAATATAAAGGTTCCTTCATCAAACGGTTAATGCTGAGACATCCGGGTTGACCAAATAGGGAAAAAGTTCCTCAATCAAGTGCCTACAAATAAGCTGTCATCAACTTCTTTTAACTCGGAATAGTAACGGATTTACCCGTTTCTATTCCGAGTTCAAAAAAGTTGATGAGAGATTATTTAAAGGCTATTGATTGCGCAACTTTCTTCCCATTTTGTCCACCCTCTATCGTCAATAGTGTCCAAAATCCCCATGTACCTCAAGTTTTTCCGGATAGCCTGTATGTTGATTCAGTGATATATGTATGGTTACATCACATAAAGGGACCTATTTGAAAAAAAATAAAAATAAATCAGGTTTTTGCCCTTCCCCTGAAAAATGTTCTATGGACGCCCTTGGTTCTAAGTCTTCTGATTCCCGATCTCCATCTTTCTCTGTTATTTCAGACATCTTCCTCTAATCTTCTGCATCGCATTTCCTCATCTACTCCACTTTTCCAGCTTCTTCTCTGTCTGCTGCGTCTCCTACTTTCCCCTGGCTTTCACCCAATGATTTACTTGGGTGTTTTCGTATCTGCCATTCTTTGTACCTAAATATGTTAAATACACGAACCAAATCAGTTAAATTGTTTGTCCTTGATAACATCTACTATTTTGCATCTTACTTTCATAGTTTCTCTAATTCTCTAGTTTCTTATCCTTTCCATTTTTCGCCTACCTGGGCTACTCTCCTCCCAGAGTATATTTCAGATGTTTCCAGTGTCTTTGCGGCTTTGTAGTTTCGTGGTCAAACCTCTGAACTATATGTGACGATAGTGTTGTTTATTCCGGTTTTGTTTGTTTTGTTGATATTTTGGGCCCACAGTGCTCGATCGAGTAAGAACATTGCCTTCCGCCCGTGTATATTCTGATCTTTCGTTGGTTCGACTAGAATCCCTCACGCGAGATTTTCATTGCTAAATATTTGTATTCAGTGTGTATTGTTTAATTTCTCGTCCGTTATTTAATTTTTCGTTTTCATTGCTTAAAACACTAATAAAGTAGAAATAATACAGTCCATAGTCCATACATCAGTAAACAAAAAAGCAGTAATTAAAATCAAACTATCGAAAAATAAAAGTTGACAATCAATCAGTCAAAGAGATCCGATAAGTAAAATGCTTTTTTTTATTAAAACGGATTTTAAAGCTTTGTATCCACCTAAGTTCTAAGCTAATGTGAATAAACATTTTTATTCCGTTAAATAAAGGAGTCCCTGACTAAGCTGGAATAAGGAATAAGAATAGGGTTATTACATGCTACACTAGTTGAGTGAGTTCGCTGGTGATCTGGAAAATAATTCTTATTCTTATGAATTAGACAGGCTGTCTCCAAAACAAACAAAGAAGGCAACGTGTGAATTCCACTCTCCACAAAGAGCGGACGAAAATGCGTTCTGGGGTGTGCATTACTCAAATTTCGGACTACCGCTTTTGCAAAATGAAAACCAATTGGAAATTATAATTTGAACAGGCACCCCAGAAGGATGGGGCATATCTGAGATAGAACTCGATGACAGCAAAGTAAACATCCCTATCCACATTTACTACCAGTCCCTGGCATGTTGCCCTTACGCAAAAGCAGCCTGCAGAGAGTATTTGGTTTAATTTCGTGATATGATTATGAAATCTCAGTCCGCCATCAATAACCAAACCAAGATATTTTGACTGAACCGTAAGGCCACTGTTGTTGCTGCTAGGTTCCAAAGTCCCGACATGAAAATTAAAACCCAACAGGTGTGTCTTGGACATGTTAGGGCCAAGCATCACACCACTGCTTAATCTCTGGAAGATCGGAAGCTATAGCTAGATATATCTCCACCCAGCTGCTTCAGGTCTTGTTGGCCCCTAATTTCCAGTGTAATCAGATCATTGAGGTAATGTAAAAACAGAACAGGACCAAAGACAGATCGCTGCGGAACTCCACAGCTCACGGACCTACCCGTTGACACTCCATTAATGTGCACAAATTGCTCACGACCTGACAGATAACTCTCAAACCAGCTGGGGGGCAAACCCTCTCACACCATAGACCAAAAGCTTTCTTTACAGTTTACAGAACACTGACGCAGTCGCCTCCTTCCTGTTAACTCCCAAAAGCACCTCAGGCAAAAAATTAAATATGGCATAATATGTACTCTTCTCTGAAATGAAGTCAAACTGGCATTTACGAAGAAGGCTTCGTTCAAAGAAAAATTTTGATAGACGCTTTTTGACCAGCCCCTCCACTAGTTTAGATAAAGTGGATAGAAGAGAAAAAGGTCTTATATTTGATGGAATAAAGTGATCGCCACCCTTGCGCAACGGCATCACGATTGCACCCTTTAAGCTTATTGGAAATGAGAGAAAGGAGATATCGATAGCCTTGGAAAGCGTTCTGACAGCTGTTCTTTAGGTCATCATAATCCTGTGCAATTAGTAATTGGTTATCTGCGAAACTTAGAGTAGGTATATCGTTTGTAATCATTGAGCGGTATCCCCATGTGTATCAATTTCTTTTTCCAGCTCTTAAGAGCTTGTTCCAAAACAAGTATATTTTGGGAGGTGTTGGTAAGATGCAGCTTCCCAGTTTAAGTCTTTTAGTTGCTGTAAAGCCCTTGCTGATCACTACCCTGTGTGATCTTGGTTTTTGCCACACCATAGAGCGTTTGAACTGCCTTTATTTGTTCTAAGTTAATATGGGTCTTTTCTAGTGCTTCCCATAGCTGTTTTAGTGGAATTTGGTGAAATGCTTTTTAGGTCCACAAATAGTACCTAAATGAAGTTCTTGGTCATGTTCTTTTTTATTCAATACCAGTCTCATAGGGGTAAGAAAATGCTGCTAATAGAAAGGTCGTTTCAAATTGGTCTATTGTTTAGCCCTGTGATGTGGTTGAGGTACCAATTAGACTTTTTCCTTTTATTGATCTACATACTTTCCAAGTAATTAAGTTTTATGGACTTAGTTTTAATGTGCACTATTTTCAAATCTTTAACAAAATCATGGGCTTCTTGGTTCAAATATTAAGCCCAATGAGAAATGTTATTTTTTATGTAGCTACACTTGTGTTCTTTAGTTCTAGTAGATACTAAAAGATCTGCCTATTCTTGAAGATGTTCTTGGATATATTTTTAGAAATATTGCCGGTATATGAATTTTAAAATTAAGGTCGAATGTATTATTGGATGCTTTGGAAGGGTAAGTCAATTTTTATTATACCAAGCTTGTTTGCCGGCGCCGGAGTTTTTGTAAACTTTTCCATTAACTTCGTAAACTCAATACCACAGTGTATAATTTCCATTCTCTTTGAATTTAAATTCTGCGCTCAAATCGGGCTTAAACTAAATAACAAAGCCAGAGACCCAAAGACATAATTCGCTTCAAGCGGTTTCGTGACCAGGGGCTAAAGATCACAAGCTTCTCAAACAAACTGCGGCTGGCTCAACTTTCTCTAACACGAGTAAAAACGAGCTGAACGTTTTAAAAGATGTTTAATTTGTACATACGCAGTTTGCAGTCTTATTGTTCATCAGGAATAAAAAATGAAGCCCTCGGTTGGGACAAAATTTCAAAATTCGGATTGAAATAATTTCAATTAAACCCACCTAAAAACATAAAAAAGCTATTCTATTCTGTTTTTTTTATTCCCAAAATCCTTGATTTGAAACCAGAATCATTTAAGCTCATTTTTTTATCAACGATTGTATCGTAATTCTTCTTTAACAATACCGCTACAAAGCTACAGCAGGGTTAAACCGCAAAAATCGATTTTCCAACAAAAACTATTTTCTTTCATTAGCACCCTCGAGTTGAAATAAAAGAAGTAATTTCTAATAGAAAAGTATTATTATACTAACGAGAGTTAAATTCCAAAAAAAACTCAGACAATGAACGGTATAGCTATGCCCACAAAGCCCACAATGGGAGTATCAAAAACCGCCTTGATACCGTGAGCAGTTATAAATAGTAATTTCAATTAGAAGGATATTGTCATTGAAATACTAACGAGTGCAATGTACAATTGGGAAAAAAAACTCATAGATAATGAACGTTTTGGCCACAATGGCAATCAAAAACCTCATTAACGCCGAGAACTCTTCTTTTTCAACCATCATTCCTGAGTTCTAGCTACAAAAAGTAGTTTTAATGAAAAAATATTGGACTCGAGATGAGTGCTAAAAACCCAAACTACTCAAAAATAATAAATAATAAAAAACAATACTTTTTCATTCGTTACCCAAAAATCTGTTGAATTTGGTTCTCTGGAGCTGGGTTCATAATTCTCTATTCGGTTCATTGTTCAACATACGGTGACGATAAAATCGCAATATTAGAAAACCAACATGATGCCCAAACAATTTTTTATATTCTTCTTTTATCAGGGGCGGATACAGGCCTTTTGAAAGGGGGAGGGGCAGTTTAAGTTAAAGTAAGCCAGATTGGGTTAGTTTGGGTTAGTTTTAGCAGCGCATTGTGCAAGATACGGTTTTTCGAAGGAATGGCCCATAAAAATATGGGAATGGGGGAGCTATTTAGGAGAATAAGGTGATTTTAAATAGTACAGGGTGTTTTTTTTATATATTGACACCCCACCTACAGCCTTTACCTTTACAGGTAAAAAAAAGGTGTAAATACAAAAGTTGTACAGTTTTGGCTGAATTTTTAGAAACCATGGTCAGAAACAAAATTTGAATGTCAGAAATGTGAAATTTTGCATGCTTCCAGCTTTTTTCAAATGGGATGCCGTATATTTCATTATATATTCCTGAAGACCACAATGCCCCGATCTATATTTGATTGAGCAATCTCTCATACATTTGGCTCCAAAAATTGTAAAAATACTATCCTACTACTGATTTAGTGAACCATTCTACCTGTACAGGTGGAAGCTGCAGGTAAAGTTTGAGGTACTTGGTTTCTCTGATAGTATTTTTAAAATATTTAGAACCAAATATGGCGGAGACGGCTCAACCAAATATAGACAAACTATATAGTTTTGGAATCGGGAAATTGTGTTCTTCAAGAATATAGAACCAAATATAGCGCATCCCATTTGAAAAAACCTGAAAGCATGCAACAACGTTTGTGCCAATTAAACTGTGTTCTGAACATAACCTTCCCACTCCAAGAAATCAAAAACAACACAACTGATAAAATCCAAAATTCAAAGATCCATATCTGGACTATAGACGTTTAGATAATTTGAATTTCCCAACAATCAGCAGGAACTCAGCATCTAACTTTGCACTGTTAGATGAACTGGACACATTTTGAAGCATTGAAGATTGTTACTTACCCCTTGGATTTTGTTTGTTATTTGATGTCCAAGCTCATCTAAATCGCTGAACGGAGGTAAAAAATTTTGAGCCATTTTTTGTCCTCAATAAAATTATAATGAACAAATTTTTCGACTCTAATCTAGTATATTTCAAGCGTTTTTCGGGGAGGTCAAAATATTGAATTTTTGAGATGAACAAGAAAAAGTTGCATGAAGTTAAATCGCACGATCTGGAAGGAAAAGGCATGTCTGTATTTCTGCTTATAACCCGGCCATCACAATATTCGTAAAGCAGATCCAAAATTTCTTGTAACCTCGCTGAAGTACATCATCATGCAACTTTTTGAAAAATGGTTGCAGAATATGTCCCCGATAGCGGAATGCATTGATATTTCCTTTCAAATTGGAAAATAAGCTAAGTACCATGCTTCATCGTTCAAAAATGTTGAGGCAAGAAGATGTGGATAACAGATTGTCCATCAACCATTGGCAATAAAGAGTGCGCATGGTAAGATCTAGGAATGTCTACACTTGCACTGCTCATCCTATAGGCATGAAGGTGTACATTTTTTTTTTTAATGGTGTAACATGTCCCCAAGGATAGTGCGACTTATTGGGAGAGATGCTTCCAAGTTGTGTTTCTTGCGGGACTCACGTGACAAAACAAAGTCGCCAAAAAACAGCGAAAACACTCGTAGGCTCTGAAAAAAACTGATTTTGATTTGTAAAAACGCACAGAAGCTCGAAGCCAAGACATACGTTTTTTGTGACAATTACCTTCCATAGGCGACCTGACCAAAACTATTTATCAAAGCTATTATCGAACGCCCGTTATCTTCGTCCTTCCAGTATTCTTGCCACTATAGAGGCCGCGGATCCGATCGGACATGGAATTATGGGACCTAGGAATACACTTTTCAGTCCATAAATAATTTTATGGTAAATATCAATAAAAAATACCGAGCAGTGCAGTACCTGACATTTTGAGCTGGTTCAAATAATTTAATTCGTGTGAAACATGTCCTTTCCTGCTTAAGGCCCATCTTCAGATATAAACTTGCTGGTAACTATCTGCGAGATAAATTTACGGTGCTATAATTCTATTGGTCGGCGAATAACTGGCCGACCAATGGGATACAGATTGCGTTTTTATCCGTCGGATTGCATACCTGACAGTTTAGATGGTGAATAAACCGGCCCTAAGCCACATATTAGACGAATGCAGGTATTTTACAGTATACTTTAAGCATTAGAGCATCACATTTTTCTAAGCTATAAGTAAAATATTACTTTAAGTTTATTGCCAAAAAACTTAGATGTCACCGAGTAGAGTTTTAATACTTTCTCTGCTAGGATTTTTCAGTTGCTATAAATTGATAATTTTAAGTTACAGAAGCCTCGTTTGATTATGTGTGAATGAAACGTGCGTGTGTTTTTCATAAGTCAGACATGAATCAAAAATCATACCTACCCAAATTTTTGGTTGGTAGGATTGGTCTGTAAGTTCGAGTATCTGTTGGTCAATAAAAATACTCCGCCCTTGCATCTTTCGCCTGAAAAGCATGATGTGAGACTTGAGTTCAGCGAGTCAAAAAGCTATCATGAGTACAAAAGAAAGACCTGCCGAGCTTCTTCATAACAAGCCTATAACCCATCAGAATACAGCGTTCTTCATAAGCCTAATGCAGTTCAGCTACACGGTAGTCATCTTCCATACATCTCGATCAGGTTGTTATTATTATTCCAGACATACTATCCAGAGCACCATAAGAGATAGGCCCTGGAACAAATGCGTTGCTTATTGATGATGCCGCACTATTTTTGTTGTTTATGTTTACCAAAATTTATCTAATATGGAACAGAGACTAAAAAATAAAAAGAATCTGTTTGGTAACCTGGAATAACTAGTCAAATTACTGAAAAAGTGGTCAAATGTATCACAAGCTTTCAGTACCGAAGTAAGACCACCGAACTTCTCATACCCGTTGTCAACGCAATTGAATAAAAGTAGGTATCTAATGGACTTTTTTAAAAATATATATCGTAATATCACCTGCCTATCAAGTCGTATCTGAAAAAACAATTTGGCATTGGTTTATGAATTCGTCGAATTTCCTAACAAGTTTGTTTTTTTCCACTCACTTTTGCTTGGTCGCATGATGAAGCGAAATCCAGAATCACCTAATCTGAACATAACAATGTTGAAGTTGGTCAACCCTCCTTGAAATTAGATGTCTAAATTTTGTTTCGTTCTTCTCAGAGACTGCCTGTGCGATGTGGATAAAAACCTGCTTTTACCATATACGTACATTTCGTCGGCCAACGTCGTAGAACTTAAATTTGACGTATCCAGCATGAATGCGTCAGACGACTTCAATTCGTTGTTCTTCGAAGGAAATTGGAAGTTCATTAGGACACCTGCTTGTGAACTCAACTTGAGAAAAACCGGCCCCAATGGGGAATTGATCTTCAAGCATCCTTCTGAGGATAAAGAGGTAAGTGATTCTGTGATAATTAATTACACTAATACATAATTAGCCACTACAAAAATTAATCCACAAATGTGAACGCTTTTTGCCAAAAACTCACTAAAACTTGAAAAAAATAACACGGATTAGATAACGAGTCTCAGAAAATCCCAATTTAATAAATTTAAGGTGCGTTAGCCCTACCACACTAAGCCTAATGATGATATGTAAAACTGTTTGATTCCAAAACTAGTTGCTCAAAAATTAAAGAGGATTGTGAGAATCAAGTCTTTTTGCCTCATTTTTGTCTTTGTGATAACTAACTGACGTTACTGCGTGGGTCATACCGTTTCCACCAAAATGTTTTTTCATGGCACATAAAGTTACTTTTCCCCAAAAGCCTGAAAGTTATTCAAGCCTTCACATTTGGCTGTAAAAGTTTATTGTAGTCTATCGGAAACCTTTTTTGCCCTTCGGAAAAAAGGCTATTAAAACTAGCGGTATCCTCAACAAAGTATGACTACTGTTTGTAAGGGTTTTTTTCTGGTAAAAAATGTAGACATAAGAGGATTATTATTACCTATTAGGAAGTTTTCAAAATAAAACTAAAAAAAAACAATATACTTAATTCAAATATCCAGATCCAATATATTTGTTGTAGGTATCCCTATTGAGAACAAAATTGATTTTGATCTCCCTAAATTTCATTCCACATTTGACTTCTCATTTTCAACATTTCCCTTATGTACTTGCAAAGAATGTACTTGTTACATTTTGTCTAGTCTTTATCTATAGACTCTAAAAAATTATAAATATATTTTTCAAAATTATTCGAAATTTATGCTAGCATAAAAATTTTACTTCCTAAAACGTATCTTATTATGTATAGAAAGCAGTTTCTGTTATATGTATTTGATAGATTCTTCCAGCAGGATATTTCTAATTTAGAAATTGGACTAGTGTTACTCGAAAATACACTGCTCTAAATGGAAGAAAAAAAATTCGTATCGATTCACACCAATATGTTTCGTAATGATTTCTTCCAATGTTTAAATATTCTTTCTGTTGGCATTTCAAGTGGAAGGAAAACGAAAAATTAGATTCAACGATTCCACGTTTAGTATGCTAAATGCTACAAACGTAAATGTGTCTTAATTTGAGGTTGCGCCGATTTGAACAGTGCTTCGATTTGTTCCAGTTGAAAATTCTGGAAAATAGAGAACAGGCCGAGTTACGAAAGAGGATATCAGCGGCGTCCGTTTGAATTTTGGAGTACTTATTGAATGCTTTAAAAAAATAATAAATAATTTTTTGGAAAATGGACTTGTGAGTATTCTTTAGGGCATCCATTGGTCAATCATAGGGCTTTTTCTGGTATCGTGTCATAGAAATTATAGGCAATAAAAAAACACGCTCAAAAACAGCACAGAATTTAGCAATAAGATCAATGTGCCAGTGTCATTTTTCTGGATCTGTATAGATTCCTGAACAATCTTCAATAATGTATCCTTGACGCATCTTGAAGTAGGAACATCTTCAGGCGCGTTCGAGTTCGACACGCTTTCTTGTGGGTATTGAATGAAACTGAGCCGTTACGCTAGGCTATGTAATATTAATTCGGGCAAAGTCGGCTGGAGTCAACTAAGAATAAACTTGACATTTTTTTATCATTTCACAACACAAAAATCTTTCTAGGTTAGGTTTGTCGTTTGACGTCATTCACAATACGTGTGTTTTTCCTTGAACGTAATTTAATATTATACACATATCTACATTATGTAAATGTAAAAAAAAATTGTTTAAAGTAATTTTTGACAACAATTATTATAATTTTTTTTTCCTTGAGCATAATTAAAGATTAAACCTACATATTATTTATCTCGCCTAATTGAAGTTTTCAACTTTGTCGTGTGGTCTTAAGCACACTACATTTTTTTTAAATCGTTTGTGTATAGGTATTATATGAAAGTCGATTATTGTGATTTTCTTGTTTAGATAAATGATCAATACAAATGGTCACTTATCCATAAAATGATTGACTCTTTCAATACAGTAGCTACTTCTTTGCCTTGTAAAATTCTCAATACACAAGGCCCTCCTAAGACTATTTCGGAATATCCAATTTTTGAATTTTTCATTTTGTCCATCCTTCATAAAAATGGCGATAAGCAATTGTTAAAAAAAAGTTTTTTCGTTTTTTCTCAATTTATTAATTCATGTCCGCCTTGACAACTAAAACCTTACATTCCTAAAATTTTTTCATGGGCCACATCACTGTGAAATCACATACCACTGAATATCTGCGATTTTGACATTGTGAAGACCGTCCTTCAAACACCCTTTAGAAGTTTTGAATTTGGTCTGTCTTGTCACTGTATTCGGAGTAAAATATGTTCCTTGATCTTTAAACGGGCAAGGGGCGTCCAGATAGTTTTTAAACACCCCTATTCTATGAGATTTTTTTATATGAAAAACTCTATTTTTACAATACAGCAACTAATTCAAAATAGTTTTAATATTATATTGAACAAAATCCCAGTTTTGACAAACAAGACCAGCTCTGCTCTAGTTGAAGCTAAATGTAAAAACCCCCGCCGCGCAACACGGATTCTAATTTTAAATTCATCCTTGGCCTAAGGACATGGAGAAGACGTGGTGAAATCCCAAAACTTTTAGGGTTTTATTATGGAGGCCCCCAAGGAGTTAACTGTTAAGTACGAGAAATAAGTAGTCGGCAGATGAATTTTAAGACAGTTTTCCACAAGGTTGTTGGCTGTCTTGTTGGGAGAGGCTTTGAAATTTTAAGAGTCATTCTTATATAAAGGAAGATGTATTATTTAGAAGTTGGTGGGTTTTAAATTTTAATATCTCACTATTAAAACAAAATAAACCGAACTGCATCCTCCTATGGAACTACACTTACAAAGAGATATTTCCTGCAGTTTATACTGAGATATAGTCTTTTTCTTTCAATTATGAATCCAACGAAGATAAGATATTGCTAATACCAAAGCTCAAATTCACACTCGATTCAATCGAATCCTACTTTAAACGCCGAACTACCCGCAGAAACAGAACCTCTAGAGGAAATAAAACAATAGATTCCCGAACCGAATTTCGATTCCATATATACATCTGGCTTCACTCTGGAAGTAATTTATATGTGCCGCTCGAATACGTTATCCTTAATAAATAATCCACGCTCTAACGCCTGTGCATCACAATCTATATTCCGACCTGTACCTACATTTTATCCACAATCAATTACAATGCGGTATATATCCCTCGACATTATTTTGAGTATCTTGCGTTGACAGGCTTTATGTCGACTCACTCCCCATTAGCAAAATAATTGATACCCCATAACCCAAGTTGTAAACGATTAGAAAATGAGACGATTAGAGATAAAAGATGGATGCTCCATTTTATGATAACGTCCCAAATTGTCGACGATTTTACATGCATGTTTTTAATACCTCTCTTACAACTTAGTTGGCCAACGGAAATTTACATAAGTGAGTGTAATTCAATGCCTGTAGGATGAACATCTTCAATAAGGCTGTATCAGCCACAGCGAAGGACAGAGATCAAGTCCGGAATCACAAAGACGGTTGGAAGGACCATACAGGGTCATCAAGAAGATCAGTTACTTGTGTGTACAGGATTGACACTTAAAAAGGTCTGGCAAGTCAATATCTTGCAGGCCAATTTCAATGCAATAGAATGAAATGTGTAGGTACAGTGGCTCTCCCTTAGTTGAGGAAACTGTGCACAATCTGGCAACACCGCATGAAGGGTTCCACGACGTCCTTAACTTCGCCTTTCTAACCTAAACGGTCTTGTGCGGAATCTGGCAACTAAAGGTTGGCTACTGAGAGAAAAGCGTTCCAGTCTGACGTGAAGGGAGAGGAAGAAACGATATGGAAATAAACAGTTGCAGTCGAAAAGAGCGTGATAGGAATATTAGTTCGCATATTTGTCACCTTTGAACTCTCGTGCGTCGGACATTACATGGTGTGACATACGCGTAACCGCGACGCTATGTCCATATAGACCTCAACACCGCAGAGCGCCTGATGAGCAAGACAGTGACTGCGACAAGGAACCAATGAGCGCTTGGAGCTCAGTAACGACAGTAACGCTCGGGCATAACATGTGAGCTCCCAGGAATAACCCCCAAATATGCAGTGTCAGTCTGATATGCGTTAAAGTAACAGAGATATCCCTTAAACCTAGCGAATAACTGGAATAAGTGGACGGTAAGTTATAGTGATATATTTTTGTGAACAATAGGTAAAGTCAGGTTGAATGCCACCGTCCAGTGTACTGGACAGAAGGGTTTCTTGTCAGGGGTCGCGTCCAGTAAACTTGACGCTACTAAATAGAATCTAAATTGGCTCTTAAAAATGCGGGATATGGCAATAACTTGTTTTCCATGAACAGGGCCGATCCTAGCAGGTGTGCAGCGCATGCCCCGCACGCGGGCGGCTAAATCTAGGGATAATAATTCTGTCATTCAAGATTCAAGTAAAACTTTTTACGAATTTCTCAAAATAAAACTACTTCTAATAAAGAAATAAGCTGAACTTTAGAAAACTCCTGAAAAATGAAAATGAACCCCGATCTCCTGATAGCATAAATAGAAAGTTTAGTGCACAGTCAATGTGCTGGCTCACGCATAATGTTTTAACTCTGTACACATATCCATCATAAGATCGCATAATTTTTTAAATTTTCTAAATAGGGACTTCTGCTTTGTTTTTTCAAAATGTTTATTTTTGTTCCCAATTCACCTAATTCTGCAAGAATAATTACTAACCGTCCAACAGAACTAGATGAATACTCCCGCTAACAATATTACCAACTTTTTTGATATACCTAGTATTTCCAAACTCAATTGGAACAAGGTACCAATTAGTGGCCGATTAGTCACTGAAAATTTCCATAAGAAATGCACTGCCACTAATCAGCCACCACTTATAATTTATGTTCACCTTGTTCCAATAAACTTTGGAAAAGCTATACCAAAGACTTCCAAGTGCAGGTGGGTACGTTATGTAGGTACCTACCTAAGTATTACGACTGGGGTGTCTTGATTTTCCACAGGGCCGTATTTTTTACTTTCGTACCTAGGCCCAAGCCAGGCCCTACTTAGTTTAGGATAGTGTTTGTCATTATTGATCACCACTCACCCGCATTCAAACAACTCATAGAAAACAAATATGTTGATATGTTGTTCCAAACACGTTTTTTTAACTCTAAACGCCCAAAAACTTTCATTTTGAGGCTCGAAATGAACGCTTTTGGGCGTGGCACCCAAAAAAAATTTCCACCGGCACCAACGTAAGGGTGCTATATCTCTATGGGGCGGCGCAATTGTTCTTTGCACGCGAGTGGCCGATACCCTAGGAACGGCCCTGTCCATGAAGCGGGCCACAACAGAAGTCTAAAATTTCAGTTTTTGTTTGATTCTGTCATTTCTAGTTATGTTCAGTATTTATTGGAATATCCTTTTATTTTTATTTTTGGGAACTCTGTTTTCGTTATATTTTGTCTTTTCTAAGTTATGATTTTTCGACAAATCAACTTCTTATGTGACACTTCATATTTGGTTTAAATTTTTCGGATAAGTTGTGAAACACCTGTTATGAATGTTTCCGAGAAAACCAGTTTGTCACTAATATGTTCGAGGACGGTGTCTGAATGCACTCAATTTTTCTGGCCTAAAAACCAGCAATGTATTCTTTCCCTGACGTAGAAATGTACAAAATTTTGGCCAGTCAACTTTCTTATTATGAAACCGCAAAGGATCGTCAGCTGGTTGAGCTTGGACAAAAAGGTAGAATTCGTATGTCTCCAGATCTTACGGATTCGAAATTTTAAAAATGGAAAAGATAATGGAAAAATAAAGAAATGGACAAGTTCACCGCCTGAGGTTTCAGTTAAGGAAAGAGGCCATACAATACTTTTTTTCGTTAATAATCCCTAACAGGATACCATCATCAGATTTTCACTTGCGAGATGATGGTTCTCCTCCACTTTCATAAATTGACCTCTTTTCTTCACCAGCCCTTCTCTGGAAATCTTCTTTCAAGCCTTCATATATTTTTTTTTTTTTCGAAAATCAGGCCTGGAAACATTACTTGAGCCCAAAATATGGAATTTCTGTGTAATTTTGAACCAAGCTAGGTATTTATCTGACCCCGAGACAGCATCAGTTTTTTTAATATCGATGTTTTTTTATAGCGTTTGGAGGGCTTACTCTCAAAGGTTACTTTTTAGCTTTGTAAACCCCAACTAACTACTCCGTACACACAAATTAACATCTAAAGAGAATCACCATGTATCTGAATCCTGTTCAAGTTATCAAATATTACATAACAAATAAAAATAGAAACAAAAATTATATTTTGTGTTTTTGCCGGAATTTGCCCGCAATTGAAAGACATGGGGTTGGGGTTAGGAGTTAACTACGACTTTCTTTTGACAGAACTGCAACGTTGTCAGACCGTACTCCGTTCTTTATTGAAAGTTGATCCTGAGAGCCGCTGAGCAATGCAACAAGTCTTATATATAGGTATTCTTCATCAATTCCCGACTAAGCCAAACTTACCCATACATTAAATTTTCTGTTTTGGTGAACTTTAGAATAAACCCAATACCACCTTCCGTTAGGATCTCGTTGTACCGTGCCAATACTGTAAGCTGACACCCTTACGTATAATTGCTTTTGCCAATTATTTTTTGAAGTCGAGCATGATTTATTGCCATCGACATAAAATCTCCAAAACGTGACTTAACTTGAAATTCCACGAATGGTGATTCGTATTTAAGCACGCATTTCATTTAAGTCAATATAAGCCTCTGCTCAATAAACTCGTTGTTTTTTGCAATGACCAACCTTGTTTCCACGCATTATGATTTATGACTTGAGAGCAGCGGAGAAAAGGTTCAAGTTTTATGTTAGTTTTAATAACCTACGTGCCTTTTATGCCAATTTGCGATTATCAAGACTTGCCACTTATTCATATTTTGGTTTTTCAAATAGGTTGAAGTCAGTTAGGGAACAAGAAATACTTTTCTAGAGTTGGCCTTTTAATTCGCCCATTGAATCATTTTTTTGTCATTTGTCTTCAAAAATACAGGGTTTCAATACGACACATACGTACGAAACCTAATTATATTAAGGCAGGAGTCGCTAAAGGAAGTCAGGGGTTTGGGAAATAAAAGCAGATTTTTATTTGCATTTGCGATTCAAAACGACTTTAGGGACAAAAAGTAATATCAAACCTGATAAAACTGTTTCCAATTTCAGGTAGGATATAAGAATTTGTTTTATAAACCTAGTTCTTTTCTCGTAGAAAAAAAATTGTATCAAGGTTCCACCGAGATTTGAACTCGGATCGCTGGATTCAAAGTCCAGAGTGCTAACCATTACACCATGGAACCTATACTTATTTCGACAAATACTTATCTAACGTGCAAGTCATCGCCGAATATTTTAGTTGAGAAAAATATGCACGATGTGTATTGACAAAATTAATTAATGAAAAGGTCAATAGGTTCATATAAATAATATATTATATTTTATAGATAGGTAAATATGTATAAATAAATCTGTCCAAATTGCTAATTTATTTCATTTTTTCTCAAAACTAATGTCATAAACTTGTGCATTATAATATTTTCATTTTCATGTACCTAATACGTTTCTAAAAAGATTGCCAAATAATAATCACAAGAACACACAGTTGCAAGATCGCATTTAAAACTCCAAGTTCGCTTCCTGAAATCTGAAACAAAAGGTTCGGACCTTAGAATTTTTTATCATTTTCATTTTATATCATGCATGATAACTTTTGTCGCAGAACAATTTTCCTTTATTCAAATTCGTGCGTTTTATTCACATCATTCATTTATTACAGAAAAGACCGCTGATGCTGATTGTCACATGAATCGAGGATACTCAACTTTTTATTTATACGAAGCTTTAGAGATCACATATTATCCCAGATTATCTGATTTTTAATATTGCAGACATAAATTTTCTGTCGTAACATCATCATAGGCGATCACTTGAGACCGGGTATGATAATCTTCTATTCTATTTTCATTTTCTGATGGCTATATAAACCAATTCTGGAACCGCACACTCTTCCACAGTCTTGGCACACTAAGCCTCTCTGGCGGCATTGTCTCTTCCTCTGTTCTCTGGCTCCTTCCTGTGGTCCTTCTTTTCGGTCTCGTGTTTGCGTCGCTGTTCTTCAAAAGTTCGTGCGTCCGTCGTAGACTACTCGACGCAATGAAGGCCTATCATTTGCCGTCGTCTCCCAGTTGCTGGTGGATGCGGCACTCTACCATATTCTCCCTAAGAACGTCCTTGTAGCGTTTTTGTTGACCTGACAGCCTGATTTCGTTTTCCCTCTTTCAGTTGACTGTAGAGAATCTGTTGTGGAATACGTACTTCGGGCATGCGCATGAGGTGACCTGTCCAGCAGAGTTGGTGCCTAATGACGCTAGTTGTTTTGGCCGCATCTAAAATACTAACGTTCGTTTGTCGGTTCTGCCATTTAATCTGTAGGATCCTTCTTAGGCAGCGCTGGTGGTATTTTCCTAGGCTTTTTATGTGTCTCCTGCAGGTGGTCCATGTATTGCAGCCATATGTGAGTGTTGGCATTACAACTGCATTGTAGACGCGAAGTTTGGTCTCAGCGCTAATGGTGTGATTGTTGAAGACTCTCTCTAGTAGTCGCCCGAACGCCGCGCTAGCACACTTCAAGCGATGTTGTATTTCAGCGTCAATGGGTGCATTCGCTGACAGATGGCTCCTAAGGTATGGGTAGTGTTCTACGCTCTGCAAAAAATGATCATTTATAGTTGGCTCGTAGTCTGCTTAGGTTCAATATGCCGCCATCCAGTCTGTACAGGACTTCCACTTCTGACGGCAGGTGAACCTCGACAAGGTGAAGCATGGATTCTATAAATAGAGAAAATAAAGTGGGTGCAATAACACAGCACTGTGTAACGCCTGTAGTTATTTGAAAGCGATGGACCAGGAGAGGTCCATCGTTGCTTAGTACGGTTGCATTCATATTATCATGCAGGAGGCGGAGTATCTGGATGTACTTTTGCGGACACCCAACATTTGCCAATATCTTCCAAAAAGCTTATCTGTTCACCGAATCAAATGCTTTCACTAAATCTATGAAGGCCTTGTATAGAGGGCGATTTTGTTCTCTGGATTTCTCTTGCATTTGTCTTGCAGTCGGGCATTTGTTGGCTGGCTATGTTTGAGCCACCTTTCATAGCCCCTTCCCTTTTAGGGTGAGCAGAGCGGATCCTAAATAGAGCTGCTCAGTCATGGTCGTCACGGATGCAGCGCACGAGTTGCTCTACAGCCAATCCTTGAGCAAATCGGCGATAATTTTATCCGCCGCATCCGGTTTGCTACTAATAGCTTCCAGGCTACACTATCCTGCTCCCGTCGCAACTTGTCGATCGCCGAAGCACTTTGGTGTGCTTTGGAGATCATGTTCTTATGTGTCCTAGAATAGAATATGCCTGTTCGTGACTTTTAATAATGTGGAAATGCTGATGCACAGTCAGCAGGCGCATGATCTCTAAGCTCGAGTTCCGTCTCAATGGCATAGAAACTAAGACGATTGGGCTCCTCGAGCTCAGGGCTGGCTGGGGCTGGGAGTATTCAACTCGAATCGCGGGCGATGGGATCGCAACATCCTACGCCTTAACGTAACATAGGACTTCGCGTCACTAGAAAACATTTTTGAAGACAATACCCAAACCAGAGTAGTTGATGAAGCCATTTTGAGTGAAGCAAAATTCATTGTCATGTTATGGTTTTTAATTTAATAATGCTTTTTATTAGACTTTTCAATTATGAACATTTTTATATTTCAGTTGAATTGCGAATACAGTCCTCGAGTATTTGTTCCGGGACCCAGCAAATACTTATACGTGAAAATCGGAGGAGTAATTCTCAAGCACTCAAGTAGATGGAGCAATAATAATACATTAAGGTAAACTATTAAAGTTTATAAAATTTTTGTAGCTACATTAAAAGTTTCTAGATCCACATCACGTACTGGTCATACTTGTGAAACTTCAAATAGAATCGTCATTCATACTGCCCTTTATACTGCCCTTATATGTCCAGAGAGTACCATATCAAGAGATAGGATGGTTGAAGTGTTTTCGGAAGGGTGGAATATTAAAGGTAACAACTTAGCTCAAAATTTATTCTATATTTTGTTTTAAACTTATATCATTGCAAAAACCGAATGCATGCTACCCACGCACGATGGAAGTAAAGCATCTTCAGAATTTATTGTAATAAATATTTTCCGGGCTTGTCCGTCATGGTTCGGAGGTATTGAATCCTGACGCCTATAACAGCGATATTATCAATAGGCTGCATTTAG
This sequence comes from Ceutorhynchus assimilis, assembly GCA_917834065.1. Taxonomy (NCBI): domain Eukaryota; kingdom Metazoa; phylum Arthropoda; class Insecta; order Coleoptera; family Curculionidae; genus Ceutorhynchus; species Ceutorhynchus assimilis. Next base: position 23,846,051 of record OU892277.1, on the reverse strand, counting down.
AATTTTTCTACCGGCGAATTCACACAAAAGCAAATAATTATAGTTTTCCATATAGATTGTTTTTTTTTGTTTTTCTAAGATATTTTGAAATCTACAAGTTTAATCTCCATCGATCTCCAAATCATATAGGTGGTTAGATTTCCATACAAAATATTTATTTGCGACCATTGAGCCAGTTTCTGGATCCAAAACCTAAATTTATACAAAAATCCAGTTAACTGAATTTTTTTATCTAAATATATGGAATATTAATATGCCTGAAATTACTGTCCTAGCATATGGTTGTGATTAATTGATTTTTTTTTTATATAGAAAAATCAAAGAACATCGTTGGACAACTATCACTGGATAAGATTGAAGTGGATCGTCTAGGAAAAGAATTACCTAGAACCATAGTTGCAGAATTTTATGGTAAAGAGGAAGGACGGTATCCAGTTATGTGGCTAGAACTTTCAAGGAGGTAAATATCGTTTATTTCATCAACGTTATCCAGAAACACATTTTCAAAGTGGTTGATTTTGTGAAAATATAATATATTTGGCCATATTTCAAAGAGTAAACAAGTCGCAAGAGTGACATTTTAATTTTTAGTCAATTTATTTTCGTTTGTGCACAAAAGCCAACTAAATTCAACGCTAGATTACATTTCTCGGAGCAAATAAATGGCGGTATTTTATATTTACGTTCTTTACGAAACGTATCCTAGTAGATAGGTCGTGTATGTTTTATGAGAACGTCGTGGATAGAGAGCCTAGCAAATGGAGATGGAGGTGTCTATGCAGCATTTATTTTTGTCATTTTCGCGGCTTTGGCGCCAAGGCGGTGACTTTTCTTGTGGAAAAGAAAACTAATACCTTGCATACCAAAAGTTAAAACTCAAAATGCACTCCAATGAGTAGCTATTTGTAAAAATTATACAACAGAGTATTGATTTACCAACTTTCAGAGTTCTTCAAACACAATAAAAAGCTGTCAATTTCATTTTTTTATCGTCTTATTCTTGCTTCATATGGGGTCCTACATATTTTGATTGTTTACGATTAGTAAATTTCAGGTTGTTGATGTGTAAAAAGCATTATTATTACGTAAATAATAATTTATTTCAAGCATAGGTTAATCGATAATATCTAAAGTTTCGAAAGGGATCAAGGAAAATGGAGGAACTCTGACATCCTTCAAGCAGCGCAGTGGCCGGCTCTGTTGATGATTTGGCCAACAACGCAAGAATAAAAAAATATTCAGTTATTCTGCTGCGTGTAATTCAGAACATATCAAGCGAAAAATCCTGATACATCTAAAAGGGCCAAGAGGCGCAGTTAGGGAATATTCATCTGCTGAAGATAGTACCTTATCCAGATTGGGCTATACGGACAGTCTGCATGGGAGAACAATATTCACTAATTTGGGAAACGACTGTTTATTGTTAATGTCAATCCTGAATATGGCAGCCTAGATGAACAACTGCTCAGTATTTGAACAATTGTTTTGAGGCATTTTGGGACCAAAGCATTTCTATAATGGATAATGCATCTTACCATAGCCGTAAAATATAGCGAGAATGAGATGACAGGCGACTGAAAAATAATACAGAAAGATATTGACAGGATAAATGTGGTGCAGCAAAGCGATTAGGTATATTGCAAGCGCCTGAGATTCCTAAGAATTAGCTGTATCTGAGTTCAGGGCCGATTCTAGCCTTTTGGCCGCCCTCGTGCAAGAGCTTGTTTTGCCGCCCCCGATGAGGAACTTTTTACTTCGGGGGAGGGGAATTTTTCACAATAATAGTTTTCACAAATTATAGTTGGTTATCGCGGCTCCGTCAAGTTGCTCCCCACATTCAAATTTTCTAACAAAATTGTAACCACTTACTGTGCTCGAAGTGTGCTATACTGTGTCGATGATATTTTGAACTGTGCCGTTCCGATACCATAACTTGACGCTCAGCCCCTCAAAATTTTAGAAATCAGATCAAACAAAAATGGATCCTTATGCAATCGGAAGTGTGCTGAACGTACAGTGTGTCAGGTTTTTCTCAAAATTTCCATATTCAGTAATTTTCCGACAAAATTCAACTGGGGGGCTAACTTAACGCTCAGCCACCCCAAAATTTTGGCAATCAGATCAAACAAAAATGGATTCTTATGAAATCTGAAGTGTTCTGAACTGTGCTGTATCAGGTTTTCCGGAAAAGTTTCATATTCGTTTATTTTCCGACAAAATCCTACTGGTTTGGCTAACTTGACAATCAGCCTCCCCAAAATTTTGGAAATCAGATCAAACAAACATGGATTCTTATGGGATCTGCAGTGTGCTGATCTGTGCTGTATTAGGTTTTCATGAGAATTTTCATATTTGGTAGTTTTCCGACAAAATCTTACTGGAGGGCTAACTTGACGCTCAGCCTCCCTAAAATTTTGGAAATCAGATCAAACAAAAATGGATCCCTATTCAATTTGAAGTGTGCTAAACTGTGCTGTGTCAGGTTTTTCTCAAAATTCCGGTCATTTTCTGACAAAATCCTACTGGGGGGTTAACTTGATGCTCAGCTCCCCCAAAATTTTGAAAATCGAATCAAACACTCCAAGCGATTAAATATTTGCACTGGTGCACATTGGATAAGAATCCTTTTTTGTTTGATTTAATTTCAAAAATAGAAATTTTGAGAACAACCTGATACAACACAGTCCAGCACACTTCAGATTACATAAGAATCCATTTTTGTTTCATCTGATTCCCAAAATTTTTGGTGGCTGAGCGTCAATGCTAGCTTCCCCAATTCCCCAGTAGAATTTTGTCAGAAAATGACCGAATATGGAAATTTTGAGAAAAACCTGATACAGCACAGTTCAGCACACTTCACATTGCATAAGAATCCATTTTTGTTTCATCTGATTTCCAAAATTTTGTGGGGCTGAGCGTCAAGTTAGCCTCCCCAGTAGGATTTTGTCGGAAAATTACGGAATATGTAAATTTTGAGAAAAACCTGATATAGCACAGTTTCGCCCACTTCCGATTACATAAGAATCCATTTTTGTCTGATCTGATTTCCAAAATCTTGGGGGGGCTGATCGTCAAGTTAGTCCTCCAGTAGGATTATGTCAGAAAATGATCGAATATGAAAATTTTCAGAAAAACCTGATACAGTACACTTCAGATTGCATAAGAATTCATTTCTGTTTGATTTGATTTCCAAAATTTTTGGGGGGTTGAGCGTCAAGTTAGCCCCTCATCTTGATTTTTTTTATAACTTTGGTAGCGGAACGGCACAGTTCAAAATATCATCGGCACGCTTTAGTAAAGCATACTTCGAGCACAGTTAAGTGGTTGCAATTTTGTTAGGAAATTTGAATGTGGGGGGGCTAACTTGACGGAGCCGGTTATCGCTAGCAGGTGATTGGCCAGGGGCGTTTGTACTTCTTTGCGGGGGTGCTGCTCCCACTTAGCAGGTAGCACGCGCCCCAACTACTGGCCGCATTTCCGTGCAATATAGTTTAAAGGTCATTGTCTCTATTTTTTTTTTTTTTAAATCTGTATAAAAATATACTAATATACCTAGATAGAATATGCCACCCCCTCGCAGGAGTTGCACGAGTATAAAATCCGGCCCTGCTGAGTCAGATGGAAAGCAGGGTGCAAGGTCTATCAGAGAGGCTGCAGGAATTTAGAAGTGATTTCAATAAACAGAAAAACCCAAATAAGGGAGGTGAGGATAGTAGAAGAAAGCGACAGATATTTTGCATAAGTTAGATGAAGCGATGCTTTAGAAATACCTTGTAAAAAGAGACCGCGTTCAGAGAACAAGAAAGCTAATACGGTGTTACAGCTGTGGCCGTGAGGTACATATTGTAGAAAATGTAGGCTAGGTTCCCTAAGACCACACGTAAAGGAAAAATACTGCGCGAACGAAGTTTGCGAAACAAGTTCCGCGATGAGAAGGATCAAGGTGGATGCAGACAACAGGGAAACGCCACCTCGACAGTGGATAGAGAAGGCGACCACTGATTCCCTAGCCCTCGAAATAAGGGTGGTTTGGATCAAGAAGAACTGATCTCGTTTCAATGGCAATAAATGTGATTTGACCATTAACACGGTGGCATCCTTCAAACTGATACCAAACAAGACTCTGAGAAGAACAAATTGCTGACAAGGAATTGAGAATGGTGCATGGCTGGTAATAAAACGGATCATGATATGGATGGCAAGAAATTCCATATGGCGTTCAATCTGTGATTGGATTCGTTTTGCCTGCGCCCTGTGAGATATCTTGATCACTCATAGATGGGGTACTCCAGATGAGAAAAGCCTAGTATATTATTGTGCCACGGACCTTAGTTGACAAACTGCGTCGTGAACTACATAGTTGAAGCGACTTTGGAGTCGAGTTCGATCGTTATAACTGGATCCACTGTCGTAGGGATATTGGAGAATGGTGCATAATATGAGACCTCTGGACTTCCAGGAAACGACCCAGGACACTATCTCGAGTAGGAATGCCACAGTAGGTACTTTGCTGGTTCCTCCTCGGAGCGAATTTGCGGTACCTGTCGCAAGTCCTTTTCCTACAACAGAGTCGGGAAATAGGTATCCTATGATTGCTATTGACCTATTTTTCAAAGTGGCCAGTAGTTGCAATCCTCAATCAAGAAGCGGTTACAGTTGCTGAAGCATTACTGGAAAACATCATAGCCAGACACAGGAGATTTCAAGTATGAAATATAGAAACAACTGATAAAGTTGCTAGCAGTAAACGGCTATTTGCACGGCTATCACTTAAGGGATATTTAATCTAAGTGGAGCGTTGAATGTGACTTTTGTTTCTACAAGAGTTACATTCAATTTCATATAAAGCTCCACTTGGATAAAATATTCCTCAAGTTATAGCGGCGCAAATAGCCGGAAGAAAATTTGGACGATTCCACCTTCATCCACAGTCTGTGACGAAAAGGTCGAGAGGCACAGTCAGACCACATCAATCAAATACCTCTCTATGCGAGAAGGGGATGAACTGGTCCCTGATAGGGATTGTCATTCAGCTTTTTTTCTGTGGCGCATGCGCGAGTCACGTCAAAAGTGTTTAAACAAACAATAATAAATCAGTACGCTTTATTTTAAATTTGACATTATTTCATCAACAAACGTGCTGGTTGTTTGTCTAGACAATTTAATTATATCTATATGAGACCATCGGGTCAAGCCCTATTTCCTTCTGGCTTATAGAAGCTCTCAGCATAAATCCACAGGTTACCTATACACCATCAATGCTGTGTTGACTGGAAGAAAAATGAAACTGTCCGTAGATGAAATGTTTGCAGACCACCAGCCCATGTAACCGAAGCTAAATTTCCAATGTGGCCGATCTCCAGGACAGATTCAGAGAATTCACCATATATCGCCAAAAATAGACGCCTCGACAGGGATAAAATGGAGATGAAACCTGATAAACGGCAGTCCTGGAAATGTTGTCGATGTCGATTTTAATCAGTTTTAGTGATAGGCCTGGTAAATTTAAAATCTGTTTTTGTAGTAGAATTCTCAAAATAGTGCTTCTGATCCGACAATTCTCAAATTTAATGTATTGTTAAAAAAAAAAAAACGTAGTGTTGCCAAGTTCTTCAAACTGTTACAGCATCGTTTTTTTTTTTTTTAATGGAGCACACTTTAGATTATTTTATTTTTGAATGGATCTCTCAATTGGCTTCATTTCTAAAAAATGCCTATCCATAATTATATTGCTTAATTAGAGCCTGAGGTTTAGATTTGCTGCTTGTAATTTTTGTAATGGTATACATAATTTTAAATGATCGGTAACCATGAATTTTCAAACAATTCTGGAGGGTGTTTCGTTTTACGTTCAGTTTCATCCAAAATCCAAAGCGGTCCACCGCTTGTTTTTCTATGCGAAAATGCTGTCATTTATCCGAAATTGCTAGTAAAGCTTTCAAATGTTTTTTTTTTCTGACCTTTTTTTATTGAGGTTTCAGTTGCACTGCGAACTAGGTTGATCTATTGTACCCCTCCTTCTGCTATTAAACTCAGGTTTCCTGCTCAAAACAGCCCCCCTAGTCTTTAGTTCTTTGGGAATCCTAGGATATCCAGTGGTTCCAGAGATCTAATGTCATCTAACTGTATCAGATCTTTCGTCCTTAAACGACTAACGGCATCGGAGTTCAGTTGAAGGCGTATTAGAAAAAAAAAATCAAATTTTCACGAATATTTTCAATCACGCCAAATGTCATTGGTTCCAATAAAAGTAGCTGTGCGTAATCAGCAGTCTTTAAACTTTTCGGATCTCGCTCCAAATATATAGTGAGGACATAAAGTCCGTCGCCCCCCCTCTAACTTTTGAACCGCTCGGTATATTGCAACGAAATTTGAAATGATGATATGTGGCCAAATTCTCCATCTTCTGAAAAACAAATGACAGCTTCAGCTGTCAAAATGACAGCTGAGCGCAGATTTACCACATTTTTTCAAATAGAAGGCAGTGTCGAGTGATAGATGGTTTCAAAGATCTCTTTATTCTTAATTCAATTCCCGATTCTAAAAACATTTGGTTTAGTGGTTTTCAAATGATGGCGAAACAAAAAAGGCTTGTTTTGGTCATACATTTTTTTTTTTAGTAATTGAATCAATATTTTATGAGTACTTTTGTTGTTTTTTTAAGTTACCAATGTCATTACGTCATTAATATTACTGAAAAAAAACAATAATGAGTGAAAAACGGATAAAAAAAATTTTTGATTTTTTTTATAAGCGTTTATGAGCAAAACAAGCCTTTGTTTTTTCGTGATCATTTGAAAACCGCTAAACTTAATGTTTTTAGAATCGGGGATTAAATTAAGAATAAAGAGACCTTGTAAATGATGTATCACTCGACACCGCCTTCTATTTAAAAAAACGTTTCAAAACTCCGCCCAGCTGTCATTTTGACAGCTGGAGCTGTCATATGCATTTCAAAAAATGGAGAATTTGCTCACATATCATCAGTTCAAATTTCGTTGCAATATACCGAGCGGTTCAAAAGTTAGAGGGGGGGCGACGGACTTTATGTCCTCACTGTATAATTTAAAGGTAAAAAAAAAACTATTTGTGAAAATGGTCTTACGCATAATTAATGCAAAGGAGGTCCAGTATTGGGTTAGTTCATTTCGTCAAAGCATCTATTGGATGTTTGACTCATAAACTGAACTTAACCCCCAGTGCGGGCTGATTTCCAAAATCTGGCAGAGGCATAAAATTGGAAAGAGTCGTCATAAAACTACAAATTTATTATTGAACTGCAAATTAAGTCTTCCATTATTCAAGATCGTACTTGAAATTTGAATGCATGTAAAGCAACGATGGGAAATTTTATAAATGACGTTCCATTCAAAACTTTGCTTCCATCAAAGTTTTACAGAAAAGCAAGCTGCGCTAAATGAAAATTAATATTGCAATTTTACAAGAATTCCCTGATAAAGAAAATTTCAGAGAACTTCCGAGAAACTGTAAAGCCTCGATGGCAGATTAAATGACAATCATTTTTCAACATCAAAGCACAGCTTTTAGTAAATCTTGTTACTCAAGACTGAAAAGCAATGCCTTCCTTATATTTTGAAAGCAAATATATTTTGATTTAACTGTTTTAATACCGTTCCAAACTAGCTATACTTTAAAATTTCCTTGAAACTGGAAACTTCATAAACTAAAGAAATTTATGTTTCTACTGATTCTACTCATTAAAGTTCTACCAGCCGTAACGGAATATCGCCTCTTTTCGCTCTTATTTTATTCTATTTTCGACGCGTTTCAAAAGCAAATGAAATAAAATTTGCTATTGACTTGACTTGTCGATGAAAAATCTTGTAGACGAGAAACGAGTAATATAACTTTAAGTTCTGCTCGCTATCTTTACCATGAGACGCCCGAATGATGACGTGCATTATTCGGCTTGTCGCCTGTGAAGTTTCCCTTCAGGATGGTTTAGACGGGATATTGAGAAAAATACATTTCAGGAGTGAAATTGATAAAAAGTAATTTTCTCAACGAATGCGGAAATTGATACTATGGTGCAGGTAATTGCCGTTGACCAAACGTTGTAAGAGGAGTTCCGAAGGTCGAACTGGACTAGAAAGTACATTTGAGCTAGACGTGGAAACTCCACTTATAGTATCTGTGTGTCGAAACACATATCGTGATCAATAAAATATTAGGCATGTGAAAGTTTAATTAGCAGAAAAATCGTTTTCTAGCTAATTCTATTTTTACGGCTACGAGCGGGATGGAAATGGGTTTTAATCGATTTTTATCTATATTTATGTACAGCGGTGTTCTCCATATTTTGACAACACACATGTAGCCTTCTAGGTAAAAGACAAAATAAAGATACGAAAGAGTTTTACCAGAATTTTCAGAATATATCATCAAAAAAGGAAATTGAATATCGGACAGGTAAAATTATGCATACTTTCAACTTTTTCCAAATGGAATGCCCTATTGTATTGTATGCGTGTCGTGTTTGGAGGTGTCAGTTGCACTGCGACCCAGATTGATCTATTATACCCCTCCTTCTGCTGTTAAATTCAGCTCAAAGCAGCCCCTCTAGTCTTAAGTTCTTTGGGAATATCAGAATATCTAGTGGTTCCAGAGATCCAAATGTCATCTATCTCTATAAGGAGGCTTACCAGTTTCGTTGAAACTTTTCTTGTTAAGGATTACCAGAAGCTTTGTTCGTTTATGGTTGAAGTTGCCCCATACTTCCTTGGTTTATCGTCGTCCTGACTGCTCTAGCCATTATTTGTTCCCGTTTCTCTTTCTTCTTGAGGATTCCTTGGAAGTGCGCATTACCGAGGCCATAGATGGTTCAGTGAAGGAAATAAAAGCTCCTGTTCCATAGTCCAATTGCATGCAATTCTGCTTGAACGATGCTTGGTGACTTTCCCATTGGCTCTGATCTGAGTATCTGGTCCGTGACCCAAATACTCCTGCTCCATCTCCCAATCTTATGTTTTAGTAGATCCACGAGAGGTGCATGGTTTGGGAGAGGAGAGGTTCTGTCAGAGCGCGTTTCCTCTTTTTACTTTTGCTAGGAGTTTCGTAGCTATAACTAGCTGGCTTAGGCTATGCCAAGCTACCGCTTGCTCCGTAAGTAATAATAGATCTCACTATTATGATATGCATCCATCGCAAGATTGATGTGTTACAGCCCCACGTTTTCGTCCTTGTACTTCTTCTACATCAAAAATTATGATTCTGTGATCAGAGAGAGGGAAAGGGAGTTCATCCGACACCCTCCAATTTCTGATCATTTGGTCGATATTTGGACTACAAAGTGTTAGGTCTAATACCTCCAGTCTGACCCAAATAATATATTATGTTGGTTTATTCCCTATATTTAGTATACTTTGGTTAGTTTGAAAAATGAATTCTGGGGGTACATCCCCAGATGGTGTTTTGAGCGTTGGCGTCACAGCCGAGGGAAACGGGAGTTTGCTCCTATCGCAGTACTGGACCAGACTCTGTACTTTTTCTGGTGGGGCTGGCCCATCTCCAGCGAAGTAGCCTGATACCAGTACTAATTCACGATGTCATTGTTCGGTGATAAGCTTCAGCCGAACGGCAACCAAGTCACGCTACGTGAATTCTGGAGAGACATAAGTGATTGATATTTTCCCTAAGAGAATGCATGCTCTGGGTTCGTCACACCGTGTGGCCTCCAGGCTTCATTTCAAAAGTTAAGACAGTCCAACTTTTCGGTACAAAACGTCCACTCGACGTCAGAACAGGACAACGCAGAAGCAACACAAAAAAAAGGTGAAAAGCCAAATCGGCAATTAAAAATCAAGTAGGTATCGGACAACCAACTCAGAGTACTGTCACGGATTCCAGGTTCACTAAAACTCACTTCACACATTTATTGAACATATAGGATTTTATAAAAATTCACTGATCACTTATCGAAACGGACACAACAAATATCGTATTAAAACTAACTTCCAAATATTGATACCTAGAAACCAATCTTGACTCATGTTAAACACCTTACTAGGAAAGGGTCGATAAGATTCAGGCAACTCGGGGATTTGATTTTCACCACACACACACACACACAGGTAAATTTACCAGCCATATTTACCTCTTGTCATTATTGTGTAAATTAGTAGTCGTGAAAAAGTTGTCAACCATCGAAAATGCGATCAAAACGTAGTATCAAAAATAAGAACTAAGGTAATGATAATGAAATTCAAAAATATATTTTTCGAAACAATTCACCATATCAGTTAGGTTAGAATCTCAAATTGGCGCAGGTTCCTAATTCAAAAATTAATGCATTGATGTCTTATGGGGACTCAATTTCAAAAGCGTGTGTAGACGTGATAGAAAGTTTGTTAGGGAAGTAAGTTGAATACATAGTTTTTTTGATATGTTAATTGTCTGAGAATGTGTTTGAAAATTGAACAAACATTGTTAAAATAAAAATATAGGATATAATAATATAGGAAGGCGATCTTTGTTTAAATACGTATCTCGTATTATAGTAAAATAAAAATGTACCTACATACTTGGTTAGTAGATGTTACTAATAATCTAAAAAAATTGATAGACAATGACTAAACTAGTAATAAATAAATAAATAAACAACTCAACAACATTCATAACACAATACACAGCCCCACTTTCTTACACCTGGCATAATACCCGACGTACCTCCACGGAAAACAGACACTTTTAATTATAATCATTTTTATTTTTAACTCATAGGTCTAAAAACACAATTAGAGCATGAATTGTAGAGAAATTTGTTCAAAGTTTGACGTATAATAGGTTCAAATACTAAGAAATGCCCAGAACCCGAGATATTCCAGTGTGAAAATTACTCTTTTGAATCCCCCATAAGAAATACATTGCTGTCAAATTTGTTGAAATGTATTTAGGAACCAATTTTAAATTTCGCGCCCGATTTTCTTTAACACTAATATCGTCAATTTATGTTTTCAATGGTTAAAAAATCTTTGTATTCTATGCAAATTTCTATAATTAATATCAGTGCAAACTGCAAAGTCTGTTGTCTTCGTTCCTTTACACTTCTATGTTCAAAGAGATGACTCCATGTACTAACCTAACGAAGTTGCACTGAAGATGGCTACGGCCAAATGCGCTTTGCACTGATATTAATTATAGAAATTTGCACGGAATACAAAGATTTTTTTACTCATTAACTTCCTCAACGTGCACTGCCTTACACTTCAATAATTTATGTTTTAACTACTGGAGCTAGTAGCGCATCTCCATATACATAACTGGGGCCTATATGATCTACACCTACGAATAATCTTGGGATTCGCTTGCGATGATTATCATAGATAAATAAACCAATATCGGTAATAATCCGTGATCTGCTTTCTTATGTTTTTGTTTTTTTTTTCTTTCAAGGAGGGATATTCCACCGAACGGTTTAGGAATATTCATGATAAAACCGGACCACTGCCAATATCGATGCCCGGAACTTGATGCTTGTATAAACGCTTCAGTTTGGTGTGATGGAATGGACGACTGCCCTTCCGGAGTCGACGAAGCGATCACTCACTGCTCCATTTTACTTCAGCTTCCACCAATTTATCTATTTTTTGGATCCTTGTTTCTGATTATTTGCTGGTAAGAATAACGCTAAAATTTCAATTAGGTATGCACGCGCATCCAGTAGATATATTTTATGATGCAGAAATTGCGATTAGTGTATTCTCAAGACAACATTTTTATAAAGGGTATTATGAAAGGTTGCACAAGTGTAAAACAACATTTAGAGTTTACAACACGCGCTTTTTACTTCACAATATGGGTTTAAAGAACATTTTAACAACAATACAAAGTTAAAAACATTCAGTAACCAGCATGAAAGTGTGATGATTAGACGCACTAGAATATAATATTGATCGTTACACGCTAGGAAGTACTCAATTCCGATTAATATTATTTTCTTCTGTTTATTTTAGTATCGCCTTCGTTTTTCTGTTATGGAAGACCTGTCGAAGAAGACCGCGGTCAATTCTCCAAACGCGCCTGCAAAGCCTTTCATCGGACACAGCCATTGTCGATGAAAAAGGGCTGATATGTAGCTGACATAGCGACAATTCTGTGCGCTACGTGGAAATTGACAGGGTCACAACGGTGTGACGTCATGAAACTCGTCACTTAGCGTGCAGAATAAAAGACTTGAAATCTTTTTGTAAGTTTACTGCAATTTGAATATTAGTGAAAGTTAGTATTTTAGTACCAGAGGTTCTTATAATAATAATAAATGAAAATAGAGCTACATTGATTTCTAAAGCGCTAAGAGAAATGTATGTAATTCTATTTTTAGGAATCGTATATCATTTTTAAAAGTAATATGGTTGAAACAAGTAGTATTTTAATGTATTAGGCATACATTTTATCTTAGATAAAACCGCCTTTCATTTGTTTTAATAATTATTATTACAATCATGTTTATATACTTCTACATTTACATTTTTTTGCTGAACCTTATGATGGAAATGGATTTCTTTTTAATTAAGTACTTGTATGCTAATGAAAATAATTTTCATATTATACAAACGCTTAAAGCAATAACAAAAAAATTCACGAAAGATATTTTACTACTTTCGGTCTTTCAGATAAATTAGAGATGGACCAAAACATTTATGCGAATTTCATAGCGTTGTGATTTGGACTGTTTCATACCTCTAGAACTGTTAGTATTTTAGAACAAACAATTAATTATTGTAACTATGTACATTGAGAATATTTTTCTTTCGCGTGGCTTTTTTCATAAGTCATCCGATTAAAAAATGGTAGCAGAAAGAATTATGCGGTGTAGAGGCTCGGTTTTTTCATCAACAGTTAACAAACAAATTATCAATACATTTTTATTGAAATTTTGAAGCTACGGTTTTCAGAAGCCAAACTCTGAGCGTATAGGGGGTCTTACTAGTGATTGATGACCGTGGCTCAGATTTCACGTCAACAAGTATGTCCCTGCCGCAAAAGGAAACGTGAAATTGAAAAAAAAGCCGAAAAATAAAATTTAGCTTAGGAAGGACATAGTTGATGAGAAAACCGACCCTAAAAGTAAATTTCAATTCATTATCTAAAACAAAAATTAATTGAATCAATCTAAATAAATTTCTACCAAGAAATCTTAATTTAAATTTCTACCTCTTGTAAGATACAAAACTAGGCACTGTACAGTGGTACAAGAACTGAAGACACAAGAATGTACATAGTTGGTAAGATATGTTAATCAAAAAAAAAAAAACTTAGATGCTTGAGAAAACTAGAAAATTGTTCTGAAAAATTAAATTTTAACCAAAGCTGGTTTATACTGCTTCCTCCAAACAAAGACGCTTTAAGAAAATATCTAATAAGTAGGTATAAAAAATTTTTGTTATAGCATAAAATTGTAGTTGACATAGGTACTTATAAATTCAAATAATAATAAAAATAGTTTTGTATAAAAATAAATAAATGAATGAGGATAAGTGTAAAAGTAAAAGCAGTTGAGCAGATAAAAAAATCATAATCTTACTATTTTCTACTGATATACAGGTTGGTTCACCCCGAAATTTTCACTTACGTTTTTTTGGTTAGGTACCTTCACATTGTTACTCCCTTTACAGCTTTTCATAGCCAAACCAAAGCGGGGGTAAGTGGTGCGACTCAACAAACAAAATTTAATACCTACCGAATTTGAATTGATTCAGCTGATACCTGGTGAAAATTGAAATCAAGAAGTAAAACTAATTTCTAATATATTTTCACTAAACTATTAAAACAGTAACATGTTTCGCTATACTGTAGCATAATCAGACTGTTTCAACTCTAAACGTAAAGTAATTACTAACAGGTACCTACATAATTAATGCAATAGAGAATATGATGATAAGGTACGTCAATAAGGGACACATTACATCAGTACACAAGCAGGTTAAACTTATTTTATTTCATACCCACCGAATTAGTGAAAAAAAAACCTTGGCATGGGCTTGGGCTTGTCCAACCAAGTTTTAGTTTTCGCAACTTTCATCGGTTTGTCACATTTCTGTGACAAAGAAGTCCTCTTTCCATTTCACCCTGGCGTATTCCTCTAGGTATACAGTATACACTCAAAACCTATCAAATAACAATAACCTCGTTTTGAAGGTCTATCTCACTAAGTAGAAAGTTGAATATTTCAGAAACACCCCATTTAGATGAATGTGTTCGACTCTTTCGGGGGCCATAGGTACCACTTTTTCGCGTACAATGAACCGGGTTGAATCCTGAAGGGAACTAACTTCAGATATATATTCAACCAATCAGGCCGTTACCCTAGAGTGGTGGGGTCGAGCCTTAGGTCGAGCCATCACCCGATTACGCTATAGCCTTGTTCCAACACATCAAGAAAGCGTACAATGTACCGTCACGATTCTGCGCAAAGCCAAAAATTTGTGCGTAGAACCCGAAATTCGTATACAGAGTGGTTTCGAACCCGTTCATGGGATGGTTTTTGACGTGTTGGAACAAACCTTATGTCAGCTAGTGGAGTATCAGTTTCTGAGCCAGGTTAGGTATTATAGTCCATTAGACTTGTCAAGTCTTGTTTGAGGTCTCGTATATAAGATGAAGTGAGGTCGGACCATTGTCGCTTTGGTTTTTTTATACGCTCCTACTATGTGACTCTTCTAAGTAAAGTTAGTATCGACGGCACCCTATACTTCACTGATCCATGGTACCTATATCCTACCTGCTGATAAGCAAATTGTGTTGTCTTCTATGAAACATGATAGGTTGGCGCTTCTGTGCATTAGTTTTGATTTTTCAATTAATCGTCCATTTCTTCCTCGAGCCTCTGACTGATCCAATCCTGCGCTAAGCTAATTTGGCACAATCGTCGTCGTCAAAGATATTTTTTTTTACTGTGGTTTCAGGTATGTGTTGGTGTAGATCGATTGGTCCCAGAACCGATACTCAGGGTACTCCTACTACTATCTTTCTCACTCGTGAGCGTTGTCGGCCCATCTCAACTGAGTAGGTTCGGCTAACTAGGTAGCTTCGGATCAGCTTGCTTGGTATATGACTTGTAGAATCTTGCATGTTAGCCCATTGATCCATAATCTTCGTTCGATTTCTCACATAACTGTGCCTCTTTTCTAGTTGAATCCGCTGATGATGCGCTCTACAATTCTGATTGCTTGTAACTTAGTGGATTGACCTGCTCTAAATCTGAATAATCGTCAACAATCCATTCGGACTTTTCGGTTTCCTTTCGAATCTTGAACCTGATAGCTCCTCTGGCACCTTGCTCAGAAGAGGCGAGAAATTAATTGAAATATGGTTCAGAGGGAACGTTTTGACTTTTCTTGCTTTCGTGAGCATGATCACTTCCGCGTGCTTGCAGCTGTGCGGGAAGTGATCCAGTCTGATATTGGTGATATTAGTCAAGACCATTATAGCCTTCCTAGCCATATTTCTTGGAAATTGCATTGGGGCCTGGAGTCTCTGATATTGTTCTGAATTTCGTGGACTGGGACTCTATAACGACTAGCGATAGTAACTAAGATCATTATCTGTTACAGCCCTGGCGGCTGACGTGATTCCTGGTACGTACTTCCGTTACCAGTCCACGTAGTCTGTCGACAGTTCGGTCAATCTCGTCTCCATCCTATCAAATCCAGCAATTGTAGAATGATTTCTGTGTTTTTTCTCGGATACTTCTGAATTTGTTGAGTTCTTGAATCTTGTGATCGTACCTATTGCTCCTGACTTATTTAAGAACTTTCCTATGAGCTTATTGGCTCTATCTAATTCCTTCCAGTTCTTGGGGTTCTATATTCTCTCTAACGTCTATTTTCCGTAACTAAGGCTATAACTTCCGTCTAAAGATTGCTGTTTGGCCTTTTTGGCATCGTTGTGGATCACTGGAATGTTACCTTTCTTGTCTTGAAGTTTTTGCTTAGATGGTGCACTTTAGCTGTTTTATTTTGATCCGAGGTATCGTCTTCTATAGACAATTTAAATTGTCTGCCCATTTTTTTCAAAAATTGCTGTTTTCAGCACGGTATGTCGGTCCAGTTCAGCTGGTAGATACATAGGTCTTTCAAGACCAATGACGATGATCCCTTGAGCGTCAGCGTACTCTTGCAGCTTGCCTCCGTTCCGGTGGCGGACAATGAAGATCTAGCCTGGGTATTTACTGTTGAACGTCACCAATTAAGGTAGGAATCCTCTCTGATAGTGAATCCGGTGCCACTATCCAGTACCTTACCACGTAGGCTAAAGTGATTTCAATATGGCATCTGATTCTCTTACTGCCGTTTCCACCAACTAATTTACAGGAGCCTTAACGATAAGTATTCCTTAAACTGACGTTTCTCCATGAAAGACTGTCATTTTTAGGAATACTTATCGTTAAGGCTCCCCTAAAATAGTTGGTGGAAACGGCCATTAATCTCTAAAGTGACAATATACTTCTCAATATCACCCGGATCGACATACTGTTTACATCCCTTATTTTGGTCTCCTGCGGAGCCAAGATGACGCTTTGATGGTCCTGTAGTAATAGCTCTTCGTCCTCGCAATCCGTAGACGTTCCAGGTGATCATCTTCAATTGTTAATTTCTTCTGTCGGGTCGGTTAGTTCCATACTTGGAGCTGGCAACCATATTTCCAAGTAATCCAATCTTATATTTATGAAAACAAGTCTAAACCCCTTTTTAAACGTCATAAAACAATCTGTTTTATCAAAATTTAAATATATATCAGTCTGATGAATATGCCATCAGTGTTTGAAATAAAAAATGAAATTTTCAGTCGTATCAGTTTTTTTTTCTAATTTGCTGTACGTCACAATGATAGCTTCAGTTTCCATTCTGACTTGAATGAACATACATACAAAATTCAAAGGAAAACAATAAAGAACAGCCATTACGCAACCAAGTCAGTCGTGAAATTGACCTCGGGTACCTACCTATCATTCTTACATCTAGGTAGTAATGTGCAACAGTTCTAAAATAGGTAATTTTTTGTAGTTCAGTTGCATGGATCTCCCATAATATCTTCACTAAATGGGGGTTAATGAAGGCGTTGAATTATTGAGAAAATGTGACCCGTTAATTAATAGATCGCTAGAGAAAAATCCTAGGTAGAAAGTTTTTGGTGAGCCATCCTGTATGAATTTTAAAACCACATTACTATAAACAATTCAATTATAGTTTTGTTTTTAAAATGTGTAGATGCCTAATGCATATCATTTAAGATATTTGTAAAAAAAATCGCAATAGGTAATACACTGCCACCTTCTCATCTTTGGGCTTTCCAGATTTATAAATTGTCAGATTTGGAAAGTTTTCACAAACAATAATATTGTATAGGTAATAATTCACCTCGCGTATTTCTTTTTTTTTTCATAAATCACCAATGCCTATTTGTTCTAATGAAAGATTTTTAAATAATAAATACAAGTATAATAATAATATGTTACTATTTGGTTACAACTGAGGTTAGTGCAAAATAAAAAAAATGCAGGTCTATATCTAATATAAGGATGTAAAATCTGAATTATTTATTATTTTGTAGAAATTCAAAGGTAGCAGTGACGAATTTAGAGTTTAGGGTTCTGATTTTTTATGAAAACATTCTGTAAAAGCATCTTAAAAATTAATTCTAAGAAATCCTATCAAACAGATTCCTTCACCTACTAGGTATCTATAACTCCCTTAACGCAGTAGGTCCCATATAATTTTTTGCGTAAATATAAATTAGTGATAGGTACATAGGTATTTTTAGTTTAGTTATTCGGTCATATTATAAGTAGTTGGTCAGGTGAACTGACAATAAAGAAATTAGACTCATTCTCAATATAAAAACGAAATAGAATATTATAATGCAGATGTTGATTTAAATAACATTGTGTTCTCTCTTTGGATCTTTGGTTCACTAAATTAATCAATTAACTAGGTAGGTACTCGTTACCCTACATGATATGTATATACGAAACCAGGTTTCTACCTAATATTATATGTATATATTAGCAGGTCCTTGCACTTGTAATGATAGCTGGCTGAAAATTTCTTCATGACTTATTTGAATGAGGACAAACACAAAAAAAGGCATTTCCACTGCACACTATACTCAGAAGCTACGTTTTATTATTTTCAATGAATGCTGTCATGCGATTCTTAACTATTTTTTTAATAACTTTTGCCAGTGCTGGTAGCGCAATGGGGCGGTAGTTTGCTGGCTCCTTACCATCAGAAGAACAACTATTGCCAATTTCAGAAATAAAGGCAATTCGCCTCTCTCAAATGAAAGATTTATACCGAGGTTTAAACTCACAGATAAGTAATTACTAACAGGTACCTACATAATTAATACCATAGAGAATATGATGATGAGGTACGTCAATGGGGGACATATTCCATCAGTAGGTACACAAACAGCTCAGTCGCATCTGTGAAGATCATAAAGAACGACAATTTACCAGGCTTCCCTTTGGCTATTGTCACCTCCTGAAAGCCTGCCCCCATAATACCCTTGCCTTGCGAGTTTATTCTGGAGCTAGTAAAATCTGAATCTTTGAAAAGCTAACTCGCATCACTAGATCTCAGGGGATTTCGACTATTTGTAGAGTGACCTTGAAGGGGGTGTGACCTTAAAATACAACTTGCCTTCAAAAATAAAGATAAAAATTCTAAGAACTCTTGTGAAAATCTCGCATCGCTACCCAAAATAATAAGGTAGATACGCCTAAATAAAGTTTTGTCTATTCATCGCGTAGCTTCATAAACACACGCTGAAATTACAAGACCTATTTGAACTGGCGCAGTGATAGGGGTGAGAACACAAAAACAATACGATAATATCGATAATAAATGACGCAAGCATGAGCAAACGCGCGCCCAGCGCCGGCCGGCGGACTCAGTTGGTGCATATGACGTCACAGTGCTGGAATGGTAACTTTATACCAATGCGGCGCTGAAGATGGCTCTGGTACGTCTCCAAAGCTGGAAGAGCAAGGTCAGCAGAACACAAATGGTATTATACCATAATCAAATGCTGCTTAAATGCAACAAAATGACATGTTCTGCCAGCAGGTAGAAGAACATGATTTGAAAAGTTCAAAAATCATCATGATATCTACAGGATGTCCGGAAAATAGCGTAAAAGCTCTCCACGAAGTAGTAGGGGTAAGTAATCCTACAAAAATAATTTGAAAAATCCTTGACCATTCTTGGTATTATGAAGAGGTGAATCTGGAAACTCAACTTTCTTATTGTTGATTTTATTTTTTTTTCAAATTGCAATATTTCGTACGTACAAATTTTTAGACCCGTCGCACATGGAGCTACCCATAAAAGACGAAACTAAGTAGAGACGCCAGTTACAAATTAGTTGAATAGTCAATTCTCGAAAAAGTGTACATTACAGAAAAATTGTAAATTTACAGAAAAAGTGTATAAAAAAACAAAGTGAAATTCCTAATTAGTGCATTTAATTATACGAAAATTTTAATGTAGATATCATGATGACATGAATTTTTCAAATCATGTTCTGCTAACTTTTTCTAAAGCTTGCAGAACATGTCATAAGAAAAATAAAGGAGCAATAAATTAGAGTATAGATAATGCGACTTTCGAAATAAAACTCCCTTTCTTCAAAAATTATACCTACCGACGTTTCGACCATATATTTGGTCTTTTTCAGAGGCTATTTTAACAGTAGGTATGTATGTACCTATGTAATTTATTAATACCTGGTTTTTGTTTTTATTATTGTATTCACATTTCTCACGCCATGTATAGCCAGGGAAATTTGTGTTATTCGGTTTAGAACAATAAACCATTTTTGTCGAAGAATTTTTTCCGTTTATGTCTAGCCATACATTTTAAGGCCAATTTTTTTTGTTTGTAGCCTGTGAAAAAGACCAAATATGGTCGAAACGTCAGCATAATTTCCAAAGTCCTAAACCTATTATCTCTATACTCTATCTCAAACAATAAGGACGTTATCCGTAAGATGAGGAGCAATAAATTTTCAATTAGTACATTCAATTAGCATTTAATTATAGTATATTTGCATTTGTATTCTGCTAACCTTGCTTTTCCAGCTTTAGGGACATGGCTCTGACGTTACTAGAACTAGAGGCTGCTGAATGTTCCAATTTGAATTGTCCATCATTCGTTTTCAGCATTATTGTTGTTTCTCGTACTTCAGCCTTTACTTGAAGATAGGTTTGTTTTTTGTTTGCTAAATTTTGGTTCTTTTGACCGTTATCCTACATGGAAGCTCAACAAGATGATAAATTTGTTTAGGTTATAGTTATGTTCTGTTCTATTAAATTGGGTGTAAGATGTGAGATGTAAGTTGTAGCTAAATGAGTCATTCAAACTCAAGGTAAAAAAACAGAACTTTTGTTTTTTTCTTCGACAAAGGGAAAACTCGACTTCTTCGTCACTAGACATTTTCTACTTATTTTATTTTTCGTGAACGATCCCCGTATACTATTATTGTACGCTCCGTGCTCCGTGTACAGATATTTGAACGAATCTCCATCGTCGATACATGACGAAAACAGTAGCCATAATCAATCTGCTAATGAAGTTATTTCCGGCTAGACAGATAATCAGGAGTCTTCACTGCAGTGGTATCTACAATCTTATTGTCACTCAGGATGGTTCGAAGTATTAAAATACCTAGGTAATGTCAATGTCGGACTTCGACCGAGGATAGCAAAGGCCAATGAAAAAAATTATATTGGTGGAAATATCAGAAATACAGACCTATGGGAAAAAAAAAACATTTATAGACGACCCCACTTCCAGATACTTTTACGGATTTACGGATAAAACATGCATTCATTTTCGTCAGGATAAAAACTGGAATGACAACTCCAACGAAGGATTGCATAGGCCAGTTTCAGATAATATATTTATCATTGTGCATGAAGGTCGTGAAAGGTGCTTAGATAGATTAGATCAGATACGATACATTTGGAAATAACCTATTTATTTCACCCCAGTCATTCATTCTGTTAGACTATCTTGTAGCTTATTTTGGATTTTAGGTCACGCCAGAGGTTGAGACAAACTATCTAAATTTTTTACCATGACGCTGTACCTGCCTAGAAACTGATCCAAAAAATAAAAGCAGTTTCTTTGAGAAGATACTCAAATGAGCCATTGTCCAAGGCTAGTCCATCAAAAGCTTTTGAGCAGTCTGTGTAAACTGAGTCCGTTTGCTGGCCAGCATCACTAGATGCAAGATCTTGTATAAAACGAAGCAAATTTAATACAGTTTGATTTGGAATCCGCATAATTTTATCATCATAAGATATAGTTCGGGAATTTTTTTTTTGCGTCCTTAACAAACGCCAAAATTTTCTAGGGTATTTTTGTATGCAATTCTCTATGTTTAAACAGGTTCTAACGCAGTATGATTTGTAAGGGTTACTTATATCGACTTTAATCCGTTTATACATTTTCTTATATTTTTTCCAATATTTATGTTTGAAATTTAATATTTTTTATTATCTGACCCGAGAACCACAGGACAACTTTATACGAATATGAATAACTGGCAAAGAGAATCAAATATTAATTCTATATTCAGAAAATATATCGAAAGTAGAGCTATATATTTTTGAAACAATTATGAGAGTTTGGGCTGCACCCCCGTCATGTCTCCTACGGAAATTCCAATGTAAATGAAAAATTTGGTGTCTGTTCACTATGCGCATCGATGGGCATAT
Source organism: Ceutorhynchus assimilis (assembly GCA_917834065.1). Classification (NCBI taxonomy): domain Eukaryota; kingdom Metazoa; phylum Arthropoda; class Insecta; order Coleoptera; family Curculionidae; genus Ceutorhynchus; species Ceutorhynchus assimilis. Next base: position 23,824,309 of record OU892277.1, on the reverse strand, counting down.
AATATTTTTTTAATGTGTTGGTATGCTTGACGGGTACTATCTACGGACACACGAATATATTCATGAAATTAACGAGAATTTGTAGTTTTTCTGACCGTCAAGTTTCGAAAATAGTTCTCTACTTTCCTGAGAAGATTTTAAAAAAATAATAATAATAAGATTTATTTTAGAACTGTGCGTCTGAAGATGGTAATAAAAATACCAAACCATAACACATAAATATATTGTTTTATTGCACGTCGGAATCCCATGAAAGAAGGAATCTATTAACGAGAATGTCATCGTTTAATGAAGTCATGAAAATGACAAATTTTCAGCCAGGGTCACGTTCGCTTCGTGACAAATTCGATAGTTAGCACTACAACTAGTACCGAGGACGATTTGCGATCATTTTAAAGAAACAATATCCAGTTTATAGTAAGTGGTGCTAGGCTGGTAAGTTTGCGGCAGAGCTGGGCAAGCTACTTGGAATATGTAGCTAGCTACAAGCTACAAGCTACTTTATATTGTAAGTAGCTAAGTTACTCAGTAGCTCAACTACCTCTTTGAAAAAGTAGCTAAGCTATTAGTAACTTGACTACATTTTGAATTAGTGAAAGCTACTATTTAAGCTACTTTTTTGAAAGTTAAATTGATAAAAATAAAAAAGCGGGCACAATCGCCACCATCAATGTACCTACATGCCTTACCTAATTTAATTTCATAATATCATCATACGAAAATAACATATTAACTTTCTCTAAGAAGTAGTATTCATATTTTTGTCAAAAACCACTGGACATTAATTTATTAGGTTCACTTTGATCACAGTGATCTGCGAATGCGAGAATAAAATAGGACACATAAAACATAGGTACCTACAGACATAACTAGAAACTAGTCTAAGCAAGGCAGGATAAGAATTTTCCGGAAAATGATAATTGTATATGCTTGAGCAATTAAAGTATAAAATTACTTTTATCGAGCGGTAAATTCAAACGCGGGCGATAGGTTGGTGGAAACGTGCCTTTATAAGGGGAAAACTGTTTATTTTTAAAAACAATGTCGAATGGATGCCATTATATTATAGGTATAGTTATTTCATTTTTGAACTAGAAAAGTCCGCTGCGCATAAAACGTAATAAGTATTTTGGGCGTTGAGTATCGTTAACCATACCGTCGGGCGGTAAATGACACTTTCCGCCATTAATACCTAAATAACTATTAACTATCCACCAAAAGTAGCTTGTTTTAGTAGCTAGCTACTTTTCACAGTAGCTTATGAATATAAACACATTACCAAAAGCTACAGCTACAGGCTACTTTTTTTTCAAAGTAGCTTGAATAAGTTATTAGCTACCAAAAAAGTAGCTAAGCTAGTAGCTTAACTACTTGGTAGCTAGCTACTGCCCAGCTCTGGTTTGCGGCCGCCCGTTCACCAGTTTTTCAAATATTGATATTTTCTTACATAAGGAAACTAAAAATTAACGTGACACAACGTCGCGTTTAATTTCCCCAATGGGCAATAATCGCAAAAATATCACACGATTCTGATCTGGTTCTAGTCTGCAAGAAGCTTAACAATTTTTATATCATTTGTGTCATACTGTATTCCAAAACTAATTGGAACCTAAACAATTCAAGGGACTGCTATTATTTTATCTGAAACAGTAGCGAAACTTTAACAATTTTCATATGGTTCTATTGGACTACTCATATACATACTATATTCAACCAAAAATAGCTTAATCTATGAAAATTTTTGTCCGGTTTTTCTTCACTCAATGCAAACTTGTGTTATTTTTAAGTAAATTTATTGTAAATATTGTAAATATTTTCTTGGTAAAAGTACCTAATTAATACTCAATACGTATTTTTATTTAACTTAGAATAACAATATACATACATAGTAAATCATGTTAATTAAATCAACATTTTGATTTAATTTATAATAAGATTGAGATAGAAAGGTTAGAGTAGATATGACAATTATGTTATAAATTGGAAGAGCATTTTATTAATTGATATACTGGTTAACGTTTTGTTTTCTAGCCTGCAAGAATCTCAACAATTTTTAAATCATTTCTGTCAGATTGTATTCCAAAACTAAGTGGAACTTAAACAATTTTCATATGGTTTTATGAGACATTTTTTTCATCCGAAACTAACTCGATATTTAACAATTTCAATCTGGTTCTATTGGACTACTCATATATAATTCAACCGAAAATAACTCAATCTATGATAATTGTTAGGTTTTTGTTGGACGGTTACTCAACGAAAATTGATGTTATTTTTAAGAAAATTTATTGTAAATTAATTTTGTATATATTGTCCCAGGACACCAATAAGGTACCTAATTAATACTCAATACATATTTTTATTTACCTTAGAATAACAATATACATACATATATAAATCATGTTAGTTAAATCAACTTTTAGTTTTAATTTATAATAAGATTGAGATAGAAAGGTTAGAGTAGATAATATCAATTATGTTACAAATTGGAAGAGCATTTTATTGATAAATATACTGGTTGACGTTTCGTTTTCTAGTCTGCAAGAATCTTAATAATTTTTATATAATTTCTGTCAGACGGTATTCCAAAACTAACTGGAACTTAATCAATTTTTATATGGTTTTAAGAGACATTTTTTTCATCCGAAACTAACTCAATATTCAACAATTTCAATCTGGTTCTATTGGACCACTCATATATATTCAACCGGAAATAACTCAATCTATGATAATTGTTGTCAGGTTTTTGTTGGCAACGCAAATTTATGTTATTTTTAAGAAAATTTATTGTAAATTAATTTTGTATATATTGTCCCAAGACACCAATGAGGTACCTAATTAATACTCAATACATATTTTTATTTACCTTAGAATAACAATATACATACATATAAATCATGTTAGTTAAATCAACTTATAGTTTTGATTTATAATAAGATTGAGATAGAAAGGTTAGAGTAGAGATATCAATTATGTTACAAATTCGAAGAGCATTTTATTTTATTATGAATATACTGGTTGATGTTTCGGTTTCTAGTCTGCAAGAAACTTAATAATTTCTATATCATTTCTGTCAGACTGTATTCCAAAACTAACTGGAACCTAAACAATTTTGTTATACTATACTGTTTCAAGGGATTTCTATTATTATTTATCTGAAACTATAACGAAACTTCAACAATTATTGTATGGTTTTAAAGGACATTTATTATTTACGAAACTTAATCAATATTTAACTTAACTTATTTTTAAGAAAATTTATTGTAAATTAATATTGTAGATACATTTTTTATATCAATTTTTTTGTATGTTATTACAATTATTAGTATGTAGTTCCTTAACCCCTTTAAAGACTAGGGGGTCTTGGTAAGGTACCTAATTAATAATCAATAAGTTCGTATTTTTATTTAACTAAAAATAACAATACTTACACATACATATATAAATCATGTTACTTAAATCAACTTTTAGATTTAATTTATAATAAGATTGATATAGAATTACAGTAGATATGACAATTTTGTTACAAATTGGAAGAGCATTTTAATAATGGAGATACCTATGTATTATTGTAAGTTGTGACTGTTGTAAGGTTATTTTATAATAAAATATTTTCAAAAAGTTTTGTTTTGATGTTTTTTTTGTTGATATTTTTTTAGTTTATAGGGTGTAAGATAAAATTTTTATATACAGAGTGTTAGGACTGACCCTTCTAAAATTTTTATTTTTAAACCTTGTTTTTTTTTTGTCTTTGGGCTCAAATTTCAAATAAGTAATATTAGGAATTTTTTTAGAAAAAATCTGATCAAATTCTTGTTTAGAATGGTCTAAAGCCCAAATAATAATAATAACAAAAATAAATGCCTTAATATAAGTAACAATAAACAAAAAGAGGTAATGGTGGCGAGATCTAGCTATAAGCTACTCTATCTAACCACCAGCTACTCTATCTAACCACCATGTACTAATTTTTGTTTCAATACTATACAGGGTGTACTAAACAAAAAAAATTCAAAATTTAACGGATCGAAACCGTAAAAATGTCATATTTCTAAAGCTAAGTTGTACCAATTTTTGTTGTTATTATAATACAGGGTAACCAAAAAAATCTTTGGCAGTTCTAAAATCATGGTACACAAATAATTTCATGAAATATTCGTAATGTTCTCCTTCCTACCCCCTCAACCCCTCTCCTAGCTCACCCCAGATTGAAGCAGCTAAGCGGAGTAAAGCAGATCGTGGTGGCACCCCTGACCACACCTCAACCAAAGCGTGACAATATCATGTTCTCCATAAGCCTGACTTTCATTTACTGATCCTAATAAAATCATATCCCAAAGAAGAAGTAATACCTGATTGTTTATTTCAAATTTATTATTTTGGATGTTTTCTATAACTGAACTAAATGTTGAGTGTGAAATTTTTGGGATCTAGCTGGAAAAAAATATTTTAGCGGCTTTTTTAATGAAATATGAGTTTTTTTTGTTGATAGATAGGAGATTTTGATAAAACAAGATTGAGCATGCACCAAAATAATTTTGCCCCCCCCCCCCTTCCCATTTAAGATTTTCTAGTGGGTAGCTTTAGGGGCTGGGGAGTTGAAAGGGGGAGGTGAATTTTGCATAAAAACTCATTCCACTTCAAATTATAGTTGACGTGTTTTAGGGATTTTTTCGAAAATTTTTCAACTCCGAGATAATAAGAGTAGTTAGTTTTAAAATGAACACCCTGTATATAGATAAAACGCACCTAACCGCAGCTAATTTTTTTTTCAACACATGGTCCAAAACGTAAGGTTCTAAAAAAATATAGAATTATTGTGGGTATTATGTGGTATTATGTGGTATTATTAATCAAAAATATTTTTAAAGTTACTGAATTACAATTTTTAATACGTAAACTGCATGTACTTCTTTTAATTTTTTTTTCAGTTGAACTATCTTGCAGGGATATCTTTTTAAAAAAAAAGCCCACCATGTACGTGTTAAAAAAGACTATTATCAATGCAGATTTTCGGATTCTTTGGTGAAACTTAACACTTTTAAATACATCGCTTGCAAAATTTAACTAAATAGACACTAAATATTGTGCATATTCTTACCGCGTTTTCCGAGAGATAAGGTAGGGCGCATTTTTAAATAATAATGTTAAATTTGAAAATAAACATATGTTTTTAATTGGTCAATGGATATTACCTGAATTAATTTTAATGTAAATATAGGCCTGTGATAAAGTTGGGAAATCGAATTAATTCCACCTAATACGCTAAAATTTCACACTGTGCGGCGTCGCCTTCATTAAAGGTTTTCAATGGCTGCCGGTTGTCGAATCTCATCTTCATTCTGTCACTGTTCAGACATAGTCTATTTCTGGCGAACTCGTGAATCCCTCTGTGTTTCTCCTCTAGACCGGCTACATAAATTGGAAGTACCTACAGCATCGTATGCATCTACCGGTATTCTGCCAAACATTCGATCTACGCGGGAAGCTTCATTTCTCTGATGCCATTGTAGAGTATCCTTTCACCGTTTGACCAAAACTGGAAATTTCTCGGCATCCAGGTTGTTATCAATTTTCTAGCCTGCCACGTAGGAACCCTTTCTTGTCAGCATTTTGTAGTTTTTTAAAGTCTTCTTTGGTCCTCATCTGTTGCAGGAAACACAGAATTCTCGAAATTTGTCAATACATGGTCTTAATTCGTGAATGGCTATCAGCGTTGAGATGACTATTCCGTTGCAATGTTTCATTCGGAAGCGTCCTTTGTAATGTCTTCGCGTGATCGCGTTCTGCATTTCCAAAATTAAGCAGTCACTGTAAGGCAGAATGGTCGGTTCTAACTAGAAGCTTCCATCCATAAACAAAACTGTTAAAATGTCCGGTGGATCTTACTTCTGCCAGAATTTTCCAATTTCCAAAGGATTCACTTGAATATACGTACAAGACTTCTCCGCCTTTTCGAATTTGATGGAGCAATACCCTGTTATCCAAGGTCTAAAAAATTAAGCGAACGAAGTGCATCAATTTTCAATAGCTGAACTTCCGCTACAAGGTGAAACAGTGATAAAATAATGTACCTAATGTCCCTTTCTATTTACAACGCACAACGCTATTATATTGCATAGCTGATAATAGCTCAGTAGCTCTCTAACTTGGGGATATATGCGATACGATGCAACGAGATGATATTTCACAATATCCATATGATATGTTACTTATAATCATACTGGAATTATCGATTCACTAATAAAATATGATGCAATGATATCTATTCGACTGCTTATTTTCTTTGAAAATCGAATGATTAGTTCTCAAGATATTCACTGTCAAAGTTGCCATGGGCTGAATAAAAAATAATCTTCTGCCCCTCTTATTCTCAAATTAACACTTTCCTGTCTTTCCCGTCGGACACGTCAATTTTCTTTTTTTCAGAAGCACACAAAAAATAAAAATTGACGTGTCCGAGAGGAAAGTAAGGAAAGTGTTAATTTCATAATAACACGGCCTGAAGATTGTTTCTTATTTAACCCATGGTAAGCAGTGAATATCTTGAGAATCAAAATACCTTTAAAACAAGGTACCACTCGACCCATCTCCCCTATCTAAAGAAGGAGGGGTGAAAGTCACCCCACCCAGGGGGTGCACCCTAGCGAATTACCGATAGGGTCGGAAAGTTTCCCCCTTGAATACAAAAATGACGTGTCCGAGCGTTTTTTTTTTTTAAGCCGACCTTAAAATACCCTGAATACGCCTCTATTTCGATATTCGTCAAACACACTGGATATCTTCCTATATAATATACTGTCCCGTGTCCGCAACTTTACTTTTCACAAATCTGTTTTTGATGACAAATTATGGTAGGTATGGGCCGGTAGGGTTCTATTTGTTCATCCGTGAACTTGGAGCTTGAACCCAATGAACCCTGACGCACCACGCAACCACGTCTTCTGTTGTTTTCTGCCCGGAGTGTTGTGGGTGCATGAAAAAGTATTTTTTGTTAGCGATCTTTTATTGTATGGGTTCTATGTTACGACGTACCGATGCCGGATAGCGATATCTTAGAAAGTGACATGCATGCCTACTTTAAAAAAGTTATAACCTCTATGTAATATTGAAAGCGCAGCCGCTCGATGTTATGTATAGATATAGATATGTATTGTAGCTTAATTGTATACAGGGTGAGTATTTTAAAGTGTTACAATGCGATATGTCAAAAACAGCTGCAATTTTTTTTTTGACATTTTGGTGACGTAATAAGTACACGGGGGGACACATTTTACGATATCTTTGACATTTGCCCCTTCACTCTCTTGAGAGGAGTGGTGGGTCATTTTCTTATTTTAAATGGAAATATGTGTTTTTTATTCTGAAATACGATTCTACATACAAAATGGAGTCTGTTCACAAATTATTTTTCAAATTGTTCAACTAAATATGGAATTATGACTAAAAAGGTAACTACAATAAAAAAAATTCTTATCGCCTAATGTTTAATTATCTATCGTCTATTATGCCTAAGAAGTTGTTCAAAATGACCGCCTTCGACTTCCAAACATTTCCTTATTCTTTCCCGGAATGAATTCCGTACTCGCTGTAACATCGCTGGAGTCACCAATAAACATGTAGAACGAATTCTGTTTTTCATGTTCTCTGGAGTAGCCATCACTTTATCCTTAATAAATCCCCATAAAAAAAAATCAAGCGGGGTCAAATCTGGCGAACAAGCAGGCCAGTTGACAGGACCACCCCGACCAATCCACCCATTTCCAAATAATCTATTCAAAGGATTACGGGCCTGTATGGCATAGTGGGGTGGAGCTCCGTCGTGCTGAAACCATACGTCTGGATTAATTTCTGATTCAGTAATCTAGGTAACTGATTTCTTAAAAAAAACTTCGTACACCTGTCCATCTAAATGACCTTGAAAAAAATGCGGGCCATTAACTCTATCTTCGATAATACCACACCATACGTTGATAGACCAGGGATGTTGATTTGGTACAGTTCTCATCCAGTGAGGATTATTCGCCGCCCAATAATGCATATTATGTCTGTTCACCTTCAGAAAGACAAACAACAAAAACTGAATATGAACTAGTAAAAAATAATTTGAATCTTACCTGGCCACAATTATTGAAAGAAGCTTCAACAGAAAAAATAACATTATGCAAAAAATGGTAATTTTCGCGCATTTTTCTTGTTCGCTCGTTCGCCAGATTTGACCACGCTTGATTTTTTTTTATGGGGATTTATTAAGGATAAAGTGATGGCTACTGTTCCTACTCTACGACTCCAGAGAACATGAAAAATATAATTCGTTCTGCATGTTTATTGGTGATTCCAGCAATGTTACAACGAGTACGAAATTCATTCCGGGAAAGAATAAGGAAATGTTTGGAAGTCGAAGGCGGTCATTTTGAACAACTTCTTGGGCATAATAGACGATAGATAATTAAAAATTAGGCGATAAGAATTTTTTCCATTGTAGTTACCTTTTTAGTCATAATTCCATATTTAGTTGAACTATTTGAAAAATAATTTGTGAACAGACTCCATTTTGTATGTAGAATCGCATTTCAGAATAAAAAACACATATTTCCATTTAAAATAAGAAAATGACCCCTCACTCCTCTCAAGAGAGTGACGGGGCAAATGTCCAAAATATCGTAAAATGTGTCCCCCCCGTGTACTTATTACGTCACCAAAATGTCAAAAAAAAAATTGCAGCTGTTTTTGATATATCGCATTGTAACACTTTAAAAAACTCACCCTGTAGAATATCTGTCGCCACCATTTACTTTCAGGAGACGATAAAATTTTGTTAAAATCGTACTAGATTTTGTACATTATAGCCTAACATTATTGCCAACACCTAATATTGGCAGATATTTTAAAGGAAATAATTAATTGAAATAAGGTCAGACGGCTTCGTTATTAATATTAGAATAGCTGTAAGATCGATGACCGAAAGTCTATTTATTTCCAAGATAGACCAACCGTAAATACAATCCTGCATTGTGCACGTGATTATCAACTTGGACAGGGCCGTATTTTGAGTTACCTTGTCTTAGTGCTACTTCATACTTGATTTTAAATCGAAAAACTATAACAAATAACAACAATAAATATTAATAACATCAAGTATTATTAGGTAACTTTAAAAATATCAACAAGCCGCAAAATTAACACAATAGAATAGCGAAATAAGAAGATCTACGTGACCAAACGATTGAAAAGAAATCCTGGCAAATTTTGGCGAGGCAAAAAAGTTCTCGTATAGGTTGGCCAATAGATGTGGCACTTCCTTTGTATATTGGTGCGATGTTCTAATGGATTGGTTTGTCCGGTAAATTTATCTTGCACAAAGACATCAGCCACTTGTTTCGCAAAATCAATGGCTTACTGTGTTTCTTGGCTGACCTAATAGATTTCAACTCTCCTTGATACTCTCCGAACCCAAAAGTATGCTCCACTTGATACAGTCTCCTCCTCAGGAATATTCTAAAGAATCTCGAACGTCTCTCCTCGTAATGCCAGTACCAATGCTGTTGCTTTTTGCTTTTCATTCCATCCATTTGCACTAATAGCAGCCTCAAACTGTCGTTTATACATTGATCAAAAGTGATGGCCAATATACAGAGGAATATCTCCAGGCAATCATCAATATGTTCAACCAGGCATACAGGAGAATCGGCCTAGAGATCAACTTTAACAAGACGCAGATTCTGCACCAACCCGCACCGGATAATAATTCCCAAGCCCCAAATATAACTATAAATGGCTATTCTTTGCAGAACGTAGAGCACTACCAGCAACTGGGAGACGATGGCAAATGATAGGTCCTCATGGCGTCGAGTAGTCCACGGGGACCACCAACTATTAAAGAACAACGACGCAGACATGAGACCTAAAAGAGGGACCGCAGGAAGGAGCGAGAGAACAGAGGGAGACAATGCTACCAGAGACTGGGTGTGCCAAGACTGTGGAAGAGTATACGGCTCTAGAATTGGTTTATGTAGCCATCAGAAAACGAACAATCGACTACAATGAGAATAGAATAGAAGATAATCATACTCGGTATCGAGTGATCGCCTATGATGATGATGATAATGATCAAAAGGTGGTGGTTTGAGTTGGCCGCGAACGAGAGAACTCACCGGCATGTCCATTTTGCTGCTGCTTCCGCCGCTTCTCCAGTCTTCTATGCCTATTTCTTCTCCAATTCTTCGCGAACCATCCCTATTTCGCCTTTGACGATTTTTGTTCTGCTTTTGAGCTCTTATCGAATATTCTGGAACAATTTGGCGATCTTACTACTTAATGGGTGGTATGAATAAAAACGAAGTATATGCTACTACTACAATTATTAGTAGATTCTCAATAGTAAGTATATTATTTACTTTAAAACGAAGTAGATACTACATTTCGAAACTACCGGAAATTAGTAAATCCTTATTTTTAAAGTAAATATACTGCCTAGAATATACTAATAGGTACTTGTAGTAGTAGCAGGTAAGTACTTCGTTTTTATTCATACCACCCAACATCTTTCTATCATCATTGTTCCCGTTCTTCCTAATCCTGTTTGTTTTTCAAAAAACGCCACAATAGGTATAAACTGCTTAATTTCTGATGATGATAGACAGACAAATATTCGTTCGCTTCAAATACGCAAAAACTAGTACGATTTTATGTTCCTCGATCAGTACAAACGTACAAACCGTTAGAGTATGCACAACCTTGATATAGGTGAATCGTCTAGCTAGCAGGAAACCGGCGGGAGTGGTGCGCAGTGAAATATTTATTTTACAACTTTTACAAGGCTAATTGCAAATGTTTTAACTGATCCGTTCATTCCGGTGTTGTAAAATAATTTCAATTTAATTTATAGCTCACAGTTTTGTGCACAGAAACGCGTTGCGGCGAAATCGACATCTTTTTTATTTGAAATTTGGATTTAGTAGGAAAAATGGGCAGAACTGTAAGTAATTTTATTTCTCTTTTAATAGCTAGTGCTTGTGGTAATATTTCAGCCTTCAAGTATTCAAATATAATACAGGTTATTCACTTATTTATACACTTTATCTGTGTTCTTATAGTAGGTATATTTAGAATGTATTAAATATAATTTGTATACTATTTAAAAGTTTAGGTTCCGTTTTAAAAACACAGTTTTAGAAGATTGAAGGCTGGGAAGGAAAAAAAAAATCACAGCAATATTTGCTGACCAATAATCACAGATACAAATGCAAATACATTTTATTTCAAAACATTTGCAACCCTTTTCTCTCTTCTAGCCCACTGTTTTACCATCTGGAGATTTTGATGCTGAAACTGATGCTAAAGCATTGAAAGAAGCGTTTAAGGGTTTTGGAACAGATGAAGATACGGTTATTGACATTATCGCAAGAAGGACCAATGAACAACGGAGACAAATTGCAGTTGCTTTTAAAACTATGTTTGGAAAGGTAATGATGTGTCTATTGAAATTTTGACAGTATTATTCTTAGGTAAAGATAATCAACCAACATAGGTACAAGAATTTTTTTGAAAAAATCTAATTTGATTTATTACAATAATTGTTACATCACCGACCTATTTTGGTATTTTGGAGAAATGCCGCCAAATTTCTAATTCATCACTATTTTTGTTTGGTGTGTACCTATACCTATCTAACAAAATAAATAATTTGAATTTTATTCTATTTTTATTTAATTCAAAAGGGTAGCCTTGCGTGCCTACTAGAAAAGCTTTCATCGATTATTTTCCGATATATCTAATAAATAAATTTGTGGTTGTTCGAATCAAGTCATATAAGGCTGAAGATCGACTATACATGGGATTTCACATCGTTTTCATGGAAGCTCTTAATATTTTGTCTGTTATTATTTAGGATCTGATGAAAGAATTAAAATCTGAGCTAAGAGGAAATTTCGAAGATGTTATTGTAGCCCTTATGACTGACCCTATCGAATTTCAAGCCAAAGAGCTGCATCACGCTATTAGCGGTCTTGGTACCGACGAACCTACCATCGTTGAAATTTTGGGTATTCATAATAACGAAGAAGTGGTTAATATTGCAAATGCTTATGAAGGCTGTAAGTATTTTTCAAAGCAGATGCTTTCATGAAATAAATTTATATGTTTTTTCAGTGTATCAAACATCTCTAGAGGCCGATATCAAAGGTGACAGTTCAGGACATTTGAAACGACTTCTGGTGTCTTTAGCAAATGTAAGTGTTGTTATTCATACATTGTATTGTATATGTCTATACCATACCATGAAACTCGACCTCTCCTATTAAATTGATAATACATAATACATTTCTTTCCTTAAAGATATTGAACTGTTGAATAATTTCAGTCTCAAGCAATTTGCGCACAATGGATTGAAATTCTATTTTTCATAATGGTAATGTTAATAAACTGAAACTGAATGAGGTTTCACAAAACTCCTGACAAAATTGTCTGTTTAGAGGATAGACTTGAGCCATTGTAAAGATAACACGAATTTTGTTATCAACATTGATGCTTAGGTACCTAAAAATTCACTCGGAATTATTATGACTCATGTGTTGGCGTTATATTATTATGATCGACATTAATCTTGTGAGTTCAAATATCACGAGATTTGATGCAGATCATGATTCATATAATTCCATGCCACATATAATATTTCTTGATTCAAGGTTTTTTACCCATAATTATTTAGTTAAACTTCACAAAATCAACTATTCCACTTGCTGTGCCCGCTAATATACCGCAGATAAGGTCAATGCATTGATAATAATAGTCAATTTATTATGCATTAAGAACATAGAGAAACCCCAGAAAATTAACTAAATTTAGGAATTTTTCAACCTGATTGATAGGATTGTGGGACAGTGACAAAATAAAGTTAAAAATAAAAAATAAGCAATTTTGTTAATGATAAACTTTTTTTTTTCAATGAAAGCATATTTAATATAGTTGTCTATGTGTTTTATTGTCATTTGGTCGCTCTGAATCGACTCATGCAGTACTGGGAGTTTTTCTTTTAAGTCTTTGATAAGCACCTGTCTGAGAGCACATGCTCGAGCTCTTTTCTCCAGAAAATAATAATGGCGAAAACAAATCACAACTTGATGAGTTTATGGAAAAGTTACAGGCAGCTTTAAATTTCTCCCCAATTTTAAAAACCTTTTTATTTCTTTATTCTGATTCATAGGCCTGCCTCTGCCCAGGCAATGTAAAATTGCTAAAAAATATTTATTTTCTTCCACCACACCAGGCCAGTGGAAGAAAGGTGGATACCTACCTGTTTTTTAGTGGTCAACTTCAATCTCTCTGAAAAAAAAATAGTTGGCAACACTGCCTCTGTGCGAACACGCGACGAACGTGGATAGTTCGATGCGGGGTCGTAGCGTTGGTCGTAGTTTAAACGCGCCCAGAGTTCGTTTTTTGCCTTTTTTTTTCTAGATCGAAATTGGAAAATCTGGCTCCGTTAGGTTCTAGCCATATCCGGAAGAACTACTATTCCGAATTTGAGAATTCTAGTTCAAGTAATAACGTCAGAATGGCGTGGAAAGAAATATGAACTTCATAAGCAAATTATATACAGGGTGTTCCACGAACATCGAAACAGAAGCGTTTTGGGGCATTTTAAGGTCGATTTAAAGAAAAAAACGCTCGGACACGTCAATTTTGTATTCAAGGGGGAAACTTTTTGACCCCATCGGTATTTCGCTAGGGTACACCCCCTGGGTGGGGTGACTTTCACCCCTCCTTCTTTAGATAGGGGAGATGCTCATGGAGATGGGTCGAGTGGTACCTTGTTGTAAAGGTATTTTGATGCTCGTCACAATTATGTACCTTTTTTGAAAATCGAATGATTAGTTCTCAAGATTTTACTGTCAAAGTTGTTATAGGCTAAATAAGAAACAATCTTCTGTGGCCCTGTTATTCTCAAATTAATACTTTCCTGATTTTCCTTTCGGACACATCAATTTCAATTTTTTCGGAAGCACACAAAAAAATAAAATTTACGTGTCCGAGAGAAAAGTTAGGAAAGTGTTACCCACCTGGGGTGCACCCTAGCGAAATACCGATAGTGTCAAAAAAATTCCCCCTTGAATACAAAATTGACGTATCCGAGCGTTTTTTTGAAATCGACGTTAAAATACCCCAAAACGCCTCTGTTTCGATGTTCGTGAACAGTGGCGTACCTGACAGGCCCGCAGGGCCCGCTGTGCGGGAGGGCCCCGGAATATTTGGGGCCCCCAAATTAAACAAGGTATTCTTCTCACACAAAATATTTTTCCACTTATGTCAGTTCGAGTGTCAGTTAAAGAAAATCTTATGAATTATTGTTAACACGTTCGCGGACAGTACGGCTAAAGCCGTCATATTCTCCTCCCTTGCCTGGGACATGACATCTATAGCAGTCACCCCAATTTTCTTCTATAAACAAATAACGGCTCTAGCCGTCTTTGGTCCCATATAGCTACATGTATTTTCAATTTATTAGTCCTGCCACAGTGTCTATTCACCTCAAAATTGTCCAGTTCACGGCGGATCTTAAAACCAATTTACCACACCAAACATGGAAATACAAAAATTGACATTCTAAGCACAACATACTTTTAGAAATTGTCCGCGAACGTGTTAAGTAGTATATCAGAATTGTGTTCTGCCTTCCAACTATTTTTAGTCCTTCCGGTTACCTCAGCTCAACCGGAAAGGTCATTTTTGGTGGTGGTTTTTCTCAACTTTTTCATAATAATTACCACAAGTGTCTTATTAGGGCCACAGAGATGAATCTGATGAAGTGGACGAAGAATCAGCTCGTGCTGATGCCCAAGCCCTTTTGCAGGCAGGAGAACTATTGTTTGGAGGAACTGAAGAATCTGTATTCAACATGGTAATGCGTATAAATTGAAGTTTTTGGCGCCAATAATTATTCTACTTCAAATTTTAGGTTCTTTGTCAAAGAAATCGTCCCCAGTTGAGAAGAATATTCCACGAATATGAAAACATAACTGGGCATTCAATTGAGAAAGCTATTGAGAATGAATTTTCTGGTAATATTAAGGATTCTCTGTTGCAGTTGGTTCAATGTGTCAGAGACCCTATCGAATTTTTAACTACAAGGTAGGCAAGTTATTTTGTTTGAAAGAAATTCAATTAAATATTCCAACTTTGTATCATTCTTACTAAACTTACACTTTTTTATCTTTCATCGTTCTTTTCATGTTCTTGGTTAGAATTAAAAAAAAAACAATAAAAAACTAATACAGAACAAAATCTATTTATCACTTCACCATCGACCTCCTTCAATGCAATGGAAAGAATGCAAATAAGTGTAAGCTCATTTTGGTAGGATAGCAGACAAAACCAGAATAATTTACTTCCTAGGCTTCTCTCAATTTGAACTTTTTTTAGAATTCACGATTCGATGGCAGGAATAGGCACTGATGATCGAACCCTTATAAGAATAATCGTTGGAAGATCCGAACTTGATCTAGGAGAAATAAAAGAAGTTTTTGAAGGAAAATATGGAAAAACTTTGGCTGAAAGAATAGATGTAAGTAATAGCATGTTTTAATTATTCACTTGCTATTGTGGAATGGTTTTGTATTGTATATCTTCTTGCTTAATACTGGTGTACTTAGTCATGAGTTCTATAACATAGCTAAATATTCACTCACTTTTGCTCATGGAAGTTTGAAAAAAAGGCGCAAGCATTTGTTTTCTAATTTTCGAGAAATAATTAATGATTTAGTTTATCTTTTTCTGTTTTCTGGTTATTTTATCAGACATGTCTAACTTGCTAATCATCTTTATTTTCAGCAGGACACTTCAGGAGATTACAAGAAAACGCTGATTACCATTGTTGGATGAAGTTGGCAAACATGCCAAAAGTATTATTAAGTTATATATATATATATATACAATATAAAAAGGCCTTATTTAGCTTTAGAATACAATATTTGCTACCAGTTTTTTTTTTCTATTATTAAACTTTATTATTACATTATACTCAAATCGAATAGGTAGGCGAGTTTTTGATATCTCCATTTCCCAACTGGAGTGACCAAGAAAGTACAGCAGGAAGAAGTTGAAAGAGATAAATACCTATAACAACCATGTTTTTTCTAATAACAGAATGCTGGACGAGTGAATTTGTATAGCCAATAAACAAAACAATGATTTCTACTTGGCAGATGAGTTTTTTTGGTCTATTGATCTTGATAAACTTGCTGGTAACTGTCTATAATACAAAAATATACAGTGGCGGACCCAGGGGAGGGGCGCGGGGGCGCCCCCCCCCCCCCTGAGAGCCTGAAAAACCACTTTAAAACTCAAAACATTTGAAGAAAATCATAATATATATATAGAAAAATTTTATAGAAGAATTCTCCAATAAAATTTAATAGAAAATTTTTCAAATAAAATGTTAAAGACAAATTTTCCAAGCTAACACCATTGTTCAATTTATCGTTTTGTTTTTATCGGATAGTGATACTAACTACTAAAGCAGTTATAATTTTTTTTTTCTCCAAAACTGTTTGAGACCTATTATTGAACCTTGTACGATTAGAATAAGCACGAATAGAGCTATCCAATAAGTTATTAATATACATTGTGGGCCAAATTTATCTGGAACCCAATTTGGCTCTGAATATATATTTTATTTTTTTAATTCGGCGGTGTTTTCTGAAATTTTGTTTGTGTGAATATTAGGTGGCCTTTGCGGCCTTTCCTTAGTTATTGTAGAAAATATATCTAATCAAAATATACAGGGGGAGCCATTTCAAAAGCACTATTTTTAATCATTGCCTTTGAGGCCGTTGCAAAATTAGGTAAAAAATTTAATTTTGCAACGGCCTCGAAGTCAATGAACTGCTTCTTACTTGGCTCCCCCTGTACACTGTACACTTTGATTAGATTTTTTCTCAACAAGTCACGAAAAGTCCCCCTAATTTTCACACAAAAATCCGCCGAATTGAAAAAAATATATTCAGAGATAAATTGGGCTCCAAATAAATTTCGGCCAGAGTGTTATAGGTCCTCCTATTAAAAAAATAAGACTTTGGTCAATATCTCAAAATCGGCACCAAGTAGAAAAAAATTTAGTAAGGATTCTGCTTGAAAAAGTAGGCACTTCTAGAAAGTTTATAGAAAAATCAAGTATTTTTAGAAATAAAAAAAGTTTGCACCAATCAAAAATTCATGATATTTAAGCCTCAGCGTATGGGGTTCATTTTTTTTTTGTATCTCGCTCAGAACTTGACGTTTCCTATCAAAAGGGTCCAGATTAGACCACCCTTTAGAATCTTTAGCCTACAAGTAAAGTCGGAATAAATGTATCAAAAATCATTGTTGATAATTCTGAACCTGCGCCCCCCGAGGTATTTTTGGTAACCTTTCTCTACTGTTCGATTTTGTGAGGAGAAAACAAAAAAATTATTCGTTCTTTTTTATCAGCCTAAATTGAAACCGGATCGAAAAATGCTTCAAGTAAAAGTTACTTGTTTTTTTCTGTAGAATAAGATTCTGTGATAAAAAAATATATTTCCAGTGAAAAAAAAGAGTTGACCTTGAAATAACCTAGAAAACGTTGTCAAAGTCAAAAATCAGTACGCCATTTTGTTTCTCACATGATACCATGTAACTTTTATTTGAACTTATTTTTTCAAAAACGCACCGTTTTCGAGATATTAGACTGTCTCAAGTTAAATGGACCACCCTGTATAACATTATTATCATCATCATAAGCGATCACTCGATACCTAGTATGAATATTCCATGTTCTATTCTTATTCTTATTGTCGTCGATTGTACGTTTTCTGATGGCTATATGCATAAACCAATTCTGCAGTCGCACCCTCTTCCACAGTCGTGGCACACCCAGCCTCTGGCAGCATTGTCTCTTGTTCTCTTCTTTCGCTCCTCCCTGTGGTTCCTCTTTTCGGTCTTGTGTCTGCCTTGCTGTTCCTCAAAGGTTTGTGGTCCGTCGTGGACTACTCGAGGCCATGAGGCCCTATCATTTGCCTTTGTCTCCCAGTTGCTGGTATCGATGCGGCACTTTGATATATTTTCCTTAGAACATTTTTGTAGTGTTTTTGTTGACATTTTTTCAATTACTATAGAGACGTTTTCATCAGCTCTGTTCCAACTGACATGAGAACCGTTCCAGAACCAGTAATTTCTAATTGTCCACCTATTTTTCAATGAGTTGAACGTTTATCCTACTTAACAAATAAATTGATCGACTGGAAACTATACCGTTCTAGTACGGTTCGCATGTCGATTGGAACAGAGCTTCAATCACCTATATTTTATAAAACATTAATCGGCATGTACCTGCAATGTCATTAATGTCAATACGTATTTTCACTAATAGTATAAATAATTGTTTTATTGAAATATTAACATTTGGCAAACTTTCCATTCGACAAAAGAAGTTAACATCACACCACGTTTGCATTGTTCAAACGTTGTTGGGCAATGGGCATTTTTCGGGCTACCATAATTTTCCCAGATTTTCATAGCCCCCAACTAAAAAAAAAGAAAGTGAATTGACTGTACTTATATATTTTTATAGCATTCTTACACCTGCCAAACGTTACAATATTTAAATGTTACTATTTATTTCTTTTATATAAATTTGCAATAAAATGAAGGTAGTTATTTTCCATTATCAAACATAATTAGGGTTTCTATACGTCCGGATTTACCCGGACATGTTTGGGTTTTTAGGGCGTCCGGGGAAGTCCGGCCGGAATTCGGAAGAATGTCCGGAAAACTCGGAGATCGTGAAAACAACCTAACTTTGTAAAATATTTCAATCGTTACGGTTATTTATGAATTCCTGTAAAAATGTATTTTCGCAAAAAATAAACAAAATTCATCCTCCATAAAAAATTAAATTATTTTTTTCTTATACCGTGCGTAAAGTACTCACTTTACGGCCTTTTTAAAAGACGTAAAATTTCACTTCAGGCACTTGTACGTGAAGTAATTCACTTTACACACTAGTGCGTGAAGTAGGTAATGTCAATGACAGATGTCGACAGTATTCGTCTAAATTTATTTTTTTACACATATTTTATTTGTAGTAGAAATTTTTTTACATGCAATACGTGTGTAGAGTGAACCTTTTTGCACTCATGTGATTATTGTCAGAATTCACATTCGTAAAAAAAGGTTCACTTTACACACTTTGTTGCATAAATAGCTTTTTCGGCGAAGTCCGGGGGGCATTTTTGTATCGAGCGTCCAGTAACCCGCATTCGGTGTACCCGACCTCATCGGCACGTATCAAGGGCACGGTAGTACGAAAATCACTCGGATTACCGTACGCTCGATACTCGCGCTTACAGCCACGAATATCTTTTTGACTTTCCCTGGCTCCTCGTCATCAAGCTACTTGATAATATTAGTTTAATTTTGGTTCTGGTAGTCAAATCGTAAAACAATTTTAATTCTCGTAGTTCACTAAGTGGAATGGCAAGTATCAAAAAACTTAAAGAATAATAAGATTTTGCTATTTGCCTAGTTATTTGATGCTGTCTCTAACAAACTATTCCAAACTAACCCTAAGGCTGTCCTTACCTTAACCTTTTGCTCATCTTTAATTTGGGTTAGTTTTGGTTAGTTTTGTTACTTAGAGACAGCATCATAAATAGTTATTTAAATCTGCCTGAATCTAATCTCCGCATTTGTCAAATAACGATTGCAGGTATACAAATGCCTAGTAAATAGCAAAATCTTGTTAATTTTTACCTGCATTAAAAATTCAATTTTCAAATCGTTCTAACATATTTCAAAAAATAGGCAGTTTTTTTGGAGAAAAAAGTATACGGATGATAATGTCATTGGAAGAATGACTAACACAGTAATTCAAAAATGTTTTCGAAAAACGTGAAAGTGGCCTATTCTACGGTTTTCTCGCCATGGTATTCTATTCATGGTAAGGTTATGTAGATAAAACATAATTTTGCTCTTACTTATTCACTTACCTCGACTTCCTGCTTAGTATTAAAATTAGTTCGTATTTCGCTGGAATTGACAATGTGATACCTATATATAATTTTCTGGCCAGTCCATAATAAATGATAAACAATTAAAAAAAAAAAACTGAATTGTTGGACGCCGATCCATAATTTCGCAGGCCTAGTATCAAGCGAACGGTAGCTTGACAATCGATCGGGAACTCAGACGCTCGTTATGAGACAGACTTCGGTTTATACGACGTTACCCGAATGCGGTATACTGGGCGCTCGATACAAAAATGCGTCCGGGGGTCGTATTTTCGAATATTCTCGCATACGAATTTGAATGCTCCCCATTTAATTTACATTGCTGTCAGTCAAATTTCGTGTACGAAGTGTACTCGAATGAATTCGAAAATACGACCCCGGATTTTGTCCGGATTTCTTGACTATTGTTTGCCCTGAATTCCGAAAAACCTTTATGGAAACTCTAAACATAAGGTATGAGTTTTGATTTAATTGCTAGTTACCTTTGAATATAAAACTACAGGAAGGAGCATAACTTCGAATCTGCGCGACCAAAATATGTGGAGGTTGCATATGGCCGACTAGTATTTCCGGTTTGGCAGTGGCGTATATTTATTTAAATATGATTGTCAATATTATGACTCACTCTTTTCTCACTAATTCCATTACTTATTATCACTTAAAACCGCTAAAATCCATTAAACATCCACTTGAATGAGGACACAGCAAACCACCAAAACAAATGATGAGTCCATACTTGGAGGCTCAAAATTGCCGTTTCCGTCCCTGCGTTGTCTGTAGTGACAGATAGAAAACGCTCCTTCCTGTAGTTTTATATTCAAAGCTAGTTACGTACCTACCTAACCTAAAAATGTTCTCCAAGCAAACCTAGCTTTAGCTTAATCATGATGTCTAAGATAACTATTATATTGATCAAGTCAATGTTCAAGTATACTGACTTGATAGTTTCCCTACCAAAAATAAGATGCTCTGGTGAGTCACCTGTCAGACAGTCACAAAGAATGTGTGCTGTTTGTGCCTATGCATCTGGTTTTTGAGCTTATAGTGTGCAGTAGCAGTACCTATGTAGAGTTTTCAGCTTAGTTCTACAGCGCTGTCAGCGCTCCACTTCAGAAACCTAACCTGCAAACCAATCATTGGTCCACAGGATTCACGTGGCTTATTCCTATATAAGTGCTTATGCTTTGGTTATCTTTCGTAGATTTGACCAATTTGTCGGCCTTGTGCTCCATCCAGTTTGATGTAATGCGATATGCCGTGTTTTCGACTACGGCACTGGCTTTGGTCCTTTATTGGCTTCTCAACCTGACTATCTTACATAAAGTATGTAGGTATATGTTGTTTATATAAAGTTTAATAACTAATAAGTGCTACAACAGTTTTGGTCTTATTACAGGAAAAAGTGTCAAAATCGAGTAACGTCACGTTCAGGTAATTTGTCAATA
This sequence comes from Ceutorhynchus assimilis, assembly GCA_917834065.1. Taxonomy (NCBI): domain Eukaryota; kingdom Metazoa; phylum Arthropoda; class Insecta; order Coleoptera; family Curculionidae; genus Ceutorhynchus; species Ceutorhynchus assimilis. Next base: position 23,802,843 of record OU892277.1, on the reverse strand, counting down.
TTCGGATAGTTTGTCAACATTTGGGTAAAATCTGCTTTCTTGATAGAAACTGTCATATATTGTGGAGTATTCTCTGTCACTGTACGCCGCACAGTGATGCGGATTTGAATTCTAGCGGGACAAAACCTCAGTAGCATTTTTTTTAGACTTCAATATCAAAAAATAGTATCCATATGTATTTTTGTAGCTTGCTTTGTTTTTTAGCTTTATGGGTTAGTGCAGAAAGGCGCACAGTAATAGATCATTTGTTGAATCTACCCGGACTGAAATGGTAAAATCGTTGGTTGTTATTTTGTTCATATAATATCGTACAACGTTTTTTTTTAAATTCACTGAAACTGCCAAAAAACATGGGTACATTTTTTGTGACCATAAACCTGCGGGTGTATTATTTAAATGACATGAAGAAATAAAAATGTATTTTATTCGATGATTTTATTCCATTTACATATAGAAAGTGGCAAAAAAGTCGCTTATAGTACCTGTAACGTTTTAGTTACTCGTATACGAAAAAGTGATCCTGATGAAAGTTGCTGTTTTTTATTTTTTTATTTTTTAACTAAGCAGTTGAAAATACGTGGAAATTAAAACTACAAGAAATTCATAGTTGTCTCACTATAGAAGAAAAGAGGACGTTCTATTTGAAAAAACAAAGTTGTTTTGGATGGCAACCAAGCCAAAAATGACACAAGACATATTTTATACAGGTAGAAATATAGGGAATAATGTACTGAGCAACTTTCATCAAGGTCACTTTTCTGTATACGAGGTAATTGAAAAGTAACAGGTAACAGAGGTATTATGCGCTCTGTATAATGTACCATGTACCATCGTCACCAAAAGTAACTGGGACAGTATCATATTAGCTCTTGTACTATTATATGAATTTTATTGTCAAATATTTGTCAAACTATGAATTAAAAGCATTGAAATGAATGACGGAAGAATTAGTCCAGGAGATTATTCTGCAATATTTTTTTCCCAGAAACTTTTGGTGGCAATGATACCTAAAAGACTCTAGGATCCTATAGCAGTGATATATTGTTATAGTGTGCACATGATGAGCAGTTTCCACATCCAGCACGTTTAAATGTAAAAATTACAGGGACACTCATTTTTTTTTTTAATAAGGGAAATAATTGTTATTTATAATATTAGTATGTAAAATTATACTGAGTGTAAAGATTGTTGCCTTCCTATCTCATACATAAATTGGAATAGGAATGTTCTAGAACAATAATTTTAATAATGATATTGTGTTTTAACTGAATTTACTACCGATCTACAAAATTTTAGCCTTATCATACCCACAGGAACCCAACCCAAATAAACATAAATTTTTTGAGAGATTGAGAATTCTGGTATAGTACTTATATTGATAAAGTTTAAAACATGAACAAATAATAAATAAGAATTCATTCTATTTGGTTATAACGTTTCGTTTGTGAACGTTTGTGAAACACCACCATGGAAAATCAAAGGGAACTAATAAGACATCATATAATGAATCTGTTCGACGTTCATTTCAGACCGGCTTTGCAGCTTCTAACCCCAAGAACCGGTGCGAGACTCCTGAATTTTTTTTATTTTTTTTCAGTGGTGCGGCAACGTGCGGTAAAAAAAAATATGAGCATAGAAACTACAAATATTGTAGCATCAAAATTGCTCAATACTTGGTGGTAACTATTGGTAACTCAACAGATCTACTTCACCCAATATGGCGAGAATTGAAAAAAACGTGAAAGTTTGATATCTGTAGAACAAAGTCGCGGAGCTTTTTCGAGAATAAAATAACTACAGTATAAAAGTACTCACCTTTACCAATCTGCAACATAATTTGGTTTTTGAATAGAACGTATTCGTACTAATAAATTTTTATTTTCGTATGACTTCTGCCAAGCTGAGCAGAAAACGACCAAATTGGGTTGATATAAGCTTATCAAAATACAAAGAATATACAATCCATAACAATAATTGTTGAATTTTTATATCAATTAGAATGTCTACTATCTATTCTTATCAACAAACTTTTTTTACCTTGTTTCTAAAAAATTCGGTTTTGTCCCGCTAGAATTCAAATCCGCCGCACTGTGCGCCGTACGGAATCTTTCAAATTTATGTTTTTGTTACTTACAATCAGTTTCAACAAGATAAATACGTTATAGGTAAAGAAATCAATTTAAATTAACTCATGAAATACTATTCTATTTGTTTTCTGATTCCACATTTTTTATTGTTGTTTTAAATGCTTTAATGGTGACGGATTTTTTTATATTATTGGCACTTTCCATAAGAACTTAATGTGTTAGAGAGAGACAGAGAAGCACATTTTGGTAGGAAATTACTAAAAAGTAAAAATAATATTTTTTCGTATTCGTATCGCATTTGCGTCATAGGTTTTGTGACATCAGAAGCTAGTTATTATAGTAATTAGTGTCAGAGTGTATTGTTACGTGGAATAAATTATTGCTGTGTTAATTGGACTTTGATTTTGGAATAAACGAAACGAACCCAAGATTTCTGTCAGGCAACCCAGAGCCGTGACACTATTTAAAAAAATGAAGTTGATGATGGTGGCCCAAAGACGAAAAGTCAGATTTTAAATTTGAAAATGTCATCCTGTAGAGTAGAAAAAGTTGTTATGATGAAGTGACATATTTATTTTGAAATATCTCTTCAAATAAGCTCAGAAAAAAATAAAATCGATTTTGCAAAATTTCGGCTTTTTTCGGATATCTCCGAAAGTGTTCGGAATTTGTCAAATTTCAAAGACCCATTTTATTGAGCGTTAAATTGCGCAAGTTTTTCCTAATCTAACCAACATTGTAACTCCAACCGTTCTCCAGATCCTGATGCTATCCCATCCTTATCTTATCTTGGACATAAGTACTGTATTCATGAGATGGTCTGGATATCCATTCAATGTCCATTCTATGATGCATGTCTAATAGGGAAACATTATATTGAATGTACAGGGTATTTGATTATATTTTGCACCATACCTACAGCCTTTATTACTATTCAAGATAGAAAAAAATTTTAAATACAAAACTTGACAGTTTTTTTCTATATGTTCTGATAACGTTATCAGAAAAAACAAACTCGCATCGGAAAATGGAGAAACGTAAGCAACTTCGACTTTTTTTAATGGAACACCCTGTATATTATGCGATAAAATGAAAGATCTATTCTTTCTGATTCCAAATATATAATACTGATAACATTTGCGTGAACAATTTTTGACATATCTCAGGTTAAATTATAAAGAATTTGCAGAGAAGTTCCATAAGGATCTCTATCTTTATAAAATTTCTTTGCAATTTAGTTATAGTTTAAGCTGAGATATGTCAAAAATGGCTCACGCCAATGTGATCAACATATTATATATATTTGTAATCAGGAAGAAAAGGTCTATCATTTTATCGCAAAATATACAGGGTGTTCCATTTAAAAAAGTCGAAGTTGTCTACGTTTCTCCATTTTCCGATGCGATTTTGTTTTTTCTGATAATATTATCAGAAAATATAGAGAAAAACTGTCAAGTTTTGTATTTGAAATTTTTTTCTATCTTAAATAGTAAAGGCTGTAGGTATGGTGCAAAATATAATCAAATACCCTGTACATCAGTTTAATAGATATTTATTAAGAAAATAGTAGTGGGTAGTAGGTACCTACTTATAATTATTACGTATGTATTTTTGAAAAAGATCACTTACTTACGTGGAAATATGCGTCAAATCAAATCAAAACTTTGTATGAAAATTTGTCCACATCTCGCAAGTTCACAACAAATTTTTTCCACGCGTCTAAGGTCAATATTCGACAGCAATGCATTCAGTCGCCTCACGAGTCACGATGATACATCTGATAGATATGCTAACTAAAGTCCGCCACATGAAAGTTAAAACACCGAAAGAATGCGACCGCCCACGCCCTGCTTTTCACGTGAAGAGGCACAGCTCCACCGCAGGCGTTCTTCTTTATCTGCCGCCGTGTGGCGGCGAACTTTATGTTCATAGGATATCCTGTTAATATCTATCAGATATTCATCATTCATCTCCTATATCTTGAATATAGGCGGAAATTTGGATATCCAGGAAAATGCCAAAAGAAGTCATGAAAACAATAAAAAACAACTATACTACAGCCATACTTACTACTTACTATGGCTGCACAACTTGAATGGAAATGCCACTGGAAAAATACGCAGTTAAAACTTTTTTACATAGAATTAATGGATATACCTAGTTACTCAAACCGAAGATATTTCAAATTTATTACTGAGTTGAAAAGAAAACTGGCCAATACGTCTAGAGATATGAGATAGAGTAAAAATCCAACGAGAAGTAGCCACTGTCATCAGCGCTGACAAAGAAAGCAGATTTTCTTTTCTCTGCGTCCCTACCATTTAAAGTGAGACAAACGATAACCCGTGTGGCTTCTTCTCGTTTGATTTCTACTCTATTGATATCTTACTAATCACCTATACGGAAATCCGAAAAGAAATTATTCCCAATATGGCAGATTTCCAAACTTTTTGTAGGTACTTCTGTCTATTATCCATCCTGATAATAACTTGACAAATTTATTCCTTCATAAAAATTATTTTTTTCCATGTGACATACAACATGGACTTTCGAACAACAAAAACCTCATTCAAAAAAAAAATATATTTATTGAATATGGTGCTAAAAATTGCTTGTACCGTTTTTTTTTTGCAACCAGTTTACGTAAAAAATTATTATTAAGTATTACGAGGGACTTTCTTCAGCACTACAGAAGTACTATGATATCATTTTATTTGAAAAAAAAAATCCAAATCAATTTGAAAATTTCTATATATTTCAATTTCAATACAATACAATTTATACAATCAATTAAGCATAGTGGAAACCAATAATTTTGGCATAATTTTGCTATAGGCCTAATATCAAATTGGACTTGTATTACATATTGTAATAATAAATACCATAATATAGTTTGAAATTTTTCGAGTGATCAGGTTAGTAAGGTGTCGTCAATATCGTCGTCTTTGCCCTCTGGCTGATGTAAAATTTTCTTCAAAACTTTCAATACAACATCAGTCAATGATTCCCTTGCACCCAAGTCAAGTATACCAGAATATTTCTGGAATACTTCGTCTCCTTCCTTCAACCGTAGCATAGCCATAAGTGCTATTTCTGAGTTTGCTTTAACATAAACATTTTTTTCTTTTGTTCCATTCACTAATGTTGGCAAAGCGATTCGCAGGAAATCTGGCGATAATTTTTCTTCAGGTAGAACTTTCGCTAAATGAAATAATACTTTTGCTAGCAATTGCTTAACTTCATTATTGCTGTTGTTCATTGTCTAAAATGAATAAATATATTTTATTATAATTGAACATAGTTGAAAGGTGTTTGTTATTCACCCTTAGAAACGCCACTAAAAGTTGATTGGGCATATTTTCATCGTTCATCAATAAATATTCCAAAAGGTAACCACAAGAACGGATAGCACTCTGAGTAACATTAATTTGTGATTGCAGCTGACTAAGAAGCACTTGGGTCACCATATTTCTATATTGATCGTCCCATAAACGTTTAGGACTTTCTTTTAGGGCTACTGTTAGCGCTGATCCTCTACCTTCTCTTAGAGTTAAATTTGCATTATTATCGTCATCTGAAAAAAGGAAATTTGGCATTTAAAATAGAGAATTTTTACCTTTTATTGGATAATGTAGTTTGACTATTCTTGTTAGGGTTGTGCATTATGAAAATATATGACCATCATTGAGCAAATTTGCCTACTGGTCAGCTACATTATTTCAAAACCATCATTTGAACAATTTTACAGAACAAGCATCGCAGTACCTACATATCCAATCCAGCAACTTTACATTTGCTGTTTGGTTTCTGTGGTAATTATTTTAGGTATAGTTGAATTGTATTTTTTAAATTAAAATTGGCGGCAAGGTTTCCATAGTTTTGCTATGTCAGTTTGAAAAACAAAGCTGCCACACCAAATATTTACTATTTGTGAAGTTGAAGCTAATAAGCAGGTTATGCACTTGGTTGTCCAATATAATCAGGTTCATCTGGTTAGATACCTAGGTCGTCAAATATTTTTTCATAGGATGCTATAGGTTTAAAGTTAATAATAAAATGCTTTCTAAGGCACAACGCATCTACAATTAGAGTCTGAGACATCTTTAATAAATGCAAGTCACAATGATAATCTGTTAGTGTTACATTTGGATTTGAATCGTCGTTTTTTGGAACGTTAACTCTTCTACAATAATACTCAGCTTCTTCTCTTCACTTTCTAGCTCAGCTACATATTAGGAAAATAATCTGCGCTTCTCTATTAGTTCAAAGGGAGTCTTATTTAGGTTGGTAATCTCATCTTCGATGCTGCTAAGGTTATCAATGTACTGCTGTTCTGTATCAAACACATCGAACACAGTCAAAATTTTGCTTTCTCCTTTTTAGCTTGTATTATCTAATAATAAAGCGTCTAGCCGAACTCGTTTAGCTTTGTCCTCACTGGTTCGAATTATCTAATCAGCTACGTTTTGTAAATTTTCTGTTCACTCTTAATAACTTTTTTCATTGGTGAGTCAAATCCCATGTTGCCCCAAAAATTTGCCTTGTATCCAGCTTAGATTCCAAGCAAGATAGCGATGATTAAGAAGCGTTATTGCGATTTGTAATTAACTACACTATTCAAAATTTGGAATTAAAATTTCCTAAGTAAACTTTTATCAGAGGTTCCACACAATCTTTATTGTCTTAAACAATCCTATACTTACTCAATATATGTTCTGAAAGCGTCTGATCCAATAACTCAGCAGGTAAATAAGTGCAAATAGCTCCCAAACAACCAGCAGCACATTTTCTAATTGTATCATCAGTCTGTCCCAAATAGGTTATTAATGTTGCATGAATTTGTTTCATTACCGTTTCCGACATCTTGTCACCAGCAGCTGTAATTATTCCTCTTAGAGCGTGCAAGGTTGTTTCTCTATTGGGAAAAAAATATTTGTATAATTTAAAATTTCTAATGACAATAGAAAAGAGGGACTAACGGGAAAAGGTTGAGAGGAGAGGTGAACCTAGAATTCCCAATGACAATATACACACATCAAAATAGTCTAGGGAACAAGATAATTCCTATATTTATCAGAAATTTTTGCTGATTTTATTTTTAAAATATTTAAACTAAATAAGTTTGCAAAAAAAGCCGACATGGTAAATTTGACAAGATTTGTTCAATAAATAATACTCAAAATCAAATCATTTTTTTTGAGAACTTTTTGAGGATTCATTATTTTTTGTGTTGGTTGGATTTAAAAAATATATATATATATATTTTTAACTATATACAGGATGCCCCAAAAATAGCTTGATAAAATTGATAGGTGAACAAAAACACCCCTTTTTTTCTAAATTTTTGGACTATTTGTTGAGTTTAAAACATTTTTATGTTCAATATCATATACCCAAGTTCAACCGTTTTTGAGTTATGTATTGTCAATTGGAATTCGGCAATGAATCACCATGTACATAATTTATTTTAAATTCTCACTTGAGGGCCACGTCTTCATTATTTTTAACCATATTATGTACTTCCGAAAACAGTGGATCTGCTCTTAGATGGATGACTATAAGCTGTCCCAGAGCAGTTGCTGATTTTAATCTAACGGTACGGTTGGGATCGTTCAGCGCTTTGACAAACGTTGTTTGTAGCTGGGGTAAGAATTGTCTTAGCATGACGCCAACTTTAAATAGCAAAACAGCCAATGTATCCAATACGGCCGTTTTGACATTGGCACTGAATCGGTCTCCTAATATCCTAATCAGCGGTCCAGTGATGGCAACAACGCTTGGTTGGAGCGATTGTGCACTGGTTACTCTGATAACTTCACCTAAGCCTGAAAGAAAAAAAAAACAAATAAGTTTTTATTGCCTCATGTAAAAAATATGTATTATTCTTTTATATAGGTAGAATTCGAAAAATAAAATACCTAGTGCAGCCGCTTCCTTTTCGTCGCCATCTCCATTAAGAATAGCCTCTCTAAATATAGGCAAAATCGGAACAATTCCTTTTGGCAAACAAAAACCTGGTAGGTCAATGCCGGGTTCCATATCTGACAGTGCGTATCTTACTGCTTGTCGTAAATCTGACACGTGAGAAGCTTGTTGTTTCGGCTCAAGTGTCTGAAATTATTCCAATTCCCTAATTTATTTTAAAATCTAATAATTTATATTTTAACAGAGAATGAAAAATGAGCAAGAAAATAAGTTATTAGAAGGTAGGGGTTATCCAACAAAAGTGCTTTTTACCTTATATTATATACCTGTTAATTGAAGAGATACAAAAAAAAAATCAAATATAAAAGTTGTTGGGATTTTTATGAGGAATTTGGAGCATTTATCATAATGGTTCTCCATTATGATAAATGCTCCTAATTCCTGGAAAATCAGTTTTAGAAAATAAAGCATAAAATGTAACATTTCTTGCTTAATTTAAATGGAATGGCCTATTTTTGAATATGTTTTTGGATTCAACATTAAATTTGAGCCCTGCTATATGTTACATGCCCTATAGTTAAATTTAGCAATTTTGAAGATATCGCTAAACAATGATTTTTTAAAATAAATTACAAAAAATGATATTTCATAGTTGGAAGCTGGTGAGAGTGGTAAGTTCCTGTCTAGTTTTGCTTATTACTATTAGTTTTAATTATTATATTGAAAATGTGTCCAATATTAGCACTATAGAGAGGTCTCTAAGACACATATAATAAACATGAAGATTCCATTTCAAAACTTTATCAAAAATTATTACATTATATTATTAAAAATATTTTCACCTTGATGACAGCATTCAAAGCTTCCCAAGACATTTGTAGCACATCCTTATCAGTATCCGTCATCAAATGTACAAGTCCACGTAATAACTGAGGAACATGGGAAGAATATTGAGCTTTAGAATTGGCACAAAAAGCACATAGCAAAGTTGCAGCAGCCCTTCTTTGATCTGCGTTCTCGTTTCGGGTATTCTCTAACATAGTATCAATTATAGTTCGAATGCCAACATCATCAACAACTGACAGAATGACAGCTTGACAGTATTCTAGTTGTTGAGCTTCTTCAGGTGTGCCCTTAGATAGTGCAAGAGCCATTTGTAGTGCTGGAAGGATTCTAGGTAGATATTTATTAAGGGAGTCTCCAGCAACCGAAGCCAAAATTGAAAGAGCTTTAGTATTTGCTGGCGGTGCTGTCAGTTGTGGAACTAAATAGGGCAGTACTACTCTCGACTTAATTGCCATAACCTGTCTTAAACCATCTAGAGTACATTCTACAACTTCTGGATCGTCGTCATTCTGAAATAAAATTGTGGATTGGTGTAATTAAAAGGAAAAAGCTTCTCAATAGGATCCCAAATATATTCCATATATTTGGGATTCTCTAGCAGGACTTCTTTCACCTAGCGACCCCATTCAGAAAAATGAAAATATATAAGATTGGACTTTTTTTTGTATTGAGGGGTTTTTGATAAAGGATAACGCACACCTAACATGGGATTTTTGGGCTCTATGGATTTATGCCATTTTTTGATATGTTGTAGAGGATTTGATTCTGAACAACCTTTAAATGGGACGAAATCTTGTAGGTATTACGGCCTTTGAGATATGAGCGTTGAAAGATGAACTTTCTTGCGACTTTTTGTGTGGAGAGTATACGAGATACTGGTGCTACTGGTATTGATCAGTCAAAATATTGACAGGTTGACATATTTTACGTCACTTAAAAATTAATGTCAACATAGGTTAAGGACGAGACCGCACTGGGGTCAATGTTGGCGCCAGTGCGGTCCCGGCCTTAGCCTATGTTGACATTTGTTAGTGACGTGAAATATGCCGACCTGTCAAAATTTTGACTGATAAACACCAGTTTTTCATATACTCTTCACACAAAAAGTCGCAAAAAAGTTCATCTTTCAAAGCTCATATTTCAAAGACCGTAACACCTACAAGATTTCTTTCCATTTAAAGGTTGTTAAGAATTAAATCCTCTACAACATATCAAAAAATGGGCAAAATCCATAGAGCCCAAAAATCCCATGTTAGGTGTGCGTTATCCTTTTGCTTTTTGTATAGAATTAAACACTTAAAATTAATAAAACTCCTCACCAGTTGGTTCAATAAATTAGGAAGAATATCATCCAAGGCTCTGGTACCAACAGTGGAATGTAAACTATCGAAGGTTTTAGCAGCAGCCTGCCGTACTAAAGGAAGAGGATCGCACAAAGCTTTCCTTACAGTCGGTACAAGTGAATTGACAAACGTAAACACCATGTCTTTTGATGTTGATGCCATAATTTCTGATAGACCAATGCAAACGCCTTGTCTTTGATCCGGTTGGTCTGATTGTAGGCCTTTCTCGAGGATAGGTATAATTTCAGGCAGCACGCGTTCGCCGAGTTTTCGTACCAAGTCACCCAGAGTTCTTGCGGCAACTTGCCTGAAAGAATGGAATGTTTAGTTTTGTGTACAGAGTATTTTCTTAAGTTTACACTGACTGCTCAAAGAAAAAAAACTAATTTAGTGAATTTTGGCACTTCAAGGCAAACCGACACATTTGAATTTCTATTTGAGATTCACGTCAAGAATGAAAATATTGCACTGACTTGTGTAAATATACATAGTAAGTATACATAGCACCAATGAACTAAACCAAACTACCTATGTAAGTATATACATTTTTGTGTCTGTTTTCTGTACTTTCAACATAGTATTAACGTTTCATTGGCTGATGGTTAAGTAGACGCTTGAAACATAAAAACTCACCTTTTATCATAACTCTCACTGGCTAAGCATCCTAACAATAGACTGAACAGCGTGGGAAGAATTTCCCTCAAGGTTCTAGGTGTGTTGGTAACTACCACTTTCCACACATGGAGTGCTGCTTGTCGTACCATGAGGGCTACATCAGAACGTCCCATATATAGACCAGCCAAAACCCTATTCCGTCTCTCAAGACCTATAAATAATAGGCATTCGCCATTCAGTGTAGGCAACTCCAGTATTTGTTTGCAGAATAAAGCTCGCAGGGTGTGAAGGGAGTAAGGGGAAGTAAATATATTCTAGAGCCTCTGTAACATTGTATTCAGGACGCGGTGGAATGCATATCTATTTAATATTTCAGTTTGAATTTTTATTACCTAAATATTTATAATTATATCTGATATAATGAAACACAGAATCAAGTTGTAAAATGAATCATAGAAGAATAATATTTATACCCTTTGGCATCAAATAATTTTCAGGAATGCGAAGCTCGGCTGTAGTAAACAGTTTTTGCATCCTCGAAAAGTCCATTAAACAGTTTTTGCATACTCGAAAAGTCCAATAACAATACATCATGCTTACTTCAGCCGAGGGTAATTTGTATAGGCCAATCAGAATTTTGCCATCCAAAATTATACAAAATCAGCAAACTTGGCAAGTGTGAACCTTTGTTGTAACCGAAATATAATTTTTTTTTAATAATGTAAATGGAGGGGATTTCCAGAAGAGAATCATTTCACTTGGGGCACCTTGTAGTTGGATTCGACAATAATTTGAAAATAGCTCATTTCAATTAAAAAACAAATTAATTTTTGAAAATTACCTATGTATCCGATTTTATAATAATGAATATATCATTGGATATTAAACTCACCAAGTGCCCTAATTATAGCCAAGTGAGATTGTTCTGTACCAAAATTATCGTCTTCACTGGCAGTTTCAGTACTCATTTTACCAGTTACGCCAGATATGCGGTAAAGGAGATCCCCTAGCAGCTGTACAGAACTAATTGAATAAAAACACGTTATTATAGTATAAGTTACTGTTTGAAACTCAAAATACCTGTATCGAATTCTCCAGTTTTCATCAAACAACCCCCCTTCCAGTTCAGGTAACAGCAATAAAATAGCCGACTCTGCATACAAATTAACGATTCTTTGACCGGCTTTAAGCGCAGTTTCTCTAACGTACTCGTTTTCATCCGCCAATGCTTTTAGTATGGGATTAATAATAAGCCCAATATATGGAGTGAAATCGGAAGTAAATACACTAGGCATGTAAATAAACATCATTATATAGCCGTCTTTGACGTGGGGAGCTATATCATTTCTTTCAGCAGTGCTGATAATTTCTGGCATAAATTTATGAAGTTTTTCAACACCCAATCCGCCGACAACTTCAGACAATCCTTGAGCTGCTCCAGACCTATCAACGGAACTGGTCTCCGACGTTAAAGTTTGCATTAACCAAGGTAGCAAATCTTCATATGTCGATTCACCCATTCCTCGTACCATTGCTCCAAGAGCTCTTGCACTTACGGATCTAACCTCTGGTACAGGATCTAATAAAGAAGTCTTTAATCCTGGTATGATCTTTGGTAAGTAAGGCATTAAATCTTTTTGGTCAGTCAGCGAGTACATGTTTCCGATAATTTGTGCAGACATTTTTCTTGTTTCTGTTGATCTGTCCATAAAAGAGCGCTGGACTACTGGCATTATTAAAGCTAAAGATGGGGCGTCGATAAAATGTACAAACTGGGTGTCCAACAATGTTTGAAGACAAACGGATGTTTTATTTGACGGGTCTTGTAGGGCTTTTAAGAGTACAGGGACAATGGCTAGAAAAAAAAACAAATAGGTTGAAAATAAACTCTTTTTATATCTAAATGGAATTTTAACACATACCTTGAATTTCCGGATTTCTAATAACAGAACCTATTACCTTAAGGGCAGTAGCTCCAGATTCTTGTACTTTAATATGCGAATCACTCAATACTTCAATCAATTTAGGAACAATACTGGGAAGACAAGACGATAATTGTTTAGGAGCACAGTAAGCCATAGATCCTAGGAGTTCAACAGATCCTGCTTTTGTTCTCCATGAATCTTCTTCGAGGGCTTCGAGCAATGCTGGTAAAATTAACTTAACACCATGACCAGATAATCTAGTCATTACAACTCTAGAAGTATCATTAGATGCTACTCTGACGTATTGACTGGAATCCCCAAAGCATTGTAACAAGTGGGGCAGAACGTGTACAATGTAGGGTTCGAAAAGTTTGCCCAACATTTCGAAAAGCATTTCAAAAGCAAACAAGGCACCTGAAATGATATCAAAATTTTTATTTTTAGTATCATAGCAAATCGAAATTTTTATTTGTATTTATAGCGCAAGCGAAAGTTTTTTTTTGTGTAAAAGTCACGGTATTTTTAAATAATAAGTTCGTTGTTGAGGTACCTGTGGCGTCCTTAAGTTTAAAATCCATAATAGCTATGAAAATAATTATTTTTTTTCTAAATATTTTGAAAAACTACAAAAACTCTTTTAAGGTTCTCGCCCACTGAGGCGAAGCGCAGCGGAGATGTTTTTTGCTGCTCCAAAAACTTACTTAGAGGAAGAGACAAGACAAAATTATCTCAGCGTCTACAACTTTCGGACGTTGTTGGTACCAGCACCAGCTATTCTTTTATGCACCTGTGTGTAGTGCAACTTTTCTTCTGACATACGGAGGTATTCAAAAAATATTTTTTTATTTTTCCTCAGGTCGCCAGACAGGTAGGTAGTGAAATTGGTGGCCCGTGACATTAGCCAAAATCATCCTTTTTTTTATTTATGTCATGGACTGATAATCTTCTTTTTGGTTGCTCTTCTTTCTCCAAACTTGCAATCAAACTTGGCACAAAAAGGCTGCCGCCCGACGAAGAACTACTGATATCTAAGGACAGTAAACTACTAAAATAAAGTTACACCACCAAAAAATACAAAATACATTTTTGCGCGGTCTCTTTAGTCTGCGGACATTGCCAAGATGAGCTTACCCTCAGTGGGCGCCGAGCACCTTATGGTTTTCACTTTCTCAACTAAATACATTATTCTGGATTTGATATTTGATTCAATTGACTTGAGCTCGATGATGCACTAATCTTAGAAAAATTTAAAAATTATGAAAGAGTCCCTCGAGGAGTCCCTATTACCTTCTCTATGTTTATAGTTCTTCTTATCCTGTACAGCCTCAGTAAGTTTATTCATAATATCGTATTGCTTCAAAGCCAATATACCCATGCCCTTAACAAGTCCAGCTAGACCATAAGCAGCACCTTTTCGCTCGCCATACTTATCGGCTTTGAGCAGTTGATGAAGAAGTTTGTTGACAAAACCGGGTACCTCATCTTTTACAGATGGTACTAGAGGCGGCAGACAATTTGCCACTGCTTCTTGAACCTAAAAAAAAACACGTGCATGCAGGTTTAATTGATAAATCAAATATACTATTCTTACTGTTTGAGATGGAGTTGCCAGAGCTTGAATGAGTCGGGAAACTATAGGTTTGATTCTTTCATCGTCTTTGTCCAGATGTCGAGCTAAAGTGCCCATCAATACCACAACTGCTTCTTTTACAGCATCAAAATGAGCTGATTTAGAAGATTTACTCATAAAATTGTCGAACACAGGCCAAAGAGTTCCAACTGTTTCCTTTCCATGCATGTCAACCATTTTTAGAGCAGCACTAAGCATTTCCTTTCTTACAGTTTCATTTCTGTCTTTCAAAGAAGTAAAAACAAAAAACTGCATTAACTCGCCAACAAGTTCGGGTGTTATGAGTGGTGCTAGTTGACAAATTGCCAGTGCTACACCTCTTCTAGGGTAAAAAGTGTCGATTGCTTTTTCAATTTCTCGACCGAATTCGTCGACTTTTGCTGGTATCATCTAAAAAACATGAAAGTTTAACTATTTAAATATTTGAAAAAATAGTCAATTGTCTTACAGTGGAGCTTTGTAAATTACAAAAAAAAAACTTTAGTCTTTTCCACTATATTTTTTATTTGTTTCTTTGTTGGAAAACTACTAGGACATGTTTCGGGATTATAAGAATCCCATAATCAGCTGAAACAATTACAAAGGAGAACTTTAGAGTTTGTGACTTGAAGTACATAAAATATCACAAAATATTGTGTGTTGTGCATAGATTTAAACTTTCAACTTACCCAGAAATTATTTTATTTCTCCACCTTTTCAAAAACAACATTACTTGTCGTTTTGGGATGAAAGGGAAAGATAATTAAGCGGTCTAAGTTATTTGATTATTGTAACCTAAGAAATTATTATCAGCTGAGAACATATCAGCTTAAAACAACAAGGAACCCAGAGGAGTGGCGACAGTGTGCATGTGAGATTAACAAATTGTTAAAAATATTATTTGTAATATAATGATGAAGTCCAATCATTTCTATTAATAGGAAGGAAGAACTAGAATTCTCTATTCACCACAAATAATGAAGTACAGATAGTGTTATCCCTCCCTAGTCACCCTCAAAACCAAAAATTAGGTGCTTTCCACTCATTCTTCCATAGATTGTTTTCCATACCATTAAATCACGAACGAAACAGCTATTTTTGCAACAAGTACCTGAAGCATTTTAAGGACTGGAATGAGTCCGTAAAATAGCCATTTTCGGGAGCATATACAAAAAGAATACTTTTACCCGCTCTACACATTAAAACATTTTATAAACATTTTAGAAAAATGGTAAAGATAAAATATCTAATAATCTTAAATATCAGGTACCCCATCTATCAGCTCTTTTGCAACCAAATGGATTGGAGGGCGGTTTATGTAGGAAGGAGTGGCCACAAACTGGGTACTAGAATAAAGGAGCACCAAGCAATAATTAACAGAAACAAAAATAGAACCTCTAGTATTTTTCTTGACTCATCTTGAACATTTGCTAACCATAGTAATAATGAAAAACATAAGTTCAACCCTGAAACAGGTGTCAAACTTACCAAATTTTGTAACTTCAGAATTAGGTTAAATTTACTTGAGGCATCAGAAATTAATAAAGCCTGAGATTAATGGCGTAAACGATCAAATCCAATTTGATTGTCTTTCCTTTTTTGATTCATTGACTTTTTAATCATTTTATAAACCTACAGTGCCTCTATACAAGACAGTGGTGACAATAGAAGGACTCATTTTTGATTGGCTCCAGAATATTTGTCATGTTTTTTCGTAAGTTATTTTGATCCTATGGAGATTTATGATTTATGCAATTTTGTGTTTAAATATTTTTGTTATTTGTGCCTGTTATTGATTATTTTGTGACAAAAAATTATAACAGAAAGAAAAGAAAGAACAAATACATTATTGAATGAGTTCGACAAAATATGGCAGGTGGGCAGAGCTTAGGCGCTGAAGTTATTTTTGTTTACCATTTGATCCTATGGAGATTTAAGCAATTCTGTGTTAATATATTTTTGTTTTTGTTATTTATGCTTGTTATTGACTATTTTGTGATAAAAAATTAGAACAAATACATTATTGAATGAGTTTGACAAAACATGGCGGGTGGGCGGAGCTTAGGCGCTATTGTCGCCACTGTCTTGTATAGAGTCACTGTATACATATAAACCAAATTCCAAACTCAATCTATATCATTCAAATAATTTAAATGGTACATAGGTACCCTTCTTTAAAAGGAATATCCAACCTTAAGTATTTACGAATAGATGGAGCTAATATATTGTTAATAATAAATCCGTTCTACCAGTGGAGTGTCAACAATAATAATAATAATTTTATATAAAATATAAATAATCATGATTCTCATTTTCCTATTTTGTCGTTCACTCTTCAGATATTTTCCTGGCCTATACATACTTCCTACTTATTAACCAAAATGATTGGACTTCATACATAATTACAAATAATATTTTTGCCACTGACGCCACTCCTCTGGGTTCCCAGTTGTTTTATGCTGATATTTTCTCAGCTGATAATAATTTTTTAGGTTACAATAATCAAATAATCTAGACTAATTTTCTTTCCTTTTCATCCCAAAACGACAAGTAATGTTGTTTTTTAAAACGTGGAGAAAAAAACGATATAAAAGTAAATAATTTTTTTAAATCAAGGTTCTGTTTTCAAATGTTTAGTTAATATTGGTGTTTCACTGCACTTCATATCTTCCTATTTTCTCCTTGTATACATGGCTAGTTTTAGCCCCTGAAGGGTGTACAGTGTGTTTCGGAATAATTTCTGAGTTGTTGAAAGTTCAAATCTTTGTAGAACACACGATATTTAGTGATATTTTATATATTTCAAGTCACAAACTCTTAAGTTCTCCTTTGTAATTGTTTCTGCTGATGATGGCATTCTTATAATCCTGAAACATGAACTAGTAGTTTTCCAACAAAAAAACAAATAAAAAAGTTAGTGTAGTTTTTTTTTTTTTTAATTTGAATATTTGTTTAAATTATTTTTGTTCCAATATATTACCTTAAGTCTATCATTATACAATTTAATTAACGACTTGATTGTGGGTTTTACTTGATCTTGATCAGTCTCTAATAGAAGAGCTAGTGCTTTTGCTGCAGCAGTTTGTACACATTCCACTGGATGTTCTATATCGCTCATCAACTCATTGCTCAGCGCAGCGGGAAATTCCATAGCGGCTTTATCCCACAAATCGACTGCTAGTTTCCTTAAAAGTACAGTACTAATTAATGGGGTCGGGGGTTTGGAAGAGCTTCATATCGGGTTAAAACTGAACAAAGCAAATACTAGCCGCAGGGAAAAGGGTTTCGTGGATTTTACACAGGGAGCCCACAGACATTGCATCCCAATCGCCAACACTCCTATACTTAAAAGACCGCAAGATATCCAGACAACGAGCGGGGTGTGCTGAAATCCTTCTCGTGGTAACCCTGTTGAAACTAAATCTCGCCGATCTAGAGTAGTACCTCGGAAAATATTTCCCCAACCCAACTATCGTGTCTTGGCCAAGGGCCCGCACTGGGGTAACGATGCCGGTTTGATGGGCCACATACACAAACCGATAGACCAGCATAGGCATGTCTTGCACCCATGGTCTTTGGTTCTCGTCACAGGGGAACAGCGTTCCCTCAAGAGAACGATTGCTCTGTCTTAGTTGACCATATTGTTATTTCCATAATACTGACAAAGACAGAGCGATCGTTCTCTTGAGAGAACGCTATTCTCCGGTTACGAGAATACGGGCCCTGGTCGCGTGTGTTAGCCGGGATAGATGGCCAGCTCAGAGAGTAGTCTGATCCGTAGCGACAATCCTTGGGAAACCGGAGGCACCCTTTTGTATTAATGCTATCCAGATGCGTCGGACCGCGAGTGACTATCAGACCGCCATATGATCGTGGAATTCGAAAAGAAGAAAAAAAATCAAAAACCTATCGGCAAGAATGAGTTAAAAAACCTGCCCAGCACAAACAACCTACCTACCTCTGCCTTGCCTGATTAGAGATCCAGTACGGAAAGGCAAAGGAATAAAGAATACGAGGAACCAAAAGATACCCCGGATATATGGAGGGCCTTTCCGAAACCTTGGCCAAAGTCTGGGTCGAGGTCCGGGTAAAGGAAATATACCTGTAAATTTCATGGAGGGTAACCTAAAGCAGGGACGCGCTTTGCCGACACTTTTGTCAACTGGAAGAAGATAGAGGAGCAGCCTACTACTGCACCGCTGTTGAAATACCCAAGGCCTGTGTCCTCAGGAAAGTTGTAGAAGTGATGCCTGAAACATTCACCAATGATCTGGTTGCAGTGAAGATGTCCATAGATAAATTAAGGACTGCGGTTGGGATTCGGCATCGGCTGCGACTCAAACTACTGAAATAAACAACTAGCTTCGGGCAAAATCTTTCGCCCAATAAGCCTTACCAGCTTCCTGCTTAAGACGATGGAGCGAGTAGTAGACCGGTACCTGTACTTTAAAGTCAGCTAAACCTGCAGTTCGATCAATGGAGATGAGATTAATTCGCTCAACTGCTGATCACGACTCCTGTTATGTCTGTTTGCAATGTTGAAGATACAAATGTTATAACCGGCAATGATCCACAAATAATATGCACTATAAACGCAGCTTAAACTCAGCATAATCACTATTCAAATACTATCTTATAAGTACAAGTCACCCATTTAAGCTTGGCCTCTGAGATGCGCACACGACAGATAGCGAGTCAGTGTGCGACGGAGATGGAACAATATCGAGAGGGCGAACGTAGTACACTCACAATTAAAAATAATAATTTTGGTATTATTTTTTACTTATACTTTTAATAAAATATAATGGATACTTATGATTAAAGACTTATAGCCATTGTTTAGATATAGTTTTATACCGGGTGACAACGAAATCGTTATACAAGGCGTCATTCAGTTGTCTTTAAAGTTAAAAATTTGAAAATGGGGTGGAACGGGTAAGTCATTGAGACGCATTTTTTGTAAAAAAAAAACAATTGAATATCACTTCCGGTTATTCCGGAAATGGACCCAAGTCAAGAAATTTTTATGGAACCCTGTATATTTTTTACACAGTTGGATAGAGCTTAAAATTTCCTTTCCAATGACATATCACAACTTGCATTTGTTTCCAATATGGCGGCGTAAGAAGGTATTTTTCTTAAATTCAATATGGCGGCATTCTGACGTAAGGTCTGTTCCCACAGGAGTCTCTGACAGTTTGCAACCTGTCAGAAACAATCGCTCAGCTGAAGTACAGATTAATCTTGGAACGACAGCATTAAAAACATGTATGGGCGATGCTTACTGACAGTTTGCAAACTGTCAAAGACTCCTGTGGGAACAGACCCGTAACCGATAATGTTTCTGTCAAACAAACACTTTTAACAATCCATAATTTTTAGATTTGAAATGGTTTTAGATCGAATTTAAAAAAAAAATGATTTTGCTCAAAAACAAGGGCATTTCAAAATTTCTTTGAAATGCAAATTTTAGTTTCAAATTTTCTAAAAATTTTGAATAGGAAGAGGTACTTATTAAATTCTGGAATCAAAGTGTGTCCAATGGCCTACAGAAAAAGTCTACCAAAATGCATATTCATTTTTCGGTCAGATATTCAAAGTTTAGGTCAGAATGCCGCCATATTGAATTTAAGAAAGTGCCTACTCACGCCGCCATCTTAAAAACAAATTCCACTTATCATATGTCATTGAAAAGGAAATTTTAAGCTCTATCCAACTGTGTAAAAAAATATACAGGGTTCCATAAAAATTTCTTGACTTGGGTCCATTTCCAAAGTAACCGGAAGTGATATTCAATTGTTTTTTTAATGAAAAGTGTGCGTCTCAATGACTTACCCGTTCCACCCGATTTTCAAATTTTTAAATTTGAAGACAACTGAATGATGCCTTGTATAACGATTTCGTTCTCACCCGGTATGTATGCAATCAAAAACCTTTAGAATATGTGAATATATTTTTTGAAATTTATGCAGGAGATATGCAAGAAATAGAAAAGTTAGGTAAGACAGAAAATTTGCGTAGTTGTTTATAAATAAGTAAATGTTTTTCCACCGATTCTAGAGACGAAAGGTGGATTTAAAGAGTCTTCTTCGGGGATTTCTTCAATCCCTGATACCTAAATCGTCATCATTATCTGATAGTTGGCATATAGGCTGTTGTCGGAATCATCTTGGCTATCTGATTCAGAGTCTGAATTTACATTTAATGGTATAATTAAATTTTCAACAATCATATCAATCAGTGGTTCATTTTCCACAAATTCGTTTTCGAATCGGATTAGAACGATTTTTCCATTCTTCAACAGTGAATTGTTCAAAAAACTAATCGCAATAATTCAATACATTTTCAAAACTAAAGGATACGTTTTTTTAGCGACATATACTTTCAATGCTGCCCAGACCAATTCAATTGAGTTGAGATCCGGATGGTATGGAGGCAATCTTAACACAGAATGTCCTTTTGCAATGGAAAGTTCATCGATTCCGAAACATTTGTGCCTGGGTTTATGATTTTTAATAATATTACATATTTATATAGTTCAGGTTTCGAAATTTCTTCACCGCAGGCAATATCTCGAAGTCTTAGCCACTGCTTCATATCTTCTTTCTTGGTTGAGCTTACAGGCATCTTTTCTTTTTGTTTATTATGATAAGGTGCATTGTCCATAACAACAACACTTTTTGGAGGTGAATTTGGTATTAGTTGTTCAGTCGCCCATTTCTTATACAATTCATAATTCATTTCATTATGATAGTCGCCAGAATTGCTGGTGGATTTCCATCTGACGTAAGCTTTTCACAAATCCATCTTCGCCCCCGCATTTACAATAATCAGATAGGAACCGTTGGAAACAGGTTTTTGTAATCTGTCAGTAATCAAATCAATCCATCCTCTTTCGTGGGTAGAATGGACGTAGGTCTCATCCATGTGAATATTCGGCTTTCCTTCCTGTCTATAGGTGCGCATTTTGTTTTTAAATTCTCTTCGCAACAGTCTAACAGGTTGACGTTTCATCAAGACTTTTCGGTTGTTTTTAAATTAGCGCCAACGGAATCCAAATTTTTGGATTTCTTTCCGTGAGCTCTCTAGGCATCCTTGATAATCCGTGTCTTTTTTTTGTAGGATTGGAGTTGGCTCACGCTTCTTGGTGACATCATAATTGATTATGGTTCTACGCAAAACAGCACGATCAAAGTCATCCAATGCGATTGCCGATTTCCTATTTTTGTGCTTATCTGGGGTCAAGAAAACCGCATTTTCACTACTACTTATCTTGTTAAATTCAAACTTAATGCTCCTAACATTCCTAATGCTTACTCCAGTAGCAAAGGCAACATGTTCTTGAATCTAAAAAAAAAAAGTCTTTCTATTTATATTATGAGTGAAAAGGCTATTGAACTAATAAATATTTTTTTCTTATCTAAAAGAATTATGTATTTGAATAATAATAAGCTAATAGGATTCTACTCAAATGATTACCACATTTTGTTGAATGAATTTTTGCAGCAAGTTTATCAATAATTATTCAATAAAGAAAACAATAAAAGACTCTCCAAATCATTTGAAAGAGCAATGAAAAACTATAACTAAACAATGGCTTTCAAGTAGGTATAAAGAATAGATCAACGCAATTAACAACAATAAAATAAATTCTTATAATGTAATATACTAACCTTTGAAATTGGTATCAAACAAACTGCAGCTTCTGCTTCATCTTGCATACATTTTAAAACATTGCTTATAATTTCTCAGCTCTGCCCAGTTAAAACTTTATTTTTCACTTACTTATAAACGGCATTTTGATACGAAAAATAACACTATGTAATATGGTACGGCACGGTACAGTGGACATTCAAAAAGTAACTAACACAAGTACCTATTACAATTGAGATAAACAGAATTTTTACGCTTATTGATTTCTTCCTATTTTATTTTTCCAACCAAGAATTCTAAGTTTCACCAAGTATCAGTTCAATATATCAATCCAAATATTATTATAATATAGGTAATATTTGTATCGGACTGTAAAATGAGCTGCTGGGGCGGTGGCCTGTCCAGTGCGCGTCCAATTTTCATCCACGCTTAAATGGGTGACCAGGTCACTTTTATTATTATGCTGCACCTGGTTTACTCCTTTAGTGTCTGGTGGTAGATGGACTTTTGTCGTGAACGTATCAAGATATCTTAGGGCTATGCCGTTGCATAGTTTCATCAATGACCAGACCGCGGAACAGTTGGGGGGACCGAAAGCATGACGCCTTGGACTGGTGTCAAGGGTAGGGTTTGAATTTATAACCCAGACAAGGGCGGAATTAATATTTCCACAACAAAAAGGACGGACGTTGGGACAAGTACCTGAGATTCGAGAACGCCATTCAAGAGCGAAATTACAGTAGCAATAAACAGATAAAGTATTAAAAAACAAATTACCTATTTTCTTCAACATCATCAAATTTAGCAATCAAAATCCGTTTATTAAGTTTCAAAGCATATTCGTAATCAGTTTTGAAGCTGGGTAATGATGAGACGATAATAATTAAAGCCCTAAGGGCTGCATCCCTTACGACGCTGATGGCACTTTGCAGAGCTGTCAATAAAACATCAATTTCTTCTAATGATGCACGGGTACATCCTGGTTTTCCGCTTACGCTGTATGCGATATCGAGTAGACACGCTTCGGATTGAGCTTGAATACGACCTGAACTATTACCTGAAGAAAACAATCCAAAAAATCAAATTGAACTTTCGATTGCGATAATATACCTACTTACATATTATATCCACTAATAATACAAACATTTGCTTAGTTGGTAAATATTTGGGATGATACAGATCAATATCACTATATTCATCATTTCCTCTGAGCTTGGCATGTTCTGAAATAATTTGTAAGCCATCGTGTATTAATTCATCGTGTTTTTTGGCATAATTTGAAGTTAAACTGTATTTCAATAAAGAAAAACTGTAGCTAAAAGCTGGCACTGTGAAAGTTTCAGCTAGATATTCTTCATTGGTTCTCTTGTGGACTGTCTTTGAATGAATTATTCCAATTACTCTGACCACGGCTTTGTTTAAATTTTCTTCCTCCCAATTTGGATCTAGATCACATTGGGGCTTGCATAGTCTAAGAGTGATTTTGGCAATTAACTCTCCTAAGCTGTTCAAGTCTTGGGTGAAAAAAATTGTATCCCTCAAGTCCAAATATAGTTTGGTTAGGTAGGGTGCTGCTAGAGGGGATTGTAGATCTTGCAAAATCAGAGGAATAAGATCTTTGTAATATAGGGACAACTTCAAGGGATTGCCTGCGGCTGCTGCACTGATCATCGACACACTTTTAGATATAATTTCATCCAACTAAAATAATAAATAACTGTTTGTAAAAGAACCTATGCTAAAGTAAATTGTACCTATTTGATTGTTTTTTTTTTTTTAAATAATTATTATGGGATGAAAGACCGTTTAAATACTCACAGCACATCCTAGAGAAAAAGGAACAATTTCTGGCATGTCTTTTGATGAAAATAAGTTAGAACAATTGTGAGTTATTGATTATATAATAGCATTCGATTTAACTTTTCAACAGAATGCTCCTTGTAATAATCTAAACATAAAATTAAATTCCTTAGAATCTGCACTCTTGCTCTCTTCTATACCAGACATAGGTAAATAGTAAAGTAAAAATTGGTAACTACATGTGCATGCATATAGTTTGGATGTGTTAAAATAAATTAGGTACCCTTAATTCGACATTATTATAGGCAGCGTTCTTTTATGTTATAAGCTGTATATAAAAATGTTAGTGTATATAACAACTGGCTACGCTATAACGGCTAATATCCACGGTTATATCAATGTCGTTATTGGGTTTTACTGGTCTAATCTAGTCCCTTCAGCAAGAAATTAGGTTAATAATCCTAACAAATTCTTACCTCTTTTAGTCTAATTCTTATATTTTCTTCCTTCAATGTCTGGTTTTTTATCGCTTCTAACTGTTTCGGAGTATACTTGACTTTCCCTTCTTTCTTCTGTTTCTCCTCCATCTCTCGCTTTAATTGTAATTCTTCTAATTGTTCCTTGTAACTATAAGCTTTACTTTCTCTTTTCAAATTCATTTCTGCATTACTGTCGTCCCCAGGTATGACGGTTTTGTCATATAATTCTCCCTCAGGCATCAGGAACGTGAAATAGTCGTCTTTTGTTACTTGGCATATTCTTGGATCTTCTAACTTGGTTTTTACGTAATCCAGTAGTTCTGGGAGGATTATATCGGGATTGAGTGAAAGGAGCGTTGCTATGGCATTTTTGTAGGCCTAAATAGAAAAAATGCTTAAATATGAATATAATAAAATATATCCCCGAAACGATTGCAGTTGTAAGTGTTGATACAACCTCTATTAATAATGCTAATATTTCATTATTATTCAAAAGTAGGCAGCGAACCCATGAAACTGCTATATTATAGATTCCATTAGTTCCTACTAGCTAATTTTGTTCCTTGTGGCATTTTAAACAAAAATATTCACGGAAAATGCACCATGGTCGTCTTGATTCATTTCAAGTTTCTGTCCATAGAGTTTTAAAAAGTGTAAATAGGAGTAACCCAGCCTAGATGCAGTTGTTTATCAACATGCAGCAGAGGTGCATTGTTCAGCGAAGAATAATAGAAAGAAGAGCAGAGTACCCCGCTTTGCACCAGGAAGGGATGAGAAAGTTCAGCCTGTAAGTGCGTCCCTTAGGAAGCCACCAATGCGTGCACGTAACTTTTTCATGATGCCAACGTGCTCCAGTTCCAATAGAATGAGTGGAACTCTATCAAAAGACTTTTCCTAATCAAGATATTTAGTAGGTTGGTTGTCATCACATGATTTTGTCCATTTATCTATTGCAGAAATCGGATTCCCTTGGAAAAAAGTATGGCTTTTTTAGGCTGGAAGTGTGAACCCACATGTTGGTGGCAATTAAAGTATCCAAACTCTAGGCGGAGAACACTCAGCTAAATTGTCGAGCCAAAATGTTCGCAACAAGTCCTGGGTTAGAAACCACATGCGCACTCTTTAAATTTCTGAGGTCAAGAGATCCAATACTGGCATTGAGTGATCACAAACTTATAAAACTGTCTATCATACTGTTCCAACAAACTCTTCTCACATTGCCTTTTGGAATTGTGTATACTGGATTTGTATTTGCAGCTCTGAAAAATGTGGTATTCCTCATGTATTCTCTGTTTCATAATATCATCATCCCCAAGCTGGTATTTTTTACGAATGGCGTTCATGTCCTCGTAATTAATCCAGGGTTTGCTGGGATTAGTAGTTTTCCGGAACACAATGCAAGGTAACTGTTCAAAGGATTCATATATTCTCCAAACTTATCTATGTTCTGATAGGTCATTCTTTATATAGTTGTTTATATCGTCATAATTGGCTTTCTAGAAATTACCTTTTTTTCTGTTATTTGTTGGTTTAGGGGGTGACTTTAAATTGTACTGTCGAGGTGCTTGTATCAGAAATGTAGGACTCTTGGCATTAGGTCCTTTAATTGGAAGGGATTGCTATTGGAAGTGTGCGAGATTGAAATATCCAAAAAAAAAGTGCAGTTCTGCCCATGGTTAAAGCCTATTTGACCGCTGAATTTGAAGATTCCTGATTTTGAAGGGACAGGCTAGGAAATTCAAATGTTTTAGTATTTTATAGAAATACATTAAATGACAAATAAAATATTGCCGATGTATTATTGGTATTGGAATTTTATACCAGCCTAGCAAATATTGGCAATAAAAGTTATCTCGGTCCAAGAACAGAAGTTTTAAATGAACCCCAATGCAAATTGATAAAAAAGTTACCTACTTACTGAATAGTTATTTGAAATAGTTTTACTCGAAACTGGAAGCTTTACTGGAATGTACAGCCATAAAGAACTCGATGAGACCTTTGAAAAGAGGTATGACACGACGCCTATGGGTCTGTTCCTTATCATCAAATATGTTAATGGTCAACCAAAGGTTGTGGCAAAAAACTAGTCTGTCCGCAGTCCTCAAGCTCGTCAAAGATAACCCGGTTGAGTTGCTATTATCAGAATGTTCGGGGTCTCAATACTAAAATGGAGAGCTTCATGCATTCGGTCGCCGCATCAGAATTCGACATAATTGGCATTGCCGAAACATGGCTTAGGCCAGGTGTATTTAATGCTGAACTTTTTCCTGAATCATTTAAGGTCTATCGTTCTGATCGTAAGTTTGGAATCGTCGAGGACACTCAAGGGGGTGGTGTATTGCTGGGTGTGTCGGGGGGCTTGCTGTCTGAGCAGGTTGATCTTGCCGACTTTATTAGCAATATTACGCCCATAATTGATATTTTATGCTGTAAAATTCTCATCGGTTTCCAGAGTCTGTATATATTTACCCTGTACATACCGCCGCGTGTTAATGTGGAAGATTTTGAACAATTTTTAGGACAATTTGCAATACTGTTCCGTTTATTTGAGAATAATGTTTTAATATTAGGTGATTTCAATGTTCCTGCATATACTGACACTAATGCCATCAATCAAAAGCGGACGTTGTTAGTAGGCTTTATCGAAATGTTTGGCATGGTTCAGCTTAATCAAGTTCTAAATGTAAATAACAGATTGTTGGATCTAGTACTTGCTAATTTTGATTGTTCTGTATTTAAAAATGACATGCCACTTGTTAAAGAAGATATTTATCACCCGTGTCTTGAAATGGAAGTTAACATAATTTTTAAGCAAATTACAAATTTTAAAATAAGCAGCAATCTGTCAAGGGAATATAATTTCAGAAAAGCCAATTTTCCTTTACTATACAACCTCATTCTCGATTCTGACTGGACTCCAGTACTTAATTCAGGCAACGTCAATTCTGCCTGTAAGCAGCTCTATCTGATTCTTGATAACATCTTCGACATTTGTGTTCCACGAAAAGTTAAACGACATAGAAGATTCCCAAATTATTATACACGGGAATTAATTAGTAAAATACTTAAGAAAGAGAAAGCTCTTGAGGATTTCAAAAAATACAAAACTACCTTTTATCATGAAAAATATAAGTCGTTGAGGCTGCGGGTTAAGGGTCAGATACGGAATGACTACAAGACTTTTTTACTTAATTCGGAACGAAATATTAGTAATGATCCATCCAACTTTTGGGCTTTTATATCTAGTAAAAGGGGCCAATCTAGAATTCCGGGCATGGTTAGGGATGCTGGCAACATCGTTTTTGATAACCCTCAAGATATTGTTAATTCATTCGCGAGATTTTTCCAGAGTGTCTATGTTGATTCAACTAATGCAAATATAAACCCCAACTTTAATAATGCTCCTTACATAGATATATCAGAGATCCATGATCATGACGTAATTGCAGCAAGCAAAAAACTAAAGGACAAGTTGACATCTGGTGTTGACGGCATACCGAGTTTTCTGGTTAAGGATTGTGTCCATGCATTGGCTGATCCTTTAACTTATATTTACAATCTAATTTTGTCCACGAATCAATTCCCAGAGATCTGGAAAACTGCTCGCGTCACTCCTATTCTAAAGAAGGGTGATGCTGGTCTTGTCACAAATTACCGGCCGATTTCTTTACTCTGCAACTTCTCTAAGATATTTGAAATCATTTTATATAACTATTTATTTAATAATGTCAGGAATGTAATTTCGATCGATCAGCATGGATTTGTTAATGCCAGGTCATGCATGACTAATCTATCATGTTTATCAGAAAACGTATGTAAAACACTTGATTCTCTAGGTCAGGTGGACGTGATATATACAGACTTTCAGAAGGCCTTTGACCGTATAGATCATTGTGTGTTGCTGAACAAGTTACAGGGATTTGGGCTTTCTGAACGGCTCACCAAAGTGTTTAGGTCATACTTGTTGGGTCGTACTCAGTTCGTAGAAGTTGAGGGTTTCAAGTCACAGGCTTATGTTGCAACGTCTGGAGTCCCACAGGGCTCTAATCTGGGCCCGCTTTTATTCAATATGTTTATGAACGATCTTCTGAGTGCGATCACATGTAATAAGCTGGCTTACGCCGATGACTTGAAGCTTTATCACAATATAAGCAATACCGATGACTGTGTTTTTCTTCAGGACAATTTGAATACTTTGAGTCGTTGGTGTATTGATAATAATTTAGGCCTTAATTTCTCAAAGTGCAACATTATCAGTTTTTCTCGATTAAGGGCACCACTTGTGTATGCTTACACTATTGACGGAACTGCTTTGGACCGACTTGATCAAATAGCGGATCTTGGAATCATATTTGATGCTAAATTCACTTTCATTTCTCAATTAGACAACCTCTCACGGTCGGCCAATCGCATTCTAGGATTTATAATCAGAAACTCTCGAGACTTTAGAAACGAATCGACTATTAAATTATTATATTACTGCTTTGTACGTTCAAAACTAGATTATGGGGGCATCATTTGGAACCCTATTTACGCATGTCATGTGAGCTCGGTGGAGTCGGTTCAGCGTAGGTTCCTGAAATATCTTGTTTTTAAGTGTGACGGGGTGTATCCGGAGAGAGGATGTGATAACAGGGTTTTGCTCACGCGCTTTGACGAGTTATCCTTATTTGTTAGACGAAAGATATTATTGATTAAATTTTTGTTTAATTTGCTCCACAATATAATTGATTGTCCTTTCCTTTTGTCTAATATTAGCATTCTGGTACCTCGTTTGAATGCCAGACGCTCACTAACCTTCTTTCTCGATACTCCCCGGACAAATGTGTTATTCCAGTCACCATTATACATGATGTGTTATACTTTTAACGGGATCTGTGATATCTGCGATATTTATAACAGCCCTATTAGTTTAATTGTTGAAGAGTTAGTGAGAACACAT
Organism: Ceutorhynchus assimilis; assembly: GCA_917834065.1. NCBI lineage: Eukaryota > Metazoa > Arthropoda > Insecta > Coleoptera > Curculionidae > Ceutorhynchus > Ceutorhynchus assimilis. Next base: position 23,773,619 of record OU892277.1, on the reverse strand, counting down.
ACCTAACTCTACTACAGAGGCAACCTTTTTATACCTTAATTTTTAATTTAATTTTAGTTAATTTTTCCTTTTTTGTTATTTTGCAATTAATTAATATTGATTTTCTTGTAATTGGGCTTCTGGCCTGTTGGAAATAAAGACTTATTATTATTATTATTATTATAATTAGTGCAGTTTCTACAGCTTAAACTAAAAAAAATTTTTAAAAAAGTTAAATACAAGTTGTACGGTTTCATCTTTATTATCTTTTGCAATTGTCAAAATGGGCAAATGACAGGTGCCAACTGTCATAATAACAAACACTTGCATTTTTTTGAATGGAACACCCTGTATATTTCTGGCTAGAATGATAGTTTTTTTTTTCTGATTCCAAATATACCATGTATGTTGATATTTGGTTCAGCAGTTTTTGCGCTATTTAATTTTAAAATTGCATTGAGCAAGCCTCATCATTGATATAATAAATCGGTATAGACCTAATTTAGGGTAATGTAAATGCATTTTTAAACGTAAATAGTATAAAAACAGCTGAAACAAATATCAACATATATGGTATATTTGGAATCAGAAGAAAAAATCTATCATTCTAGCTAATAATATACAGAGTGTTCCATCCAAAAAAATGCAAGTGTTTGTCATTATGACAGTTGGCACTTGTCATTTGCCCATTTTGACATCTGCAAAACATGATAGAGATAAAACCCTACAACTTTTGTATTAAACTTTTTTTTAAATTATTTTTTGTTTAAGCTGTAGAAGCCGCACTAATTATAGGGAACAGACTCTGCCTACTATGACAAGGGACTATGCCTTTGTCCGTTTCATAGGGAAATAGGAGGCACTTGGCCCACCCACTATGCGATGAAAACATAAAAGCATGCATGTCAATATAGCGTAGAAACTGCCTCATAGAAAACCGATGTTGGTAGACATTCACACATTTCAGTTTAGGATGAAACATAATATGCACAGCACCCCCGTCCTTTCGGGCATGTGGGAAAATAATCGCGAATATCAAAATACATACTTAAAAGTTTTACTTCAAGATCATTGCAAAGCTACCTCTGTCGCGTTTGCAAGAAAAAATCCTACAAAAATGAATCGGTCCATCAAAATCGACTGTAATCTAATTTGTTTTGACTGCGCTGGGAAAAAAAATTATGCAGAAATCACTTACTTTGGACACTTTGTATTCTTCAATCAATAATTTGGTTAATTCAGAACTACGTTGAACCATTAAATATTTTGGTACACATTTCAATTGCTTTGAAATCTTGATCCAGAATCCAGGGTCTAATGTTATAACAAATGGGTGATGCGCTGGTAAAATTGTAGCAATTGCAACATCTTGTGCATCTTCTATTGACCAATTATCAGCACGACATAGACTAGTGATAAACTCCGCAACTGCGTGAGGAGAGGTAGCAATGGTATTATCACCATTTTCATTCATGAAACAAATTTTTTTGTTTTCTAACATTAACTGAAGTTGCTGTAGAAGGATTATAGATATTTTGGCTCCTTTTATACTTCCTATCATATTTTTAACTATTGAAAGACAGTTTTTACGAATTTTTGTTGAGGAATATAAAGCACAATGGATTATTGCTTTTAAGACAGGTTCCGATTTGTTACCCATTTTTTCTGAATAATCTACAAGGAGTTTTTCACAAAGTTGGGTAACATAAGGCAAACCTGCGAGGAAACATAAATTCAATTAAAAAATTTATTCAAATAACAAAATACTTACTATTTTCGTTAGCCGTTTGTAAAAACTTTTCAGAAATAAATATTTGCTTTTCCATATCAAACACTGAACTCCACATAATGGATAATCCATTTTCTTTTTCTAATTTTGCGCCAGCAAATCTCATCAGTAAAAGCGAAGCGCACAGTCCCTCATTGATTGAAAGAGGTTGAGTGGATTGAGAAATGGCTTTTTCCACAGATTTTATGAATATTGGTACTAAATTTTCCGCCTGTGATATATTATTACAAGAAAACGTAGCCAGCATACATTGGAAGTAAGCTACTTTAACCAAAGGAGTTGATGTTTTTAATAAAGGGCCATTTTGAAATATGTCAAGAAGAGCTTCAGGAATGACATTTGAAAGCTTTGCAGTCCACAGTGAGAGCATATCCAATGCAAAACACAAAGTTTTTTCATGCACTTCGCTTTCAAGAACCTTTATAAAATGGCTGGTTGCTTTTGATATTAAATCTAGAATTTTGTCTTGAGGTACATTGCTATAACTAAAATTGCCAGCACCCTGGAACAAAAGAGAATTTCTTTAAAAAAAATCATAAAATAAAACACAATACACATACATAAAAAAGAATATCACAAAATTTTAAAAAGTAAGTATCTATTAGAAAGTGTCAGGAGGTCCGCAAATCCAATCCCATAATATGTGCTCACGCATCTAAAAATTTGGCACCTCAGGTCCTCAAGGGGTGAAAACACGTGAAGAACTGTTCAATCGAATAACACGAAAATAAAGTTCAAAAAAGTCCAGACAATTAATTGAACCATTTATAAAACGCTTAATGGAAGACAGAACTATACTAAAAAAACACTAAAACACAGAATTATCCTGGAATAAATCGAAAACAAAACTATAGCAATGCAATAATATTGTGGATAAGCTTGAATTGTCCAATTTTATTTATGGCAGTGTCCAACTTTTAGGATCTCACTGTCAGGTGTCATTGCATTCGGTTCCAATTTCATTTCTTATTCATGACAATGATTCGCCACTCTTTTTGCGAACGACACGTATGAATGACTGCAACCTGGGGGACGCGGTTGCATAATCTGTGATCGTGTGTCAAACAGACGTTTGCTGAACAAGGATAAGACATTGACGTTTGATATTTTATCATTTACATTGCAGAACAAAATTCACTTTATTCGATATAGGCAATTGAGGAAAAACGTCAAGTCAAAACGTCAGAATTTTATGAGAATCTAAAAATTTGACATTTCACAAATTTCTGCTTGCCCTCGGCAAGCAGCTTGCCCAAATTTAAAGTGAACTTCAAATTTATTTCAATGTAAATGGATCTGTGCTGCCGTTATATGACAAGCGCGCCAATTTCAAGACAAACTGGACTTCAAAGTGAATGTAAATGCAGCATTATGCTTTGTATTTTTATACGTGAAGAAATTTAAAATTTCTAATTCCAACAAAATCTAAGCAAATTGAAATAATTAATCTAATTAAGTAATCTATAATACAGAACTATTCAAGACGAATAATTATGAACTTAAATTCACTTAAAACTTTTGATGATAATGTTTATGGTTTTTGGACACATGTAGGTTTCAATAACCTCTATGTTCAGACCCAGAATCATGTTTAAAGGTACCAAACTTCCTATTTATTAATAATAATTTTAAAAAAACCTAATTTCAAATACATATTATCATATTATTACCTGTAATACTCCCATTTTATGTTCTGCAACAGTCAACTTTCCATTTGCCCCATGATAAACTGCAAAAGTTTTTTTAAGCAACTCATCAATAGCTTTAGTTTCACTTATTTTTTCAGCTAAATATTTACAACTTATTGAAGAATCAGCTCTTGCATTCTCCTCTTTTGAATGTAAATTAGCTGCATGAATAAAAACAAATGTTTTATTAACACCTAATTAAGATTAAACTTACTCACTGATTAGGGTACTTCCAATATCTATGGCGCAACTACTTAAATCCAGCTGAACACCCAAAATAACCAAGCCAACAGTTTCCAGAATAACTTCAGGATTTCTAAGCATTGCTTTTTGAAGCGCCGGCAATACTGTTAGCTTGAACTTCTCTAAGTTTAGTTGAGCTAAGAGTGGATAGCAAGCTCTAATAATAGTTGATTGAGGTGGTGATTTACAACTTATAAAATGTTTAATAAAAGTATCTAAAAATGGATCTAGATATTCTTTTATTGCAGAGGGATCTGTATTCGAACATCTTTTTATCAGAGCAGATTCTAAGACAACCAAAAATTGATTTTGTTCTAAAGATTTTAGGGTACTTAGATACAACAAGTCACTGTTGGTTATTGAGGACCAAGAGTTGTTCAACTGAAAAAACAAACAATTATTCTTTTAAGACTATTTTACTATTTTTTTTTTTTTTTGGAATAGGTAATGCAGATATACTATTTCAATGGTGTTAATAGTGTGAAAAATATTTATTTAGAGTTGCACCTTACCAAGCTATAAGCTTTATCAATTTTCTTTTTTTTCCCACATGCAGCAATAGATGTAAGAAAAATAGCTTGTGCTTCCACAAGCTTTTTAAATTTGCTTTTGATTATTTGTTCCTGATTTTTCCACCCATATTCCAATAATGATGTCGTCCAATTCAGAGCATATAAAGCGCTTTGGCTGACATTATCCCTTAAAAATTAAAGGTATTCAACAAATGAATATATATAGGTATGAAATACTTACGTTGATATTAAGGCCGTGAATTGTATAGCAAGTTCTGAGAACAATTCTATGAAACAATTGATAGATACTTCAGGATGCTTATCAACTAAGGCAAAAATTAATTTTCTTATAAAAGACTGAGATGCCCCATCTCTATACCTATGTAAGGTTAGTGGTACTACTCTGCATATGCCTCTAGCAATTCCTTCAGTGATTCCTGTAAAATAATTTGAAAATTAGAAACAGTGGGTACCTATGAAAAATACATTATAAAAGATGGGTACAATTTTTTTTTACGAATATTTAACTATACAATAATCAGATTGAATGATAGCATTTATTGTGGTATCCATGGTAAGTAGATAGGAACTATTGAAGACTTCAAATTTAAAAATGGGAAACAATATTTCCAATTGCAGTAACTCATACAACGTTTACACAGTACAGTATACTTATACCTAACAAGAATAACCAAATGGCTGGGCTCTAATACATAATTAATTCCAAATCAGCTTAAATTGCTGGTCTTAGTTAGGCCTGGTTAATTCTTTTTGGATAAACTTGCTGGTAACTATCTGCAAGATAAATTCACTATTCTATAATTTTATTGGTCGGCGGAAAACTGGCCGACCAATGGGATTACAGATTGCGTTTTTATCAGTTTACTTACCTGACAGTTCATTAGAAAGTGAATAAGAATTATCAGTTAGTGAATTCAAAATTATTTGAAGCATAGGTAATTGATACAAAATTAATATTTTTATAATAAACTAACATGAGAAATAATACACATTCCAGGAGTTGAACTGTTGTTTATTTTAATGAAACAAAAAGTTTTTCTGTATTGAAGTGCAATTTTAATTCAAAATTATGCAGAGCACTTTCGACCTAAAAAGGTCATCATAAGTTCTTCCTGAAAAAATAAGGAACAAATAGTTTAGACCTCGATTTAGACTAGTACCTAGAAAAGGAAAATTTTGGTTTCAAAATTTGAAAAAAAGTTTTAATTTGTTACATACTTTAGTCAGGAACAGTAAAAAGGTCGCCCAAAACGCAGTCGAACACAATGTACATTAAAAACGGATTAAGAAACGACAATAAAACGATGTTGAAAAAAACAAAATTCAGGATGTAACAATTAAAAAACATAAAATAAATAGCCAAATTTACCCAAACCAAGTAAACCGATATGGTCCGCACAGGCCACTCTTTAAAATCCTATAAGGAAATATATGTATCGTCGGGAAGGTATGATTGTCGCAGCCTGGTACCTGGCCGCTCGTACACCAGCCCTACGCGACCGCTATGATACCGCAACGATATTTAAAACAAGGGATTAGTTGACGACCAAATTCTTACGGACATGTACACCAAGGCTACACCATCGCTATCTGATTCTATAATCGCTGCGAAACTTTTCAGAAAAACTCTGCAGTGTTCAACATGTCAAGCAGTGAAGATGAAGATGCACTTATTATTATTATTACAGAAATAGAAAGCGGAAGCGTCGCTATTGCATTCATCCTTACATAAGAATTTTGAGTGACATCTCTTCTAGAATCTAGAATATTCTGGCATTCTATATTCATATACGCACGAATACTTTCCAACAAGTTGAACAAATTTGATATTATTCGCTTCTTCACTCATTCCGGCCATTTAAAAATCTAATGTAAAAACGTTTGTAATCGCGTCGTGGTTCCTAAAAGACTAGCAAGTCAACTCGCGCGAGACCAGTATCTTATAGGTAGCGTAGCGATCGCCTCGCCATTACTTTTGTGGGGGCGCTTCTATTTAAAATAACGTACCGCGACCTCTAAGCGACGTCGAGTAGCGGCATCGTATCGATCGCGTAGTGCTGGTATACGAGCGGCCTAAAGTGTGCGTCAAGCATATACAGGGTGACAATTTGAAAAGTAGCAATCGAGAATATCTCTTTGACAAAAAATACGATCAGGAAGATCTCAAATACGTATCGGTGGATTGGAGGGGGAACCAAAATGAGGCACTTTTTGATTCACCCCGCCTCACCTATTAAGGTGAAGCAAACCTAACTTATTTTTTCCAAATACGAACCTACCTTGTGTTGAACATCGTTGGATAGCTCATTGCTTTCCTTTTACTGTCCTATACCAAAGTCTCAAATCGTACGATTAGTTTTTGACATACCTATTGGTATTTAAAAATAAGCATACTTTTTAAACTACCTAGTAATTTTGACTACATATCTCTTAGACATAAGAATTCTGTCATAAAACTGTCAAATACACATCGGAGAAACCAAATGTGTTTATTGCCTAACCCCTACCCCTTATGTCTTAGAGGCTTGCCCACCTAATGATTTTCCTAAAATGAGAAACTACCCGTGTGATACCTCCTTTGAAAGTTTTTTATTCCTCTTTAGAGGCGTGACCATTTCATTGCAGCTACAATATAGAACATGATCACTTGACTCTTCATCTTGAAAACACGAAAATTTTAAACTTGATTTTCTCAAAAATCGCAGAATCCAGAATATGACATTTCTGGATTCTGCGGAAGATTTTAGACATATTTCATGTACAATGTCATATACCTATCTTCAACTGTTTCGGAAATAATGACAGTTGAAAACTTCCTATCTTAGTTTTTCATAAACTATCATTTGGTACCAATCTTGAATTTAATCCATGATTAAAAATTCCGCCTAAATTATTAATCTTCGGTTAAATTCAAAGTTGGTGTCAAATGATAGCTTATGAAAATCTAAGACAGGAATGTAAAATCCGTTTTCCTCTAAAATTAACCATTTAGGTTTCACAGTCTGTCAAAGATGCAAAAAAGTCAATTTTCGACTGTCAATATTTCCGAAACAGTTGAAGATAGGTATATGACATTGTACATGAAATATGTCTAAAATCTTCCGCAGAATTCAGAAATGTTATAATATACAGGGAGAGTCATTTAAAACATAACTTTGTGTCACTACTAGTTATTGGGCCACCCCGAGGGCCACCCTGTATACTGGAAAATAATTTAGGAATGTAGTACTCATGTTTTTCTACAAGTTTTGTATTTAGTTTTTTCTCCGATCTCTGTTAGTATAGGAGATATGGACCACCACGCTCAGTAACTCACCCTGTATACATATGTACTTAGTTAAGTTTGTTGTTTTCTGTACCTATACACGACGTAGGGGTTTTCGTTTCCCTATACAAAGTCAAGCTTTTATTTTATCTCATGTTGTGTCATAAACCCACCATAGGTTTACTTGAATTTTTGCATAAAATGCACTTTTTCCTTCATTCGGCTTCTGAAGAAATTGAAGCAGTAGGTAAATAGCCAAGTTTTAGAAAATCTAATCAAACTGAAAACAATGAGAAAAAGGTGTTTTTGTGAAAGTCCATAAATAAGTACCTATTTTTTTTTTTGTTTTTTAAATTGACTAGTACACAACTTACCAGGGTTGGGGAGAACATTTATCACATTTTCAATGACCTGTTTCCTTTCCTTCACACTCGGTGTCTGAACCTTTATATTTAGATCCTTTAAAGCCTTGGTGAGCTAAAATATAATTTTTCTTAATCAATTTCATATCAATAATTGGGAAATAAAATAATTACCTCTACATCTGCCATTCTAATACAAGAAGTTCAGAAAATGGTAAATTTGGAGAAAACCAAAAAAGAGATACAGTACACTACGCAAGTAGTGTAGTGTGACGACAAAGGACAACCGAACCGAGGGGTAGGAGGAGAGGCAGACAAACGACAACTCACCACGAGGTGAGTTCGGTAATCGGCGATAGCAGCAGACGGCTATTGATTTTCCTCACCTCACATGCGTGATTACAAAGCCTTTTGTTTTTATCTTTCTTTATTCAACACCATCGAAAAAAGACAAAGTACATCAGCTGGTGATCCGGATAATTGGATCAGCGTTTCCGAAAAGGCCTACCAGACGAAGTCTGTCAAACGTAGACGTCAAATGTTAACTAGGCCCCTATTCATAAGTTGTATTTCTTTTACACCTAGGAGGAGCTCCGGAACAGCTCCGGGGCTTTACGCCCCTATTCCTTTCGAAAAGTGTTTGTTGCACCACGCATCTGTTCCCTGCAAATCGGGGGCAACTGAACACCGGAGCGAGTAGCTCGAGTGTTTCAAGCTCTTGAAAGGAATCCTAGTGCAGCTGCTGCGGAGGGGATACCTGTTTTTTCGCACTCATTATGTTAAATGGCGAAAATTGCTTCCAACACGTATTCCAATCGATGAAACCTGTGAAGGGAAATATGACAAAACTTTCGAAAACGTCATATGACAGCGAGCAACAGAAAAAAACAACATTCCCCCTTGTGGCATCTGTCTTTCATGGCTTCATTTTTTTGGCAGATATGGCAATGTGTGCGCATTCCAGTTTTTAGCTATAGTTCATTGGTTTTATTCCTTTAAAGAGCTTGAAACACTCGAGCTACTCGCTCCGGTGTTTAGTCGCCCCTGATTTGCAGGGAACAGATGCGTGGTGCAACAAACACTTTTCGAAAGGAATAAGCGCGTGAAGCTCCGGAGCTGTTCCGGAGCTCCTCCTAGGTGGGAAAGGAATACAACTAATACGACAGCTCCCAACGTACCGTGTTAAGGCCGGGACACATCTATCACGCATTCTTCCGAGCCGCATTCTTTCGGACCGGATCAGTTGATCAAAACGCGTTATGTTCCAGTGATCCACGTTCTTTCGCATTTTGGCAAGTGACAGTTAACGAATCATGATCCGAGAAATTCTGAACACATTGAACATTTTTTGTTTGTGATTGATTAGTTTGTTCCTATCACGAAAATCTAACCTCAACTTTCAAATTATTTCTTAGTGCAAAATATTTCAGGTTTGTGAAGTCACCAATGCAACAACGGTCGTTAGTTCATTGCCATGAACATAAACGAATGCCCCAAAGCAAGAAGTGCTGCTTCGAACAACACAAAAAACAAACCCCGCTTCTATCTTGGGGCAGTATTTTGGCGTGTTAGAACATTCAAAGGTTAGAACAGACCTATCGTTGCATAGAGCAGAGTTGCGTCAGACGCAGTCTATTTTTACCTATTTTCTTTTACAATAGAGAGTTCTCGTACCTCAGACGCTACGCTAATACGGTACCGCTAACAATACGGTATTTTACATGGTATTTTATAGTTCTCGGACACGAAGACACAAAAATCCTCTTATAGGGAGGATTTTCATGCATCCGTTTTTCCGACGAAATATGTCCGTTTAACATTCTATTCTGACATAATCGTATATAAATATGTCAAAATAGAAGACTTTTCGGACATATTTCGACGGAACAACGGATGCATGAAAATCCTCCCTTATCCCTTATTTGTTTACGTTTTGACAGCTGAGTTGAGTGATCTAACCCCCCTTTTATTGCTTGTTTTCTAACTTATTATTTTTCCCAAAGATTCTGAGTTTGATTAATTTCCACTTGCTATTTTTTATGGTCTTTATATGGAGGAATAATTAAAAGTAACTGTTCTTGCAGATGTAAATGGAGCGGAAACTAATTTTGACATAAAATAGCGGTAATGCATCCGCTAAGTCCCGTTAGATAGCGGGCTCCGTTAACGTTAATACCTTAAGAACTGTCATACCTGTCAAATAGCGTTACGGTATTTGAAATTTGGACTACACGAGAACTCTCTAGACGATCATATATCTGCGTTGTTGTACCTAGAAGGAAATATCAAAAGAGGAAAACTTAAAGACGATTTTGGGTATATCCTTTGTTGACTGCCAGAAACTTGCCAGTTTTTACACCCTTGTCCCTTTTTGAACTACTTTCGTAAATCTACTTTTAACTTCTTAGTGGAAATACTAAAATCACAGTAAAAAGCATCAGGACAGTATAAATCGTACTTAAACAATTTTCTAATCATATTTTCGGAGTCCCAACTATCTCGCACCTATTTAATATCCAATATAACCTTTGAATATAACGATGAAGTTGTACCGCACTTGACTGAATGCAATAAAAAACTCTCCGGCGCCGACAAATCCCGACTTGCGTGGACACTCTGGTATAATCCATAACACTTCGAGAAATCGGAGATCGGTCCGGCTTCGGATTTGTCGAGATTAACGAAGGTTGCATTTGCCGGTACTGGCTAATTTGCCGGGACGGTCTTAGGGCGGTCTTAGGGCGGGTATTATAAAACTACTTTGAGAGTTAACTTAAAGTTAACTTCTGAAATTACATGTAGGTAATTCAAAAAGTTAACTTCAAGTTAACTGTCAAAGCAGTTTTATAATACCCGCCCTTAGTGTGAAAGAGTCAATTTAATTAGTTAGAAACCAGCACCGGTTTACCGGTGTGTGTGAAAGTGGCCTAATGCATAGAGCAATTAGGCGGTTACACACGGGCGTGGATGGCTTAATACATATACGTGCATACATCAACGTGCAAACAACAACGTGTGTGTCGTGTTTGTACAGACGCTCGCATAAAACTGCAGTATTGCTCTTCTTGCTACAGTAATCCGAGTGTGCATACAAAATTTCTAGCGATTCCACATTCAAAAACGCGATGGTATTTTGCATACACATTGATGTTTTTGGTTGCGCGTTCATGTATGTGCGTACATGTTTTAAGACATCCACGCCCGTGTGTAACCGCCTTTTGTTATCCATTAAACTTCGTACAGACCTGAACACGCCGAACAACAAGCAGAACAACGAACCGAACGACGAACGAAACACGAACGCGTTTGCGAACAGGTTCCCAAATCGACGTTCGGCGAATGGTTTGCGGCGTTCCCATCTCTCGTGAGTCGTGGGAATAACACGAATGTTCCGTTTGTGGTTCGGATAGTCGAAATCGGAAAAGGCCCAAGAATCGTAAACTCTACAGGATTGCTCAATCCCATAAGACAAACGTTCATAAAAACATCGAAGATGGCGGTATGCGAATGACGTCACGCAGTCCTTGATCGGTTTAGTTTTATTATGACAGTGCACTTTCCTTGCATTT